>CM026211.1:9477558-10677558 GCA_014839995.1 Xenentodon cancila | reverse complement strand
TTCTGTCGGGTTGAGATCAGGACTCAGGCTCCAAACTGTTCCCACAAAGTTGGGAGCATGGAATTGTCCAGAATGTCTTAATATGCTGAAGCAGTTCCTTTCACTGGAGCTAAAGGGCCAACTAATCTGAAGGCCACATGAAGTTTGGAGGTTTGTAGCGATTGACTTGAGCCTGTGTTAAATTTATGTCAAGGATAGCAGACTTTCTGTTTCTCTCTCTCTTAAATTTACACCTTGACAAGATATCCATCCTCCTCTTCCTTAAGCAGTAAGGGGGTCTTGCAGAAGTATTTCATGTGAGACAATCTGCTCTGCCATTTAGGGAGCTATACAGCTGTAACTCATGTGACGTTTCTTGGTTCAGATCATATAAAAACTTGTCTCTTCTTCTCTACGGCAGAACTCTCCACGTGAGACTTTTCTGCTCGACTGATCAATGTGTATCTTGTAAATAAACATTTGTGTTAAACTTGAAACTGTTTGCTTTCTTATTTGGATTCCCATAAATTTCCGCCACACCCCCTGAACTCTGGCTGTGCAATAAAAAGATAAAACATAAACAAGAAACAAAAGGAAAAAAAGAGACATCAGAGACATCTTAGGACAACAAGCTACTGTACACTAAAATAAGAATATAAATTCTACAAGACAAATTGTGACAATCTAACTTTCTCCAGAGCAGATCCACAGTGAATACCCACTGGGTTTTTATTTGTAAAATGATTAAAAGCACCCAAATACACTTGCCAGCCACCAGGTAAGGTATACCTGATACAGCGGTGAGTGTACGTTACTGTATTAGGTATACCAGGCGGTGCAGCCGGTGAGTATCAGAGAAGGTTTGTGGGCTACAAAGATGCTGTATTGCATTTACTTTTTAGAGAATGAAGACACTTAATTAATAAATATAAGTCAGCAACAACTTTTGTTTCCATTTTTTAGTTATTCCTTTAGCCTCAAAATGATAACTTATGATTTTTGTCTGCAACTGATGCCAAACTTTAAATATTTATTTAATTCAAATTATTTTCTTTTTTTTTTATCTTCCTGTAATATTGTTTGTGGGATAATCTGTAAGATGTTACAATAATTCAATCTAACATCTTCTCCATCTTTTGTCCATCTGATGTGAAATACAGAAATGTATACTTCTTGCCACTTGCACAAACACATTTTCACCACTGCAGGGAGACATAACGTTGCTGATACCGTTGTTTGACTACAGACTGCAGGCGGGACATAGATTTAGTGGGCTGTTCTTTTTCATGAGGAAAATTTAAACACAACTGAGTAGATATTTATATTAGTACGTTACCAGGCCGGACATCTGGTTGTTGAAATGTTCCTCAACTACAAATCTGAATAAGTTTAATCAACAACTATGTTCATTTTATTTTTTATGGTGGTTATGGCTTTAAAAGGTAAGAATCTCACACTTATCTCTTAGGATTTTTAATTTTAACACTTATTTTAATTTAACACTTAAGGTCAAGACCTGCACGTATTTGTTAGAAAGAAAGAAAGAAAGAAAGAAAGAAAGAAAGAAAGAAAGAAAGAAAGAAAGAAAGAAAGAAAGAAAGAAAGAAAGAAAGAAAGAAAGAAAGAAAGAAAGAAAGTGTTTGTGTGTGTGTGTGTGTGTGTGTGTGTGTGTGTGTGTGTGTGTGTGTGTGTGTGTGTGTGTGTGTGTGTGTGTGTGTGTGTGTGTGAGCACAATAATAAAAAAAACACTAGTGGTTAAAAAAAAAGAAAAAAAAGTGAATTGTTTAATATCCTCACCAGACCACTTAGTTTTTAAAGGTTCAAGCTGATGATAAGAAAGTAAGTAAAATTAATTATATGATAAAAACATTAAATATTATAGTTAGGAAAACCTTTGGAAATGAAGAATGAATTCTTCTTTTTCAAAATAATTGTTCTGATTTACCACTTTACTAAATTATGGCATTACTGACAGCATTACAGACACGACACCTGATCAAATTAGTTCACATGGACCAGAGTCAGCGTGGAGCCTCCATCAGTGAAGTGTCGCTGGCTGTGATCTCGGTACTGCCGTTCATTCAGATGAATGAGGAAAAGGATCCACAGGAGGAGCAGGACAGACGAGCAGATCTATGATGTTCTTTTTTTGCAATTTCTTAGGTGTAATAACACACAGCTGCTGCTGAGGTTTACTGGGTCACTGGTGCCGTTACTGACCGGGTTGAACACGTGGCACCTGTATGATCCCTGGTCATAGCGGCTTTCGTTTTTTTTTAGGTGATTCTGCTCTAGACATTGATTTCTGCTTGCTCAAACTGACCGGATCTTTGACAGTTTAGGGCAGTTCATGAAACAAATAAGATTTATATATGTATCGTGTAGCCTTACAATGCGACGACTTTAAAAGTAAAATGTCTTTCAAAACAGCTGAAACACAACAGTGTGGGATATATTATATAATATTCTACAAATACAAGGTAAATAGACAGAATGCAATTCATAAATTCTGCTACTTCCAAATAAAAAGTAGGCATTGCTTTATTTCATCTCAGCTTTATTAATGAAGGATTAAAGTTTATAAATTAATAAAACATACATTTATTCATACTTGCATGCATACATCTTTATGACTTTCTCATGGAAGATTGGGACATTTTCAAAGTTTTCACGACCGTTTTGAGTTTGCTGGACCGTTACTTCATCACATGTTATGTGACATCACAGGATTAGTGTACTTAACAGTGTACCACAAGAAATAATAACTAAAAAAAAAACAAAATACAAATCAAATTGGTAATGTTTCTTTAAAACGCTTTGTGTGATAAATTAATAAGCTTTACTACTATGTATGAACCATTTTGGCTATTTGGTTTGTGGTTACTTCTACACAAGCAGAATAGGCTTTTACTGTCATCTTGAGCCAGCAACCTTTAAAGTCTGGAAAAAATAAGGAAAAAAGTGAAAGAGTTACTGATTGTTGCTGCTGTTTTTGTGTAAAAGTTGGTGGTGCACATTTGATAAAAGCAGTATCATTTACTTCTTAAACAAAACTTTATAATAATCTTACATAACACAACAAGCAAATTCAATTGTCATTGAATAAGTAGGGGTGGCCTGAGTGAGCGTATGTGTCCCGGCCAGACTTGTTGTCCCAGTCCGTCCCTGCTGGTATGTAGATTCTAGACACTAGTCATCCATCCAAATTCCAAACCCGCTTTTGCCTTTGCAGGGTCACGGGGGTCTGCCGGAGCTCATCCCGACTCATTACAGGCGAGGGGCCACGGACTAGTTATGTGAAGGTCATTTGAGATGGTTGCTATCTCCAACGGATAGTCAAAGCTGCAGCTACAGGACCAGATTAGAGCAGCTTATCTTAAACAGCTTTGGTGTAGATATGCTGCTATAGGCCTATGCTGCAGGGGGGCACCAACATGATCCACTGAGTGCTGCCCTTCACCTCCTCTGTTTCTCTTTGCCTTCTCTATCTTCTTCATCTCAACCCTCATTTATTAACAATATCCCATAAACTTAATTGTGGTCCATTGTTCTTGTAGTTTGTTGTGCTTGTCTGGCCCTTCTTTTCCTCTTCTTTGCATGTCCTGCGGACCAGAGCCTCAGGAGCTGCTTGCTGACCAGCAGTTCCGCCTCTGACCATCCCGGTGTCTGTCTTCACCTGTCTGTATGGATGCCTGTTGGATACTTGCTGACATCCCGACATGCAGTCCTCATCCCCTTGGATCACCGTTTATCCATATATCACCCGTATACACAGAAGTCTAATTGGACTACCAATGATAGTTACTAATGTATCCTGTCTTGTACCTTTGACGGTGTCTCTATATCTCTATTCTTTCTTATTTCTTGCTCTACCCGGCTGGCCTTTGGCAGGAGGGTCCCCCCTCATGAGCCAGGTCCTGCTCAAGGTTTCTTCCCTCTTAAAGGGGAGTTTTTTCTGCCACTATTTGGCTTAAGGTTGTTCTTCCACTAGGGGAGTTTTTACCTGCCGTTGTTTATGTAATAATTGCTCGGGGGTCATGTTCTGGGTCTCTGGAAAGTGCCTAGAGAGACAACTTGTGTTGTAATAGACGCTATATAAATAAAATTGAATTGAATTGAATTGAACTGGAACACTAGATGTCATTAAAGCATCAGTCTGTCTGTCCGTCTATCTAGTTTTTTGTTGCCATCCATCCATCCATCCACCATCCATCCATCCATCCATCCATCCATCCATCCATCCATCCATCCATCCATCCATCCATCCATCCATCCATCCATGCATGCATCCTCCCATCCATCCATCCATCCATCCATCCATCCATCCATCCATCCATCCATCCATCCATCCATGCATGCATCCTTCCATCCATCCATGCATGCATCCATCCATCCATCCATCCATCCATCCATCCATCCATCCATCCATCCATCCATCCATCCATCCATCCATCCATCCATCCATCATTTAAAAAATAACGTTATTCCTTCATTAAGACCCTTTTTAAGGCTAATCATTTATTGAACTAATATTTCAAAACTAAAATAAAGGCTTTAACTTGAACACTTTATCAATCAACCCCTGAATAAAATCTTACAAAGCTGTGTAAACACAATATAATGGATGTTTAAAGTTTAATTTTTTTTAAACAAAATGATGGAAGCTTATTTAACAAATAAAACTTCAAGTTTTAAGAAAAAAAATAAAGTAATATAAAAATACACTTATAAGCTATATAATTATCAACACCAACATAAACATTTTTCTTCTGACATCTTTTTTCTCTTTTTTTACAACTTTAAAATGTTCTTACCTTAATGATCTGTGGGATAAAAAAGGAAGCAAAAATGATAAATAGGTGGTTAATCAACTTTTCTATAAATAAAAATATTTATAGAAAAAGAAAAATATAACTCAAAAAAGAAAAAGACCTCACCTTTGAGGAAGTTAACTTTAATTTACTGGTTCATATATATTTGAAATGTTCTGATACTCGTGTTCTTGTTCTGGACAAAAAAAAATAGTAACACTATAGAACACTTTCTTTTAGTTAAACACTTGCAATATATTTTTAAATGAATTTATTTAAAAAACTTGCAAGTCAAATCTAAGAGTGGAGTATTTTGGAGCGGTGGTGTCAGAACGCAGCGTTATGTTGATGCCATATGATCGGTGGACTGATATAAATTCCAAATTTGTTGCAGCAAAACGATTAAATTGTAGCCCAAATTTTATTAGTGAACGCTTCATTTACCTTCAGGTTCCTTCTCTAAAGCTGTGACAGCAGAAGTGGAGGGAATGATGGGATTGATGATGAATTCTGTATTTAGAGAGTTTGAAAAGAGGTCATCAGAACATCTTACTACATATTGTTAATAGACAACTGTGAAAAACATTTTAAGTCATTTAGCTATTTGCTGTGAAAAACAATACAATGTTCAGTGTTCATCATAATGTGCTGAATGAATAATTAGTCAATTTAAGAAGGCAAAAAAAAAAGGTTACTGGAAAAAAATATTTAAATGTGTCCTAAATATTCTTAAACCTTTTGTGTCTATTTTCACCCTGCAAACTGAGGTCCACCAAATTTAAGAAAGATGTTTTGCCTAATTTTAAGGAATTTTAGTGAAATTATGATATATTTGTTCATCTGGTGATTAAATGGAGGATTAAATGCATGCAAATACATACCTGTATTCCCTAAATTGTGTTCAGCCGTGTCACTTTTTCTAAGTTTTTGCAGAGAAAATCAGGGTTAGAATGCATCCATCCAGACAGTTCATGCAGTTACTTTGAGTTGTTATTCAATTTTGGTCACAAAACAATATATACTTTAAATTAGAATATAACTGGAGTCATAAGGTTATCAATATACAAAGAATGCATTAATTTTGCTTATTGTTCATTACTTTTTGACATGTGTAATGTCAGCATGTAGTCTAAATAAGGAAGAAAGGAATTGTATGAGTGGTAGGATGAAGGTTGCTAACCGTCTTTTATAAACAAAGACGCCTAAAGCAGCTCCTCCTGCAGCAACAACCAAACACGCAATTATGATTCCAGCAATGGCTCCACCTGAGAGAGGTTCTTTTATGAAACAAAACAGAAGATCGAAATGAGCAAATCACCTAAAAAATATTTACAATCGTTTATTAACAACATTAAATCAGAATGCATTTCGTTAAAAGAAAAAATTTAGGGAGAAAAATTATGAAAATGAGAGAATTTTTGTTACATCATTATTCCATTTCCATCAACATTTTCCTAAGACGTTATAAAACAAAGGCGACAAATACAGATATTTAAATAAAAAAATTATTTAACAAATATTTTTAGATTTTGAAATGGTTTAAAAATCATTAGTGAAGTATTATGATCATGTGTCAAACCTTAATAACAAATTTTATTTGATTTATTTGGTAAATGTTAAAATTGAAAAATGTTGATGAAGGTGAAAATGTATTAAAGGTATCTTAATGTACATAGATTTTGTTGTAATTTTTAATAATCTATGTTGGTTGAAACAATCACACACTTCAAAGAACCAAATAAAATTTAAAAATATTTTGTAGAAAGCATCATTCCTTGTTCTTCCAAAGACATCTTCCCCTGTGTGACTTTTATCTATTACACAGATTAATGTATTTGCTCAAGATGCGTCCTGTATTTAATGCAACTACTATCGCATGATCTTAAAATTTCTGGTTGGTAGAAAATAGAAGAAAAACTTCAGGAAGTGCTCTGCTCCTTAGTGCCATCCATTTTTAAAACAGCAAACTGATCGCACGTCCAGGAGTGTCTAAGAATATCTGAAATGATTGTTTTACATACCTTCTTGAACAAGCAATTCAAACATCACTGATACATTTCTCTCAGTTAGGTTGTTCAAAGCTACACAGGTGTAATTTCCACTGTCAGAGAGTCCAGCCTTTTCTTTTGAGAACTCAGTCGAGTCATCGAGGATCGCCATGCCGTTTAACATCCAGGTGAATGTGGCAGGTGGGATAGAGCCAGCAGAGCACTTCAGTTGTATGGCTTGATTCACATTTATATTAGATTTACCTTCGATTTTAACATTTTCTGGCCCATCTGAAAAAACAAGTATTGGTAAAATATCAGCAGCTCGTATAAACGAAACCAATCATTTCAATAATGTTTAGCACTCATTATTTTGCTGTCCTGTATGTTTGTACAGTAAATGTATATTGAATATTATATTACTTACAGTTTACAACCATAGAGTATTTAGCCACAACGCTGCTTACAGGGTTACTGATGTTACAGAGGTATTCTCCAGTATTTTCTTTGTTTACAGTGTTAAAAGACAACACTCCTTTATCATCAGAAAGTGTCACGCTCTCATTCAGGATCAGATCTAAACCGTCTTTCATCCACTGTCTGGTGAAGATGCTTCCAGAGGCATGACAGGTCAAGTTGACAGTGGTTCCCTCAAAGATCAGGTCTGTTGATGGTTTCAAAGAAGCTTCTGATATCTTCTCTGTAGGTTAAAAAATAATGATGTTTAAGAAAACAAAACTAATACCAGTTGTGTAACTGAGGGTGACAAAAATGAAAAATAAAGTCTATACATAAAAATTATTAGGGAAAAATGAGAAAAGTGTGCTTGTTTAAACGGCATCATCTTATTAACATTGTTTTTTTAAAGTTGTTTAACAAATCATAATGATGTCATATGTACATGACAGAGCACCACATGCATTTGCAAATAAGAGCTAATATAACATCACAACACAATCCACATCCCAGCGGGAGGCTGGAGGCTGGAGGCTGACACAAACAAAGACTCATGGAGGACAAACCAACTGCAGGATAAACACTAAACACTAAAAACTGATTAGTTGCTTACTAATAAATACACCTTAAGTACAAATAAAATATAATTAAACTTAAACCTCAACTTGAAATATACCTTTACACACTGCTTAAAGACTTTGCTATAAGCTGGATTCCAGAGAGTAACATCTGAACTTTGGAGTTCATTCAAGATTCAAGATCTTTGAATTCTGAATCGTAAATTTTAAATCGCTTCCATCAAAACACCTTAAATTTAACTTTTAATTTGACTGCAGTGCTGGACAGAGGGTTTTTTTTTTTTTTTAGCTAAAAGACAGTGAAGACGTCTGAAAAGTTCAAGGGAGCTTGTACGAGGTAGCGTACAGATTCATGGCATGTACCAACTCAATGCAAGTAATCATGTGATCCACAAATAATATTGTTCACATGTGATCTTTAAATATAAGTGATAAAAGCCAAATTTGTTTTCATAAACACAAGTGTTTGTGTGAAAACCTTTTTAGACTTACGTAGAACAGAGATTGATAAAGGCTGAGATGTGACATATCTCAGAGTGTTGCTGTGAAATGCCTGACAGCTGTAGTTTCCACTCTGAGTCGTCTGAATGTTCATCAGTCTGAGTTCTGGTCCAGTATCACGCAGCTGGTCTCTATTCAGAAACCAGAAAAACTGGAGGACTGGAGGTCTAGACTCAGCTGAGCAGGTCAGGTTGATGTTTGACCCTTCTTTGAAGTGGTTTTGTGATGGAGAAACTGTTAATATTATATTTTCTGGGCCAACTGAGTGTAAAAGAAACACCAAAGACAGAAAATGATAGTTAGTTGAAAAAATAAAATACAGTCAGATTCATCATTAGGTCTTCTACCAATTTCAATTAGATTTAATACAGAAGCCAGTTAGGCAGAAAAAAATATTTCTAATATTTTGTTCAGGATTATGTGGGAATGAAATTGAAAACACTTTTCTATGGAAGCGTGTTAGGACAACTGAAGAAAAAAATATATATAATTCTGAGAAAAACATCAGAATTCTGACTTTTTTCCTCATAAATTGTGTTTTTTTTCTTTAGCGGTTTCTTCTTTCTTGATACTCTTCCGTACTCTTCCAAATAGTTTTCACAGTCATTTCAACTTTCACTGACATTCTCATGCAGATGCTGTCAGAATCTAAACATGTGTTAATAACTCACAGCTGACAAGGATGTTTGCTGGACCACTGATGCCATTACTGACAGGATTGAACACATGACATGTGTATGATTCCTGGTCGTATCGGCTCACGTTAACTATAGTCAGACTGGAGCCTCCATCAGTGAGATGAACTCTGTCACTGGCTGTAAGCTGACAGCTGCCGTTCATCCAGAGGAAAGAGGGAAATGATCCGGAGGAGGAGCAGGACAGACGGACAGAACTGTTGAACTCAACCGCATCTGAACTTTGAGGAGTTACCGTTACACTGGAGACTGGCTCTGCAGAGGAAAATCAAAATGTTTCCATGGTAGCCATAATTTAATAAAGTGATAAATCAGGACAATTATTTTGAAAAAGAAGAATTCATTCTTCATTTCCAAAGGTTTTCCTAACTATACTATTTAATGTTTTTATCATATAATAACAATATATTATATATATATTATAATAATAATATATCAATAACACACAATAATACACAATAATGCCATTATGAATATTTAACTTTTTAAAACAATCTTGTGATTCATTTCAAGCATTTGAATGTCAACACCTGCTCACCATAATAATATATAACACGTTTTATTTGATTTATTTGGTAAATTTTAAAACTGAAAACTGTTGATGAACGTGAAAATGTATTAAAGGTATCCTAAAGTTCTGAGATGGTATTGCAAGTTTTATTATTATTATTTTTTTTTCAATTCACAAACACACACACACAAACACACACACACACACACACACACACTCACACAAACTCACACACACACATACACACAAAAGTTTTTTTTTAAATGGCATTGCAAGTATTTGAATGTCAACATCTGCTCACCATATACGTCCAGTCTGGTCCTTCCTGACAGAAATCCTGGTGAAATGTAAACATCGTAGTGTCCTGTGTCAGCAAACGTCAGAGCTCTGAGCTCCAGAGATGCAGTAGATGGGAAGAATGTGAGCCTGCCCTCATACTCTGGGGGAATTGAGGATGAAGCTGGTGTGTAGACTATAATTTGTTTAATGCCAGTTTTCCAGATCACTGTAGTGAATGGTTCTTCTGTTGGAGTCAGAGTTGTGGTGAACATCACCGTCCCTCCTAGAGATGCATTCAGAAGACCATCTGGTAACACACCAGCTCCTTCACATAAACCTGGATGAGAAAGTGTTTCAGTTTTTTTAATTTAAGAGGGAATTCAAATCAGTTTTAGTAGTATGACTTGCTGGCCTGTTTACACAATCAAAAAGGATTACATGTGACTTTTATTAATTTATGTTTTACATAATCAGTTTTAGTTATTTTACAATAACAGGAAAGTTTTGTTTTAAAAATCTATAACCTGCAAAATTAAGAAACACTGAAATTATGTGTGTGATATAAACAGGGACAGACTTCTAATTTCTTTTTTCTAACAGATATGATGTCCACTTCAAACAGAGTTGTTTTTAATCCTGTTTATTCTACAAGACTGAGATAGATTATTTCTGAGTTTAAAACTGAAATTATACATATCCTGCATTTTTAAATCAGCTTGGTGTGCTGTAGAATACTAATATTAAATATGTAGCAGCAGACATTTATTTTGTAGTTTTCAGTTGGAGTAGAAATAATTTCGTTGAACAGCTTTAGGGTACTATGAAAGACAGAAATTTAAACTCTTAGAACAAATAAAGATGCATTTTTTTTATTGCCTCTATTGACTAAATATGTACATTAACAGAATAACATGAGTGTTTCCTTATTTGACAGAAAACATTTAACTCCATAACCTGTCATAGTTACAGAGATATAGAGTGCAAGTTAGTATATTTTAAGGGATCAAAATTTTACAAAAACAGCTCACCTGAGGAGGCTCCAAGAATGATGATGTATATCATCGTTATTTCCATTTCACAAAAACAATGTTTCCTTTGCTACTTTGGTTGTATTAGCTATGATTGAGGAATGTGAAGGTAGGATGAGGAAGTGAACTTCCATCTCTCAGAGATGCAAGTTCACTTCCTCATACTACCTTCACATTCAGATGCAAGTTCATGTACCTGCACTATTTAATCATTAACAAACAGTAATATATCTACTAACCGTTGATAATCCAAGCTGGTAAATGATCTGAGGGTAATGAAATAAAAAATTTTAATGTGATGCTGTGAAGTAAAGTGAACACAGGCCAAACAAAGGCATGAATGTTACTGTCATATCTGGGAGTATGTCGAGGGTTTTCCACCAGCAGTCTGAGAACAGGACATTTGTGCAGGAAATGAGTATCTAAGGCCAAAGTCACAGGTTTGTGGAAAAGCTGAGTTTATTTGCACTCAAATAGGGACTTTTTTGAGAGCGTGGACAGATTTCAAAATAAGACCAAATTATTTGAAGATTAATTAGAAATTATACAATCTAAATTTCAAATATTATATCACCGTATTAAGCCACCACTCGTGACATTTATGCAGACTTTAGTCTCAATCATCAGTCTTCTATCATGCCAACTCCAGTAAAATCATAAGCTGCAACAATATTGCACATTATTTTATTGCTTTTTGCCTGCACACATATTTGTAACATTGGAGAGTGATAGGATGTGGTCTTTGACCAAATAATGATGCTGCCTGCAAAGGGATAAGATGTTTATGGCAGCAAATAAACATTGTTGTCTGCTCAGTGTGCAAATTGCTGTCACCTCCCCTCACATCTTAATACACATCTCCAGATATATGAAAAGACATCTGGATGAGCAGCAATTAAGGCCTTATATGACGAGGGGGGATATAGGGGGACAACAAAAACATTCTTGCATCACAGCTGTTACTGTGAAACAACGTCAACTTCATCCCTTAACCACTGCATGCATCTGTATCTTATATTGAATGTGGTCGAGAAGGCCTGGCTCTCACTCTCTGCTCCAATTCATGCCAAAGGTGTTCTGTCGGGTTGAGATCAGGACTCAGGCTCCAAACTGTTCCCACAAAGTTGGGAGCATGGAATTGTCCAGAATGTCTTAATATGCTGAAGCAGTTCCTTTCACTGGAGCTAAAGGGCCAACTAATCTGAAGGCCACATGAAGTTTGGAGGTTTGTAGCGATTGACTTGAGCCTGTGTTAAAGATGGAGAGGCGCGATTCGTCACTCCAGAAAACTCGTCTGCACTGCTCTGGAGTCCAATGGCAGCGTCCTTTACATCATTGCATCCAACATTTTGCAACGCACATGGTGATGTGTGGCTTGGATGCAGACGCTCGGCCATAGAAACCCATTCAAGAAGCTCTCTGAGCACTGTTCTTGAACTAATCTGAAGGCCACATGAAGTTTGGAGGTTTGTAGCGATTGACTTGAGCCTGTGTTAAATTTATGTCAAGGATAGCAGACTTTCTGTTTCTCTCTCTCTTAAATTTACACCTTGACAAGATATCCATCCTCCTCCTCCTTAAGCAGTAAGGGGGTCTTGCAGAAGTATTTCATGTGAGACAAGCTCTGCCATTTAGGGAGCTATACAGCTGTAACTCATGTGACGTTTCTTGGTTCAGATCATATAAAAACTTGTCTCTTCTTCTCTACGGCAGAACTCTCCACTGAGACTTCTCTGCTCGACTGATCAACGTGTATCTTGTAAATAAACATTTGTGTTAAACTTGAAACTGTTTGCTTTCTTATTTGGATTCCCGTAAATTTCCGCCACACCCCCTGAACTCTGGCTGTGCAATAAAAAGATAAAACATAAACAAAAAACAAAAGGAAAAAAAACAAGATGCAGGAAATGTGACAGCTTACTTTGGTTATTGCTCTCAATTTACAACACTACAACAGACAGTATAATTTATAGTAAAAATAGATTTCGGCAGAGACATCTTAGGACAACGAGCTACTGTACGCTAAAATAAGAATATAAATTCTACAAGACAAATTGTGACAATTTAACTTTCTCCAGAGCAGATCCACAGTGAATACCCACTGGGTTTTTATTTGTAAAATGATTAAAAGCACCAAAATACACTTGCCAGCCACCAGGTAAGGTATACCTGATACAGCGGTGAGTGTACGTTACTGTATTAGGTATACTAGGCGGTGCAGCTGGTGAGTATCAGAGAAGGTTTGTGGGCTACAAAGATGCTGTATTGCATTTACTTTTTAGAGAATGAAGACACTTAATTAATAAATATAAGTCAGCAACAAGTTTTGTTTCCATTTTTTAGTTATTCCTTTAGCCTCAAAATGATAACTTATGATTTTTGTCTGCAACTGATGCCAAACTTTAAATATTTATTTAATTCAAATTATTTTCTTTTTTTTATCTTCCTGTAATATTGTTTGTGGGATAATCTGTAAGATGTTACAATAATTCAATCTAACATCTTCTCCATCTTTTGTCCATCTGATGTGAAATACAGAAATGTATACTTCTTGCCACTTGCACAAACACATTTTCACCACTGCAGGGAGACATAACGTTGCTGATACCGTTGTTTGACTACAGACTGCAGGCGGGACATAGATTTAGTGGGCTGTTCTTTTTCATGAGGAAAATTTAAACACAACTGAGTAGATATTTATATTAGTACGTTGCCAGGCCGGACATCTGGTTGTTGAAATGTTCCTCAACTACAAATCTGAATAAGTTTAATCAACAACTATGTTAATTTTATTTTTTATGGTGGTTATGGCTTTTAAAGGTAAGAATCTCACATTTATCTCTTAGGATTTTTAATTTTAACACTTATTTTAATTTAACACTTAAGGTCAAGACCTGCACTTATTTGTTAGAAAGAAAGAAAGAAAGAAAGAAAGAAAGAAAGAAAGAAAGAAAGAAAGAAAGAAAGAAAGAAAGAAAGAAAGAAAGAAAGAAAGAAAGAAAGAAAGAAAGAATGAAAGAAAGAAAGAAAGAAAGAAAGAAAGAAAGAAAGAAAGAAAGAAAGAAAGTGTTTGTGTGTGTGTGTGTGTGTGTGTGTGTGTGTGTGTGTGTGTGTGTGTGTGTGTGTGTGTGTGTGTGTGTGTGTGTGTGTGTGTGTGTGTGTGTGTGTGTGTGTGTGTGTGAGAGAGAGCACAATAATAAAAAAACACTAGTGGTTAAAAAAAAAGAAAAAAAAGTGAATTGTTTAATATCCTCACCAGACCACTTAGTTTTTAGAGGTTCGTGCTGTTTGTTCTTTAGTGGTTTGTTTTTGTTTTCTCCAGGTTTATGTGAAGGAGCTGGTGTGTTACCAGATGGTCCTCTGAATGCATCTCTAGGAGGGACGGTGATGTTCACCACAACTCTGACTCCAACAGAAGAACCATTCACTATAGTGATCTGGAAAACTGGCATTAAACAAATTATAGTCTACACACCAGCTTCACCCTCAATTCACCCAGAGTATGAGGGCAGGATCACATTCTTCCCATCTAATGCATCTCTGGAGCTCAGAGCTCTGACGTTTAATGACACAGGAGACTACGATGTTGACATTTCACCAGGATTTCTGTCAGGAAGGACCAGACTGGACGTATATGGTGAGCAGGTGTTGACATTCAAATGCTTGCAATGAATGACAAGATTGTTTTAAAAAGTTAAATATTCATAATGCCATTTAAAAAAAATCTGTTCGTACGTGCGTGCGTGCGTGCGTGCGTGCGTGCGTGCGTGCGTGCGTGCGTGCGTGCGTGCGTGCGTGCGTGCGTGCGTGCGTGCGTGCGTGCGTGCGTGCGTGCATGTGTGTATTGATCATTAATATCTTCTGCTTTCTACAAAATATCTGGAAGTGAATAAATTTACTTGAGTGTGTGATTGTTTCAACCAACATAGATGATGAAAAATTACAATAACATCTCTGCACATTAAGACCTCGGGGAGTGGTGGCCTAGTGGTTACAGTGGTGGGCTTGGGCGTGGAGGACCCAGGTTCCAATTTAATTCACTGGGGGCCCCTGAGCAAGGCCCTTAACTCCCAATTGCCAATTGCTAGCAGCCCCACTGCTTACTAATGAAACTAGTTGATGGGTTAAAAGCAGAGACTAATTTTGGTGTGCATCGTACATACAGCGTGTCCACACTGACAAGAATGATCAGAAAAAAAAAAAAAAAGATACCTTTAATACATTGTCTCCTACATCAACATTTTTCAATTTTAACATTTACCAAATAAATCAAATAAAATTTGTTATTATGGTTTGGTAATTAAAAGTGTTTGAGTCTTGCTCTTGAAACTATTTAAATGCTTTATTGGCGCTACTAATATTAACAATTTCTTTTGCATAACTCCCATATTTTATTTGTCTTGTTAAAATGTAACTCTAAAATTATAATTATTTATATTATATTTTATATAATTATATTTACGTGATGATAAGAAAGCAAGTGAAATTAATTATATGATAAAAACATTAAATAGTATAGTTAGGAAAACCTTTGGAAATGAAGAATGAATTCTTCTTTTTCAAAATAATTGTCCTGATTTATCACTTTATTAAATTATGGCTACCATGGAAACATTTTGATTTTCCTCTGCAGAGCCAGTCTCCAGTGTAACGGTAACTCCTCAAAGTTCAGACGTGGTTGAGTTCAACAGTTCTGTCCGTCTGTCCTGCTCCTCCTCCGGATCATTTCCCTCTTTCCTCTGGATGAACGGCAGCTGTCAGGTTACAGCCAGTGACAGAGTTCATCTCACTGATGGAGGCTCCAGTCTGACTATAGTTAACGTGAGCCGATACGACCAGGAATCATACACATGTCATGTGTTCAATCCTGTCAGTAATGGCATCAGTGGTCCAGCAAACATCCTTGTCAGCTGTGAGTTATTAACACATGTTTAGATTCTGACAGCATCTGCATGAGAATGTCAGTGAAAGTTGAAATGACTGTGAAAACTATTTGGAAGAGTACGGAAGAGTATCAGGAAAGAAGAAACCGCTGAAGAAAAAAAACACAATTTATGAGGAAAAAAGTCAGAATTCTGATGTTTTTCTCAGAATTATATATATTTTTTCTTCAGTTGTCCTAACACGCTTCCATAGAAAAATGTTTTCACTTTCATTCCCACATAATCCTGAACAAAATATTAGAAATACTTTTTCTGCCTAACTGGCTTCTGTATTAAATCTAATTGAAATTGGTAGAAGACCTAATGATGAATCTGACTGTATTTTATTTTTTCAACTAACTATCATTTTCTGTCTTTGGTGTTTCTTTTACACTCAGTTGGCCCAGAAAATATAATATTAACAGTTTCTCCATCACAAAACCACTTCAAAGAAGGGTCAAACATCAACCTGACCTGCTCAGCTGAGTCTAGACCTCCAGTCCTCCAGTTTTTCTGGTTTCTGAATAGAGACCAGCTGCTTGATATTGGACCAGAACTCAGACTGATGAACATTCAGACGACTCAGAGTGGAAACTACAGCTGTCAGGCATTTCACAGCAACACTCTGAGATATGTCACATCTCAGCCTTTATCAATCTCTGTTCTACGTAAGTCTAAAAAGGTTTTCACACAAACACTTGTGTTTATGAAAACAAATTTGGCTTTTATCACTTATATTTAAAGATCACATGTGAACAATATTATTTGTGGATCACATGATTACTTGCATTGAGTTGGTACATGCCATGAATCTGTACGCTACCTCGTACAAGCTCCCTTGAACTTTTCAGACGTCTTCACTGTCTTTTAGCTAAAAAAAAAAAACCTCTGTCCAGCACTGCAGTCAAATTAAAAGTTAAATTCAAGGTGTTTTGATGGAAGCGATTTAAAATTTACGATTCAGGATTCAAAGATCTTGAATCTTGAATGAACTCCAAAGTTCAGATGTTACTCTCTGGAATCCAGCTTATCGCAAAGTCTTTAAACAATGTGTAAAGGTATATTTCAAGTTGAGGTTTAAGTTTAATTATATTTCATTTGTACTTAAGGTGTATTTATTAGTAACCAACTGATCAGTTTTTAGTGTTTAGTGTTTATCCTGCAGTTGGTTTGTCCTCCATGAGTCTTTGTTTGTGTCAGCCTCCAGCCTCCAGCCTCCAGCCTCCAGCCTCCCGCTGGGATGTGGATTGTGTTGTGATGTTATATTAGCTCTTATTTGCAAATGCATGTGGTGCTCTGTCATGTACATATGACATCATTATGATTTGTTTGTTTTCTTAAACATCTTTATTTTTTTTAACCTACAGAGAAGATATCAGAAGCTTCTTTGAAACCATCAACAGACCTGATCTTTGAGGGAACCACTGTCAACTTGACCTGTCATGCCTCTGGAAGAATCTTCACCAGACAGTGGATGAAGGACGGTTTAGATCTGATCCTGGATGAGAGCGTGACACTTTCTGACGATAAAGGAGTGTTGTCTTTTAACACTGTAAACAAAGAAAATACTGGAGAATACCTCTGTAACATCAGTAACCCTGTCAGCAGCAGTGTGGCTAAATACTCTATGGTTGTCAACTGTAAGTAATATAATATTCAATATACATTTACTGTACAAACATACAGGACAGCAAAATAATGAGTGCTAAACATTATTGAAATGATTGGTTTCTTTATACGAGCTGCTGATATTTTACCAATACTTGTTTTTTCAGATGGGCCAGAAAATGTTAAAATCGAAGGTAAATCTAATATAAATGTGAATCAAGCCATACAACTGAAGTGCTCTGCTGGCTCTATCCCACCTGCCACATTCACCTGGATGTTAAACGGCATGGCGATCCTCGATGACTCGACTGAGTTCTCAAAAGAAAAGGCTGGACTCTCTGACAGTGGAAATTACACCTGTGTAGCTTTGAACAACCTAACTGAGAGAAATGCATCAGTGATGTTTGAATTGCTTGTTCAAGAAGGTATGTAAAACAATCATTTCAGATATTCTTAGACACTCCTGGACGTGCGATCAGTTTGCTGTTTTAAAAATGGATGGCACTAAGGAGCAGAGCACTTCCTGAAGTTTTTCTTCTATTTTCTACCAACCAGAAATTTTAAGATCATGCGATAGTAGTTGCATTAAATACAAGACGCATCTTAAGCAAATACATTAATCTGTGTAATAGATAAAAGTCACACGGGGGAAGATGTCTTTGGAAGAATAAGGAATGATAAAGTCAAGGAAGTGTTGTGAAATAGTATTTCTAATTTGTGCCTTCCTTTTAGGAATCATTTTAGGAATACCTACTGGTGCCATCATTGGAATAGTTATAGCATGTGTGGTCATTGTTGCTGCAGCTGTTGGAGGGTACTTTTTCTGCAAAAAAAAGTAAGTGGAAAATTGATTAAACTGTAGGCTGGCAAACATTTATTGATTTATTTATGATCATCACTATTATAGTAAAGCTTAATTCATTTAATTCAACAAACATAAAACAGATTAATATTCAGCAGAAGTCTCTTTTCAGCTGGTTTTACTATTCGGTTTTAATCATGACTATTATTCCACTTTGATTGCAGGTTTTGTTGTTTTTCACTGTGGACAGTAAATGTGTGTTAATTTGGTTGTAAACTCCCAAAATAGTAAAACCAAAAGCAACTATGCGTTTATTATTATTGAAACTAAAAAAAAAAATACTTTGGATACTTTGAATGTATGTTTATTTTTCCATGATATGAGTTTTTATTCCTTTAAACAGAAAATCTGGGAAAGAATCTTCTAGGAGCACTACAGCAGGTAAGAGCGTGTGTGCTATTTATTTATTTATTGTTTGTTTGTTTGCTTATTATTCATTCATTTATTATTTTTTTATTTACATCTTTGATTAATTCTTAATATTTTAATCTTTTAAAGGGGGTGGCAGACAGGGCCAAGCAGCTCATGGAAGTGAGGTAAAAGTAATCAGTGGTGTTATACTCGCATATTGAAGAAAAATCCATGTGTATTGACAATTACGTTTAGATGCCACCTGCTATGATTTGATATCACAATAGGGATATTTACCTTCTATAAATGTATTGAAAAGTGAGGTGGTCAAAATAACTAACCCCATCACCTGAGTGATCAATAAACATTTGAACCCTACTGAATGGACTACATGAGCAGAGCTTGTGTCATAGCAGCACTTGATTGAGTGAGGGTCTTCTTAAATCCTTCTTTTAATAAATCATGCCACAAAAAATCAAGAAAAAACCTCGAACTCAGAATATAAGGGGTGCTCTGAAGGGGGAAGGCAACACTGTCATTCCCAAAAAAAAACGTTTTTTTTTTTTTTTTTTTGCATCAATGCAAAGTAAAGAGACAAATTACCTTAAAAAAAAAAAAAAAAAAAAAAAAACACAACAGAAAAAACCTAGATGTGGTTAAAAGTACACGACTTCCAAAACTTTTCCAAAGTCTTTGTCAAAGAAGAACTCCACTGGTCACGCGTCAAAGCCGGACTAAAGTTTGCCTATGAGCATTTGAAATATGAGGATGAGTTTAGAAAGGCTGTCCTTGGGCACGTGGGTGGCAGGCACACACAGCTGCCTGTGGCACTGCCACTGGCAGCTTTGTTTAGCTTTGTTTATGTGCGTGGGATGTATAAATAAAAAGAGTGAAGGATCTGTAAATACTGTGAATATACCGGCTGATAGAAAGAGACCGAGATGGAGCTGCCGGTCTGGGGAAAAAGTGGAAGTCCAAAGAAATTAGTTCAAGATGTGGTGAAAGAGGATCTGTAGTTGGTTGGTGTATCAGAGGAAAATTGAGACATCAGAGTAAGATGGAAATGGGTAATGTGTTGTGGAAACCCCTAAAGTCATAAGAATAAGAATAAGAGTGTGACATTGAGAGGTAATGTAAAGTAATGTGCTGCTAATCTTGGTCAACAGGTCAAATGGTTTTCCAACAAGACAATGACCCAAACTAGGCATCTAAATTTGTCCAAAATCTCTTAAAGGAAATAAAACTCTCAGCTCCCACAATTAAATCCTATGAGAATCTGTGGAGGAAGCGCTAGGTTAAAGGGATTCCCAAACAAATGTAACATCACACATGAGTGTGATTAGTGAAATGAAAAGTTCAGAGCAAAATCGTGGACCTTGGATCTTGGATCTTGGATGATTAAACAGTCACTAGGTAGTGAGTTCTGTGTAGGAAATAATAAAGTGAACTCATCAGAACTGACTTTTACGCAGTACCAGCGTTATTCTTGTCTGATCAGTTGTACATTGTGATCGATTGCACGCATTGACTTCATAAGAAGAACTGGAAAACCCCCCTGAGATGTCACCCATAGGTTTAGGGACCAATCATTTTGAGTGGAGTTTATTTAGGTCACGAGACAACCGGGAATAATAATCTAAGACTATGCTACAAAAGCAATCATGCAAGGATCCACATACAGTGTTAAACATTAAAGGTTAAAAGTAGAATCTGGTTCAGTACTTATGATTACTGTATGCACCTTCAAAATACTGTAAATAACACAAAGTGTTGTCTGTCTTAACTATAATTATTAAGAGAGAAATAGATGATTAGGTGAGAAGTGTAAAATCTGCTCTGGGGGAAAAGTTTGTAGTTTGTTAATGTGTGGATGGTCTGGATTATAGGAGTAGCAACTTTTCAGCCTTTCAAACTCATAGGACTTGCAGGACTACAAGGGCACTCAGCTCTTGGACATTTAACCAGGAAAAAGACATCCGGCACCACAGAAACCAGTCCAGACCAGAACACTACATGTTTGGTATTTTATGTGCTGCAATTCTAAGAGACAGTTTGTTTTCATAGATTGTCAAAGAAAGAAAATGAAATATCCTGAACAAAATGAAAATGTATTTATTATTTTTTCCCTTTTTTTTCCCTTTTGCAGGACTTGAACTATGCAGACATTAAATTTTGTAAGAACACAAATAAAGGATCAGTCGAGTTGGTGTTACCAAATGCTTCATCAAACTACGCTGAGCTCCGAGTCAACAGTAATCGGCCTGCAGCGTCCTCCCATCCCACAAACAGTGCAAACAGGCTGGCTCCTTGAGGCCAGCAAAACCAGATGCGTTAGATCTGATGATGCAGGTCAGACTGAAGGCCAGACGCAGCTGCTTTTATAAAAAAACTTGCACTTCCTTCTCAGTTTCTTTATGGCGTACAAATTTAGAGTTGAGTTTGCTTAGTCGAAGCTTCTTATGGGTTAATAATCAACTATTATTGACAGCAATTTCCAAGACTGATGTCACACTGCACACCGTTTTTCTATTAATGTTTAATGTGTGCAGGCAATGCAAAGTGAGTAGTAGCAATCTCTTTGTGGATCAGTTTGAGCGTAATACTTCCCATTGTTCTGATACGCATTTGACTCCACGTGTGTACGGTTTGATTCAGTTTGTAGATGACCAAAGAGAATACTTGATATATTTATTTAGTTCCGTGAGAAATTAACATGTAAAATAATATTAGTTCTACATTTATTAAATAAAGAACTATACATTTATGTTATTTTGTCAGAATGTAGATGATCCTGGATACTACTTGATGTTGGTACAGCTTGTTAATTTATCGTTGTAAAAAGTGAACTAAAATCATCTTTTAAGTAGTTGAAAAAATAAAGGAAAGTTAAATGTTATCATTGCAAAAGTAAAGTTCTACAAATAACTTATTTTGGCATGTGAAATTTTTTAAAAAATTACAGGATATTCTTAATACTTAAACTTCAACAATAGATGCAACAAAAAATTAAACCAAAATTCAAGTTGATTTACAGTTTAAAGTCCAGTTATCTAGTTATCTTCAGCATAATAAATGCCTGAGGTCTAAAGTTCATCTAGTCGACATGGGGAAACTGTGGCTTACAGTTTACCGTAAATGTTAAACGTTGCGGCCTGAGGATTTCATCTCTTGCCCAATAACAGCAGCTGGCCTCCAGCGATCCGTGATATCGAGCATGTAGGAGATAAAAACATGAGATGCTTTGATGAGATAAAACTGAACATCCTCTGCTGTGAAATTTTAAAAAGGTGGAAATACAAAAAGGGAAGCTAGATTGTCTCGCCACTTAGACTCATTGCACATTTTATGTTTATTTTTACATCACTTGTGAGCTACCGTTGTTGCGTCACGTTTCTAAGATATCGGCTTTTAGGTGAAGTTCAGCATGCAGCAAGAGTGTAACTTAAGACTTTTATATATTTCCTGAACACGCCGAAATAAGTGAAATCAGTAGACAACCAACAATACAGAAGCTTTCTCTAAAGTAATAAAATGTGCTGTTGTAATTTTTACTGAAATGTTATTCCAGTGATTTTAATGTGGAAAATTCAGTGAGGTAGTAGTGTAATGTATGACTTAAAAGGAAAGGAAACATTTTTTTAGTGGGATACTTATAGAGGGCAAAATGTTCAACTGAAGTTGAATATTTGAAATAAATAGACTACTTTGTCCTGAATTCCAGAAACTATTGTACAAATAAGAAAGGTGCTCCTGGAGTAAATGAACAAGAGAAACAAAACAAGAAAAAAGGAAAACCAGGCAACTGTGCACTAAAAAACAAATACATGGTTAAATCTTGACTTAATATCTACAAACACACTAGAAAGATAAAAGAAAGGCTTTATTTAAAAGGCAGAATGATGACGGCTTTATTTTAATCTAAACAAATCAGCACCATTATACTTTATTATCACTGCCAGTATTACTATTTCCCAGCAACACACTAATCCATTGTTTGATTATTTCTTCTACAAGGATCTTGCTTCATTCTAGCAATGGGCATTTATTTGATCTTATTTTGTGCAATAGCAAAAGTTATATTTTTTTTTAATGCTGTTTATGGAAAACAATCATCTAATTCAATTCAGCCCAAATGAGAGGGTGAGAAAGTTGTGGTAACCCGACCCGAGCTTTTGTGTCTGGAGTGTTTGTGTACATTTTCTCTTCCTCTGAAAGTTACTCATTGCCAGAGATTAAATTCTCTTTGCATGAGTTGCATAGTTCACACTTTCTGCACTGAAACTGTCGTTGTATTTTTAATGATCTTGTTGCTATTTGTAATACATAAAAAAAAATTTGTTTGAATGACTATTGTGGTGTTATTTGTCTCTTACAATATCAACCAGTTCAATTCTGCTTGTCTTGCTGTTGTCTTTGGTGTCTAAAACAAAACAAGCAAACAAAAAAAAATAATGCAAATAGATTTTAACAGACAGTCCAGCTCCAGAAATATAATTTTTTTTGGCTGTTTGTTTGTTAGAGGTGATTATCATACTGTGGGAAGAAAATAAAATAAAGGGCTGTTTAAGATCAATTTCCAAAAATAATAAATCAAGATAAAAACTGTATTTTACTATAATTATTGTACATGTCTGTTTTCCTTGTTAGTTTAAAAAAAAATTTGCTAAAGGTTTCTATTATGCCTGGTCACCTGAGAAATTATAATAGCGTATCAAAACGACAAGTGAATAATCAGGCCGTATCAAATGTCTTACCAGAAATGATTCTCAGTTTACATGACAGCAGTAAAGTCCAAAGTTCAGTGGAAATGTGCAGCAATAACTTAATTACGTCACAGCAATAGAATTGACATAAAACAAGAAGAAAAACAGCTCTGTAAAACAGACTTTAGTTTTTGATATGGTCCTTATTTACTTATGAGGGAGTAAAATGTTAATACAAAGGTCAGGGTTTACATTCTTTTTCAAAGTGTATCTTTGGGGTATATGAAAAGAGAAATATATCATTATATCCAACTAAGACGAAATGAAGATCACGGGGTTTCGGTTTCATCACTGTACAAAACCAGTTTCTGGAACTGCTGATAAACTGCTTTATGGCATTTACTTTATGTGCTGAAGGGAAGTACATGTAATGACAAACTCGGGGAGACAGGGCCATCTAGTGGTTTACACGTCCCTCTGAGAAGATAATTAAAAACAGCTACTCGTCTTAGTATTGATCTAGACCACAGTGTTGCCCAACTCCGATCTTTGAGGGTCACTCTGGTCAACCCTGATCTAGAGCAGAGGGGGAGACACGTTACACACACAATATCACATTTGAAACGGAAACGTTTAAACTGTGATGACACATTTCCTGCAATTAGTTGGGAAACTCCAGTTTTCCTTGCCCAACACTGTTGTCATCATCACGTAAATCCTGGTGTTGTTAAATGTGGGCGTATCAGTGATGTGGGTTGATTTAGCAAAAAGATGGAGGACATTGTTACATACTCCTCAAGAACAGAGATGTTTGTTCATTGTCTTTAGATGACAAGAACAGGAACAACGTTCATTCCGGTTGGGACATTTTATATTTGACGAGACATAGAAGTTCAGAACTGCTGAAAGTCCTTCAGGAGCCTCCCACTGCAGGAGATGTACAACTACATAGCTGTAAGTTGAAAGTTGATAACAGCGAGAACATGCTTTGAGGAGAACACACTTTTTTTCCTCTTTGTAGACCTTCAAGCAAAAACACATTTCTCTGATCTTGTGGAGTTTGAGCAGAACTCAACTTTCTAGCACCCAGACAGAGATGAGGAGCGTTATAATGGAGCCTAAATGGAAAAATATATACCGTGCGCTGATTCTGGCATTATTGGGTAAGAACACCTTATTTATCAATTTCTCAAGTTATTCTGATTTAAAGCTATAAATTAAACATTACAATTGATGTTTCAGTGAGATGTAAGGAAATTAATGACATGATAGGTTATTTAGGACTTTTTTTTTGTCCTTTCAGATAATGTTTACCCTCAATTTTTGACCACCGTTTTGGATACAACTCTCACATGGGATCAATTTTTAAAAATGTATTTTTTTACTTATGTATTCCCTTTTTTTGTATGAAATTAAGATATTGCCTATGAGCATTTCACTTTCTCCAAAGTAAGTTTATTTAGTGATGAATAAAAGGAGGTCTTAGGTCAGGAGAGAAAGATCATCAAGAATGTATTCATCATTTCATACCTACTATCACACTCATACTGACTTCTCTCTCAGGGATGCCAGGATTTTGTACATTTGTGCAGATCTCCTGGACCGGCAGAGTGTTAGCTGGCCACCGGATGACCTTCACTTGCTCTTCACCTTGTTTTCCAAACTGTACCTACACCTGGACCTTTAAAGGTAGAACGATCAATGCAAATACATTAACGTGGACACCAGATGGACTGGAAGATACAGTGGAACTGCAGTGTACTGTCCGCAGTCCAAAAACAGGGATCTCCAGCAGCACAACCAGCATTTTAGAAATTAAGAGTAAGTAAGTGTATTGTTAGACAGCAGTTAAGTGTCTCTGCTCAACTATTACATTTGAGTACTTTTGGGGTATAGTCAACTTCTTTTCAATAATATATAATTCTTGATTTATGCATAGTGCTTTAAAATGTTAGATTTCAATGGAAAATATTCAGTCCTCTTACTTAAATAAGCGCTTTAACATGTCCTCTGCCACTGCAGAGATACATGTCATAAATGCATTGAATCAATCATATTATGAGCTGAGATTTAAGTCATTCTTCTCACCTTTTGGTTGAACTTTCTTACAGATGAAATGTTTGTGCAAATCAGCCCACCAAACACAGTTCCATCTGTTAACCAGCCTCTGAATCTAGTTTGTCATGGCGCTGCTTCTGGTGACCCCGAAGGCCCATCAGATCTCATCTGGTACAAAGATGGACAGAAAGTGACTCTGCGTGAAAATTTGCAATTTCAACTAAATAACCTCACGCTCCACTTTGACTCACTGCTCCCCTCTGATGCTGGTTTCTACCAGTGTGAAACGTACCTGCCTACATTGCAGACAAAGGTTTTCAGCGTGGGACACCTACTCAGCTGTAAGTATTCAAATGCAGGAGTAGATTAACTAGTGAGGGATGGACCGTTATTAATTGTTGTAAAAATTGTGACTCTTTTGTAGTTGATCCATGGAAAGTAAACATCAGCGGACCTGACGCTGTCTTCCCTGGTAGATTGAGCCAGTTCACCTGCCAGACCAGCTGCACTTTAAATACTGAATGTACTGTCAGGTGGGAATTCAGAGGAGGCTTTCCCATGGGAACTTTCCTTTCAGTCCATGTTAATCAACTCAAATGGACTCCTTCCATTCCTGGGACTTTCCAAAACTTCACCTGCATTGCAGAAAATCCAGCTGCAGGACGCTCAGCAGAGGCCACAAAAATGGTAGAAGTTAAAGGTACGAAAACCTTTGAAGCTAAGTATTTACTTTTTTTTTCTGCAGTCAGTATAGACTTGTCCTTTTCCCTATTTATAATATCCACTTTTCAACAGGTGATTCCCTGTTTGGATCAGTGGCACAACAACCCAGTGGACTGAATTCACTTACCTTCATCGCTGGACTTTTGGTCTTGCTCATTTGTTAGATGTTTTTATTTTGGGAGTTTTATCTCCTGATTGCCCACACCCACGTGTCTCATCAGGTCCTGTGTAAATGAACAAAAAGCCCCTCCTGAAATGGAATAAATATAGGTAATAAAGACGCTGAAGCTTTCTGAACCATTGAATCAATATGAAGCAAATTTGTTGAAATCTTTTAGTATTTCCAAGCTCGTGACAGAATTGAATACATTGACATCTGCTGGCCAACCTTCAACATGGCAATAGGAATAATAAAGAGGGATTCAAATATTTGCATTTAAAAACAAGATCATTGAGCATCAGTATTTTATAGGGTCTTCTCCTCTGGTAGGTAGGGTTCAAAACGCTGCACATCAGAGACATCAAAACATCTTGCCACCATGCTTCTGCTTTGAAAGAGCAATACTGTGTCGAGGTGTCAGCCTCAAGCAAAACATTGGTAATAAATATAACCGAAGACAGAATCAATGAACAATCTGAATCACACTAAAGCTTTTAGTCGTCTTTTACTTGCAAGTTCTTTTGTGTGTGTGTGTGTGTGTGTGTGTGTGTGTGTGTGTGTGTGTGTGTGTGTGTGTGTGTGTGTGTGTGAGAGAGAGAGAGAGAGAGAGAGCGAGAGAGAGAGAGAGAGAGAGACAGAGAGAGAGAGAGAGAGAGAACTGTGTCTGTGTCAACATTCGCTGTGGATTTTATCAGTTTTTGTTTGTTTAAGCTCAGCTCTTTATGTGGTGTCTGGAAAAATCATTTAGAATAAAGAATTTTTAACATTTTGGTCAACATGTGGTCAACATATTTCTTCACTTTTTAATAAATCTTTGCTTTTCACTTCTTTTTGAAATTTTGTGCAGACGATGCAAAAAATCTATTTAATTTAATACATTTTCGTAGTTAATAGTTCAAATAAATGGTAAAAAAAACACATGTGTTGTGACTTTAAGTAAATCATTTTGCCTTTATTGTCATTTTTTGGCCTTTTTTCCCATGTTATACATGTATTTCCTTTTTTCTTAGTATTCTGTTTGTCAACAGGAGGCGCTGTGCTCTCAATAGTATTAGCAGTAGACAAATCTGTTCACTTTGCTTTATGTTTAGCAGAGCTCATGTAAGTTTAGTTTCGTTTCTAATTAACTGTAGCATTGAGTCTGTAAACATGAGTAGCAAAATGAGTAGCAGCTGGCCGCTTGTACTTCCTAATACTGTTTTTATACTATACTCAAGTTTTACAAGTGTGCAGATGCGTACAGCAGATATGCATTCAAACTGATCTGTACCAGGTGTATCCCGGCCCTACCCCCCATGACACCGAACAGAAAGATGGGGAACAGAAAATGGATAGAAAATAGATGGACAGCTGCATTTTAAACATGACTGTCTCAGAGGGATTTTTAGTAGAGCATATAGAGAGTAGAAGAAGACTTATGTTTATCTAAATGTACACATCTCTGTCTGCCTTTTGACATTTACTCTATGTGCATGTATGCAGTGTAAGTCTTAATGGCAGGGAATTTGAATAAATATAAGGGTATATTGTGGGACAGTGATTGTTGCCTTCCTGCGTGGAGTTTGCATACTCTCCCAATGTCTGCTTGGGTTTTATGCAAGTGTTCTGGCTTCCTCCCACAGGCCAAAAACGTGACAAGTGTTTTTGTTTATGATGATATGAGGAAGAGCTGGTGGTTGTCTGTGTCTCTGGTTCAGACTGTTTCCAGACTGGCAACACATCCAAAGATTTTCTAGTCTCTTGTCCACCGTTGGATATTCACATTGATGAGATAAATCAGCTTTAAGTTTCAAGACTACTATTATCAGGATTTTAACACTCCAGCTCACCCTTACTCTGTGCATTAAGTAAAAAAGGATTTTAAAAAAATTGTCACAATTGTTGTATGTCATCTACATATCACAGGTGCACTCAGTTACTTGACTCTGCACAAAGTTTAAGTATATCTCTGTCTGTTTAATAAATCATAAGTGTCTAATCCGCTTGTCTGTTGCTATTGTAGGACCGAGTACGCTGAGTACACGGACCAAATCCCTCTTCAGTCTGAACATAAACCCGCTGACAATATGCAGCGTATTGAGAGGAACTCTTTATCTTCTATCAACAAATGGATATAAAAGTGGCACAAGTCTGGAGTTCACACTGAACAGTGGGAGTGGAGAGAGGAAACCCAGAATCAGATTTATGGAGAAAAAAAAAGGTTTTGTAATAGACAAGAGAGTGATGTGCAGTAAAAAGAGTAATCTTTTAATTGTAACCAGAAAACAAATAAATAGAAGCTTTAGCAACACCATGTACAACCCCAATATCTCATCCTGCTCCACATATTTTCTGTCATAATTTGTCATTTGACACAGGTTTACCCAGACAGGCAAACAATAATGTTATCAGCTTTTGTTAAGTTTTTGAGCCTGAATCAGATGCCCAGAAACACCTGCAGATAAGACCCGTGGGTCCTGATGTTTGGGTAAGGGGCCGGACACACAGTGGACATCTATAACAGAGCTGAAACAGCGAGGAGCTCAGCAGACCACTGAGGCAAAATGAAGAAGAAAAGTGAAGGAACTTCAGTAGTCGTTCTCCTTGTGTTAATACAAGGTATTGTATTAATGTATTAATGTATAATCAAGATATTGTATTAATGTTACATTAATTGTCTAAATTTCTTGTCTTTCTTTGAATCTGAACCTTTGATGTTGTGTTTTGAGTCAAGTATGTTGCAGTAGCATTTTCTTCTTAATCAGGTTTCCTGAGTTTGAAGGCTGTGGAGATAGAGGTAGAGATCAAGCCATCCATCAACCCTGCTGTTGTTGGGGGTGCTGTGACGCTGTCACTGTCTCCTTCGGTGACTTTGACAAGTGGAACATGGGCGCTGGGAAATTACCTCATCCTCACCTGGCAGGAGGACCAGCAGGCGGTATTCCCCAGTCACAGAGGCAGGGCATCCGTGAACGTCACCTCCGGAGCTCTCACTCTGACCTTTCTGACTGAGGCGGACTCAGGAGTCTACACGGTGCAGAGTCCTGACCCCCAGCTGAAGGCCAACGCTTCCATCACCATCATTGGTGAGGATAAACAGATTACGTTTAAGGACAGGAGTGACATGTTTACAAATGACAGCGATTCATTCATCTACGGATTCCAAAACATACACGGTGTAAAATCAAATATGTGTATATATGTAAACCGTCCACTGAAGTCACGTAAGGTGAAGGAACAAGAACTATTGTAATGAGCATGACATCCACAGGGAGGAGGGAAATGGGAGGGGAAATGTACTGATTATTTTGTTTACAATACACTTTTCACTTGAAAAGGCTCCTGTTGTGTAGAAGGACAAGATCCTGACATAATATTCACTGAGGGGTTAAAGAGTTCATGTTTCTGCCTCGTGATATTTGGACTGGCAGCTTTGCAGCTTCTTCCTGACTGTAATTTATGTAGCTGGTGTTTTGGTTTTGCTTTTTCATTCTGCTAATGTGACGGTGTCCTCAGACTAGTTTTGGTCTGTCAACACAAACTCGTCCTTTGAACTTAACCTTTTAGTTTTTGCATTTGAAAAAAAATAAAAGGCTATACACCTTCTAATATATATATATATATATATATATATATATATATATATATATATATATATATATATATATATATATATATATATATATATATATATATATATATATATATATATATATATATATATATAGTATGTTTTACAATTTGTATAAATGATTTGTATGTATAAATGATGCCTTAAAGCCTGAGCTTGGTTTGTGCATATTCAGAAGTACCTTATTTTTCTAAATCAATCTTAATTTACAACCAGAGATAATATTTTGATTAATTTATTAATCAAAAAATATATATGTTATAGCTCCCTAAGAGCAGGTTAATATGAACTGAATTTGGACAAAAATAGGCTTGAAAGATTGTAAGATAAATAACTAAATAGATAAATATTAAGTAAATACATAAATATATAAATAAATAATTATAATAAGATAAGAGTCTAGCAGACTAACCCTGAAGATAAAAAGTGTCCTCAAGTAAGTTTTGTGTAAACAATTAACACCTTGCAAATGAAAGAATCTTCATCCTTAATTCATTTTTGTTTTGAATACATTGTTTTAAAAAAAATTTAAGACTATATTTTTGTGACTATATTTTCTTTGTTACCTTCTCATGATTCTTGGTTAGTGATGGTGCTGGTAAAAACAAGCTTTTTTTCATTTAAAAGTTACACATTCTTCACTCTTCTAATTTATGATCAATCCTCATGTTTCATTTTTTTTTTTTTTTAACCCTTGTTTGCATATATATTTATGGTTGATACCATGTTGGTATAACCGGAGTTGTATATATGCATTTTAATCTGGATTTAATCCTCATGTTTCAAACTGAGTTTGAAGAGCATGTCTTGTCTCATTTCCTGTTTTTCCTCAGAACCCATTTCAAATGTGACGCTGAGTGTGAATCGAACCGACCTGACTGAGTTCAGGAGCTCAGCGCTCCTCAAGTGCTCCGTTTCTGCTGGTTCCTTCCTCTCGTTCCTGTGGATGAACGGCAGCTCTGAGGTTACGACCAGTGACAGAGTTAATCTCACGGATGGAAACACCACGCTCAGTATAGTCAATGTGACCCGCTATGACTCTGGACTGTTCAGGTGTTATGTGTTCAATGATGTCAGTAACGACTCAAGTGATCCAGTCGTCTTTACCATCAGCTGTTAGTGAGACGATTTTATTTTGACTTTCAACTGCAATTGAAACTGAAATTACTAAGAAACTTCACCGTTCTTGCTTCTGTTTCTGCCTTTTTTTCACCCCAGATGGGCCAGATAACATGGCTCTCACTGTGAATGGACTCAACAGGACTTCCTTTCCAGCGGGATCCAATCTGACCATGATCTGCACCGCAGACTCCAACCCTCCGGCTCAGCTTCAGTGGGCTCTCAGAGGAAACCTTGTGAACAGGACAAACACAATGCTGGAGCTCTTCAGTGTCACTGAGCACCAAAGTGGTTCCTATTCCTGCCTGGCTTTTAACAATCGCACCAACACACACAATAAAATCACCAAGCACGTCACAATATTAAGTGAGTTTCTGATTGTTTAAAAAAAAAAAGTTATAATCTTCCCAGCTTCATCTTCATGTTTGTCTCTACAGAGTCTGGATCTGAACAGCAGAGAGTGAATGGGTCATTAATTCCTCTGCTCTTTGCAGCGGGATTTCTTCTTTCACTGCCAGGCAAGTTGTGGAAAATATTGATCATTTTTGCTCTAACCCTTCCAAAGGCATTCAAAACTGAGGTTGTCCATGGTTTCTTTAACACTTTTCAGTCACAGAAGTAAAATGAGATTATTGTACACTAATTCAGGTAATGTTTGGACTTAAACATTATGGGAAAATAAAAATGCCAATAAAGGTTTCAAAAGTTTTTTAAAGGTTTTAAAAAATATTTCACAACTAGATCTACATTAGTCAGCCATGTTGCAAAAAGTTTCAATCTCATTTGTGTTTGTTTTCACTGCATCAGAAGTTGAAGCGCTGATATCAAGATATGATCATGAATAAGCTCGAGAGAGAAAAGAAAATAATTTTGACAACTATAGTTACAACACAGGCGGTGAGCAGTGTTAACATTACTAAAATAAACTTTCTCTTTTACATTTTACAGATCCAGTTTGTTTGGTTGGAGGATGAATCTAATTCAGTGAAGAAATCCTGCAGTCAACTATGTTCATTATCAAACACTGTATGTTTATTAGAATGGACTGACAAATGCTAAAAAAAAGATTCATATTCTGAGGAGACTAACTGTCAACAATGATATCGTCTGTATGCATATGATTTTCCTTATTTTCTCACATAGGGAATGGTATGGGATGGATCTGATCATAAAAGCAAACCAGATCAAAGTATTATTGTTGTGTTATAACAGTTATGTCTGGAGAAGAGAGAAACTAACAGAGAGAGGCTCTATGAGCCTCCACTGTCTTTTCTCTGGGTCCACATGAACCATTATTTTTACACAGCCAAATTCCCAAATAAAGCAATTTTCAGTTTAATATTTTTCTGTTTCTGTTGCCAGACACTGGGATGAGTATGCAGCCATTTCTGCATTTATGCGTGAAATGATCATTGTAATTTTAAATGGCTTCTGTTTGAGCAACAAACCACAAGATACACTGTATGTGCATGCACATCTTTTACTTTCACTTTACTTGACATCAGTAAAGTGGAGATCAGCACACATCAGATCACACTCCTCAGAGGGAGGGGGAGCAGAGGAAAGTGGCTGACTCCACTTGTAAATATGACGAGCAGAACTAGAATTACATGTTGAAATGTGAGCTCTTGCATCTGTGCAATATTTTGACCAAAATATGTAACATGACATAGACATTTTATAAAGCCCTTTTTGTCATAATTTAAAAATAATACTACATATATATATATATATATATATATATATATATATATATAGTAGATTTGGACCAAGATGCTTCCAACTTTGAGGCAACAGTGTTAACCACCAAGAAACTGAGCTGCTGTCCTTTTGAGGCCTATTTGTTTCTCATCACTGTGTTCAGTTATCAACTAATATATCTGCCTGAAGATAGGCACTTAATATGAGCAAAAACAAATACTCAACTACCAGCATAAACTCCAAACACACACAATCAGATAAAGATGGAGAAACACAAACTCTTTGCACTATTCTTGTCGCCCACCTGTATACAGCTGCTTGTGACGTTCTCTTTGACTGTTGTCATTATTCAGTACAAAAGTCAGAAGAATGTCCTTTGTGAGATCGTTTTTATAATCCTACGAATTCTACGCATAGTTTAGACACCATCTGTTGGGACGTAAAACAACATTCCTTATGCAATACCTATTGGTCACTTTCATATAAAAAACTTTCTATTATGCATTTGATAATACAATGTCACATGTCTTATGACAAAATATTGTCTAAGTTGAATAGAAAGAGGCGTCTCCTTTGTCTTTAGACAAATAGGATATTACTTTTATGGATCTGTGGCTGCAGTTAGAAAGAGGAGTACAATGACTTGGGGAAAGGGGTGCTGAATTATATCCTGTGTACATTAAATTAATTTGATTAATCATTAACGCACAATCGAAAGCCCGGGGAGCTATAAACTGATTAAGAAGCAGCATGAGAAGCTTTTTTTTTTTTTTAAATAATATGCACTTGGTTTGCTTTTACTTCCCCCACTTTCAAATTGCAAAATTGCACTCTGTGCATATATATATATATATATATATATATATATATATATATATATATATATATATATATATATATAAAACTTTCATATCACTGTCCTTATCTTGATACACCCACCTTTCAGAGTGATCTTAAAAAAATGACCAACGTTCAATTATTTTTTATCTATCGCTATGAAAAAAGTTGTTAAAAGTTGTTTAGTGACAGATTTATGTTTACAGTAAATGGACACTCCTGGAGCAGGTGATTGCCAGGACACCAGGACATCAGGACACTGGGGCAAAACTAGGTGTGGCCAGTCCTGTGATGCTCCACACCGATTAAAGACGAAGGAAAAGCATTTGCATCAGGAGAAAAGAAAGCTCAATAGATGTAAGTACATTTAGTGGTGTGGTAAAACAACACTGCCAGATTCAAATTAATCAATATATATATATATATATATATATAGATATATATATAGTCAAGAGTCAAGACTTTTATGTTTACTCATTTTGGTTCCCACCTAAAAAGAAACAGAAGAGCAGGATGAAGATGAAGATGAAGTCTCCGGTGGAATTTGTTTTTATCCTGACCATGATTACATTTACAGGTAAAATGAGGTTGTTTTTAACTTAAATTAATTCACTGATTACAATTCATTCACTGTGAATTCACTTTTACTTTTATTCTAGGTTTTGACAACAAATAGCATAAAGATCTTGGTATTTAAAAAGTGAAAATGTATGCATGTTTTCTTTTTTTTTAAGTTGTGCTAATTCCAAGAATTTACATGAATAAGCAGGATTACGTGAAGTATTCACCTGCTATATAATATTACATAAATGAGTTTTTAAAGGGAGAATTTTACATCTCTTAGGTTTTTAGTCTTTTTCTCTCTCTTTTTTAATTTTTTTTATAAGTGCTTTTTAACAAGATGTCAGCTATTTTAGACTGATGATGTCTGTTTTCTGTCTCCTTGTAGATCATGTGTGTAGTCAAAGCATATTTAAAATGTCTGTACCACTGGGCAACAATGTGACACTGTTCAGTGAAGTCAATGTTACGGTGGGGACATGGACATTCAACAAGGACATCATTGCGTTCATTTCCCCAGGAGACTTTTTCCTAAATAAAACGTGGCAGGACGGAATCGTGTTTAATCCGAATATGTTGTCTAAGCCTGTAATGTCACTTCAGATGAAAGATTCTGGCAATGTGGACGTTTTACATGTTCAGTTAAAACTGTCATTTCGAGGTAAGGGCTTTCCAATGCTTCCTTGTCTTTAAATAAAATAAATAAAGTATTTTTGAAAAAGAACATCAACCAGTAAGAGAATGTTCAGGATAAGAAAAACTTTTGAAAATAAAAAAGCAAGTGAACTTACAATAACTATTAAGAGTGAACACAAAGTGGTTTTTACAGTGAAATTGAACTGATTCACGTGTTTTTCTTCACTCTACAGTTGCTATTTCAGATGTGACTCTGTGGGCAAATGCAACCGATCTGGTGGAATTTGACAACTCAGTTGTCCTCGTGTGCTCCGTGTCCAATGGCTCATCTCTGAGTTATGAGTGGTTGAAGGACAACTCCACCATCATAGCCAGAGGAGGCGTTGAGCTCAGCAATGGAAATGCCACTCTCACCATCACTGGGGTGACTCGCCACGATAAGGGCTCGTACAGGTGTAACGTGTCTAACGAAATCAATAGTGTAGTCAGCCCCCCTGTACATCTGAACATCAGCTGTAAGTTTGAACCAGAGATGGTGTACATGTGTACTTCTTTATATAAGAACTGAAACCATGACATTAACCCTTAAAATCATTTCCTCTTGTTGTATCAATAGATGGTCCCAGTAACACAACAATGATGATCATGCCCATGAAGTACATGCACAAAACAGGAACAAACATCATGCTGTCATGCTCAACGGAGTCCCATCCTTTAGCAATGGTCCAGTGGATGGTGGATGGAGTCGACCTGAACCAGTCTAGCTCCACGCTTCAGCTGGAGAATGTTACCGAGAACCACTCAGGAAACTACACATGTATATTTCGCAACACAGTCACATCCAGATTCGACACGGCGACTACAATAGTCAGGGATATGGGTAAGATTTTTTTTTAATTGTTCATTTTGATAAAAGTCAAAGTTGTGATCTCTAGTTTCACAACTATTTGTGAAAGAACGGGTCGCTCTCAGGAGCTCAGTGAATTCCAGCGTGGAACTGTAATAGGATGCCGTCTAATCCACTTGTGAAATTTCCTCACTCCTAAATATTCCACAGTCAACTGTCAGCTCTATTATAAGAACATGGAAGTCTTTGGGAACGACAGCAACTCAGCCAAGAAGTGGTAGACCACGTAAACTGACGGAGCGGGATCAGCGGATGCTGAGGTGGATAGTGTGAAGAGGTTGCCGACTGCAGAATCATTCGCTACAGACCTCCAAACTTCATGTGGCCTTCAGTTTAGCTCTAGAACAGTGCACAAAAGGCTTCATGGAATGGGTTTCCATGACAGAGCAGCAGCATCCAAGCCATGCATCACTAAGTGCAATGCAAAGCGTCAGATGCAGTGTAAAGCACACCGCCACTAGATTATAGAGGAGTGGAGATTCGTTCTCTGGAGTGACGAATTGCACTTTGGCATCTCACAAATTGATGGACAGTTCTGGGTTTGGTGGTTGCCAGAAGAACGGTACTTGTCTGACTGCCAAGAGTAAAGTTTGGTGGAGGGGGGATTATGGTGTGGGGTTGTTTTTCAGGAGCTGGACTTGGCCCTTTAATTCCAGTGAAAGGAACTCTGAATGCTTCAGCGTGCCAAGACATTTTGGACAATTCCATGTTCCCAACTTTGTGGGAACAGTTTGGAGCTGGCCCCTTCCTCTTCCAACATGACTGTCCACCAGTGCACAAAGGAAGGTCCATAAAGACCTGGATGACAGAGTCTGGTGTGGATGAACTGGACTGGCCTGCACAGAGTCCTGACCTCAACCCGATAGAACACCTTTGGGATGGATTAGAGCGGAGATGAAATTAGAGCAGTGTGTCACCTCACAAATGCGCTTCTGGAAGAATGGTCAAAAATTCTCATTAACACACTCCTAAACCTTGTGGACAGTCTTGGCAGTCTTCGTTGAAGCTGTTATAGCTGCAAAGGGTGGACCAATGTTATATTGAACCTTATGGATTAGGAATGGGATTTCACATAAATTCATATGCGAGTCGAGGCAGGGCAGCAAATACTTTTGGCCATATAGTATAGCAGAAAATAGAAAGAGGGTATTTTGAGAAATACTGACTGATTTCATTAAACTTTCTATATATGCCATATGCAGTGACCATCCACTTTATTAGATACATCTGGTATACCTAATAATAGCCCTACATATGTGATCTTAAGCCATCTGATCTTGTCTTCTCTTGCAGATCCGATCACGGCAGTCGAAGTTTACCCTGTTTATGGTCCAGCAATACTTCATGAGGAATTTGCTCTCTGGTGCAATGTAACAGGCCATTCTGATAACATTCAGTGGTGGAAGAATGGTGAACTCATTTCTGCTGACAACACAACAGTGTCTGTCAACGAAACCATGATGCTGATTCTTAATCCAGTCCAACATTCTGACGGTGGAAGTTATCAGTGTTGGGTTTCTAATCTTGTGAGCAACATGACCAGCAGCCCCTACGAGGTTGAAGTTAACTGTAAGTATATAATTTTCTCCTATTATTATTTTTAATATTATTTCATAGGATGGATGTGATCACAATCAGCAGAGTTATATGTTCTCCATTCTGGCCACATCATTACCCATCGTGGGAAGTGCGAGACCCCTGTGGTGCGTTTGTATTAAATAGCAGCTTTCCAAAGTTCCAAACTTGCCCCTTAATCAAGTAAACCAGAACACTGAACAAACGTGTTTGCAGCCATCCAGATATCAGACCTTTGATATCTCCACAGAGCGTATATCTGACACATAATTTCCAACAAATTCAAAGTTAGTGCATTTCCAACCAGTGAATTTCTGTCTTTCTGTCATTTCTGTCTCCATCTTCTGAGCAAACATGATAGCTGTTGCTCTGTGCACCTGCACTTTTGCAAACTTCATGCAATAATCAACAGAAGTATAGCTTTTTGGGGTCATTTTATTTTGTAGTAAAGATTGTAGTTATTGTAGTCAGATGAAACATGATATTAGGTGAGTGTCTGGACACATAGGTGACCCTGTTTTGAGTGAAATTAATAATTTTGTCATGTTCTCAGACGGACCAGAAAATACAACTATCATAGGACTGAAAGTAGGGAAGACAGGAAAAACTCTCACATTCAGATGCTGGGCAGCATCAAGGCCCCTGAGCAGCTTCCAATGGTCCTTCAATGGGTCTGTCGTCTCCAACATGTCTGAGTACACCACACCTCCTCTCACCAAAGACATGAGCGGGACGTACACCTGCATGGCCTTCAACATCGTCACAAACATAAGCAGCTCTGCTGACATAATGCTTTCTGTTGTTGGTGAGACTCAAATGGTAATTTTTTGTTCATTTCATACACCTTAAGTCACTCATGTGAGACCTAATTAACAGTTGGCCTTTGCTTTGTTTACAGACCCAATAGAAGATGTACAAGTAGAATCACAGATGAATCCAGCCATTGAAGGGGATTCATATAATTTAACATGCAACGTAACTGGACCTGCTGATCATGTTTACTGGATGAAGGATGAACAGGACCTGAAAATGGACAACAGAACTCTTTTCTACATGGACAACAAGACAGTCATGTTCACGCCACTGAATCGTCATGATGCTGGAAACTACCAATGTATGGCTCTTAATGCTGATGGAAACATGACCAGCCCTGCTTTCAACTTCCTTGTTAACTGTGAGTAAAATATTTGAAGGTTTTGTGCTATCAGCTACTGAAACCTTTCATCCTGTGGTGCGCAAACTTTAGTTTGGAAGTTGCTGAAACGTGATGAGGGATTTCATTTGACAACTTTGTGCTCAGATGGACCAGAGAATCTAGCCATCATGGGACCAACTGCAGTAAAGACAGGAGACAATGTCACACTCAGATGCTGGGCAGTTTCATACCCACCAAGCTACTTTAAATGGTCCTTCAATGGTTCTGTCGTCTCCAACATGTCTGAGTGCGCCACACCTCCGCTTATCAAAGACATGAGCGGGAAGTACACCTGCATGGCCTTCAACAACGTCACAAACAGAAACAGCACAGCCTACATAATGCTTTCTGTTGTTGGTGAGTGTTCGAAGGATATTTGCTTTTCCTAAAGGTAAAGGTGGCTTGGAGCAGGAATGACCTAACGACCTGCGGGCATTGCTTTGTTTACAGATCCAATACAAAGAGTACAAATAGAGTCACAGATGAATCCACCCATTGAAGGGGATTCATATGATTTAACATGCAATGTAACTGGACCTGCTGATCATGTTTACTGGATGAAGGATGGAGAGGACCTGAAAATGGACAACAGAACTCTTTTCTACATGGATAACAAGACAGTCATGTTCACGCCACTGAATCGTCATGATTCTGGAAACTACCAATGTATGGCTCTTAATGCTGATGAGAACATGACCAGCCTTCCTCATACGCTCCTTGTCAACTGTGAGTAAAATCTTTTATGTTTTTATGCCATTTAAGTGATATTCATTTTAATATACATTTATTTTAAAGTGTGTAGGAAATGCAACATTGTTCATCACATCACAGGAAGATGGGGCATTTCTTGCTGTTCTTTGATTTACTATTTTTTTTGGGGGGGGGGGGGCAGAATATTTGTTTCTACCTACTTCTTCATACTATTTAAATAAAAAAGAAAGTGAAGGTGGAAAATCAATTAGGAGGAATGGAAATGACACTCTCCAGCAGACACAAAACATAACGCTGCCTGATAAAAGCAAAGAAAGAAAGACTTCAAAATAAATTTAGATTACACATCAGAGACATGTCAGAAACCAGGGATAAAAAAAAAAAAAAGACCCACCATCATGCAATGTGTTTTAAAATTAATAGCAAATTTTAAAACTGTTAATTCCAGAAAAAGGAAGATATTTTATATCGTCTCAAAACTAATACTAAAACAATGATGATTTTATTATTTGCTTCCTAACAAACCAGGCAGGACCAGTTCAAACGTACTTACATGTAATCTTTAGTTTAGTAAAACAACTCTTTAAAAACAAGAAATAAATAGCCAAATAGCCTCAAATCAGTTTACTCTGGCTTCCTAAGATGGACTTATTTCAAAACGTTTTAACCTTCAAAGAGACTCACATTTAAAGATTTCCACAACAATCTATGCCTTCCTTCTTATCCAAGTAAAAAAAGTTTTAAAATATATATATATAATAGCTTTTGATTCACCTGTCTGTTTCACCTCCCTTTTCTTTCTTCATTTCTTCCTTTTTTGTGTTTAATTGGCACTTCAATGTGGAAATAAAGAGTCAAGGATCCGGAGGTTTTTTTTGTAAATAAAATAAAAAAAGAAATGGAGTTACAAAGAATAATATGCACAAAAAGCAGTGTATGATTAAATCTAATATGTACTGTATATATAAAAACATAATCCACATGGAGGTTGAGCAGAAGAGAAGTTCTTTTTCTCCTCTTCTTTCTCCTGCTCCCCCACTTCCTCCTTCTTAGTTGATTTTATTGCGGCTTTAAGAGTAAAAGTTGCATTACTGCCACCTTCTGGACTGAACTACAACTTCAACAACTTTTGAGCAAGCTGGTTATTTTCATGTTTTTAAAAATAGGGATTATCTTTGTCCCGCATTGCGACAGTTCAGTATATTTTTCAATTATTTCTGTCCCAGTGAGACCGTCTCTCTTCTTCTTCCAGTCTTTCTAGAAACCGTTCTCAAAATGAATTAATGCAGTTCCTATCTCCTTTTGTTGACAACATTCAAAATGAAAAGATAGATGCTCTCTTATCAAGTGGATAAAAAAGCATCCACTAGAGTAACTGTAGCCTGATCTTTGTCTTGTCCTTGTGAAATCTTCTCACCTGTTCCCTCCCCTACATATTACTGAACCAATTTTTCTTCAAACTGAATGTAAAGATCTGGCATTTCTGTGTTCATTCTTTATATATTTTATGCATTACAGCTCCTTCCTCCCTGTTTAAGAGACTGCAGTCTGACTCTGTGTTTTGCTGTTATGTAGTCTGTTTTGCCAGCCGTCATACTGTGTACTCTATCCTGTATGAGCAGGAGCCCACATGAATGTCATCGGAGTACCTCGTCTGACTGGTTGTGAATGTGCTGCCATGATCACATAAATCAACCCTTGTCACTAGATTACGAGATGAGACTGATTGGGTACTTTCATTCACTCCCTCGTTGTTAGATATGGACAATGACCCCTCACATAATCAAAATATTTATTTTTTCTAATCCCTCTATGCCCTCTGTCTTATCCAACTTCAAACTCCATTCTACTTGGGTTACACCAACCTTCCTAATCCCTGCCTTCGCAACCGAATAGTCCTGTTTACTTCCCCATCGTTACTGTGCAACGTTACCCATGCCCAATGAAGAGCTGCACAAACTGTTTTCTTCATGGTAAAATCCAAACTGAGTTTCAGCCATGATTCTTGAATACACGTGATGTCTGTTCTAGTTTTTATTCTCCATGAATGTTGTAAAATTCTCAAAGGCAGACATTTGTTTTTTGGTGTTTTTTTTAATTGTCCACTGATGTATCATTATTAGTTCCCGTAATGAACCCATAATCCTGGCTGCTGCCTGAGACAATCCCATGTTTCCTGCTGTTTCAGTCCAACCAAACTCCAGTGATGAAACGCTGCTTTATAATTTAAATAACAAGCCCCCCTACCTTCTTATTCAGTTTCATGTTCGCTCACGTGATCTAGTCTTTCTCCTGATCCTTCCAATTACACCCTCCTCACTGATTCTGCTCCAGTAAAAGAACAGCTTCCCCCTCCATGGTCCATGTCCAATGTTTTGGCAGCTGAATCATTTCTTTGTTCGTTACAAAATATTTTACTGAGAATCTCATATTTCAAAAATATCGTCTCTCTAGGATATCCTTTATTTTGAACTGTATGAGAGCAGTTGCAGTTTAACGTTTCTCAACCCTTCTTCTCACTGCATTAGCACTTCTGAAACCGCATAATATCATTTATAGTACTATTGTGTGGTGCTTCAATGATCAGTCCTCAACTCTTACTTTCCTGGCCTTCACTTTTCCATTTTAAGTTTGTAGGAATTGGGCCCAAATGCAGGAGACCAGGAGGAAGGAATGATGAACGACAAAGTCCCTGATTTAAAACCAAATCCAAAAAAATGGAAAAACAATCAGAAAAAACAAGAAGAAAAAAGTAACAATCCAAGTAGTGGGTGAAGAGCCAGCAGATAGCAGAGCAGGGAGGAAAGGCAGGGAAAACAATTTACTCCAAAGGGTTGATGAGACACACATATGAACATGGCCAGGACAAGGGAAAACAAAGGGAGAAAACTCTTTCAAATTATAACACAAAAATCAGCTAAATGAATCTGAAAACACAGGCTTCAAAAGAAAAAAAAAATATGTTGTGTAAACCTTTAGCAACCTCAGAACATCAAAAAAACATTACTTCTGAAAATCTATCAGATATATGAGACAAAAGAGATTACAGAGAAAAGAACACAGCATCGCCTAATATAACAGAAGCCCTGGAAGACAAATTAGAGTTGTTAGTTTAGCATCAATTCAAAACAAAGTTATCTCAAGGCACTTTAAACAAAAAAACCACTCAAAGTTTACAAGGTTAAATCGAACGCTATTCCATTTCAGTCCAGTTCAGCGTCTTTATTATTTTAAAGATGATTAAAATCCATAATCCAATTTGTTCTAAATTAGTCCAAAATTAAAAAATGTACCCAACCAATTATATTTGAAACTGTAATCCCAAATTAGTGTCACAATTTTGAAACTGTTAAACATTGTAGCAAAAAATGAAACCTGCCGTATCACACCAAAACCTTTCAAGCATGTTCTGGCCAACAGCAGACTGCTGTCAGGTGTGGAGAATCAGCTGATGAGGGCTTCAGTAGGGCATGCAAGCAGGGGCGCTTTCAAACTCACTGATGCTGATCAGTCACACACACCCACTTAGACCATCAGTCTACTGGCGTTAACTTTGAGTTTGTTTGTCAAGGCTTCACTTACCATTAGTTACTTTCAAAAAAGGTTTCCAAACCACAAATTAATAATTACACCATCAGATATGTGAAAAACACATAAAGGAGTGCTATTTCTGGGAAAATCTATACTATCCATTTCATTAGTTTTCTTTACACACTGTATCCCATAACGTAAGAGGCCGCTAAAGTAAAAGCTGGGTGCAGTGATCACATGACCAGCTTCTGCTTGGGCTCTGCCATAAACGCTTTGACAGTAGCATACCACGTACTAATAATAGATGCCAAACCAGTGTGCAGTACATAAGTTGTGACCTAGAAGAGTAAATTATGAAGCAAATTAGTGCAACCATGTCATATTTTCTAAAGGATTTTAATTTTTCCCCATCTACATTAAACCAAAACAGCTGCATTTACAAATGCAAAATAGTATCTGCAAATATTTTCTATTTATGGGGCTCAAACTTGCTGGAGTATTGAGGATGCAAATGTGATATTACAAAATTTTATTGAAAGTTTAAAAATGTTACCACCCTTGTGTTGACAAGCCAAGAAAAAAACCAAGGAACCCCAATGTGGATCTGTGGAGGAAGACTAGATTTCCCAAAGTCTGCCTCATTTCTAAGCTGCTGCAGATTCCAATCTTATGAAGTAATATAACAATAATATAAAGTTTTGTAGCCACCTAGATCCAAACCAGCCAGGAATTGAAACATTAGCTGAAGACAGGGTCTTCTGTGTTTGTGGCACCACATGACCAGCCTTCCTTAATGCATGCATGATAGCTACTGCATACATGGAAATCCAGTAAGTGACTGAAAATGTCTGTGTGCTCAGATGGACCAGAGAATTTATCCATCATGGGGCCAAACGCAGTAAAGACAGGAGACTATGTCACACTCAGCTGCCACGCGACATCAACCCCGCCGAGCCTCTACAAATGGTCCTTCAATGGTTCTGTCGTCTCCAACATGTCTGAGTACGCCACACCTCCGCTTACCAAAGACATGAGCGGGAATTACACCTGCATGGCCTTCAACAACGTCACAAACAGAAACAGCACAGCCTACATAATGCTTTCTGTTGTTGGTGAGACCTCGAAGGATTTTTTTATTCTTACAAAAATGGATCAAGCGAGACCTGATTAATTGTTTCCTTTATTTTCAGATCCAGAACAAAGAGTACAAATAGAGGCGCAAATGAATCCAGCCATTGAAGGCGATTCATATAATTTAACATGTAAGATAACTAAACCTGCCGATCATATTTACTGGATGAAGGATGGAGAGCTCCTGAAAATGGACAACAGAACTCTTTTCTACATGGACAACAAGACAGTCATGTTCACGCCACTGAATCGTCATGATGCTGGAAACTACCAATGTATGGCTCTTAATGCTGATGGAAACATGACCAGCCCCACTTATAACTTTATTGTCAACTGTGAGTAAAACATTAAAAGGATCTATGTTTCTCAGTACTTTCACATTTTTACTATAAATATCACTTGTAGTATGTATAGATAAAGGATTGTACTATGCGCTTTTGCAGTTGGGCCTGAGACACCCATCGTTGTTGGCCAACGGTTTGCAGAAACAGGACATTATGCATTCTACAACTGCTCTGCCACGTCAGTGCCCCCCAGTTATTACGCTTGGTGGTTCAATGGCTCCAATGTGGCCAATACATCACTGCTCACAGCTGGCCCCCTGTTGTTAAACATGAGTGGAGAATACACCTGCATGGCCCACAATAATGTGACAGGAAGAAACACCACCAGCTCCACAGAGCTCACAGTTGTAGGTATGAAAACTTAGATAATGGAAGAATCAGATTACGGATATCTAACATGAGTTTTGTAACTATTTAACATATCAAATGGTGGCATCTCTTCCATTGGAAAAGCCTACATTTGTGCACTGTGTTTTCTCACTCACTGTGTTTTGTGTTTACAGAAGCAATTGAGTCGGTGGTGATCCAAAACCTTACAACACCGGTAAACAATAAGACCTTCACTCTCGCTTGTAATGTTAGTGGACCGTATGACACGATCTACTGGATGAAGGACAATATGTACCTCGACGTGGATGCCTTCAGCAGTGGCCACAACATGTCATACCACACTGAGAAGAATATGCTGCACTTCACCCCAGTGACAACCCACAACAATGGGACATATCAGTGTGTTGCCACCAATCTGGCTGCTCGTCATACGAGTCAGCAGTACATGCTCCTCGTCAACTGTGAGTGGAAGAAGGCTTGCTTGGCTGCTTGGTTTTAATGCCACACAAACACAAGAAAGATTAGTTCCTGTGGATAATTCTGAACGATTCTCTCTGTTTTTGCAGATGGTCCTCTGAAGGTGACCATCTCTGGTCCACATTTAGGTACACAGGGCCATTCTGTGACACTGATATGTTCCGCTGATTCTTGGCCAGAACCTGCTTTCCAGTGGTTCTTAAACAACAAGTTACCGCCTCTAAGCAGTGGGGCCGTTATCAAGTTCTCTGCAATCAAAGCGAATGAGGGGGTCTATATGTGCAAGGCGACAAACCCAGTGACAGACATCACATTAAACCAAAATAAAACATATGCCACAGCAGGTGAGTCAGTCTTAATTCTCCCTGTTCCTTATTTTTGGTGGATTGTTGATGCATCTCCAGAATATATTTTTAAAAAGTCTTGGTCAAAATTAAAAAATCCTTCTGTGTGTCTATTGGTGACTGTGAATTAGAAAAGGTTGGCATTTCTTGCGGAGTCAATCACAGGTCAAAGTTTGTTTAATCTTTACATTCTTCCTTTTAGGTTCATAATATACCAGTGTATTGTCTTATATCTTTTTTTTTTTTTTTCCTGGAAGCTTTTGAAGCTTCGTCATTCTTGTCAGTGTGTATCTCACAATACACCCCGAAATTGGACCTCTGCTTTTAACCCATCACTAGTTTCACTAGGAGCAGTGGGCTGCTATCCCAGCGCCCGGGGAGCAATTCAGTCATATGCTGATGTTCAATATATCTGTTTCTGCTAATAGCTTTGACCTGGTGCAGTGTATCACTGATATCAGTAATTGGATCAGCAAAAATGTCTTTAAACTCAATCAAGACAAACTAGAGATTGTATTATTTGATCCAAAAGCCAAGATATTCAATCACTGCTCAATCTGCTGTCTGTAAAACCATATGAGCATGTTGGAAAATATGGCTGTGATTTTAGATTCTGATCTTTGCTTTCAAAAGCAGCCTTCTATCATCTCAGAAATATACTAAAGTTTAAAACCCTCCTGTCAGAGAAGCTTGTTTATGTTTTTATTAATAGTGACGCTTGCTTTTTCTGGACTGCCAGAGCAGATGCTGAATACTTCTAGAAACACAAGCAATTTATTTACAATTTGTTTCTATTTTTAAATGTTCTAACTCCCTCTTATATTTCAAACATGACATCCCTGAGAAATGTGCTTTGCAAAAATGAACCTGACTTTGCCTTACCTGACTTTTCCACTCAGAGCCACAGACACGTTTATTTGATTCCCTTTTTTCCCCCGTTAACAGGTCACGCTCCTGCAGTCTGCTACCACACACAAGGAGGTCTGATACTGATGAGTATGTTTGCATTCATCCATGTGCTGTGAAGGCACACCAGCCGTAAAACGTCTTTCTTCATTCACAATCTTCGACAATAATCTTTGTGTGAAACATTTGGGAAAACATTGTAGTCAATAATGGTCATGTAAACTTAACAATGACAGATGAAAGAACAAACTATTTAATCATAACAATTCATTACAGAATATATCCTTTATTGGTGTTTGATGTAAAAATAATGAGTTATTTGTGATAGTAATATTTTTTATCAATGTCAGCACAAGATAATAAAGCTTAAAGCATTAGCAGCGTATACTTGTATTGTTTTAGAATGAAAATCATGAGTGAATTATTTTTTAATACCGCCACGCTCCTGAGTGATACATATTGCAATTCTTCACTCTAAAATACCAGCAGTTTTCTTTGATTATGTCTTTTTTTCCTATGTTTCGCTTGATAATAATGAAACTATAAGTGCATAAATGCTGTCATACATTGAATAAGTGGTTTAAGTTGTTAATCAATAAAAAACATCATATAATCAAGTTTGTGCCGTCTTTATTAATCAGAGCATAACAAATCTTAATCCCAGTTTAAAAAATGACACCCAATGCAAGCCTTTGTCGGTGAAATGACAAGGTTTATACACAACTTGTATAGAAAGAAATATATGATAAAGATCACTTCCAAAATATCCACGTATCAGTAGAAGCAGTTTATGAAGAGGAGTTTGTTGTGTTGCTCAAATGGGAACACTGGGTTGAAGAGATCTGTTCTTCAGCTTGGAGCCGGGCTGATTCTTACGGTTTCTCCCACGGCACAGGGGTTTCACTTATGGTGGCATAATTCCAGACAGATGAAGTAACAAGGTCAGAAACAGACGCTCATAAAACTCTAATTCACTTCAGACTTATTTAAATTGGTAAGCAACTCACTTTTCCCCCCACAGTGTACGGTGGACTCCTGACACTGGCAGTGCTTGTTCAGCTTCTTTCTTCCTGCTCCTGAATGATTCGAATAGACAACATAGCTGAATGGGTTTGGATAATTTCAAGGTATTTCATCATTTCCTATGTGTATACATATTTTAAGTTGTGGTCTACCATAATACTCATTTCACCTTTACAGTTACATGGTGTTTTCTGCTGTCCGTGAATGCTCGTTTGGGATTTAGATTTCATCAAATTCCCATCAGGAAAGGCTACAACACAATTATATTAAACTTAGAAAACAGATGACTCAAAAGTAAATTTCTTTAGTTATAAAATACACAATGCATAGCATAAAGTTATAAAATCCATTTGATTAAAAATTAGTCTGACATACCATCAGCGGATGTGTTCACCATCAAGGATTGTTCAACTTTCTCAGGAACACCTTTGAAAAACAAATAATTGCTAAAAAGTAATTGTAAATTATATATATATATATATATATATATATATATATATATATATATATATATATATATATAGGAACATAATGGAATGTATTCTGTGAATGAAAGCTGTTAAAGTATACACTACCTTGGCTGTTATAAGCAAACATGAGAAGCACAAGTAACAACAGAAGCCGCCTCAGACCCATGCTGCAGCGGATGAAGTCTTTGTAGGCAGAGGAATTCAGTTTCAGCCTGAGCAGAGGAAATGACTTTAAAGCCTGTAAATGTGACTCTTTATAAAGGGTTGTGCTGATGTCTGAAACTGTAAGCGTGAAACATTTATCACCTTCCACTGCTATGAAGCATGTCACAACCATCACAATCACAGTCTGTGACTGTGAATAGCAAGAACGTTGCCAATAACCTCGTCAAGGTCTTGAGTAACAGCTCATTGCGTTCAGAAAATGAACGATTTGCGTGACACTCACCAGAAAACAAAGAACGTGGGAATGCCAAAGTTTCTTTCACTGTCATATCAAATTATAGCTTTCCCACAGTAACTTTATATCATAGTAAATTCTTAAGCACACTTTCTTTTTCCTAATAACACTATGCTTTTTTTGTTTTCAGTGAAATGTCTTTGATAAGCGTGGATGGTTTCCAACACTGGTGTACATCTTTCTTCACAATGCGCTTAATGCTCCAGCGAGCCTGAATACCAGTCCATCTTGGATGCATTAGTCTTGTTAACACCAATACAGTGGATGCACTGCTGTCACATGTGGAGTCATGTTTATTATCACGAGACTGAACTCTAACCAGAGTTTTGGTCCAAGGATTGGGTCGCTGAGGCACCCCGCCACGACCGCTACCCAAACCACATTGCAGCTCTATACCCTCCTCAGGGTGCTGGAGGGTTTATGGGAGTATGCCCAACGTCAACCGTGTTCCTTGTGCTATTCTGTGGGGGGTCCGTGAGTATGGGGTCCGGGGCCCTCTGCTAAGGGCTGTTCGGTCTCTACGACCGGAGCAGGAGCTTGGTTCGCATTGTCAGCAGTCAGACCTGTTCCCAGTGCATGTTGAACTCCGGCAGGGCTGCCCTTTGTCACCAGTTCTGTTCATAATTTTGCTGGACAGCATTTTCAGGCGTAGCCAGGGACCGGAGGAGGTCTGTTTGGGAACCACAGGATTTCATCTCTGCTTTTTGCAGATGATGTTGTCTTGTAGGCTTCATCGGTCCAGGACCTTCAGCATGTGCTAGGGCGGTTTGCAACCTAGTGTGAAGGGGCTGGGATGAAAGTCAGCACTCCAAATCCGAAGTCATGGTTCTCGACCGGAAAAGAGTGGCTTGCCCTCTCCAGGTAGGTGATGTCCTGCCTCCAGTGGAGGAGTTGAAGTGTCTCGGGGTCTTGTTCACAAGTGAGTGATATGGATTGATGAGCCAGTTAATGGAAAAACCAAAACTTGTTCCCTCCTCTCAGGTTTCATTAAATCCCCACTGCTTTACTTTTAAGCTTACGTTTCAAAACTTAATTACATTTTAACCACTGATTTTATCTATTGTTTTTTTCTTTCTTTTACATTTTAAATCATAATTTGTATTGATGTGATGTTTCAATGCCTCTGTAAAGCACTTTGAATCACCTTGTTGTTGAATTGTGCTATACAAATAAACTTGCCTTACCTTGCTTTGCCTAAAACACCTCATTAGTCAAAATCAGGGATGAGACAGGAATAACATGAGACAACCAAGAGTGATTACTCTCTTGCAGACATATGTGTATATATTTTTTTAACCGGCAAGATGACATGCTTACAAAAATACTGCAGGTCTGCTTCAGCTGCAGGCACGTTTATATCAGCACAGAAATCTGATATATTAATTAAGAAGAGATGATGAAATCATCTTGTTTTGAAATTTAATGCATTTTATTCATCACTTACATTGTCAGCCTTCCTGAAATATAATCCAAGTTCTGTGGCACAATCCTTTTTCAAGAGGTGTTCAAGCATTTTAGTGTGAAGTAAAGTATTTCAAATGTTCAAATGAGCTGTTGTGCTGCCAAATGGACCAGGTCTGAAGCACAATCACCTACATGAATGAATACAGCTTTACAATTGCGAAAAAAGTCCTCGCATGAAACTCTTGCCGTTACGAAAAATGAAGAAAAAGGCAACAATGAAAACACAACATGATGAGAAGCAAGCTGACGTGTCTACTGTTCGCCAGGTAGATTACATTTGAAGCTTTGGTCATTTAAATCAACACATACAAGAAAAAGGAAAAAAAAGTATATTTATAAAAACAAAAAACACACATGCATAAAATAATACTACAGACCTTTTTTCACAGCAGACAAAGCAGGAAGTTCAATACCAAAAAAGGGTAACTCATGGAGATCACCAAAATTGAAAACCAATAGGGGAAAATTACAGCAATTTCATTTAAAAAAAAAAAAAAAAAAGGAGGTATGTCTAGTAAACAGTCATCCTATAGCACAATCAAAGCAATCCAAAAACCATTTCAAAACCAAGATCCTGCTCGTTTCCCCAGAAAGAGAGCATATTTGCAGGTTTCATTCATTTGTCCTTCTAAGGAATCAATCTCCTATTATAATGAAGCTTTGATGGTTCAGGAAAGTAAACGCCTTTAATTGTGGTGCAGCATGCAATGTTTAGACCTACACATTCATTAAAAAAAAAAAAAAAAACCTGCTGTTTATGAAAACCAATTCAGATGTTCAGTAATTTTGAATAAACTAGTATTGCTTTCCCAACTGTGAACTCGTCGGCAACCCGGGAGTTGCCCTTATCGTATTTATCCCTTGTGTTATCTGGCAGTGAGAAGAAATAATCCTTTTATGACAAAACACTTTGGGAATCAGAAGCAAGTGTGAATCAGGGAGGACTTTGTCTCTTTACAGCACAACACATTTCATTTTCAACTATCATAAACACAAAAACAAACCTCGTGGTCCCATTATCAGTTAACAGTGGTCACCTACCCTGGTTATAGAGAGGTCTGGCACAAACAAACACTTGCTGTTCTTAGATCTTAATATTCAATCATATCCACCATCTAATGTCTTAATAAAGTGAGTGCAACTCTCTCTGGAAACAGGGATGAGGACCACTGCCGTAGTGTACATTATTAACCTGTTTGCTCAGTTTTCAGCAGGTTTATCTAGCATAGACTTGAGGTGAGCGTGCAGGGGTTCACACACAGCCTGGTAGCCCAGAGGGGTCAGATGAAGGTAGTCGTACATGTCTTGGTGAGAGATGCTACCATCTGAGTGGACAAAGCCAGGGTCCACGTTGAGGAAGGAGGCATGGGGAAGAGATGATAAGGCATCCTGGACTAGCTTGTTTACCTGGACATTTCGCTCTCGCAGAGGGTTTGGCATTTTACCTCTGGGAAGTAAACCCTGGAAAACAAATCATGCATTGTTCTTAATTTTTTTTTTTGCTTTTCTTAATTCATTAGACAAAAAAAGACAAAGACGTGAACGGATAGGTGTGGAAATTTTCATGAAAGATAATACTGGGTGCAACTTGAGACTCTCTCCCAGATTTTTCTGCATGTTACTCCTCCGATGTCACCAGAACTATTTAAACTTTATTCCAGAAAGCTAAAGTGAAAACAAAGCTACAGTTAAACAGCACATCCCCACTATACCACCTGACAGTCTTATGAGCTTCATTTCTCACTTTCAGTCATTTAGTTTCCTTTAAGGAATGCAAAAAGATAAAAACATACTAGCACAAGCGTGTTGGCATGGGGGAGCTTGTTCTTGATGACTTGCACAATAGCCAAGATACCAGCACAGATCTGTTCAGCTGTGTGACCGTGATTGTTCGTCCCAACCCACAGCACAACAACCTAAAATAAAAAAGGGACAGAAAAGAAGATCAAACCTCATGTCATACACTGAGTGTTGTCAATGGACCTGGAATTTGCAGCACAAAGACTCTTGCATGAAAAAAAAAGAAAAAAACAAACAAGCAAACAAGTATGCTACTGTTTTCTATATTTGGCAGTGTTTAAACCTTTGGGCTGATGTTATCCAGTTCACCATTGCTCAGTCTCCACAGCACATGTTGTGTTGCATCACCACCAATCCCAAAGTTGAGGCAATGGAGAGGGGAGAACAACTGCCGCCATATCTGCAGGCAAATATTAAGTGTGCAAATGTTGAGAAGAAGTTAACAAAATTTGAAAACATTAAAATCTATTAAAAAAAAAAAGACGGTTAGGTCCATGCAGCTTTAACATTAAAATCCCTGGCAAATAAAGAGAGTAACTCTTGATCTGGTTACAACACAATGCTTTTTGAGTAAAGCTGCATGCTGCCATTCAAATGGATCTCACTCTAACACCTGCCACTTAAGTAAACATATATTCTACACCGGTCACACCTCCCACATCGATTTATACAAGAAACTTCAACCCAATCACAAAGACCTCACCCCACAACCCACATGGACCAAAAGATTTATTGCCAACATCAAAGTAGCAGCCACTGCAGGACAACATTTGATGTACTTTATCCATGCCCTGATTTGCCATAACTCTATTTGCAGCAAAAGGAGCTCTAGCTAAAATTAGGTTTTTATTCATAATGCCGCAACTGATTAAAGTACAAGTACAAAAAGGTGTGGTGACATGTGTTATTGTTATGTCAAACAATACATTAGGGTATTAAGCACATGCTCAAATGAGGGTATTCACATTGTAAACGTGGTACTGTCTGCTTTTTAATCAGTGGATGTGCTGCTGTGCTGTCGGCATGTGCTATATACTAAACACAGTGTTGTTATGAATTTGTATTACTGACATTGGCCAGCAGCAGTAACAGCTAGTCTGACATCTGGACAGGTTCGTGGCACATTTGACTTTCCTACGAGCGCCCATGTATTTCCTGACTTTTCAATGTGAATGCAGTTAACTTGAGTGTGATGTCATTCCTAGTTCCAACTTCAAAGGTAAACAGAACGCATTATTAAATGCCAATTATAAATTGAGCTGCTACTTGTGGGTCATATGATAATGCCTGGAGCAAACAGCCTCTACAGATAGACACTTTCACAGCACTTAGAGCAACTTTGATTACATGTTGTCTTATGATTTGAAAATTTCTTACCAACTCCATACCTCCCTTGCTGATGAAGACATAAGTAAATGACTCATATCAAACATTTAAAACATTTGAACTCTGAAAAGGAGAGTTTTACATGTTACATGTTTTAATTCCTAAAATCTTCCACCAATCTGGATGCAAAATCCTCCAATTATACCTGAATCTATATTTTTGGCTCAGACTCCTTAATTAACTTTAATGTGTATTTGAAAAGCTCCAATATTACAAAAACTATTGTTATTGTGCAAGTATTTCTAATTCGATCTGTGTATAGATGTGATCTTAGATTTACCCCAAATTCATGCATGAGCTGAATGAGAGAGTCTCCAACAAACAGGACATCGGGCTCTCTGTCTTTGCTGTCAGATACAAAGCGCTTGTGCTGGAGAAAGGAAAAGAAAAACAACAGTTATTCTTTCATATTCTTTACACAAGAACCGAGCATTATAGGTGACGTTATTGCACCGCAAACGGTAAAAATATGAAAATTACTTTAGGTGTTGTGCATAAAAAGTGCAGCCGCACAGTAACGGAATGTCTTTATAAAAAAAATGTATATATAGATGTAATATCAGTACATATTATTTGGGAATATGATTCAAACCTAAAAATCACATATACAGATCTCAACAAGCTGCAGAGTGATTGATAAGAGTAATAGCGTTTTTCTTTTATAAAAAGGACAAAAGGGAATAAAAGGCTTAGCATCCAACAAAAAAAAAAGACAATTTCAGTGCTTTGTGAAATTGGGGGACAGTAAATATGACAGTCACGTTATTTCACGTACAAGAGACATCCATCGTCCGTCTCCCTGGTTGTCTTCACAGGGAGTGGGTGTGGCGGCTGGGTTTGAATCCTCTGCACTCATGACTTGGCTCTGTCTCGGGAAGCAGTCACGCTGAGTTTCTGATATTTGTGGCAACGGAAACAACCCAGTTAGGCAACAGCTTCAGCCCGTCTCCCCAAAAGCTGCTGAAACCTGCGGCGCTGCACGGAATTAGCCACAGCAGCTAGCCTTCTCGCTGGAACACAAGATATGCTTTATTTACAGGTCAACGGGCAGCGAAGACACCGAATTGCTACTTTAAAATCTGTATTATGCAAAACTGAGAAATATGTGGCTACAAATTGCGTCTAAATTCAGATATATGAATAAGCGAGAGTTACCATTAAATCAAAATACCGTTTTCTCCCAATTCAGCTTCAGGAAGTTACTATTGCTGCCTGTACCATTATCACCTAATGGGGAACAACAATGATTTTGAATATCTCAGTATTTTACGACATGAATATTAACACTACACGTTTTGCGATTTGTTTTAAAATAATGAATATTAAAATGAAAAACAAAGCCTTGTGACGCTAAGATAACTTGTTAAACATTTAGAGCGGGTTACCTTCTTTTCCGGGGAAATAGATTCGTCCTGCTTCATGAAGCGTTCATAGGAGTTAGTGCTGCGCGCATGCGATGTTGCCGGGCAACGAAATAGTCATCCGGCATTAAAAAAAAAGACGACAACGGACTATTGCGGTAAGCAACGGGTTTTCGGTTATTAATTATCCTTTGTTTAAAAATATTTTGCGCGTAATTTCGGTTTAACCGAGTTTCATGTTTTCGAAGTTAGAGAGAACCTCCTTCTGCGTGAAGTTACGCCTGCTGTTTTGACTCCGTACACGTGTGCTTCAGGTCAAATTGCACCTGATGATTAAACGTTACCTGCTCGTTAATCACAGGTGATCAAATAAATCCTAAAATTTCGGGTTGTCGGTAACCGCAAGCGGTAAAGTCGCTCAGATGCTGGCACACATATAAGAACAAATAAAAAATATTATTGATATAACTTAGTATTTACTAAATTATACGAGAAAGAAAGTTTATTTTCTTATACGTTTGGATTTTTCCTCGTGTACACTTAGTTAATTGTGTCAACCCCTTTGTTAGAAAACCCTGTATTCAAACCTTTTAGAAATTTTTTTTTCCAGCTAGGCTGCATTGTGGTTTTATTTGGCGTGTCATAACTTGATGTGGTCATGTTCTTTGATTTTGAAGTAAAATTCAATTCAATTCCATTTTATTTATATGGCATCTATTACAACACAAGTTGTCTCTAGGCACTTTCCAGAGACCCAGAACATGACCCCCCAGCAATTATTACATAAACAACGGCAGGTAAAAATTCCCCTAGTGGGAGACAAACCTTAAGCCAAACAGTGGCAAGAAAAACTCCCCCTTAAGAGGAAAGAAACCTGGATCAGGACCTGGCTCATAAGGGGGGACCCTCCTGCCAAAGGCCAGTCTGGTAGAGCAGGAAGTAAAGAAAGAATAGACATAGACACAACATCAAAGGTACAAGACAGGATACAATAGTATAATTATCTATCAGCAGCAGAACTAAGACTTCGATTTATATATGGGCGATATATGGCTAGTTGGTGATCCACATAGACGAGGACTGCAGGTCAGGATGTCAGCAGGTATCCAACAGAGACATCCATACAACAGGACTTAGTAAAGAAACTATTTTTGCAGGAAATTGTTCAAGACTTGTTTGTTACAAACACAGCTACACATGTATAGCAGGCTGAGATTTGTAGCTCTGCATAGCTTTTGGAGGACACCAAAATCAACGCCCTTGAACGGCCCTGATAGAGCCCAGATCTCAGCTTTATGTGAGCATCTGCAGGGGGAGCTCAAGGTTATTGGTAATGCTTGGAAACCCATTCATTTGGATGAGCTGAAACAATTTGAATAATGAGCTCAAGTCCCTCAAAAGTAGTGTTCCTACTAAGGTAGGAACTACTTTAACAGACTTGTCAACTGTAAGCTACAAAAGGTTCTACTAATTATTGTAATTTGTCAAAGAGCTACCAACTTTGGCCTTTTGTGTTTTTGTTTTAGTTAAACACATCAGTAAAATATTTTCATTTATCTTATTGGGCATATAAAGTTATTGATTTATTGACTGTATTGGGTTTGTGTAGTTTGTATATGTGTGGCCCAGATGAGGTGAGTCTGACTTGAAGGTGCTCCTCTCTCTACCAGAGCATTGATTTAGAGAGGAGTGTAAGTTGGGGCATTGGTATGTCCTGCTGTAGTCCACTACCACTTCCTTAGCTTTGCTGAAGTTCAGTATTAGTTTATCGTTACACCACTGGGACTGCTCGTCCTCTTTCCTCACTGTCTTGTTGTTGGAGATGAGACCCAGCGCAACTGCGTTGTCAGCAAATGTCGCAATGGTTTCAGCTTGTGAGTTATGGATCTATGGTATGTAGGGGACTCAGAACAATTGTTTTTGAAGATTGTCCTATATATGCATATGCATGCATGCATGTATGTGTGTGTGTGTGTGTATATATATATTTATATATATGATATTTTTGGTGATTAAAATGTGAGTATATTGATATAGGTATTGTGTAATACTCATGAAATAGTAATGAGTTTGATTTGTATTGTATTTTTAGCTCTATGCACAAGGACTAAATGAGCCATATAATCATCTTACATTATTTATGTAATCAATCTAGTGGACTTATTATAGTGAGTCTGTGGAACAATGACTATAAAAGAACCTACATGCAAACCCTTTACTATTGCTACACTCATGTTTGCAGAACTATAGGACAGACTTCCTGTCAATATGTAGCTTGATCTGCTGAGGTGTCAGTATTTTAGAGCTTTTTGTTGTTTTTTTTTAACTGATTTAATACCTCAGCTGATTCTTAAAATAAAATAATAATGTAGTCAACATTGCCATGAAGCTGTCGGTATGCAGGAGATTTCTCTTGGCATAAATTCATAACACTGCTGGGACAAACAATTGACATGTATCACAATAAATTGTTTAACGTTTTATTTTTTTATTTTTTTTTATTTTTTTCCCTTGTTTGCACATATATTAATGGTTGATACCAAATTGGTAGGAGTTTAACGTTTTAATGAACCATGGATTGATGTAAAATCCTTTATCTAACTTGAGTGCAACAATATCCTGCAGTGGTTTCTTATCTGTAAATCTGTTTCCAAGTAAATTACCTCTTTTTGGTTTGTCTTTTTTTTCCCCACAGAATCATCTGTAGCATGCAGCACAAATGTGGCAGGACTTCATCTGAAATGGTCTTGACTTGTTTCAATGTAGATTCAAAAGCAACAGATAAAAAGTGCTCTGCAGTGAAAAAATGTAACCACGAGAGTAAGACAGATGGGCAGCATAAAGTAAAACGTCTAAAGACCCGCAAAGAGAGAATTCAGATGAAAGGTAGTTGGAAAGAGACCTCAAAGACAAAATCATATCACCACCACTGCCATCGCCAAAGCAGGAAAGACATGGCATTTTTCCAGAACTGCTGTCATAATAGCTGTCACTGGACTTCAAGGAAAAATACTCCTATTTCAAGCACCGTTCCTGCTCCACAGGAGCCCAGTATCATCACAGATAGCCGCCTCATAGGACACCATGGCCTTTTCAACCATGAGGTGAAGTCCATTGATATTGAACGCTTGCTCAGCAAGCATAGCAAGTGTGAGAAAATTGGACAGCAAGTGGAAGAAAAGAGCAGTGACATTATGCGTCTGTCTTCAACATTTCAGATTCCTGCTGCGGTGTCCAGAGATGACGGGGTTGGTGCTGAGGCCGGTGATATTGTGCCATTTGAACAGAAATTAGACCCTGCTGCAAAGACCTATAATGGCAACCAAGAAGTAGAAGTGAAAACCAATCAGTTTGATGATCAGGGATCTAATATTTTGCCTAGTCAGAGACAACAGGAACAGCTTGATCTTTCATCTAGAAGCTGTAAAAGCAACCTCTCATGTAAACACAATATTCAGAATTTAGAAACAATAAAGACCAACAACAATGGCTCCCTTGGAACAAACTGTGAGCCACTACTGACTCCTTTTGCTGACACAGACAATGTGAAAGCTTCAAACTGTGAGGTTAAAAGACAGACTATTTATGATCTTGAACAACCCCATGAGAACCGGGATCACCAGACTCAAACAGATGGTGTCGATCCAAATCCTTTTCCACTCTCCAGTTTGCCCGCTGCTGACAGTTGTGACATTCAGCACCAGAAACAAGATCCTGAATATGTATTGGAGTCTGTCAGTGCATTGGCAACACAGTTGTGTGAGCGTCTGCATTTACCACGTCTGAAAAGGAGAAATCTGCTGTCAGAGAGCAGGAGGGAGCTGTTGAAGTCCCTGAAGGAGAGGCACGGATCCTCTCTTCAAGGAAACCTCCATGAAGTGCAGCAGTGGGTTAGGTTGGGGATGTGTCCCACACAGACCACTCAGGACCAAGAGTCTGCAACGATGGAAGAAGATGAGCTTTTGTCAGGTAATTGGTCAACATGCAGTTTAGACATTATATTTGATCATTTGTGCTATATTGTCCACTTAATTTGTCAAACTAACGACAAAAACTTGAGCCCTTTGTGCAAAGAAAACACATTTTGTAGGTTTATTTATACATAAACATTTTTCAGATAAGCTCTTCTACAATTTTGGTACCTGCAATACATTATAAAAAGTGTTTATAAGGGCCCCTAAAACTGTCTAGGAAAAAGCACAAATCCACATTTAAAAGTGTTCATGTGAGGAGTTTATTGGGTAGACCAGCATTCATGTCAGTTTGTTTGGTTATACAAGTCAGTATTTTTTTATTATTAATATTATTGTTTGTGTTTCATTTTTTTAAGCCAAATTTATCAAAGTGAACAGAAGTAAACTTTGTAACTGGAGGTCCAGTCCACAGCCACACCAAAGTCTGCACCAGGTAAGACTAAAGAGCAGATTCTGTTAACATTTATGTGGCCAAATTACAGCAGTCCTGTAGGGTTTTTACTTTTTTTTTAAGTCTGCTTATTTTTTTTATACAATTAAAATAGCAGGATAAGGTGAGAAATATTCAAATGATTGCATTTTGCAATTACAGTAATATTAACATAGCCACATCCTGCACATTCATTTTTACTCAACTTCTTACTTATTCAAGTTATTTTGATCAGTGGGTATTATATTATAAGTTTGTTGCATGATCAAACGAATCACTCTAATGAAAATATGCTTTCTTGTGTTTCATGTAAAGACTGCTAAGTGGGTGGCAAACCCTAGGGATACCTCTGCCAATCGTTTGGATGAATCCTTCATACCAAGTTTGTCTCCCCAGTTCTACATGGACTTTGAGCAGTTTGGAAGTTCAGCAAGTGGTTTGTTTTCTCAATCTCCTACCTCATGCCAAGAAAGGAAAGCCTCAGCTTCTGATCACTGGGAAGACACTTTCAGCAAGTCAAAAAGTGAAGAATCACCATTTTTTGATTCATTTAAAAACAGTTTTATGAACCACACTAGAGAAGTTAGGGAGAGTAGCCAGAGACCGCAGTACCACTGCAGGAACATCCAGCCCTTGTTTCCCTACCAATCAGACCTGTCAGATGGACATTCAAAGGAACCAATGCACTTTATGCAGGAGCAAGACCCATTTAGAACTGACAGACACTCATTTGTTCAGTTTTTTCCAGCCCAAATTCACCGTTCTCCTCAGAGAAGTCACCTCCAGCCTGTCAACCAATTCAGTCAAACTTCAACTTGCACAACATTCAGGTCCCATCAGACTAACATGATGCATTATCCTCCATCCCACATGCTTGAGAACAGCCCAGCACCTCCAAGTTCTTCGTTCTCTCGCCCCGATCACTGGTCTTTTCCTCCTATGAGACTGTATTAGTGTGGAGAAGCTCAGCATGGAGACATGACCATGAACCATTTTTTTTGTTATTTCTACACTTTTTATTAGAAAAATCATTAAAAGCAAAAAAACTAAATTGTTGTCATCACAAGAAGTGCTGTTTTATTTTGTCACACATAAAACACCAGATTATGCACTAGCTGCATAATTTTTACTTTGCAGAGCTTATCACTTTTTTGTCTTTTCTATACAAAAAATAGCTAAAGTGCTATGTTGAAAACTTTTTTCTTTTTTTTCCACCCAAAACTCAGTAAAGAGTGCGTTTGATTGTGTATAACAGAACATTTGCATTAGCATTAAACATAAAACTTAACTCAATCACAAGACACTGAATGATATTGCAGATATATTTATATAAAGAAGATTAAATTGTTCGTCCATGTAGGTTCAATCTGTGACAATCAAAATAGGAATTATTAACGTCTCGTTTTCAAGGTTGTAGGTAATAAGTTTCCTCAGATGAGGGGTTCTCAAAGTGTTCAGTTGCTTTACTTTCTGGAGTGTCATCAATAATGTCGTTTTCTTCTGTTTCCTGTCTGCTCTTTGCTCCTATTGCCCTGCACAGCTGATTCCAGAACAGTTTTTGGGCCTGCACAGGATTTGTGCAGTCTGAGCCAGGCCACTGCAGATAAGTCTTTTTTAACATCACTTTCCTCATGCGGTGATAGGATGACAGCTGCCTGTCAGAGATCGGCTCCAGAAGCACAAGCAGAAGAACATCTCTGTGCTCATCAAAGAGTCTGTAACTGGCGAGTTGAATTTCCAGAGAACACCACTCACTTTGCAGGAAGTTCCTGGATACCACGCAAATGGTTTTACGGCTGCTGTATACTGCGTTGACGATATTGTCCACGATGTCACGGCCCAACTCAAAGTCCCTGTGATGTAGACAGAGTTTCAAAGATGATCCATTTCCCTCCAGGTTGGGTAGTAAATAATCCATGACCCACTCTTCATCAGAGGAATTATAGGAGATAAATGCATCATATTTGCAATTTTCCTCCTTTTCTCTGATTCTTGTCCAATGATCACTAAACCAGGAGCGGAACACATAATAACCATACTTAACTTTCCAGTAAAGTTTGACATAAAGTAAAGGAGTAAGTGTAAAAAGGAAGACCGCAGCTGCAGTGCTGAAGAACAGGTACTCTCCTAGATCTATGTAACACACATTAGTGTCAAAGTTGTAGAATTTGACTTGTTTATCCTGTGGGCAGAGCAGATTGTAGAGATAGACCACCTGAACATTTGGATTATGCACGGTATAGTTTTGCAACAAGCTGTTCATACAGGTGCAACTCAAAGGAATATTGCGGATGTCAAAGTAGCGGAGTTTAGGTAAACTCTCCAGTGCATCTACAGGAATACTCTGCATCACATTGCGGTTAAGCTGAAGGATGCGTAACTGTGTAAGATTTCCAAAAACCTCCTTGGAGAAGTTCTGAATTCCCATATTTTCTACTACCAGCTTGCTCAAATTCTTTAGATTTTTAAAGACTCCTGGTTGTAATTGTGCCACACCAACACAGCAAGTATGGAGTGTGAGGAACCGTAAGCTCGTCAGATCATCAAAGGTGTCAGGAGAAAGATGAAATATCTTATTGTTTGTGAGATACAAAGATTGCAGCGAGTGGAGGCCACGGAATAAAGTACGAGGCAAAAGGGTGAGGCCATGAGGCCGTTGCCCATCCAGTTTCAGGTCCCTGAGTTTGCTGAAGTTCATAAATGGTGACGTGATACTTTCTTTGAAAAAGCGAATCTGGTTACTTTGTAAATCCAGGACTGTAAGCGTGTCTTGGAATGCATGATAGAACGAAGTGTCAATCTGTTTTAGGTTGTTTCCATCGAGATAGAGTTTGGACAAGCTTTTTAACCCATTGAGGCCGGATGTCTGAAAATGAGTGATCTTATTACCTCCGAGGTCCAGTGTTGTTAAATTTCTTAGGTTTAGGAAAGTCCCTTTGAAAATGACAGAAATACGATTGTTGCGTAGATTAAGGGTTTTCAGGTTCACATTGTCCGCAAATGTTTCATTGAACAAATCAGTCAGCAGGTTATTGTCCAGTCTGAGAGTCTCTAGCTTTGTTAATCCCTTAAGGGCTTTACGGTGTAAAAAAGAAATACTGTTAATGTTGAGTTTCAGCACCTTGAGATTTTGTGTCTGATTGAACGCATAGGAGTTGACTGAGAGGATGCGATTGTAACGATAGCTCAGCTCTTCCAGTTTTTGGAAATAAACCATCTGTTGTGTTTTACAAGGTGAGATCTGGGTAAGGTGATTGTGCTCTGCGCTGAATTTAGTGATGAGTGTTTGGTTTCCGAGAATGTCCAAGCCAGTTATTGACTTCAAATTGTTGTGGGATAAATCCAAAACCCTTTTAATTTTAGGACAAGTAAACAGTTTTGTTAGGTTCTCAATGCCATTACCACCTAGTCTTAAATCTTTAATCCATCCAACCTTTTTCTTCAGTAGTTCACATAGTTCCATGAGCAGGCTGTCATTCTTCAAACCAGTCCCAGAGAAATCAATATGACCTGCACCGACATTACTGATGCTTAAAAGCGCCGCTACTTTAACACTTGTAGACTGTAAACGCAGATACTTTATATGTCTCATGTCCACTCCTTGAAAAGCTCTCGCCGGAAGATCTAAATTAAATGACAAATCCAACAGCTCAATAGACCTGAGAAATGATGGGTTACATCCTAATGTTTTCAGGTTATTTCTACATAGAAGCAACTTAGTGAGGGATTTAGGTAAAGACACATTTGAGTGACTGAGAGACATCAAATTGTTAGAGCAAAGGTCCAGTACGGTGAGGTTACTTAGATGTGATACAGACTTGGTAATCCCTGAGAAATTTGTCAGAAGGTTTTCCCTCAAAAGTAATGTCTTTAGATTAAGAAGAGAAGAGAAAATGCCCTCAGGGAGCTCCTTTAACTTGTTATTTGCCAACGAGAGGAAGGTGAGGTTGTGAAGGTCCTTAAACAGAAGAGGTTTGAGCTTTGACAAGTTGTTGACTGACAAATTTAGAGACTGGAGATCATGCAGATTTTGGAAGGCTTTCACATCGATGACCCTCAACTTATTTTGATCCATGCTGAGGTGCTGAAGGTTTGATAGATGAGCAAAGCTGCTGTTATGAATTTTCCACGCAGAGCAAAAAGAGATGTTCAGAGTGGTGGCGGATTGTGGGAGGTCGCTTATTATAGCAGATATGTTCTGTCCTTCCCGATGCACACAGTAGAAACGCTTCCCATCCAGGTATGGATCTGCTCTGCAGTTGCGAAAGCTGTATCCACCAATGAGTTGAACAGCACTAAGGAGAAGTGTAACCACTGACAGGTGAACAGTTACAGAAGCCATTTGGTCTCGTGGTCCAGACACGCAGTCCTTTCAAAGTGTCTCAGAAAGTGGAGTTGTTGATCTTAATCCTATGTTGAACAAGGCCTTCAGATGAACAAGGCGCAGGAGTCTGAAAGCAGAGTATTTTCAAATCAGACTTTAAAGTTCTATCTTTACAAAAACAACTTGTTTCTTTCTAAGCAGAACAGTCTAATAACAGAACTTGGGACAGGATATGTATGCAGAACCCCTCACATACATGTCACTGTTTTGGTCATAAAAGGGTGTGTTAGTGAAATGATTCCAGAAACTCTTTAAAAACTCTGTTAAAACTATTAAAAGGTCTAATAGAAAAGATCAAGTTTCCTAGTTTGATTTATTTGTAATAAGCACCATTTGACAAATATAAACTTGATGCTACTTTTCAATGTCTTTCTGTTAGAACAAAAGTATAAGTTACTACACAATAAAACTAACAGAGCACACAATAAAAGACGTCACTTTTCGTGATGTTGGTGTGTCTTACCAGAGGCAAACTGCCGTTTTACCTGTTCCTCGTAGCCGTGCCAGTTAAAAGCTTAGTCTGAGCCGAAGTTCGTATCCTCTTTTTTTTAATGAAAAAACTGGAACCCATAAAAACTTGTTTCCTCTTTGCAAATGCTTTCATATCCCTGTTACTTCCGCTCCTGCTGTTCCTCCTCCTTCAACCAAATGTGTTCATGTGTTTAAATCTAGTAATACTAATTTAACATGAACGTTTGAAATTGTTTATCAAAAACCAGCATTTGGAGTTGCTGTCTAGACAGAGGACGTCAGTGTGAAGAGGGAAATGTTGCCATCATCATGTGGTGCTGAAATTAACGTGCTGAATTGCTTTTTGAAAGGCTCCCACATTTTCCTGTTTTTATTTGCCAAACATATGAGATTAAGCTTATTTACAAAAGCCGCTTGCCATTAGCCTATAATGAGCTGGGATCGGCTCCCGCAGACCCCCGCGACCCTGTACGGGATTAAAACGTGTAAAGAAATTAGATGGGTGGATGGACAAAGGCTGTTACAGTGTTAAATCTGTCAAAAACATATCACTTACGAATTACACGGATATTTACCTAAACTTTTCCCAACTGTTTTTGCACTCATGCCAAAGTCAAACAACATGCCAGCACCTATGGAGTCGACCTTAATGAAATGAAAACTTTTCTTACCTGCTCGAATGACTGGGAGCTTCATGATACTGTGACATAACAGTCAGAAACAGGAAACTGGACTCAAGCCACTCTTCTTCCTGATTCTGTTTTAGCTAATGTTGTGTTGTTTTTTTTATTAAACAAACAAAAAACATGACATTTTGTGTTGGTTTTACTGGAACATGGTTTATTGTGTGCTTGATACATGTAATGTAATGCATATATGACACACATTAAATGATATTGTATAAAAAGGCAGTATTAAATAATCAGTATATGTTTCTAAACAAATAATTTGCTTAAATTCCTCTGTGTCAGAAATATTGTGATTTACTACAAGTTACAATAGTTGCAAAATTACTTATTTAAAGACTTGTGACATGAGGTTGATTTCAGTACAGTAAGTTGTTCTCTAGTCGATAACATAAGTCTGAATTTATTTATCCTGGTTTTTAATCTATGCTCACAGCTCAAATAGTTGATTATACACATACTATAGATGCCCCGTACTTTAATTGTATGAAATATTTAATTTCAGATTTCAGCAAAGCTCAGATTTATTATTCTCAATACATTCTTTAGCAACACCATTGACATGCTGGTGAATGTAAAATTTAAACTACTATAACCATTTATAGACTCAAGAATATATATATTTTTTTAAAATCTACAAACGATATCTTCCTTTGTAATTTAGACAAAATGCAGCGTTCAGCACTTCATCTCGCTATCCTCTCATCTTCTGCTCTCGTGCCATCTGACAGAGTCCACAATGCGGCAGGCAGGCCATGATTACCCAGTCATCACACACCGAGCCCTGAAAAAAATAAAGCACAACAAAACAATGACTAACATTTTCAAAAGTAATTTTTTTTTTTTTTTCTTTTGGTGTTAATGGCCTCACAAACCATCGACATCGACAAAAGCTTTCCATCTCTCTGACTCTGTTTGGTCTGAATCCATTATAGTATCACTTTAACACACTTACACCAATGTTGTATTTGCTACGGACACTTGTCCTCAGAGCAATCATAGCGCCTGGCAGGAAAGGCAGACAGCAGCTGTCTCCGTTATCCTGAGCCACCTTACAGCCCAGAATACAAGGAACAAATGTCCCACAAAGACCTAGAGGCGAGAGGCATTTTGTCACATTACAATTCAATTTAAACTGAAGCAAATGATTCCATGCACTTCCAGAAACTCATGTGGACACATACAGATGCCACAGTCGTCACAACAGTCCCAGACGTTTGTACTCCAGTCTGACAGTCTAGAAGAAGACACGGTGTACTGAGTAACGGTGGCCGGCTGGGAGTTGACCACATTTGACTGGAACGCCATGGCTACAAGCAGAGGAAAAAGACCATAAACAAGACACATTTTCTTCATGAAAAATCCAAGTTCACTTTAAAATAAAGTCCTATTTGCAGCAAATCTTCCTCCCGTCACGTATTCTCATCCACGAACAATGCTCTATCATCAAAGCTTGCGTAGGTCTTAATTACAACAACACAAAACTATATCTTATTCAATAAATAGGAACAAGACAGAAAGGAACTAAATACGTACAGTCAGTTTTCAAACAAAGTGTATGTGGTTTTGGAAAACCTCGGTTAACGTTTTACCTCTTGAGGTTTCTGTGCGTCTTCTGACAGTGTAGTGGGATCATTGAAGGTGGTCACGGTCTCCACGCGCAGGAAGGAGAGGCCCGGCCACAGCTCTTATACCCAGTGTGACAGCATAGGAGAGTCCGTTTCAACGGTGATAACAAAAAATTGTTTGGGGTGTATCGTTCCAGTTAAAAAGTTCCACCTAACATGATGCAGTTTTTATCAGCAGAGCGTGATAAGAGAACAAAGCAGGTATGGAGTGCATATTTATATTTTAGCCACTTTGCTAAGGTGCGTTGTGTGTACATACGGAGGGCCCAGCTCTGCAAAAGAAGTTAGGATAAAAACACCCCCGTAAAAAAGAGCGTGTGCCTCACCTAAATAATACAATCTTGGTTCATTAGATAATGTTAATAAACATTCTTTTTAATCCACAATTGAGTTATCTAGGATCCTATGTTATCCACAGGACAACAGAAAACAGAATTAATACAATAATTTATCTTTCATGTAGCAGTCCAACAGAGATTTAGACCTTCCTGCAGTATACAATAAACAATGTCACTAGGAACTGCTTTTATTAATGCATAGTTAATAAGACATTAAACACAAACATGAGAAAAAAAAGACAACTTATTCAATACAATTATACATTCTAGTGCTCGTTCTTTTTTTTATTTTGTTTTGATATTTTTATGTACAATTATGAAGTCTGTAACAGACTAAATAAAAAATAATCTCAGCCTGTGTCAGGCAAACAGATAAGTTAACACTAGTCACATGATCCAATTTGTTTTTGGAAAGGTGATATATATACATCTTTCAGCAATGGTTGTAATCTTAATTTTAACCATCCAGGCTATATGTTCTTACCTTAAAATTAAAAGTTGTTGTTTTTTTGCATATCATACAGCAGAAGATAAATGTCACATACAGTGTTTCAGCCAGTTCAAACTTCCTGCTCCCTCCCATTACTTAAACAAGAGGGAACTACCTGCTTATGGAGTGGCCTGCATGATGAGATGTTGCCCTGGACACACACACAAATAAAAAACAGTTAAATGAATCAAATGTTAAACATAAAACAACAATTATATGAAGAAGAAGATTACTTAGAGGGCTCCTGTATGCTCCAATACAGAGCAGCTGAAGCACCACCTGCCTCTGTTCTTACCTACCAAATTATTCAATTCAATTTTATTCAATCCTGTTTTATTTATATAGCATCTATTACAATACAAGTTGTCTCTTGGTGCTTTCCAGGAACCTAGAACATAACCCCCGACGAATTATCTCAGCAAGTAACGTGTAATTTTAGACAAGCCAAGATTTTGCTCTCTCTTTTTATTCAAAGCATAGATTTACCAAAATATGAACAACAAATGTGAAAAAACAACAGAAGGTACTGCTGTATTTGACATGAGTCATGTATAATTGTTGCATACTTCTTGAGGTCTACTATTCATATTTTAAAAGTGTGAACATTTATCACACACTGCTGTGTGTGAATCTGGACTTGCTGCAACCTTGTTGTATTACAGTCCGCCCACAAGAGAGCAGTGACAAGTGTATTTCTTGGTTCATAAAAGTCCTGCTGGTATGAAGGCAGAGGTGACACACTTGTTGGCATGTTTCCCTGAAAAATTAGAATCTAGAGCACATCTAAAACATATAAACTCGAATAAAATAACTTGAAATGACATAAACTACTATTCATAGCACATTTAACACAAAGCAGAATTTGCTCTTTATTTTTGTTTTGTCTGAATATTTTATGTAATCAAAGTAAAAAAGGCTTGGACAGAGATGATGGTTGTTTTTATATTTTGTTGCACAACCTTTACCAGCACTAACTCTCACTGAGACGACTTCTTTTGGTCCACTGTACCTGAGCCAACTGCTGGAGCTTCATTACGTTTGAATCCAGTATAACACCTCCAACCTACATGTTTCAGCTATTTCCATTGAATTTTTTCTTCTTTTTTTTTTAATGACACGAAAAGGGTCAAAAGGTTTGTTTTAGTTTGGTTTTTCCCTCAACTCAGCCATGTTTCGGGTGCTTTCAGTTGTGCGTTTTGGGTCACTGTTTTGCTGGAGGACCCATGGCCCACACCCGGATGCTTTGGCAGGCCTGAAACCTCACTGTGTCTTGCACAGATTCAGACACGTTGACAGATTTTTATTTTTATTTGGTTCATACTATCACACACAAAAGGTACATAGAGGAATGAAATGATTTACTACAGAAATTTGTCCAAGTGTGCAGGATCTCAGGAGGACAGTGGCGTGGTCTTCAAATTTGCTAAAAAGACTATATGTAAGCACATATGTTTAAAATTGAGCTTTTTGTTTTTTATAAAGAACCGTTTAAATAAGGAAGCAAAACATTTGTGGTATTACACAACAGCATAATTTACCAGTAGACCCTCAGATGAGATGTTTCATTTTCAGACAGGCAAAACCCCCAGAGAATTTAGTTCCTGATAACATCAGTGCACTGGTTGTTTTTGAAAAGTGATCACGTACTAATAATCTAAATGAGATAGATTTATTCTGACTAACTTGTCTAAATCTAGTTTGTGACTCATCTCGCTGCTTCTCCTGGACACAGTCTCCATGTGGTACACATGCTTTGCATCCCTCCTACAACAAAACATCTAATTGCTTTTAAATTGTGAAGTGAGAATTTAATGTGGACAGGATAACAATTTTATTTGAGGTATTTGAATTGCTCTGAAGCAATTGCTCATATCAGGCATCATCAGAAAGGTCTATATTCTTTAACCCTTGATTATGTGGAGATATTCTTATTTTGATTTTGAGATTGACATCTATGTACAATAAACAAAGTGTACCAACTTCGATCCTCTCACGTTGTAAGTGTTGGCTCATATTTGATTCTCAATATGGTTTTGTTTTGTGTTTTTTTGTCTGTTTTTTCCTTTTAAACCTGGTAGATGAACAGATTATTTAAACTTCTGCTGTGTACCTCATCATAAACCGTGTTCAGGTTGTCCTGAAACGGCTCATTTGTGTACTTTGTATATTTTTTTAAAGACCACCGAGGGTAAGTAAAGCTTATTTCATTTTCAATTCTATTTCTCATCAAAAATCACTTCATTCAAAGCTTAAAATAATTCAGAATTTTCAAGAATTGTACCGAAAAAGCTCTGTGAATTTAAAGTGTAAACTGAGTATGATACTTTTCTTCTCAAACCAAGATAAATATAATATACTGAAATCAACTGCATGTCACATCTGTATAACATACAAAGGACAGGAGTGAAATTCCTGCTAACGTAGCATTTTCACTTCTCCTATGGTTCGAGGAGTTTTATGTTTTATTTTTGTTTTTTCTAAAATGAGCTTCTGCTTTTGAGAATGCCTTATATTTTTCATTTTAGCTACTTTGGTGTGTAAGCTGTTTAAATGTGACAAAAATGTGACAAAAAAAAATGATTTTTTTTTCTTATATTTGTGCAACAACACAACAATAGATTTTCTTTCTTTTTTTCCATGGGGACTGACTGACTGTTTGCCAGACGACCGTCTGGCAGACGACTGGCTGCAGACATGCTATAAAAGTATCTCTCAAAAATTCCCTAGTACAATCACACATTCCCACTGCAGATTTTTTTGCATCTGTCTAAAGTGTGCTAGGTCTCAGTTCCTAAAATATGTTACTTCTTCTTTCTTCTGAGCCTCCGTCATCAGAACAAATGAGGCAAAGACAAAAAAAGGGATGTTCGACTGATATCTTTACGAGCTGAGTGTGCCATCTTCACTCTTGAAGGGTTTCAATTGTCCTGCTGCCTCTTTGTTTTCTGCAAACATGAATTTAGTAGAAACAACGACAGAAGATTACTGGGTGAGTTTCTGTAATTATTCATTTGCATAATTTTCCTGCCAGACAAAAAAAAAAAAAAGATGCATTTGTAATTTATCTGCAAGTTGTTTTCTAGAGAAAAGAAACTACAGTCCCCCAACAGATTTTCTATTATCACATTAAAAGCTTCCTGTAGTTCATGTAATTTAGAAGCTGTGTTCAGACAAATTATATGAGTGGAAATCAATGTCTTAAGTAAGTTTTCCTGAATATTTCATGTCCTTTATAATTTTAATTGAGGTCTTTTTTACTTTTTTTTAGCATACCTACGATGACGAGGAGTACAATTATTCAATTATCCATGAAGAGTATGTTGCAGCCCCGTGCATCCATGACGACATCTACCGCTTTGCACAGAGATACTCCCCTGTTGTGTACAGCCTGGTGTTCACCCTGGCGCTTGTAGGCAACGTGCTGGTGCTGTGTGTGATCAGACGCTACAGAAACTCTCAGAGTGGCGGGGCCTGTGCCTTTTCTCTGACAGACACCTTCCTCCTTCACCTGGCCATCTCTGACCTCCTGCTGGCTTTTACCCTGCCCCTGTTTGCAGTGCAGTGGGCTCACCAGTGGGTGTTCGGCTTGGCTGTTTGCAAGATCTCTGGTGCCCTCTTCTCTCTGAACCGCTACAGTGGCATCCTCTTCCTGGCTTGCATCAGTTTTGATCGGTACTTGGCCATTGTCCATGCAGTCAACTCAGGCTGGAAACGCAACACCTGTCACGCCCAGTTTGCCTGCGCAGTCATCTGGATTATATGCCTTGGCTTGAGTGGAGTGGACATTTACTTCAAACAGGTAGCAGAGGTTAACACCGTGGGTAGCCAGAAGGCAACTCTGTGCCAAGTGTGGTTCACTGAGAACAGCAATGAGTGGCATGTGGGACTGCAGTTTGTGAGTGTGGTTCTGGGTTTTGGTGTCCCCTTGCTGATCATGCTCTACTGCTACATCCAGATCTTCAGGTCTCTGTGCAATGCCACTCGTCGGCAAAAACGCAAGTCTCTCCGTCTGATCATCTCCCTGGTGTCTGTGTTTGTCATCTGCTGGGCGCCATACAACTGCTTCCAGCTGGCAGACAGCCTGGAGAAGCTGGGAATGGTGAAAGGGGGTTGCCAGTTTGGCCGAGTGGTAGACACTGGGATTTTGATCACTGAAAGCGTGGGGCTGTCACACTGCGCCCTCAACCCTCTGCTGTATGGCTTTGTCGGGGTGAAGTTCAGAAAGGAGCTGGTTCGAATGTGTAAGGGTCTGCTGGGACAGCGAGGCTGGCATATGGAGGGGTGGAAAGAGAGGAGGCTGAGGAAATCCACGGGATCCTTCAGCTCTGCAGAAAGTGAAAACACCACATACTCTGTCATGGTGTGATACCGGTTAGAGACAAGTTTACCATTGTGTGTACAAGAGAGATTTCAAGTTAGAGATAGATTAAATAAGACTTTAAAACCACTCTCGCAGGAATTTGGTTTCTGTTGGTATATCTTACATGGGTGCTTTGATATCAGAGTGATGGTTTAGTGCAGCTTACAGTGTTTTGTTCTCATTTTTTACTCATATTACTGTAGTACAACGTTAAAGTGAGGCTGGAGTGTGAAATGCAACAGAAAATCCCATATGTTTTGTTTTGTTTTATTTTGGGTTTTTTTCATTAAATTGTATGGTGGTTCTTATGCGCAGAAGTCAAATCTTGTGAAATATCTAGATTTCTTCATACTCCTGAAAAGCCTACTCAGCAGCTTTTACTCTGACTGTGACCTCAGCAGCACACATTTGTAAACTTGTAACAAGCTTCACTCTCAGTTTCCAAATAAACCTGTGAACTTGTAAACTTGTGTAACATTAAAAAGCTGTATGTGTAGAAGCATTTTTTTATATATATTCTTTGTTACACGATAAAGCTATTTGCTCGGCTATGTCTTAAAAATGTACTCTGTGCGCTAAGAAAAACGGCATGAGCACGAGTCATTTTGGATTTAATCCCAACCTCTTTTTGATGTAAAAAAAAAAAAAAAAAAAAGTTTCATAATAAATATTTTTCATACAAACAAAGTGTATTTTCAATTACGCTTAAATGTCTTTTTTTTTATCTTATGCATGCTTCTGAGGAACTTTCCTCTGACTGATTTATGTCATGCAGAAAAAGTATTTCTGTTGTCTGGAGGTATCAAGGCATGTGAGCAGTATTACTGTAGGCTTTATTTTCCATGTGATTGTGATGGAGCTTTTTTAGCAATAAGATCTTACAATTCAATGCATTCCATGTAATGAACCAATCAAATGTTGAAGCTCTAATCAAAATAGAGCTAATATATGGAACAGATATATGGAACGGATAATATATGGACAAAGCATTTGGTTGCTTTGTTGCAATGAAAATAAAAATGAAATCGTTTGTTTGTTCTCAATTCATCGTCATTACATCCTGCATATCATTTTGGCACAGTTTTTTTTTTCCTTTTTCACTACACTACCCTTTTATTACCCATTTATCCATGATTGGGTCCAGCATTATGAGTTACTATGAGGGCAGTAAAGGCAATTCGGGGTCCAGGGACCAGTCCAGGCACAATTTGACACATGACAGCAATGGGAGTTAACCAGAAACCTTCTTTCTGGAGGGAAACTAAATCTACCTCTTGACTAGTATTTGCATATGGGGCCCAACTGTGATAAATGCGCTTAAAAATGGGGCTTATGTGGGCTTGACTGCTGGTTATATATTGACCCCATGTGAATTGCCTACTTAGGTTTGCTTATGTTCTTGACTTAAGTGGGATCCGGGTAATATATACCTATTGTGGGCCCATGCCCATTCATCAACCAAGTACCTGAGGACAATTTCATACCAGGGCACATTTTTTAACCCATTTATGTGTAAGATGGGTCACATATATGTTGGCTGGACCATGCAACTTCAAGAAGAAAATAAAAATGCTGCATATGTATTCTCAACATGTGGACAGTGAAATAGAGAATTTAAGACCTGATTCTTTGATAGAAAATCTAACAATATGAACTCTGACTATAAAGCTGTTCAAAATCAAAATACAAGTCTATATCAGGATAAACAAAGAATTAATGTTGCTATCACATCTCCTAGCCATACTTTAGTATCTCGCCATTGCCAAACTGTTTCTCCTATTCAGTTAAGTTGTTTTCAACTATATGTAATTTATAACACATTGAAGTGACAATCAACAGAAAGGGGAAACGTTTCCTTCCCTCAAGTCTGCCTACTGACAAATTTGAAGTTGGGCTTGCTGCTCATTTTATTACGTGCACAGGATGACATCTCCCTCTAGTGGCCAGTGGCTTCATCTGCAGCACTAGTGACGTGCAGAAGAAGGACTTTCGAAGCAAAAGTCTCTTTCTCAACATTACTCTCTGAAATCACGCTTATTTCACGTTATGCTATTTGAGATGAGCCAACGCGTGTTCTTAATACTAAACTGGAGAATAACTGTAATTATAATGTCGTTTTCGTGGGTTATCGTGGGCATTTAAATAAAGATATTTCATTGAGATTTTTATTTTGAAAAACAGAACATCCGGCAACGTGCAGTTTTGACAGAAAAGGCAATGAGCGCTTTGAAAGCCAGTCGGTGACACAAAAACAAAAAAAGAAAACAGATAGGCAATTAAACTCTGCGATGGTCCATCGGGTACTCGTGCGAGACTTTATGAATCTGAACTCTACTTCGATTGAGTCGGAGATTTAAAACCTCCAGCGCGTGAGTGCAGCTTTTTCTCCGAGACTTTCTTAGTGAGATGCTGGGTTTGTTTGCGTGCGCTTTCAAAGACGCGGCTCTCCTTTGAGGACTACTTTCGTTTTCTCTGGGTTTTAACCGACAACTTCGAGAAGGTCTTTACGAGGTGTTTAGTTCGAGGTGACGCGCCAGCCGCTCTGGGTGCGTGGACATGCGCCGGCTTGTGTTTTTAGTCTCATCGTCGCTCCTCATTGCACAGAGGAGTCATTGACCTCGGGCGTAGCAGCTGCGCCTCGTCTCAGGAAGACAGTAAGTGGTTACAAACATTTGCAAACGTAGGACATTTGTTTGAGAAGCGCCGCGCCGGTGCAGCGTTTGCGTGGCCCTTCTGTTTAGAAACCGCTCCCTGATGTGATCGGATGCAGCTGCTCTGTTGTGCACAGACTTGCGGAAAAAACTACGTGAAATGGCGCGTTTCTTATTCAGCGTGTCTCTCGCATAATTCATCGAAGTTTAATAGGCTATCAAACTTCACCGATCGCAATTGTACAAGAACCTGTGTGCAGACTTGCAGACTGCGACGTGTGTGGATTTTCTTTTTCTTTATGTGCACTTGACTAAGGGGAACTGTGCTTTCCGATTAACCCACTCCTACTCTTGCTTCATCCGGTGACATCGCAGCATGTGAGTTCTGAGGATGAGCATGTTTTATTAAAAAAAAAAAAAAACCCAGCTGGGTTTCCCACTGGGAGATTTTAAAGGAGTTACCTCCTCAACGTGACTGCTCCGTGTGCAGATACCCACCCACCCACACAGAGAGGAAGAGCATGGGTATAAAAACTTCTATTTTCAGTTTCTTGTACACAGCATTTCTGATTTCTCTCTTGTGTTTTTATCTGTAGTTGATCATGAACGCGGAATTCGATGGATTGTTTCGTCAGAATGGCTCCTACGACTATGACAACTATGAGAGCCCTGACAGAAGAGGAGCCGAGGCGGTGTGGATCCCGGTGTTGTACTCGCTGGTGGTGCTTGTTGGTCTGGGGGGAAACTTACTGCTCCTAGCAGTTCTGGTTCGTAAGAAGCTACGGTGGAGCATGCCGGACATCTTTGTTCTCCATTTAGCTTTGGTGGACATCCTTCTTCTGGTGACGCTGCCCTTCATGGCTTCACATGCCGCACTACACCTGTGTGAGTGGATTCTCTGCAAGATCTGTGGAGCTGTTTTTAATGTAAGTATTTTCTCGAATTGGAGAGAGACTGAAAGGCTTTTACAGTCAAGCTGCGAGAAAGTTGTTTTTGGCTGGATTGTGTTTGGTGCGTTATTTGGTTTGGTGTGTTATTTCCTGTGAAGTTTAGGCTCTTGCTTCATAACGCTGGCTAGTGAACAAATGAACTCTCCTTCTAACCTCCCTTGTGTTTGTGAATATGTCTTGGAAAAATCAAGAGAAGGGAAGATCAGAGTAGAGGGGAGTTGAAACTGAAAGTGAAAAGATTTGGTTGAAGGTTTGTGTCCCACTCCTGAATTTTAACCTTTCTTTTTCCAGATCAACTTCTATTGTGGCATCCTTCTGCTGCTTTGCATCACTTTGGGTCACTACCTGTCCACCATCCACGCTGTCCGCTTGTGCTCCCACAGGACTCCCAGAGTAGCGCACATCAGCTGCCTGGTGGTCTGGCTCATCTCCCTGCTCCTTAGCATCCCTGAGTGGATTTTCTTGGAGTCTAAGGAAGATCTAGAACAAGACAAACATTTCTGTGCTCACAACTACCTTCGGTTTGGAGGCGACTGGCTGCAGACTTCACGTCTGCTCCACCACATTCTGGGCTTTTTGCTCCCCGTGACTGTCCTGATATGGTGCTTCTCTCATATCTTGCTAGGCTGCCTGGGCAGCTCCAAAGGCCTCCAGAGGCAGAGGGCCGTCGTGGTCTTCCTGCCTCTGGTGGCTGTTTTTCTTCTCTGCTGGAGTCCGTATAATGTCGCCCTCTTCATAGACACCGTCATTAACAGCTCTGAACAGGCCGACTCATCTGAAAGCAGAGGATCTCTGAAAACGGCTCTTGTGGCGACGTCTGCTCTAGGCTGCGTTCATGCCTGCCTGAGGCCTCTGCTCTATATGCTACTTTTCAGAAACGTCAAGAAACAAGTACTGAGCCTGCTCAGTAGGGCCACTGTTGCAGGCACGAGCTCGCTGTGGGAGCTGGGCGTGGGCGAGGAGGCGCCGCATGACCAGAGTCACACGAGGCAAGAGATGAGACAAATGACAAGCGATGACCATCAGGGCCAGGGAGTCCAGCTATGACTGCTGGATAAAAGTCCCCCACCAGCAGTGGGTCACTGCTCAGATGTGACCTTGCCGGCACTCCACCCATGAGGGGAAATGTGAACTCGTGACATTGGTTTCAGACGTACAGACCAGCCTCCGAGATGGCGTGAAGGCTGTCAAGTTCCGTTTCTGATGTGAAAGTTTTAGAAGAACGTCACAGTGACTTGTACTTCTTTAACTTTGACAGCAGTTGCACAATTTAAGCTTATCACCCTAAACCATGAACTATAGAAATCTTTATTTTTGCTAAGTATCATTTTCTTTTTTTAGATATATGTATATTTTAAATGAAAGAAACACATATATTTTCATTATTTTTATGTAGCAGAGTCAGGGAGAGCAGTGTACAGCTGTTGTACACTTCTTTCTGTATCTTGTATGTAAGAGTCTCTGACTGTGGACCTGGGTGAGACAGAAGCTCTTATTCTTTTTATCAGTTAGCTCTTGGATTAAAACGTCTGACAATTTCAACTGTCCTCTCGGACAGTTTCACTCTTCTTCTTACGCTCAGACACCTGCTACTCGTCTCCAAGTATTAAAACCCACAGTTGCGCAATAGCTGACTGTGGCGAGCGAGTTTCCGCATGGTGGGTCCCGCTTCGTAGTTGCTGCATGTGGGGGTTTTTTTTTTAACAAAATGAAACAGGATGACACAAACAGGTGCTGATGTCATCAGTCAGGTGACGGTGACCAAGCACGATGAATTAAAAACAAGGTCCTTGTGTGTTTCCAGGGCCGTGCTGTAGTTCGGATCGGTTTACTCTTGTGTAAAGACTTGTCTTTTTGTTTGGCACAGACGACTGTGGCGTGCTCTGTGCGTGAGGCCATGGGCGGGAAGATTAGTAGGTGGCAAACAAAGGCCAGAGAGACGAGAGAAATCTAATTATAGATTCAGAACTGAACAGAATCAGCGGGTTCAGGCCTTCCTACACTAAAGTTAAAGCATACAAGTACCAGGTGAACATTGAGATCCTGCTTTGGAAACTTGGTGTTGACTAATTTTTAGAAATGCTGAGAAAAAGACTTGCTGTTAATTTAGAGCTGAAAACATTTTGCTTTATTGAGGAGAAATGTTTGACTCTTAACCGCAGACATGCGTCACATTAATAGATCGTTACGGGTTATGCGGACAGTCAAATCAGCTCACCATGTCAGTTCCTTCTTGGTTGAGATCATGAGTACAGACTGATAAGCAGCTAATTATAGAAAACACATCCACCATGTCACATGTAACTAAGTGTTGACACAACTTCAGTGCATCCTGACCAAACAAAACGAATTGTGTTTGGACATGTTTGCAGTCAAGCTCAAAAACCTGTTAAGCCCTAGATGACGTTTCGAAGCCTTCTGGAAGGACGTTGTCACGTTTATTCAACTGAGAGGTCAAATGGATCAACCTTTTGCTCGGTTGTTGAGACGTTTCGGAAAACACTGAAATCCAGTGTCATAATCATCAGACGTCAATTAAAAGTTAGTTTCTGATTGTTGTTTGTCAATGATCTGTGTTTATTTAGAGATTAATGTATACACGGTGGTATACATAGTGCTGATATCATTTTTGTCTTGTTTTGACGTGATGTGATAAAATGTTACATTAAATAAAATAAGACTCAGAACCAATGATGGTCGGTGTCCAGTTTAGTTTTTGTATCGTCTCTGTTTTCTTAAGAAGCTCTGCTTGCTTACAACTGCACAGAAGCCACACAGGCGGGGCTGCTTTCAGTGCAGGCGTGCCTGGACTATCCTTACTTAGTGGCAGGTAATTCACATTTTCTGAAAAGGTGAACTCGGTAGTGGGGCGTCGTTTGGGTTCGCCTGTAGGGGGAGCTGTGGACCAGCGGTTCAGGAGGATTGCTGCTGCAGAGATTGAACCAGCTGCTTCCCCTCTCCTCATTAACGATCTTCTTTTTAGACAGGAACAGCTGGGACCAGAGAGGAGCAAATATCCGGGAATGCCATCAAACCATACCTGCTCATAATCTCTGCAAGGGTCTTCACGAGTGAGCTGTTTCAGCTGCAGTTACTGCATTGCATTGTTTTGTGCTGGACAGGACCCACAGCAGGGTCTTGCTACTGTCAAAGATATAAATGGAAAATCACACTGGTTGCCTTTGTATTAAAAAAAAATAAATACATAAACATGACTGGTACTGGAGGTTCCAGGAAGGCTGGGCTTAATCTGTTGCTCTTTGAGTGAAATATTTCTACTTAAAACAAAGTGCTCGTTGCTGAGACAATCCCATGTGCCACCATACCTGCCTTGATGTAGTCAAGTCTTTTTATTTTATCTGAATAATTTATAATATAACCGATAGCAATGCAGACAATGTGGGTGTCTTTTCTTTTTTTTTTTTTTTAATTGCATATTAGTTGATTCAGGAGTGTCTCACACACGTTATAATTTTCTGATCATTTCACGAGAAACTTATGTTTTCTGCTGAAACTGTGGTGTAGAGGCGTCTGTAATTTTATTGGTTTCTATTTCCTGACAGAAAGCTGTAAACGACACCTACGTGTGGGCTCCCATGTTCATTCGTCTTTTTGTTGTATTCTTTCGATTATAACATGTCATAAAAAAGTATAGAATCTCTGATTTAGAGTTTTTTTTATGTTTATAATTTGAATCTGTCCTGTATGTGTTAATGTAAATGCGTGAAGGAAAAAACACATTGTCAAATGTTTTTTGTCGAGCTTAGATTGTGGTTAACAAGGCACTGTTTGGACGTGGAAGAAACATGCCCGGGAGTTAAATCTCAGCACGTCTTTGCTGGCTCGTTGACTTAAATGTTGGAATTCACGTACAGCAGGGCCGAGGGCATTGATACAGAGAGCAGAAGCAAGGCCTGTGTAAACAGGAAAGCTCTCACTGCGTACGATATCCTTCAGCTAAATAACAATCTCATGGGACAAATTGTTTTAACTGGAAACTGAAATAATCCTCAAATACAACAGACCCTTAGTGAATTCACTTTTTCAAAACGGCTCTTTTAATCTGTCTGCAGCTCACCAAAGTCGTTTATCTCACATCCTAAAATTCTGCTGTACAACTATGGTATTGATATGCTCTATAAAATACCAAGATGTCAAATTATGCTACATAAAACATAATTCAAGTGAAAGTATTTTTTCCTCATAATCTATAAGAAGCATCACAAACTCCATGTGTAACTGTTGTCCTTGCAGTATTGCAAACCACAGAAATCAGTTTGAAATGCTGTTATTTGCGTGACTGAGCTTTATTTTTACACAGAGCAATTCCATATGTGAAGAATTAAATGCAAAGTAATAATACATGTAATGCAAAGTTAAGCATGTTGAATATGTAGACATATAGGCATATAAATATCTAGAAATAAATCACAATAAAAGGCATGTTCCCATGGAATTACATCACTATAAAAGACAGGCTGTCATCAACATTCAACTTCATTCTGTCTTTTGCTGTGCACATGGGGAAAAACGGTTTTTGGTCCATCTTTCACAATCTTCAGGAATCCAGCTACAGACATCCGGTCGTATTGCATTAATGAGTTACGTCTGATGATGAGGTCGGTCACCCCATTAGGAAAAATGTTCCTCTGTAAGGTTAATAGGGTCATAAATTCTTCTGTGGGTCGAAAAGCAAGTTCAGAGTGTCAACTTGAGATCGGCTCCAGCTCTCCTCGGTAAGCTTAAATCTGTTAGAGCTGCTCAAAGCTGAAGAATACAGAGAGGCTGTTGGCCTCAAGTTGGCGCTGTTACACACAGCTCAGGATGCGGACGTGTTGGTTTAGAGCGCTTGCGGTCACATAATCGATTCTCAAGTGAACTGTAAACTGAGCCTCGCTCTCAAGCTGGGCCCATGAGATTTTTTTTCCTTCACCTTGGCTCCATCAACCTGATAGACTGCATCCAGTTAACTTGTAGGCTTGTGAGCAAACTCTGTCTTGTCTGCCTCAGATGGCCTGGCCACCTATAGGCTATGACAGAGGTCAATGACTGCAGATACTTAAACCTATTCCTGTCTAATTCATCCAGCCCTGCAAGGTATCATATAAAAATGTACAACCTACATGCACAACGAAGCAGGTCTCAAAAATGTATGTATGCATGCATAGGTGCATGGCTTTAAATGTCCTAATGTGGAATATTTTAGAAAAAGAATGAGATTTCAGCAAGTAACTACAGCTTCCATGGCCCTCAACTATGGTTATGATCATTCTTCTTCAAAACGTTCATTCTCTACAAGCATGTTCAAAGACTTCTGCACCACTCTTTTTGTAATATGAAAAGTCTTCTGCAACTAAACAATCTTTGTAAAAACATAAAAAAATATAACTGAGGTAACATATATATATATATATATAGTGAACCATTTAAAAACCTTAAAAGGACCAAACTGTCACTTATTGCAGTAATTACATTTGCATCAATTATTCATTTTACAATGCTGCCTGGAAATCAGAAATGGGAACTATTGCATCCGTTGGAAGTGCAGGTGTCAGTGGCAGGAAGTCACAAATAATTTCTCTACCTGTCCATAACATGATCGTTAGGACACTGACACCATAATTGCATGTTCACTTGTTTGTATCTTTGTTTTCACGTTTTCTTCAGATTGCAATGGTGTTAGAGGTGTCGGCAGACTCAGACCAAAGGGAACTTTTCCTGTTGATAGTCGTTTGGACTTTGGTGCTTGGCTTCAGCCTGCAGCCCAAAGACCTCAAGATGTTCAGCAGCTGACGCCGGAACTTCACCCCCACAAAGGCGTATAGGATGGGATTGAGGCTGCTGTGGAGGTAACCCAAGGACGAAGTCACTGTCTTAGCTTTCTCCAGGCTTGATCTGACTCCACAGGTTTCGGTTTTGTTTCCTTGACTAATTGTGTCTACCATGAGAACGATGTTGTATGGAGTCCAGCAGATGAAGAAAACCACCACCACGGCTATAATGACTTTGAAAGCTCTCTGCTTCTGGAGGCCTCGGTTGCCGCACCGCAGCTGCCGTAGGATGCGGGAGTAGCAGAAGATCAGAATAGCAGAAGGAAGCAAAAAGCCCACTATGTGGTAGAGCAGGCGTGATGCCAGTTGCAGCGCAGTCATTTTGTCTAACCCAAATTTGCCATAGTCACGAAGACACTCTGATCTTGTTCGTCTGTCATCATACACAACATCTAAAAAGATCCAGTCAGGGATTGAGAGGACCACGGAGAAGAGCCACACCACCAAGCAGCTGGTTTGAATGACCCAGGACTTCCTGCGGGAGTACATCTGAGTGGCATGGACAATGGACAAATAGCGGTCCAGACTGATGCAGGCCAGGAGGAAGATCCCACAGTAGAAGTTGATCTGTGGATAAAACAAAATCAACCACAGACAAATAAGAATCGTTTTACAACATTTTTCAGCACATTTGTTCCTGCTGCACAGTTCTTACCGTATAAACAGTCCCTGTGACTTTGCAGAGAGGAGTAGAGAATGTCCATCCATATTCTTCAGCAGACTGTGCAGCCCAAAGAGGCAGTGTCACGAGCAGCAGGACATCTGCCACGCTCAGGTGAAGGATGAAGGTGTCAGTCACGCTCCAATTCTTCCTGCTCTGAAACAACACTCCCAGCAGCACCCCGTTTCCCAGGATGCCCACCACAAATGCAACAGAGTACAGTGCTGGGATGTATGCTGCTTCAAAAGCCGTCTCATTACCCAGGTCACAAACATCGCCGCCCTCGCAGCAAAAGGAGCCATAGGAATAGTTGTCAGGAAGATAATCAATAAAGTTTTCCCACCATTTATCAGGCATGTAATCATTGTCTTCCATGACGGACACCTGTGAGGAGGACGAAGTTTCATTTAGTCATTGGACCAGCATAGTCTGCTTCCAGCCACGTGGTGGTGGTATTTATCCATCCATCATCTAAACATTTTATCACCTAAACGTCTTTCTACACAGCATCCTGAAAGTCAGTGCAGTCATCATTACTTTGATTTGAGCACACCTATTTGGCCTGTGAGGAAAAGCAACATCAGTTGGATTTTTAAAGATAAAGTTACTATCACTTGTTTATTATGTCTAAAAATTCTAAAGCAGAGAGAAGGAATTCAACAGTTTAGTTTAGTTTAAAGATTTAGGCTTTAATATTGTTTTTTGAAAGTATTGGGAGAAAAAAAGCCATTTCACAGTCTTTACCTAATAAAGGTCTTATGGATAGAAAAGTTGACATTATGTTTAAATAATATTTTGCAGTTTTGTGCAAATGTATTCACGCTTTTTTGTGAGAAAAGGACACAAAAAAATTATGCTCAAGAGGAAGAACAAGTATATTCAGTCTGTACAGCACGGAGCTCAGAAGAAATTCAGTTTCCGTCTTCCATCATATATTTGAGCCTTCTGTCAAAATACTTGAAAAAAAAACACACCAAGTGTGTTGCTCTACCATTTCCTTACTGCCACTTCATAAAATACTGAATGGCAGAGTAATGCAGTGCCTCACTGTGAAGCTCCAAACCACAACTAAAGGTGTGTGTGTGGGGGGGGGGGGGGACAATAACGGCATCAAAATTCATTTGTTTCCCTCATGGTAAGGTGTAAAAATTTGAACGATGCAGTTAAAAGACATAATGTAAAAGCCAAGAAAGTTTAATAATCTTTCATAAAAATTATTAAAGGATGTGAACAGTTTTTCATCTGTTAAAAGATGATGGATAAATATTGCAAAAAATAAAAGGAGGAAATTATAAACTCACCAAAAGTAATTATCAGATGCAGTATGTGGCACGGCTGAACGTCATAAATGACTCCAGCGGTGCTAATACCAGCGAGTAAAAACCAGAAGTAATAGACATGAGGGAGAGAGAGAGACAGAGAGAGAGAGAGAGAGAGAGAGAGAGAGAGAGAGAGAGAGAGAGAGGGCGACAGGGTGAGCGTGCGCACGTTCTGATCATATGAAAGCTTTTACAAGCAGATACCAAGCACATGCAGAGAATTGGACAATTGTAAGATTGAAGTATATGCAAAATTCACTTTTGCATTCCTGCTTTACATTCATTTCTTCATTCTTTTTACTCAATTAAACTAAAATGCATATAACGATATTGCATGTTTTGTTATGATGAGTTCAAAAGGCCCTTTTTGAAATGAAACGTGGCTCATATATTCAAATAACATTTTCCAATGTCTGACAAATGGTACTTTTTTTTTAAGTTTCCCTTCGCTGTTCACATAAATGGATCATGATTTTGTCTCCATGGTCAGTAGTGATGCTTCTATGTGTGTTTATACCCCCATTAAAAAGTCTAAAAACCATGTGGTGCCAGGGCACGATAATTACATCTGTGTTTTCACCACATTATGCTGACCAAACCGCAAAATGTGCAGCCACTGGGGCTGAACTAGGAAGAGGAAATTTTTTAGACAGTCTTTGTATGAATAGTATGAATGTGTGACTGCAGCAGCAGTGAAACAACAAATTTGCAGATTGACCCTGGAAGGATTCAGATGTCTAACACGCAGGGCGACTATACAGGTAAACAAAAACTGCATGAGCTTATTGTAAAGTGTCTGTAGTTATTTTCTTCTTGGGACAGCATCATCCTTCTGCTCTTTTGTCTTGTTTTGATGTAAGGACTTTACACCCATGCGTGTATGTAAAGATGTTGTGATGGTGCATGTACAGGTTGGTACATTTTTCTGATGAAACAGATGAATAAGATTTCCCTGAATGCACATGACCTGAACCAGAAAACACTCATCAGTTTCATTTGGTTTGGCTGTTGTGTTTCCGATTCTGTTGGGTTTTAAAAGAAATGTGATGATGACTCTGCGATTTGCTGAATTTGAAGTTTGCATGCAAATATGTGGTAAAAAAGTGTTGTAACAAGCTGTTTACTGTTTATACCTCAAGAAGAGCCCTGGCATTATAGCAGTCATTTTAACTTTCAGAGTAATAGGGTGATTTTGACTGTTTAACCTTTTCTTCAGATATGCTCTTCCTGTGTCAACCACAAAAAATACTAGCTGTCTTTAGGTAATTTTTGTACAAATCTTCAACACTTAACAGTCTGCTTTTTGGTTTGGAATAGTATAACAGAAATTATTAATCAACCTGTGTACTTACACTATGCTGGCATGGTGCATTGGGAATATATAAATTAAATTTCTTTGTGTTTGGATGTGACATCTGGACCATGCAGCTCACAGTTTCAGGTTTTGTCTTCTGTCCAAAAAGCGTATGTTCTGTGTTGACTCATTTCTTGGAAACAGTCTGTAGAGTCTCTAAACTTTGAGTGGAGTCACTACCATTGTTTTATGGGAAATTAAAACAAAGCATAATGAATATAAGTAAATTAAATAATTTCACTTAGGCTTCAAGCCTTTTAATTGTGTTAATAAATGTATCTGTTCCACTATGATGTATGTATGTTCTGCCCCTCCTTTACCCCTCTTCTTAGGCCGCTTTCACACTGTTGCACTAGACAAACAAAGAAGACCAAAACTTGCTCATCTATTGGTTAATGCAGAGCTACTTCCACACTAGTTAGTTTGCAAACTTCATTGCTCTTGCGAGTGTTTGCGAGTGTATAAATATATATATGTACTAATAATATATATATATATAGAACGCAATAGTAATAGAGACGCTGCACAACAACCTAGAAAAGGTTGCAAAACCATTTTCAAGCAATTTGTGGTGCAAAGTTTGCAGAGAGTAAGATTATTATTAAGTCGAAAGCACAGCGGTGGAGGGGTGTTGAATTGGGGTTGTAATGCAGCCACACAACCATGACACCTTACAGTCATTGAGTCAGCTATCTACTACTCCGTACGCCAGAGTATTCAAAATACAAATGTGAGAATATCTGTCCAACACGTGAGATTGGTCAAAATTGGCATCGTACAGCAATGATCCAAAAGACACAAGTAAAAGCACATTAGAAAGGCTGAAAATGAAGGAATCAAGGCCTTATCACGGTCTGTGCTGTAATGTGAGAGGCAAAAGCAGCCATACAGTCACACAGACTTCGTCACAGTGACTTTTTCAGGTTATTGCTGCTAAAGGTGAATCTAGAAGCAACTTAAGCAGGAGTATTGTCTTCATGACTACTTACATTTCATTTTTCTTTTTGGCTTATTTTTGTTAAACATTAAAGGACATGCTGAAGAAAATTATACATTACTTTTTGTCCTACTCTCAAATGATTTTTAATTTGTTTTTACAGTAAATAGAAACATACCCAACTTAAAAAAAAAGGAGGGTATTTATGTTTACACATGACTTAACACTTTCAAACATGAACACTTGTTTGTTGATCCTGATTTTAAATTCATTACTTTCACCTACCACGTAGTGTGTCAATAATGCAGACATCACAAACACTGCGAATCAGTGATTATTATTTTCTGTGCTTGTCTATGTCTGACCAATTCTGATGTTTCAGGTAACAATTTTCTAGCTGAAGGATTAAGAAGGAGATGAGGTTCTTGAACTAGGACCGTTTCATTGGCAACTAACACTTTGATCTAGCAAACCAAAGACTGCTGCTTTTGGTGCAAGTTGCACGCATTTTGCTTAGCTGTGTTTTTATATAGATTTCTCATACATGAATGACACTTTTAGATTTGTTTCTTGCTACCAATTGTTGAAGGATCCAAATGTATAAAAGATAACCCACAATCAAGAGGGGACATGTCAATGCCAAACAAATTATAACAGCAGTACAAAATGATGACCCTGCAAGAGGGATTTAAGCCGAAGTGGTTGATGAAGATATAAATACATTTTTCAACCCTCCCATTCAAATGAAGGGAAGAATATGAATGAATATATTTATTTTGATTGGTAGGATTATCAAGTCATCAAAACTATTTATAAATCTCCTATCAGTGTTAAATCTCTTTGAATGCTTTTCATGATCAGCTCTTTCAGACATACAGTCATCTTCTCAAAAACCTCAAGCTCATTATCACATTTTTTTTTTCTTTTTCAGTATTGTACTGCATATGCAGCCACAAGACCATGCAAACATGACACCTGTGTTAGCACTGCATTTAAATGTCTTCCCCTTCTCTTCTCACCGACGCAAGTTTTCACAGCGTGTTCCTGTTTTTTTTCACACCTTTTTTTTCCTTCTCACTTCTGCAATGCTCGTGCAGCTTGCACAGAAAGAGAAGCAGATGGAAATGCAAGAATTGCGCCATGACAGGTGAATGTGGTTTTTTTTTTTTTAGCCTCCAAAAGAAAGAAAAAGAATTGTAGGAAAACATAATTGCGGCTTCGATTTTTGCTTTGCAATTTTGCTTTGAAGACATGTGCCATATTATGGGTCCAAGAGAGTTCAAGCTGACGCTTAAACACCTTTAAAGTATGAACGTTTTGACATGTTTCTGAAAGGGTGAAGCCTTTCAAACCCAGTCTTGGTTTTGTTTTAACTGGATATCCACATAAGGGCTTTCAATTTCTCTTTATAAGCTCTTTGTATGCGTACATGCCATTATTTATCATCTATCTCCTAACAACACATTATGTATTATGACATTTGAAAATATATCTGTTTTTGGACAGTAACAAAGGAGTTTGTCATAAGTGTGGTCCTAAATTTGTGGCTTGTTTAAGCATGCGGTTATGAAACCATAGAAATTTATAACATGAAGAAGTGAAAGAAGGAAAATGACCGAACTATGGAAGCTCTTTGTGATTCCTAAATTTTTGTTGTGTTTTTAATCATGTTGCTACGTTTCAGCAGCAACAGCCATTTTATCCAAAAAAAGACAATTTGACTGTTAAAATTAGAGAGTTAATTGTAGCATTTTATTCAGCAGAGGTTAAGATTAAGGTCAAATAAAGTGATGGAACTATTTTTGAGGATTTTAATTATTATTGAGGAGGATAGTAAACGTTTAAGCTATTAAACCCCGTTAAGAGACACGTTCTTTGACAACTGCTAAACATTTGCAGAGATGGGTTTTGTTACCCACCAAACACTTCCTTTCTTTTTTTCAGGTCGTGGTTTTCAGTGAAAGAGGGTGATATCACCATACCACACTAATGGTGTATGGTATGTTCTTCACAAATATATATATATATATATATATATATATATATATATATATATATATATATATATATATATATATATATATATATATATATATATATATATATATATACACATGTATGACAGTGACATTCACTCGTCTTATAGGCTTTTTATCAAATACCTCGCGATTAACACAAAGAGAGTGCTCTTCTTTGCATGTACAGAAATTTGACAGTTTCTCTTTTCATTAGATTTGTAAGCAGAGCTGGATCATCAGGGAGGTTCGACGCACTGGTTCTGGTTGTAGTATTACAGGAACAGCCCGTTTATTTTTCTATAACTGAATAGTATGCAGCATAAAGAAGAATAATAACCCCCCCAGCGGCCTCAGGCATAGGGATCTGAAAGCAGACGGAATTACATTGTTTCACTGCTTATATGAGTCAAGCAACAGTTGCCATACATTACAGCAGCACCCACACTGAAACAGCCTCGGCTGTAAATCCCCAGAAAAGGGCAAAACTGTCATCAGAAAAGAAGAATGAACTGCCACCAACAACAACAACAAGAGGTGATCGTCACAGTCCAACAGCACTCTGGGGTTCCTGCGTGATATTTTGTGCTGTGGCCATCACTAAAAATATTTGATGTCAGCACAGAATCAAGCACAGTCCCATCTCGAACATAATTACTAACGTGACGACAATAAAATAAAGTTATTAAGTCAATAATATCTTGTAATTATTGTTCTTATTATTACAGTTCAGAAGCCTGTCTCACGTGGGAAGGAAAAAAAAATTCAGCGTTGACTTTAGATTTTATCAGTGAAACCACAGTCAATGCAAAGGAGGAAAAGGAAAATATTAAAAGCATGAAAGGCCCTCTTTAAGTTACCACTCTTGTGCCATGTACACTTTAAATTTGTACCAAACAGTCCTATCTTAATAGGGGAATTAAATCAAATGTAATCTCATCATAATGGACCGGTCCATGAGTACCATGAAGGTGGTCTGTAGATAAAGAAAAAGGCATGGAAACCAGTAATGAATAAACTCTCATGGGTGCTATTTTTATGCAAAGGAGTGTTTTTGAACATATATTTGAAATTTTACAAGTGTGACAACTTCTGTATGGAAAAATGAGGGAATGTGAGAGTAAAATTCTGAGTTTCATTTAAAGTCCATCCCAGTCTAGGATGGGATAATAGTAATATTAAATAACACGGCCAGTGTTTGTAAACTGCAGCCTCACGTGGATCTGTTAACTGAACACCATGGAAACATCTTCATCACTCTCAGCCCACTGAGACTGGTTTATACGTCGCGTGGATCTTGGTTTTCTTGTGTGTGTTTTTTTCTGAGAGGCTTCTATCTGTTTTCTTTTTACTGTTGTTTTTTGTCATTTTTTGTTTTGGTCTTCACCTGCCTTCCTCTCTTGTTTGTCACCTGTTTGTCCTTTGCCCCTCTGTATGTGTACAGGATGTTGTATAGACATACACACCAGTATTTTTTGTTTCTTTGCCTATCCTCTTGTTGTAGTGTTTTTTGTTAAAGAAATATATTGTGTTCCCTTGCCTCCTGATCTTCTGTTCTTAGGTCCTCAATACCTCAACAGACAAAGACAATGGATTGAAATGCAATGCAGATTAATGTTTGTGCAGTCCTCCAAATAAAACTAACATTTCCTAGCTCTTAGACATCTATTGTCTCATAATTTAATTTCACACAAATACAACAAGATACTCAATATACATAAACATAAACCTTAAGGAAAGACCAACAACAGCCCCCTCATCTTACAAAGGCAGATGGGAGTAGTTATGAAGTTACTCCAACTTTTCACCAACTCCTAATCCAAGGAGGTTGGAAGAGAGCAGACTGAACAGAGACATCCAATCCTCCCTCCATTCCTTCAGGGAAAATACAGGGATGTTTCCAAGCCAGCCAACCTATATAATGTCTCCAGCATGTTGTGGGTCTATGGGGCCTTGTTCCTGTGCGACATACCAAGAACACCTACCCAGGAAGGTGTCCAATCAGCATCTAGCTGCCCAAACCACCTCAGTTGGCTGCTCCATGTATCAGACCAGCGACCCTACTCCAAGTCTCTCCTGGGTGGTTGAACTAGTATTCTAACTCTATCTTGAAGGGAGCGTCCAGCCACCCCAAGGAGGAGACTCATTTCGGCTTTTGGTCACTTCTTAGAGTTTGTGACTCTGTGAAGTGACCCAGAGCCAGTATTACTGCCGATCCTACACTGTCAGTTTCCCACTCCTTTTCCCCCTCTTCCATGAACAAGACCCCAAGACACTTCAAGTGCTCCACCTGAGGCAGTACATCATCCACAGCCCCGTGGGCCTTCTGCCCATGGTCTCAGGAGGTTGGACGTTCTGATTTTAATCCCCAAATCTTCACATTTTTTAAATGACCTCTTTTTAAATTAAATATTTCAGCTTTACTGATCCATGCTTTGTTCCTCTTTGTCCTCCGTCATGACTGATTATAAACTTCCTTATATGCAGACGAAACTGCCACTGCATGCTTCATCATATATTGGTTAGCACCTGGTAAACCTAACGCTTCTGTCATTTTTTGACACATCAGACCATAAGTGTTTTTACTCTGGTTACCAAGTCAATGTTTTTAATAGGCTTGATCATTGTAACTTTACATGTTTACCTAAAACATCAGTTAGACAACTACAGCTCATTCAGAACTCTGCTGCTCGAGTCCTCACTAAGACCAAATAAGTGGACCACATCAGTCCAGCTCTGAGCCGTTTACACTGGCTGCTTATTCATCAGAGGACAGACTTTAAAGTTCTGATGCTGGTCTATAAAGCTCTGGTTTGGTAAAGCTATGGTTTAAGACCAAAATACATCAGTGACCTCCTGACCCAGTATGAACCCTCCAGGCCCATTGGGTCATTTGGATCTGGTGTTTAATCAGTTCCCAGAGTCAGAACCAGACATGGTGAAGGTTCCTTCAGCTTCTATGCTGGAACAAAAACCCAGAAGCCTCAGATCAGCTGAAATACTCAAGAAACATGTGCATTTTAGTCATACGGAAGGCTGGGACATGCAGCGAATACCCACCCTGCATTTCTCACCTTCTTTTTTAATGCACCCAAGACACACACAAACTTACATAAAAAAAAACAGGAGGGAAAAAAGAAGACTGGATATAATTAAACGTTTGCTAGACATGTCTTAATGATTTTGATGCAGTCTTCCACTCCTGTCGGGCTCTGAAACCACCAGGAATGACTGAAACAAACAGGATGCATTTGACAACTATTAGAAGTGTCTCAAAAAAATTATCTAAGTGCATTTTTTGTGTTTTTCAGTTCCAGTTTCCAGTTTTGATTGTTAAGAAACTAACATAAAATTTCTATGCTTATGCTTCACACTCCTATTGTGGTTCATGACCTAGATCAATAGGGGGAAAATTGGCATTTTAATAACATAAGATTAAATTTATAACACAATGATGACTTTTTTTGAAGTCACTCAATAGTCTTTAGTAGGTGACTTGCATTAATTGCTTTTTTAATATATTATTTCTTGAATTGAATGTGCTGTGGTGCCTTATTTCTTGTTTTAAATTGTTACAGAGATACTTTAAAATACACAGAGGTACAGGAGACATGCCTTTTCTTTTAAAATGGGTTGAGCTTTAACACTTTAACAGACCAACACTGAGTGCTAGAGACTGACCTGTACCGCCACCTGCTGGATATCACTTTGGAATAGGCTACACTGCATACATGTGTTTTAATTAACTTTATTAAAACACACAAGACTTTAGAAAAAGATCCTAATACAAAAAAGAAAGAAAAAGAATACAGCTCCATTGGAAGAAAAAAAAAAACTTTAACTGAACAAAATGTGTTGGAAAACATTTTAATGTTTTTGACATAACTTTAACAGTGGCCAGATTGTGCAGAAATGTTGGTTTCATAGTGGACTTTGCGAAGTGACAGCAAACAGAACTGAAACTGATAACAGAGCTTTGGATCCTGTTAGTTTTGGGGAACAAAAAGTATGAAAACACTGTTCATTTTCTTATTTTCAGTTTGTACCCTGATATATCCTCTACTGCAACCAAAAACAGTAATCTACAACGGCTGCGTTATCTGACAACTGCAGGAATGTGGGCTATTTCATGCACAGACAAATCCAGTCTAAGAAAAAAACTGACAAAGTACAAGAGAAACCTGGGTTTTTTTTCAATGCACATATAAAATCTATGCACCATTTGAGTCCAGCTGGATCTGGGATTGGCTCCAGCACATCCCTGTGACCATAGCTAGGAGGTACAGTTAATGGATAGATGGATCTAAGTAGTTTGGGTTTTATTTTCCTCAAATGAAGTGCAAGCAAAGAACAGCGTGTAGAGATGAATAGTGTCCTGAGATTTGGAGAAATTCAGTTTTATTGTGCAGAGAATGCCCCTGTATTGGGATCCCTTCATTTTTATAGTTTAGACAATGTACATGTATACCAATCTGCATTTACATCATATTAACAGGGTTTGTAGATAGACGGACCCTTGTGATGAGCTGGGATTTGCTCCAGCAGACCCCCGTGACCCTGCAAATGATTAAAAACGGGTACAGAAAATGGACGGGTGTTGCGTCTCCACCTGTGGAGAAATACTCAATCATTTCTGTTTAAACTCTACATCCACCAGAGGACGATGTTGCCCTAAACGCAGGTGTAGAAATGCGGAAAAGGGCTTGGAGGAAATAGTCGTGCGCTGTCACGATAAAGGAAGTCGCCTGGGAGTTGTAAGTTTTCTAAATAGCTTATTTTGTCGTGACAAAGAAGCGCGTGAGAGCGTTTCAAAACACGGAGAGACGTGTGCGGGCGTGTACGCGTGTACCGTGGGTTTGCTGCGTTTCTTTAAAAACGAAAGTAAACGGAGTGGGGCCTCTGAAGCAGGCGGACAGACAGCATGGAAGAAGACCAGCCCGAAGAGTCTCTCCCTCTGCAGCAGGACCTGACCTGTCCCGTGTGTAAGGGCATCTTCCAGGACGCCGTCCTGCTGCCGTGCACGCACAGCTTCTGTCGTTTGTGTCTGCACAGAAGTCTGGAGAACCAAAAAAGGTGTCCCGTATGCAGGGCGGAGATCACGGAGGAGCAGGCCATCCCCAACCGGGCGCTCAGCGACGCCAGCGAGAGCTTCCTCAAACAGTCGTACAAGAAGTCGAACCAGAACCGGCCCGGCGAGCTGAACTGCAACCTGCATCTGAAGCCGCTGGAGCTTTACTGCGAGAAGGACGAGGAGCCCGTGTGCGTAGATTGTGTTACCCTCCACAGTACACACAGGCTGCTGTCCATAAAGGATGGCGTCCCGCTGTGTAAGGTAACGTGTTCAAACTCCGAGACAGTCTCGAAAGTTAAACTAGACGCTGACTTCGTTGATTACTGAGGGGGAAAAAGCACCTGAAAAGATTATCTGTGGGACGAACAAGAAGTAACACGTGTTTCCGGCTGGTTGGACTGAATTCTCGTGTGTCGACACGTTTCAATAAAGCAGCACAGCGACAGGGAAAGTTGAAGTTCTCTTTTGGAGTCAAATAGGCATCAAAATGTGATCTGATATTCATATAAGTCACAATGGAAACCTGTAGCCAAAGCCGTAGACTAAATTATATTTCTGAAAGCTGATTGGAGCCAGTAGTTTGTACACCTGGACCCCAGTTAATGAAAATAGTGTGGAGGTGTGAATTAAAATCACTTTCAATAAGACAGCCGAGCACTAGAAGTTGGCTCTTCATAAGAATCATCTGCTGATGTGACCATCCGAAGTATTTGACCTGCATGAGGCTCGAAAGGGATGCAAAAACAACACAAATCCTCAATGAGGTAAAGAAGAATCCATAAGTAATCTGCAGGCTTGAAGACTTACCGAGGGGTATGTCCTGTCTCACGTAAGTCACTGGAAAGGCAGAGTGTCCTTACAAGAACATCAGAGTTGAAGCCACTAACCTAAAAAAAGAACATTCCCAGAAAATTGTTTTTAGCCAGATTGTTTTAGCCTCCTAAACAAAAGTTTGGGAGGGACCCTCATCACTAAATATGACACACATAGGTTTCAGGTTTTCAGCATGTGATCTTGAGGGAGAAATGAATTCCTATTCCCATTCTTAGGAAAACTCCTGTTTTTCTAAGAATGTTTTCCAGCAGTGTTACGCAACCCTGGTCCTCATGGTCCACATGTTTTCCAGATGTTCCTCTTTCACCAAAACAAGAGATTCAGATGATGTGATCCAATATTTACGCAATGCCTGCCAGTGGTTCAGTAATTTAAACCAGGTGTGTTAGAGAGGAGCCACATCTAAAACGTGGAATATTTAGGTTGAACGCTAATAAAATATTTAGCAGATTATATAATATCTCTGCTTTCTTTCAGAGATACGGCTTTCAGGGGCAATAATTACGATTTCCATCTTCTCTGGATTTAGTTTCAAGTAGTTGTCACACAGGAGGCAAAGCTGCACTTTCTATAGACTCAGAGGCAAGAGGAACAAACATGTTGATAAATAGAACATTCGTAAAGCAATATTGAATGCACATCAATATCATCATACATTCCCACATGCATTGTAACAATGTACTGTATTGCGTAATACACAAGTCCAGGGTGACCATCTGCCTACTGAAGATTTGCAGCAGAACAGTGATCCTAATGATGGGAGTAATTTCACCACAGAATGACTTCAGAAGAAAAAGATCTACCTTTTGGACTGGCTCAGTGAGAACCCAGAGCGTAACCCCACAGAGATACTGTGAGATTAACTCAAAGGTCCCACTTCACACACAACATCCTCTAGATGAGTCTCTGTTCGGTAAAGAGACATGGTTAAAATAAAATCCTCCTAAATATAGTGCAGGTCTGATCCAGAGATGCCAAAACTTTCCCTTGAAGTCACTTTGAGGTTCGACCAGCCACTTACTCCAAGGGTTCACACATGACCTCTTGCACCAATCATGACCGCATTCACATGACATGACACCTTCTGACATCAGTGAATCACTAGTGCAGTCATGAGCTTGGGTATTACCCAGCCACTATTGCATTATAGTGGTCACTTCTCTAATCATCTGTTGCTTTGTTGACACTTTTGCAGAGGGAGCTTAGCTTCAAAGTCCAAATATTTGAGAAGAAAGTGGAATCGTACAAGAAAATGGCGCATAAATTAAACAATGGCGTGGAATACATCAAGGTAAAAGCCACTGTCATGTGTCATGGTGTAAATATATTTCTGTATAGATATTGACTTATATCTGAGAATATTTGGAAATAACATTTCAATACAAATAAAACAATGAAAGTTGATAAGATGTGTTTTTGGAGGAAGTTTTTTTTTTTTTTTTTTGGCACACTGAAAGTTAAGCATTGCATAGTTAATACACGATAAACAAGAAGACACTGCACCACCTTTCATCAACTTTCTTCTCTGGTTTAACGCAGTATCAGGCAGGGCAAGCAGAGAAACAGATCAAGGCAGAGTTTGAGAGGCTCCGCAACATGCTCGTCACAGAGGAAGCACTGTGTCTGAAGGTGCTGGCTTCTGACGAAGAGGAGAAAATTGCCCAGTTGGAGAGGTGCATCAACATCACAAAAAAGGACATTGCTGATCTGAATGAACTCATTGACTCTTTGAAGAAAGAGATGGGCAATGACGATCTGCCCCTTCTGCAGGTAAGAAAAAGCATCTCAGATTCACCTTGTTTTACACCTGTGTTTAAATTGCAGTAACTAATTCAAGTTATTTTCTTTTCATTAAAGAAATTCTGTGAGTTGAAACACAAGTAAGCCACTGCAAAACTTACTTTGAATTACATGTTTGTACAATTTGCAATTACAGATCCTTTTTATGCATATTTCTGTTGGTCAAAATCTGTTTCTGCTACAGAGCCCAGTGGACTAAAAGTGATCCTACCTTTCCTTATAACTCCCTGTTGGAAATGAGCAAGCATGTCGGTGGTCTGAGCTTCAACATATGGAAGAAAATGAAAGCCCATGTCAAATACCGTAAGTAAATTACACCACTAGGGCTGGTGATGACTTGTCATTAAGGACTACTTGTTTTGACAGAGTTCAATTAAAAATAAATAAATTCACAACTAGAAAGGGAAGGTTGGTGTAAAATCCCAGAATTCTGCAGTGTTGGTGAAAATTTTTAGCTCCTTTTTAAGGATTGTCATAATATTCATTCAATGTTTCCAGAAGAAATAAGACAACATGTTGTGTCTTCCTGTGTGTACAGATCCAGTTGTGCTGGACCCGAGCACAGTCTCTCCGTGGCTCTCCTTGAGTTCTGACCTCACCAGTGTGGTGGGAAGCTCGGAGCGGTTGACCGTCCCTGACAACCGAGAGCGCTTTGATCCCTGCGTCTTTGTCATGGGTGCAGAAGGTTACTCTTCTGGCAAACACAAATGGGAGGTAGCTGTTGGTGAAAACCCTAAGTGGATTTTAGGAGTGTGCAAAGAGTCGTTGGTCCGTAAAAAGAAGTTCACTATGTCAACGAGTCGCGGCGTGTGGGCCATAGCCTTGAGTAAAGGGGTGTACACCATCACCACACCCGAGCGCACAGAGGTGCAAGTGCAGCAGCGTCCTGAAAGCATTCGCGTCAAGCTGAATATGGATAAGGGAGAAGTGTCATTTTGGGATGGGGAGCGAGCAAAGCACTTGGTCACACTTGAGCACAGGTTTGAAGACAAGATGTTTCCAATCTTCGGTCCCGGGCTCCACACTACTCCGATGGTTCTGCCTGCAGGAAAAATAGCTATACACACATCATGAAAGGCCAGCATATTATACAGGAATATTTGTTGACATAAAGCTGTATAAATGAAAATATAAAATTCTTTCACCAATTTTTAAAAGCCAAGTAAAGCATTAAAGAATATTATGTTTGCCAAAGAAAATAGAGTAAATGTCAGAATGAGGATAAACAAAAGTGAAAGCTATAAAAAAAGTGCAGCTATAATAGCTTTAACTCTTCTGGGAAGGCTGTCCACAAGGTTTAGGAGTGTGTTTATGGAAATCTTTGACAAATTTTCCAGAAGCGCATTTGTGAGGTCTCATGCTGATGTTGGACAAGAAGGCCTGGCTTTCAGTCTTCGGACTAATTCATCCAAAAGGTGTTCTATCGGGTTGAGGTCAGGACTCTGATCAGGACTTGGCACAATGCAGTCAGACAAGTACCGTTGTCCTGGCAATAAACAAACCCAGAATAGTTCATCAGATTGCCAAATGGAGAATCGCGCTTCTCCTTCTGTTTTGTTTCAGATATCAGCAGATGTCACATCGTCCAGAAATCTCGCGCTGTTCCTTAAAGTGAGAAAAGAAAATGTGTTGGTGTGTTCGTAGTTAAATGGGTTTTGTTTTTTGGGGATATTTAGGATCTTTTTATGTTTTAAATCAAAATTATTCACTTTCTTTATGCTTTAGAAAAATACATTCTAATCAATTGTTTTATTACGTTGCACAAGTCAATTCTAACAGATATTGTGATCTGGGATGCACCTATCTGACTTTCTGGGGTTTGTGTATCAGTTGGTACCGATCTAAAAACGTTGTTGAATTAATAAGCTGTGTACCTTGGTGTGTGGAATCGGGCTTGAATTTTACATTTCTTTCCAAAATAAACAATTTCATAATACAACATTTTAAAAACTTGGATACAAATGTTATGAACTAATTAAAAATTAAAACAGTTCTACACCAGCTGCAATAAAAAGTTGTTAGTTCAAATTCCAAATAAAGTAGTAACAAAATTTAGTAGCTGAAACTGTGTGTGTATGTCATTCAACAAATTTAAAGTGATTGCAACGAATTATGGATGGGTTCATTGTCTGATAACCAATGAAGCTATTTTGTTAATATTGAGACTGATATCCAATCCTGATATTAAATTGGTGCATCCCCAGTTGTGATTTTTTAGCTGCTTATTGCTCACATTACATTTAATCAATTTTAATTATATCCTTGAGTGTTTTTAGTACATTTGATAGCGCAGAGTATTTGACAGGATGTATTCCTTTCAATCTTTATTTGAAAAACAAGATATCGTTTTAAAATTTCTTTAAGGAGATACTAGAAGATCAACTTTGATTTGTTTCATGATTGATTGATTCAAACTTTGTTTAACCTAATAAAATTAAACTCTAAGATATGACAGTCTCTTTTGTGTTTTTGCATGACAGGTGCAACTTGGTATGCATTACACATCGAATTAATACACTGTACATAATATACATGTATGGAGTGTTTTAATATATTAAAAACAAACATTTTAGCTCACTCTAATTTTTACATAAAAAAATAGAAATTCAAGCTGTTCAAAGTGCAGTGACTCTTCAAAGTTCTACATCATCGTGTGACATCAGGTGTCAACCATGGAGGAATCATGATGTTCTGGGGCTGTTCTGCTGGATCCAGGGTCAGTGACTCATACAGAGAAGCACCATGAACCAAAACGATCACAACAGCATTATAGAGTGCCATGTATCTGGTACGCACTTAGTAGGTCAGGGGTTCATTCTACACCAAGACATCGACCTAAAGCATAACTCCAAGCTATCTGCCTGAGGATACTCACCGGACTCCTGCATCTCGATACGCCCCAGGTCATAAAGTTTGGTTCCATTCCAAAATAAAAGCTGTGACCTTGTTATTTGGGTCTTTTTGAAATTCTACAAGTCATAAATCCTTTGGTGGACCTACCTACCCGTCTGCCTGTCGCTGATTCCAGGCAGGAGCTCCAATTCCTCTACATCTAGGCTTCTTATATGAGTTGATCAGAAGTAAATAGAAAGAAATATATATATGTAATTCTGCAAAAAATATAATAAAGTTATTGAAATTGGATGGATGGATGGATGGATGGATGGATGGATAGATGGATGGATGGATGGATGGATAGATAGACTTCAAAGTTAATGCGTAAATAAGGACTATATATAAACTTAGCACAAAAAAGTAAAGACATTTGTATTTGGTAGATTCTTTCTTGGTTGTAACAATGCTTCTTGGCAATACATTTTATAGATTTGCAAAGTCTGTTTATTTCTGTTTTAAATGGTGCCACATTTGTGAGGAACATGCATTTGTGGGATGAGCAGCAGAGCTGAGTATTTGAAATATGTCCAAAATCTTTTCTGTCAATGCCAAACAACTTATTTTGACTTTGATTCTTGTTTGGTGTTTTGCTGATTGAATGACTGAAGTTTGAAAAAAAACAACAGATATTGGCTATTTAACAATTTATCCTTTAATAATTTATCCATCATTACACAAACAGGAGCCTCAGTGGCTTGTGGAAGTCTGGCACCTCCTCCTCATGCTGGGCACACACTGCTGTGGGATGTGGCATCCCATTCTTCAACCAGCATTTGTCACAAGTCAGCCAACATGGTTGTGTTGGTCACTCTGGCACAGACAGCACTCCCCAGTCTTTCTCCAGTGATGATGAGCCTCCGTTTTCCAGTGAGGGAGATGCTGCCCCACACCATCACGCCCCCAAAAGATGTTACTTTATTGGTGCAGCAATCAGCAAACCGTTCTCTGCATGTGCCCCACACTTTGACACTACAATCCAACTGCCATAGACAGGATCTGGACTCATTGCTGAACGTAACATTCCTCAACCCTATGAGACTGGAGACTGGCTATGTGCAGTCTGATCCAGATTGTCTGGGCACAGAGCCATCAGCCGTATCATTCTGCAAATCTTAACTGCAGATCCGTAGATGACAGCCTACGGTACCTAAGTGCTGACGGTGGCAGCAACTGTACCAGAAGCTCAAAATAAGAGTGAATAGTGTGTTTAAAATTTATTTATTGTGTAGCACTGAGGGTTTGAGAGTAACGTAATTTCGATTCTCTGTATGTATCTCACATGTGGTAGAATTGACAATAAACTTGACTCTGACTCTGACTCTGAATAGCAATATCAAAATAAGCTGTTTGGCATTGGCACAGAATATTTGGCAATTTTTTCATGGGCACAACTTACATACTCGGCTCGGCTGCTCATTCCACAAATGCCTATTACTTACAAATGTGACACCATTTAAAAAGGAAATGAACAGACGTTCCAAAAGAATAAGATTTATTCCCAAGAAGCTTTGTTACAATATTGATAACTGCTTACTGGCCGACTTGAGAACTTTGGAGTCACCAATGTAGCAAGCAATGGCCAGATACAGACGTAAAGCCTTACCGCCACCACATCATCAACTTATTCAGGGTACTCTTGTTCCACAGGGATATTGGAGGGTGCCTGGGAGTGACTGAGTGAAATTAAGTAACACTTCCCATCCACCTCAACAAATTCAGTATTTGTGTCACAAAACTATTCATGGAGAAATTGGTAGGCATAAAAATTGGTTTCATTGCGGTGTGGTTGGTCAGTCCAGTCCAGAGCGTAAACATCCCTGATTGGAGCTATTCACAATTACAAAATAGCAGTCACTATTTGTTTGAAAGACATCCATATTTTCCTCTTTTTAGAGGTTGAAGAGTTCAATTGTTTGATACTTGGTCAACTTATTTTGTGGTTCATCAAGCTTTTAAATGTGGGAAACCCCAAAGAGCTGGGTGACTATCATCAAGACATGGTTTATTTAATCAGAGCTGACTTGTATCCAACAGCAGATTTCACTGTGAGGAAACAAAAGGTGAAAAACAGAGAATATGGACCATTTTTTGGCGATTCTGTATGAATAACCCAAAAGCCAATGACAAATCCATCTGTTAGCACTTTTAAACCCAGCTTAAACATTGTTTAATTGCATTAATTAATTCTCTGTGGGAGTTTAATTTTCTACGGGTGCATTACATAGCTGCTTTAGTACATGGAAAAATCTTAAACAAACAAACAAACAAACAAAAAAACACAAGAGAGAGAGAGATTTTTTTCCTCATAATGCAGGACACTTGATACGCCCTGGTCTACTCTTGCTGGGTGACTTATCAAAATCACCCAGTACAACCATATTTGCCTGCTAAAACAAAGAATGAGCATCTGTCTTGAACATCAGTAACCTTTCATATGGGTGAACATGGGAGGGAACTGGTGTTTCAGATAAGGAGTTGTACACTAAAGCAGTGCGAGAAATTGAACGTGCCTTCTCTGCATTAAGGCGTACCCTCAATAAGAATGAGACAATCGTTTATTCTTCAGTGGCCCTAATACTCCTCCGTACTTTGGAGCCCTGTGCTCGCTGGTTTTAGCCCAATCTCGTCCAGATGTTTAAACGTTCTGCATCTCCGCTGGATGGCAGTGTGGCCCATGCCACAGGCGACTCTCCTTTGTGTTGGCAACCACCGGTTACTGCCACATCCAGCCATCAGCATCAACATTTATCTGTAACGTTATTTCAAGGGGTCGTGTCCAATCCGTTAAGATGTTAGGCTTCTTGCTGTCAAGCCTTTCATTTGTGCATGTCATCGGAGTTTTAGTTGTATAAAAACAAACCCAAAAATAGCGTAACTACACGTGCAGGGATTACTCGGAGAAGTGGTTTATTGTGATCATCTGCGGCCAGTGACGGTGCGCATCTGGATTTTCCGCCGGCTTGTGAACGCGCCGAGCGCCGCTCTCCTCCATAGCAACCGCTGGCTAGTGGAGGTAGCTGTCAGGTCTCAGCCCTCGTCGAAAGATTACGAAGTCCACACTGCTGCTAACCCCGACAAGTCCTGCTGAAGATGTAAATTAACATGCGTCCAAAGAGACGGGAATTGGTGAGTGCTGCGACAAATATGGTAAATAATCGTGTAACGGCCTCACGGAGTTAACGGGTCTCCGTTAGCCGCCTTAGCTTAGCTTTAAAGCCCTGTGCGCTAGCTTTGTTGTGACAGGCTGCGGGGAGACGCTTTTCACAACTTTTATCTTTGTTCGGTTCATTTTAGAGCTGGAGTGGGTGCATACGGTGTGGTAGCCTACTGATGTGTGTATCCATTTCTACACAAACGATGGATTTTTTTGTCAAGTTGCATTTCTGTTATGAGACGGGCGCCGTAATGTTGTCGTTAGAGGGATCTGTGGCTAACAGCTGTTAGCGACGTCGGATTCACCAGCAGACTAAACTGCATTTGAAGCGGCGCCTGCTCTCAAAATGCGCAAATACGACCGTTTGGCCGCTGCTGCGTATCCAGTTGTGCAACGTGAACGGGTATTGCTGTTTCCAGAGGAGCCGTTCTGATTCGGACCGGGATTTTGAGAGCCAGACCAGTCAATGAAAAGAAAATTGTGCAACCTGGTGTGCAAAGGCCACACGGAGTTGTTGATGGGATGTTCAGACTTAGCCCCCTAACAAGCTGCTATACTTCCTTCTGTCCGTTTTGGCCTATCTGGTTGTTGATGACCGAGATGTAAAGCACATTTTCTGCATAAGTTCACCAGCGTGTTGGTGGAAAAGTGATTTGTTCCTGCACCAAGTGATTCTCTTCCCTCTTTCCCATCCTTCAGGCAGTGCCAGTGATGGCCTTCCCCCTCTCTGTCTCCATCATCATCATTCTTGTGGTTCTTCTGTCAGCGAAGTCACATGTGCAGGCAGGGGACTGCAAGGGCCACAGGCAGGTGTTGAGGGGAACACCAGGTTATGTCACAGATGGACCAGGAAACTACTCTGTTAACGGGAACTGCGAGTGGGTTATCAAAGGTAGATTTAACTCAAATAACATGTTCACCCTGAAGATGTTGCATCACATATACTGATGGTTGGCATCTTTTTCATATTTTTCAGCTCCCAACAACAGTCACCGGATTATCTTGAACTTCACCTTCATGGACACAGAGTGTACGTATGACTACTTGTTTGTGTACGATGGCGACTCGTACCAGAGCCCTCTGCTTGCCAGTTTGAGTGGCAACACTTTGCCTCAGCCCATTGAAGCCAAATCTGGCAAGGTAACCAATTCATGGATCAGACTTGACTCTTAATTAGTATTTGCAATCTAACGCAAGCTAATGCTCATGTGTCTTTGCTGTTTTAATTTGCTTGTTCCAGATGCTTCTTCATCTCTTCAGTGATGCTAATTACAATCTCCTGGGCTTCAATGCAACCTACATATTTTCTTTGTGCCCTGGAGCCTGCGGTGGGCATGGCCGTTGTGATTCCTCTACATCGAAATGTCACTGTCATCAGGGCTGGGGTGGACCATCTTGTACAGTTCCCATGTGTTCACAGGCTTGTTCTGTGAATGGCCAATGTGACAAGGTGAGAATAAGAGCAGTGCAAGTTCAGTTGTTCAATTGTGCATCGCTTTGGATAAAAGCATCTGCTAAATGTAATGTAATAAAAGAACAAGAAGCATAGGACAGCTTAAATTTGACTCATCTTTCAATGAGAAGGCCTGCAGTAAATGAGTCACTTTTGCATTTTAATCAACCACTTATTTAATATACTTGCTATGTTTTGGCTCAGAAAGGAGAACACTGTCAGTGTAACCCAGGGTTCCTGGGCCAAAGCTGCCAGCTTAGTTATCATGATGATAATGGAGCAGGACAGTGGTGGCGTGTAAGTGAAGGAAACCCCTACACACCTCCAAGGACGGGTTCTGCTGGTGTGTACCTGTCCTCAGCTGGAGCCATGTACTTGTTTGGTGGTGAGTTTTTCTTTTTCTTTTTATGTTTAATCTCACTTTTCAGTCACCCTTCTTTCATATTTAGTAGATTTATTGCATTATAACTTGTTGCTAAGATTTTCAAAAGATAGTTGTATAGTTATTTTTTAATAACATCTGATAATGTTTCTAATTATATGCAACCATATTTGAAAATGTATCTTCCCTGTGCAGGATTTGATCTGAACAGAGCTCTCGGCGACTTGATCAAATACAATTTCACATCCAACCAATGGGATAGCAGGTCCTACGGTCACTCTCCCGTAAGTGGTTTGTGGTTTAATGTGGTCAAACATCCAATCACTGCCCTAATGCATAAATAAAGGATTCATACAAATTCAATTTCAATCAGTGTTTGTAAATGGGATGTTTTACACTGCCTGGCCTACATAAAGTCACGTTCTCTGAATGTTTTTTTGGATAATCTTCAGCTTTGATGGCAGCTCTAGTTTACTGATGCACTGTCATATTAATTTCCATCCAGATTTAGATCAGTATTTCTATGTTGCCTTATACAGAATACAGGAGACATGGATCCTTGCATTAAGTCTCCTCACATCCCAAAAGTTCTTAATGGGGTTCATTTCTGGAGTGTGTGGTGGGAAGTCATGTGTAATTCTTCCTGAACCACTGTTTTATCATTTGCCTGTGTCATCAGTGAAGAAAAAAATCTTGTGATTTGAAAACGTTATCATACACTTTATTCAAGTAGTCAGATTTGTTATTATTATTTTTTTATTTAGTAATGTTCTGTACAGAGTAGTGAACCTTGACCTCACACATTATAGCATCCCTTCATAGTAATACTGCCCTCCCATGTTTGCATTGTAGGCATTGGACATGATGGGTGCATCACTTCATCAACTGCACTTCTCGCACTTATGCATTCATCATTCTGGTACAGGGTAGATCTAGACTCATCCAGCCAAATGATCTTTTTCCATTGCTCCAGTCCAAACGTTATGATTGGCCTGGAGCAATGACAGTGACATTAATTTGAGGGGAAAAAGTTGGTTACACTGCTTAGTGGGTTTCTTAAGGCTCCACAGCTGTCTAGTCTCAGTTCCCTGAGTTCTCTTTGCATTGTGTACATGGAAATGGTCTTACCTTAACTTACTGTGCTGGCATTTATAGGTTAGGTGTACTTCCGGATATTCAGATTCCTTTGAAGCATAAATGAAACATAAAAAGACTTTTTTTTTTAACATTTTTGCGTTGTTCCTTTCGTTCCTGCTCTCTTTGGGTCTCGTGCCAGGTGGCTCGTCACTCCCACACAGCGGTAGAGTACATGGGTAATATGGTTATCTTTGGAGGAGAGCTCGCCAATGGCTCCCTAGCCAGCGATGTTTGGATGTACAGGCCAATCCAGGATGACTGGCAGCAACTTGGCTTTTCCACTTCACAGGGCGCTCCTAAACTAGCTAATCATGCTACAGCAGTAGTAGACAGTTACCTCTATGTATTTGGAGGTGAGTTTTCAATTGAACATTTTGTTTTCTGTGATTGGCTTGACTTTTGATATTCCTTGAGAAATAGATCTGAGCTGAACTGATTTTCCAGGTCGCACTGAGGAGGATATGTTCTCCTCAACTCTATATCGGTTCGGGTTACATGGTTCTGGAAGGTGGGAGACTGTTCAGTCCACTGGAGGGAAACCCCCTGCCACTGCTGGCCACTCCATGGTGTTCCACAGCCCATCCAGGACACTCCTTGTCTATGGAGGCCACAGGCCGACTACTGCCAGGTACACATCTTCTCATGCACATGGAAATCCACATTACGAGAAAGTTTTGTTGCAGGCATAAACAATTGTATATATTGTTAAGAATGAGAAAGTGTGTTGGAGTGTATCTCTAGTGCTTTTTGGACTGCAAGTCTGATCTGTTTAAAGTAAAATGTTTGCTAATAAGCCAACAAGTAAATTAAGAAAAGAATACCGTCTTCTTTTTTGTCATTGGTATAACATATTTTGTAATGTTTTTAAGATTCAGTGTGAGAGTGAACAACACCGACATGTTCCACGTGGACAGGCGGTTTTGGACATCCTTCCGTTCCCGTTTTCCAGCAACTGGTCCAAGAGAGAGAGCTTTTCACACTGCCACTGTCATTGGAAACTACATGGTTGTCTATGGTGAGAGTCAAGAAAATTGGCTGGTGTAAACTGTTTTGGTAAATGTTCATATTTATCTTTTTTTTTTTTTCCTGCATTGCTCTCCCAGGAGGAAATGTTCACATTCACTACCAAGAGGAGAAGTGCTATGATGAGGAGATTTTCTTTTATCATCTGGGTTGTCATCAATGGGTGTCTTCTGGGGAGAGATGGTCATCCAGTGAGAGCCAGTCTTATTCTATCCTTCTTTTTTTCAACTTGTTTTTTAGAGGTTCTTGTAGACACTCATTGCCTTCTGAACCCCTCATTATTTCTCAGATGGAGAAGCTGTAAGGGGACGATACTCGCATGTTGCTGCAGTGATGGATGGACGAGTACTGCTGGTTGCTGGTGGTTACAGTGGTGTTGCCCGTGGAGACCTTGTGGCTTACAAAGTTCCGCTATTTGTCAGTAGCGATCAAGGTGACAGGGTAAGTTTACGTGCTTTAAAGCAACAGAGTGTGAGGAAATAACTTTCGGTCCTAGAAATGTATGAAATCCAAAAATGAAGTCTGAAAAAAATTCTATTTGAGCTTCTAGTTATAGCTGAACCATCTTGTATACTTTTTTGTACATGTGCTCTTTTGTGTTTTTCTCACCAGGATGCATTTTGTGCGGAAGCACTGGATGAAAGTATGTGCCTTAAGAACCCAGGGTGCAGCTGGTGTGAAGGCCGTTGTAGAGAGTACCAGCCCACCAACCCGGTAACATTTTCCTCAGAGCAGTCTTTTGGTTTACTTCTTTCTCTGTCTAGTTTAAACTTAGGTGAAGGGGTAAAAATGGATATTTACATTTTATTTTGCCACAAGACTGGATGCCAGTTTCTTTTCTTTCTTTATCTCAATATACCTGCGTAAAAGTCATTCTGGATTTAATTTTTTGTGTTTAAACTTGGTTTTCTGTTTACAGTGTGGTAGTACTGGTTGCCTCGGACTGCCTCGCTTCCTGTCTGACTGTCAGTCCTGTCTGGTGTTCAGTGGCACTCCCCCATCTTTAGCACGAGCCCCTGGAGAATTTGGCTGGTGTGTTCAGAATGAGTCCTGCCTCCCAGTGTCAGGTGAGACCTAGGCAAGGAGGAAGGAGGGATAAAGAGAAGGAACAAAATGATGTTGGGAGTTGACATGGGAGGGACTAGACCTCTGTTAGGCGTGTTTCTGAAATGGAGTTGAGTGACCTGACTACACCAAGCTGAGATTGGACATGCTACTCAGAATGCGATTTGACCTGCCTGTCCAATCAAATACTTCCTGTAGTGAGTGAAGTCATGTAATTTTACTCCTTCTGAACACGTCACACATAAGTCTCAGATCATACTCAGTTCAGTACAGTGGTACGCTGTAGGAAACTGCTGTATTATGAAACTCAGAGGTCAGATGTGGGTTTTTGTTGTCTACTGACCTCTCCCTCTCGGTCTCACAGAGCGAAGTGCGTGCCATGTGGACCAGATCTCAGGGGCGTACGGCTGGTGGGGGGAGCGTACCCGTTTCCTAACCTCCCTCCACGACTGTCGCACCGAGAACTATGTCCCAGGACTGCACCTGCTCACCTTCCAGCACCCCCGAAACGACTCCCAGCCTGACAAGGTACGGAGTCCAAATCTCAACTACTCATTGTTGTAACTCCTCCCCTCTGTGCTCATACTCCTTCCTTCCTTCCTTTTAATCTTTGAGTACACACGAGTTACCCAACTGTTATTATGTCTTTTATTTTTTTATTCATCCTCTGATCTCTCTGTTTGATATTTATTAACTTTTGCACTCTTTTTTTTTTTTTCCTTTTCTTTGTTTGTTTTGCATAGAAAATATATATTTTTAAGTAGTGAGTCAAATTTGTGGAATAGTTTCCATAGAATAGTGCTGCTGTTGATGTGTTTCCACTTCCATCCTCCACTATCCTCCGTCCACTTTAAACTTCCACCAGGTGTCCATCCTTCGCAGCACCAACATCATTCTTAGCCCCACCACAGAGATGGATGTAGCACTTCAGTTCAGGGGCTTCATCCATCCATTGTGGGGTGGGCCACCACCTGCACCCCCTCCTACAGAGACTGTCTTCATGTGGGCTCGCATCCAGAGACTCCACTTTGAGGCTCGAATGGCATCAGGACCCAACTCTAGCCAACTGGTGAGGAATAGTGTGTGCAAGCAGTAGGAACTACACTTTAAATGATCCACCAGAATTCTTTTTTGGTGGCTGTTAGCTGTGCAGCCTTTATTTATCATGTCTTTTTTAACAACTCATTCCTTGCACATTGATAATTTGTTTGCTTATCAGGAAGTGGTGGGGCGCTGGGCAGCCCAGCAGGAAAAGGAGTCGAAGATGCTGGTTCGGCCAGATGGGAGTAGACTGTTTTCTAACTTGACCAGGGGCAACCATTACCTGTTTCAAGCTGAGGGCTACCTTAACAACTCAGGCTCAGGACAAACCAGTGAAATGGCCTTGATCTGGAACAGAACTTTACCTGGAGGGAGTGTGAGTATTAATAGAGTTAACTTTAGCTTCTATATAACAGTGAGGTAGTCAATTAGAGAGAAAAAAAATTAATTTGCCCTCTGTGGCACTTGTGTCTTGAGATTGGAGCTGACCATTCACCAAGCTCATAACCTCTTTTCCCTTCAACATTTTCTCTGTCTAGGAGATCTCCTTCTTGTTCCTGGAGCCCTACCGGTCCGGTTCCTGCTCAGCATATATGTCTTGTCTGGCCTGTCTATCAGACCAGTCATGTGGCTGGTGTCCATCTTTATCCCGTTGCATGCTGCGGGACAGCCCAGACCTGGAACACTGTCCTGAAGTAGGAAAGAGTGAAGGGAAAGTAGAAGGCCAGCGCCATCTGCTTTTGTCACCACAGCACTGCACCCTCTGTGAAGAGTACAGAGACTGCTCTGCCTGTACTCAGGTACAATAAAATGACACCTAATAAAATGTATATGGTGTGTTCCTATTGCTTTGTTGCAGATAATGTATAATTTAATTTTGAAGTACTGTTTTTCTTAGTGATACATAGCTTCTTTTGGTTGCAGGACCCTTTCTGTGAGTGGCAGATAAACTCCAACAAGAAAGGAGACTATCAGTGCAGTCGGCGGGGAAGACTAGAAGGATCCATACGTGACCCAAGGGGTTGTCCAAAAGTCTGCAACCAGTGAGTTTAAACTGTAACTTTATCCTTTTTTTTTCTTTCTTTCTTTTTAGATGTCAAATTATATTTGAGGCAGCACGGTGGCTTAGTGGTTAGCACTGTTGCCTCACAGCAAGAAGGTTCCCGGTTCAATTCCCGGCCCGGTGGGTCTTTCTGTGTGGAGTTTGCATGTTCTCCCCGTGCTTGCGTGGGTTTCCTCCGGGTACTCCGGCTTCCTCCCACAGTCCAAAAACATGCAGAGTAGGTTAATTGATCTTCCTAAAATTCTCCCTAGGTGTGAATGTGAGTGTGATTGGTTGTTTGTATGTGGCCCTGGATAGACTGGCGACCTGTCCAGGGTGTACCCCTGCCTTTCGCCTGATATGCGTCGGGATAGGCTCCGACAGACCCCCGTGACCCGGAAACGGATAAAGCGGGTACAGATAATGGATGGATGGAAATTATATTTGCTTTCAACATAAGCTTAACAATCACTGTCAGTGTTCATTCCATTTTTTGTTTCCTTTGAAAAGGAGAAAGACGTGTGGTGAGTGCCTCTCTAACTCCAGCCAGTGTGCATGGTGTGAATCAGCCCAGGCCTGCTTTTATTTTGCTGCCTACCTCACAAAATACCCGTTTGGAGAGTGCAGAGACTGGTACGACAGGTAAAACGAGAACATTTATAAAATTCCTTTTTTTTTTTAAATTATTGCATATAGTAACATACAGTAGTCACAGTGGTATATTACTTTTACATAGTTTTACAATAATATAAATGTACTGAAACATAGACTGCCGGAATAATAATGTCTAACTGTCCAAATGCCTACTGTATTGAGTGTTCTTTTATTAACTTAAATATTTTTTGTGTTTAATATAACTTACAAGCAATAGAACCCTCACACACAGGTATATTTAGTCAGTGCGTTGAACTGAATTTTGATCAGTTATAAGTTATCCTTCACTCTCTTGCTTGTCAGTGTTCATTCAGTTCCCCAGTGTAAGCAGTGTTCAGCTTTAAATACATGCACAGACTGTCTGAGAACATTCCAGTGCGGCTGGTGTGGTGACTACAACAATCCCACAATTGGAAAGTAAGTATGACATATTAGTAAACTTTGACTGAAAAAAAAATGCCTGAATTAAATGACCAAGAACCACATTATTTTCAGAATTAAGTGTTGATATGTGAAAGGACATTGTTTTTATAATGATCATTTGTGTTTATTCCACTTTTTTCCATGTTTTTTTTCCCCAGATGTTTGAGGGGAGACTGGGCAGGAATGGATGATCCGTCTGTATATAACTGCAGTGTTGCTGTGGCTGAAGCTCGGGCTGCAAAGTAAAATTTTTCTCATCACACTTTAATGATTCTTGTTGCAGTCAGTTGAAGTCATTGAAGAGTGACTTTATTAAGTTGCTCGTGTAGTGTTATAAAAGTAAATCTGTTGTAAGAAAGCATGTAAGTCCCGTCTTTATTTCAATTTGAAAACCAAATAAGTATTGTCTATTTAGTTGTTGTTTTTTAATGATGGCTGAAATTTATGTTACAAATTGAAACAGAATGTATGAAGATAAAAAAAATAAATAAAAGGATGGGTGGCTTGATGCATTTAGTACACTTGTTCAACTTTACATTTGTGTGTGTATCTCCAGTCCTGAGCCCCAGACCTCTGCTCCACCTAGACCCCTGGAAATGGAGATTGAGTTGGAGCACCTAGACGATGAGGAGAAAGATGCAGTCTGGTCCTACCCAACTTGTCCTGATGTAGAGGAGTGTAGGCTAGGTCTCCACAACTGTCACCTCTTTGCCACCTGCATCAACACTCCCACATCTTATGAGTGCCACTGTGAGAGAGGATACACAGGGGATGGCACGTTGCACTGCAACCAGACGTAGGAGTTTTTGCTGGAATTAGTATTTTAAATTATGTTAATATAAATGATTTTGTGGCCTTTATTATTACATCATGAATGTGTTTTGTAAAGGGGACCTCGTTTTTTTCCCCACAACAGTTGCTACAACGAGTGTCGTGAGGGTCAGTGTAGTGGCAGCCCAAGGTTTGAGTGTGAATGTTCTCTGGGCTGGACGTCTGACCCTGCCACTCTAGTTCTGAGTGGTGTTGAATGTGATGTAGACTGTGGCTGCAACTTCCACTCCACCTGTATTACTGCTCCAGGAATCTGTGATGAATGCCAGGGTGAGACCCACATATATGCATTTGCTTTAGTTTGTGCATTGTTTCTGTTGGGAAGGCAAAAGTGCCAGCTTTTTTCTGCATGTATTTCCTCTGTTAACATGAATTTTTCTCCTGTCTTTCAGACTGGACAACAGGGCCTCACTGTGAGCACTGTCGTCCAGGCAGCTTTGGCTCAGCCCTGGCTGGTGGCAGTGGCTGTGTGCCTTGTGAGTGTAACGGACATGGTGACCCTCTCCGAGGATTCTGCCACAACCAAACAGGCCAGTGCTACTGCACCCATAACACTCAGGGACCACACTGCGACTCCTGCCTACCTGGCTACTATGGAGACCCCAGGTAAGGAGAACTTCAACACTCATCTTAAGCATACTGCAAACTTTTTCTTTCTTCTGAATCAAAACTGAGTGAATTGTATTAAAACTAGAAATGTATTTGTTTTGATTATTGATTTGATATTCAGATTCTTTTTGTCATGGCTTTTTCTGTCTTGACAATTAGAAATAATGGCACGTGCTACCGCCAGTGCCAGGGCCGCTCCGTTCTTCTCTCCCCCACCTCCTCCTTTGCCATGCCGCTGTCATCTTCTTTGGGATGGCGGAGTGGCACGGAGGGAAAAGGAGGACTTTCACATTGCCTATGGGTCTTGTCTGTCACTGAGAACCTGGGCCCTTGTTCACCTGGAGAGCTCTGTCCACCAGTAGCCCTCACTCTACATCCAGACTCCCACACATATTGTAAAGTGAGTTCATATTTCACATCATGATACACAAATTACAGTTAATATTTAGGTTCCTCTGTAGCATAAACATTGTCAATATTTTCTAAAGTGTGCTCATTAGATTTATTTTGCAGGGCTCATATGTCTATGTGTTTGATGGCCTTCCTCGTTTCATGGACAATGGAGTTGTACATTCCAATCACAATCTTATTGGAGCATTTTGTGGCACCACAAGAGCTCAGCCTGTTACAGTTGAAGCCACCTCAGGTATGTTTCAAAAGTAAAAAATTTGAAAAGCATATTCTACACAAAAATATTATATTTGTCATAACTGGTTTATGGTATGCAATGGCCAAAGTAAATGATGTGATCAGGGTAAATAATGCATAATCAGTGTGATGCCGGTCTAAAAAAAACTGTCTGTTTTTTAACTCTAGGTGTGATCTCGGTTTACTTTGAGGCCAACGTCTCTTCAAACAAACCACAAGGCTTCAATGCATCTTTCTGGGTACGGAGGTGTCACCAGAACTCTGATGATGAAGAGGGGTCATCTGTGTGTCCAAATGGAGCCCAGTGCCAGGGTGGGCTTTGCCAGTGTCCTCAGGGGTATGGGGGGCCGCATTGTGACCGGCCAATCTGCCCTCAGGATTGTGGAGTGACAGAAGGAAGAGGAGTTTGTAATATAGTAAGAGATGTGACAACTGACAGTTACATTTTACTTTCACGAGATGCTGTTTCGATGAGAGGATAATCTGATTCCATGAGTAAAAGAACTTGTGAAAGTATCAAATGTTGATTATTGTAGCAAAGTATTTTTGCTGTGTATTATATAAAATTACATTGAGCTGTCAAATAATCCAGTTCAGTTTTAAAGTCACAGATTTTTAAAGTGGTATAAATTAGAGAACACAGTATCCTTGTCGTCTAACCAGCATACTTTTGCTTTTTTTTAGTCTCTGGGAGTGTGCAAGTGCTCACATAGCTGGTCTGGCTCAGACTGCTCGGTTCCTCAGGATCCCAACAGCTTGATATGGGAAACGCTCCTGGATACCCAACTTACAATGGTAGGGAATAAACAATAATAAACAATGCTTTGTTGCACATGCTGTATGTGCATTTCATGAACTACACACTCCAGCACACAAAAAAATGTACTTTGATATACGCTTTTGTTTTACAGAACCAGGCTCACAGGTTCCTCCACAGGATGGGACACACTCTTGTGTCTGGACCACAGGGCAATCTCTGGATGTATGGCGGGCTCTCTCTGTCAGAAGGCATTCTTGGAAATGTATACAGGTAAGAGAGTATAATCTAATTGTTAGCATTGTTCTAAGTAGTTTCCATGTTATGGATTTTTCTGCAGTAACACATTTTATCTATGTAGTGATATGTTTTAGTTTATATCCGTGCAAAAACAGTTTTCCCACTGGTTGGTTTAGGTATTCTGTGCTGGAGCATCGTTGGACCCAAATGTTGACAAGTTCTGTGATTGAAGGTTCAACTCCTACCGCTCGCTATCACCATGCATCTGCACTTCTGGCTATTTATGAGTCTGGCTCTGGAAGCCATGGAGCGAGTCACAACTACATGTTGGTGGTAGGCGGTGTCACTCAAGATGGTGTTGCCATGGATACCTGGAGTCTCAATCTAAGCAGCTTAATCTGGCGGGAGCACAAGGTTAGGGTTGAATTTCTCATGGAAAAGAAGAGAATTATCTGAAAGATGTCACGTTTTACCTCAAAAGTGTAATTTTCGTCACTCTCTGACAGAGCTCAGTGCTGCCTCCAGTGGCAGGTCACACTTTAACAGTACGCCGAGATTCTTCTGTGTTACTGATTGGAGGTTACTCTCCGGAGAACGGCTTTAACCACCATCTGCTGGAATTCAGTCCTCATACTGGAAACTGGACTGTTGCTCCCCACACTGGCACACCACCTACAGGTTTTGAAAGGCCTTTTGTTATGTTTTTACATAAAAAAAGTAAAATAGGTTCACATTTACAAAGTGTGTGTTTTTTTAAAAACATATACAGATATAAATGGATGCAGTTAAATAACTTTTTTCCCTGCATTTCCTAATGCTACATTTTGTTTCACTCAGGTTTATACGGCCACTCAGCAGTCTACCACGAGCAGACTGATGCCATCTATGTCTTTGGAGGGTACCGCTTCCATGTGGAGACAGTAGAGCCATCAGGCGAGCTCTACAGTCTGTATTACCCCAACCTAACCTGGTCTCTCCTGGTCCCTTCACAAGGCAACAAGGTAAGAAGCTCCTAATGCCTAGTTTTTAACCTTACTGCAAGTAGATGAGCCAAGCATTCAGCAGCTATCAGTCCACTGCATAATTGTAACCGATTCTTGCTCTGTCATTCTTTCCTTGCTATGTAGCCCCTGTCCCGTTTCTTCCATGCTGCAGCCTTGATCAAAGACACCATGGTCATTGTTGGTGGAAGGACAGAAGCTGAAGACTATAGTAACTCTGTGTCTTTGTATCAGATCAACTGTAACACCTGGATACAACCAGGTGGCTGTATAAATATTTAGCTGCAGATTAATTTATGTTAATTCACAAGCAATAGCCAACCGCATCATAACTATGTTCCATATCTGTTCTTCAGTATCGGCCATAGGTGATCCAGTAAATCGCTCAGTGTCTCTCGCCATGACCAGCTGGGGCGGTCACCTCTTCCTGACAGGTGGTTTCAATGGAGTTACACTGGGCAGGCTCCTAATCCTGACTGTGCCTTCTGATCCCTGTGCCCTGCTGCCCACACCTGAGGCCTGCAACTCCACCACAGGAAGCTGCATCTGGTGCAGGGGAACCTGTGCTTCTTCTGACACAGCTGAGAGGTAACCTGTTTGCCAGCAGCAGCTCAAGAAAATTAGCATTCTCTTCTTGAGCTTGAAATTATCTGTAGCTAGTAAACAAAATGAATATGAATTTACAAATCTTACTGTCCTCCTATCAGAATGGGCTGCTTCACTGGACATTCTCCCTGTTCCCCAACTCCTCGTCAACCAGACCAGTGCCGCAGACTCAAGACATGCAGCGAATGCCTTGCTAGGCACCCTAAGACATTTTCCAGTCCATCCCAGGTACCACAAAATCCTGTACTCAAAAAATGGTTTGCTCAAAGGTGAAAAACTACTGTCAGCTATTGTTGTTGTATAATTATTAAGTTTTTGCCTCTATTTTCCAGCCTGCCTTGCAGTGTAAGTGGTGTACCAACTGCCCAGAAGGAGCTTGTATCAACAGCTCTGTCAGCTGTACATCTGAACATGACTGTCGGATCAACCAGAGGGAGATTTTCTTATCCAGCAACTGCACAGAGACGAGCTGTGAGGCTTCTGACTGCCCCAAGTGTACTGCTTCTGGAAAATGCATGTGGACCCGTCAGTTCAAACGCACAGGTATAGAGCCTCTGACGTTGTGAAGGGGTTCAGTCTATAACTTAAAACTGATAGTTGCTTAACAAAGAAAAAAACATTTTAAATCCATGCAGATGCTAAACATACCAGCCAATGGATAAATAATAATGATTAATTATGATTTTGGACATTTTGGTTCTCAGTAAATGCTCCAACTAGTATAATCTGGTGTTCTTTCTTCAGGTGAAACGAGGCGTATCCTGAGTGTGAACCCCACCTATGACTGGACATGCTTCAGTTACGCTCTGCTCAACGTTTCACCCATGCAGGTGGAGTCATCTCCCCCTCTGCCGTGTCCTCCTCCCTGCCATAGTCTCCATAACTGCAGCCTTTGTCTGGGCTCTAGAGGCTCAGATGGAGGCTGGCAGCACTGTATATGGAGTTTGACCCTGCAGCAGGTATGACTGGAGTGCTTTACAATAGAACACTGAGTTTGTTTTGATGCTCATGTTTAACCAATTTTTATTTATTTACTTCCCTCCAGTGCATGAGCCCGTCTTTCATTCCCCTTCGTTGTGAAGCAGGCCAGTGTGGTCGATTGCTCTCTGGGGGCGACTCCTGTTCTCCCCAGTGCTCCCAGCTTACTCAGTGCTCCCAGTGCATCGCTAGGCCTCAGTGTGGCTGGTGTGCTTCGCAGGGGGGCAATGGTGCTGGGCACTGCTTGCAAGGAGGGCTAGATGGTGAGGAACATATCTTAAGTTGATGGTTTCAAGAAGCAAGACTGACATATGACTATTTCAGTTTTACACATTCCGTTTAGTTTGTCTGTATCTCTGATTCATAATGATTTTTTTTTTTACGTCTAGGTGTTAGTGAAGGCATTTGTCCCCTGAGAAACAGCAGTTGGTCTTTCCTCCATTGTCCAGAGGAGGACGAGTGTGTCAACGGTCATCACCACTGCAACAGCACTCAGGATTGCCATGACTTACCCCAGGGATACTATTGCACTTGCAAACAAGGCTACATACTCAGCAGGTAAAAAATAACATAACTAAAATAACACAATGAGCTTTATAGCAATGTGACACATTTACCCAGATTGCATCTTTTAATGGTGTCTTTTTTTTTTTTTTTTTTTTTTTTTTTTTAAATATCCTTTGCAGTCTTTCTGGGCAGTGTGAGCCAGTGTGTGCTCAAGGCTGTGTAAATGGGACATGTGTATCCCCAGGGGTTTGCCAGTGCCACTTTGGTTTTGTTGGGGAAAACTGCTCCTCTCAGTGCAGTTGCAACAAACACAGCAACTGCGCTGGTGTTAACAAACCCGACCTTTGCCTTGAATGCCACAATAACACCATAGTAAGTCTTTTCAAAATATGGATCCACACAGTGTTTGTTATGTTTTGTTTTTTTTCCCATGTGCAGTGATACATGTAAATTTCTCTTTGTCCCAATTCTAGGGTAAACATTGTGAGAAGTGTAAGCCTCTGTTTGTGGGTTCTGCAAAAGGCGGCGGTACTTGTCGTCCATGCCGTGAGTTTTGCAAGGGAAACAGTGCTCTGTGTCTGTCAAGGGATGAGCTAAAAAAGGCCCTGGAAAACCCTGGACTTTTCCCTCTGGACCCCAACAGCGTATGTACATGAAATTCTTGTGGTCCTCTCCTAGTAATATCAAAAACAAATAGACCAGTAAGTTTATTTACCTTCTCTTTTTTCATATATATGCCTTGTACGTCCCTTTTTTTTCCCAGATACAGAATTTGGTACTTGAAGGTCCCACAGAAGATAATGCTGTATGTGTGAATTGCCAGAACAACAGTGTTGGGGATAAGTGTGAGAGTTGCCTGAGTGGCTATTTCTTGCTGCAGGGGAAATGTGAGAAGTGAGTATCCTTGTTGCCAAGCAATCATTGGATCATAATAGTAATTAACACAGCAGCAGACCTTGTATTGTTGCCACATAATGGTGTTGAATCTTGACCTGTCCAGTTTAAGCAATCCAGGTTCATAACAGTACCACCATATCACTGCAAAATAGGCACTAGGCCTGATGGGTAAATTATAACACTGGCTGCGCTTATTTCCCAGCTCCTGTAGCGCTTTATGTTGCAGCGGATCTGACGCAGCCTCTGACTCTTGGCTGAAGCACTCTGTTGCTGAATCCCTGTGTTGTGAAGTGGTGCTCAGTGTTGTTGATGATCTTCATTTTATGACGTATCCTCCATCGCACAATCAGATCCAGAGGCTCCAGAACAGAAGCAGCTTTCTTGATAGATTTGTTCAGTTTCTTTTAAGTCGCTGGCTCTGATGCTGTTCCCCCAACAGATGACTGCAGATGTGATTCCACACTCCATGACAGACTTATCAAAGACATACAACATCTTGCCGCAAACGCTGAAGGACCTAAGCTTCCTTAATAAGTAAAGTCTGCTCTATGCTTTCTTATAAACAGCACCAGTGTTGTATTTTCAGTCCTGTCTGCTGTCCAGGTGAACACTGAGGTATTTATACTCCTCCACCACCTCCAATTCTGCTCCCATGATGGAAAAATTTAATCCTGTTCGACTTAATCCTGGCTCTCCTTTGTTTATGTCTTTGTCTATGAGATGAGATGATTGTTCCCACACCATGCCACAAAACAGTCCACTAGTTAACTGCACTCAATCTCTTGTCCATCACTGATACACCCTACAACTACAGAGTCATCTGAGTGTTTCTGCAAATGACAAGACTCCGACTTGTACTGGAAGTCTGAGGTGTACAGCATGCAGAGGAATGGTGAGAGTACAGTCCCCTGTGGTGCTGACCACCTGGTCTGACACACAACCATTCAGTCTTATAAACTGTGGTCTGTTTGTCAGCTAGTCAGTAATCCAGGTTATTGTGGAGACATCCACTTGTGTCTTCTGGAGTTTCTTCCATAATAATGCAAGGTGGGTGGTGTTGCATCCACTGGAGAAGAAAAGAACATGATCCTCGCAGTGCTGCCTGGTTAGTCCAGATGACTGTGGGTTTGTTGAAGCAGGTGTGTGATGCCATCTTCAACTCCAACCCATGGCAATAATCAAACTGCAGTGGTTCCTGGAGGGTGCTCATTTGCCTATTCAGATGGGCCAATAAAAGTCTCTCCATGACTTTGACGTGGGATGTTGGGGCTACAGGTTTGTAGTCATCAGGAGAAGATGAATTGGATCATTTTGGTTGTGGAATAAGGCAGGATGTCGTCCACAGCATCCCCTGATTTGGTAGTAGACAAGGATAGAGCAGCAGCAAGATCCGTGACTGAGATGGCAGATGAGACAGCTGAGGTGTGACAGGGAAGATGTGGATCGAGGGAGGATAGGAGATCTATTTAGCTGGTGGTGAGAGAGGAGGATGTTTAGCTTGTTTCTAAGCTGAATCTGTTGAAGAATGTGTTCAGTTCATTGGCTCTGTCCAGACTTCGATCTATCTCATCCTCCTCCTGCTTGAAGCTTGTGATCTTCATCCCTGACCACACATCTCTGGCATTGTTCTGCTGGAAGTGGTTCTCCAGCTTCCTCCTGTACACGTCCTTGCTGTCTCTGATCATGACTTGTTTTTGTACTGACCTCAATAATTCTCCATCTCCCTCCCTAAGTGCTCATTCTTTTCTTGTTGAGGATCTCGTTCAGGTCACTGGTGATCGAGGATTTATAATTGAGGAAGCTCTTCACTGTTCTGGTGGAGATGTCTGCACAGACGTTGATATAGTCAGTCACACGCTCAATCATGGCATTGATGTCTTCATATGGCTTACAGAGTGCATCCCTGTTTGTAGCCTCAAAACACCCTTGCAGAGTTTCTTCAGCGTTCTCTGACCACATCCTCACAGTATTTTTGGTCACAGGTTGCCTCTGGATGATGTATTTGTAGGTGAAGGAGAGAAAGACCAGATTATGGTCCACCTTGCCAAGAGCAGGTTGTGTAGAGCAGTGTTTCTTAACCCTGGTCCTCGGGACCCACTGTCCTGCAGGTTTTAGATGTCTCCTTGCACCAACACACCTGATTCTAATCAACAGTCCTCATCAGCTTGTCATCAAGGTCTGTACAACTCTGTTGCTGACACAGCTTCTTGTATCATGGTGTGCTGAAGCAGGGGAGCATCTAAAACCTGTAGGACAGAGGGCCCTGAGGACCAGGGTTGAGAAACACTGGTGTAGAGGACCCATATGCATCTCTGACATTTGCATAAAACATTTTATTCTCTCTGGTGGAACACTTGACAAACTGTTGAAACATTGAAAATGTGGCAGGGACAGACGTGGTTGAATCACCAGTGATGACTAGAAACATACTCGCCACAGCATTGATGATGACATCACACTGTCCGTCATAGCTGATGGCAGGATGTAAACTGCCACTACATTAACCCTGGTAAACGATTGTTGGATTATAAGGTCGGACACTTACAGCTAACAGTTCAATATCCAGGCTGCTGAGACAATGTTTCACAGTAGCAAGTCCTGGATTACACCGTATATTGCTGACTAGTGCTGCAATTCCACCACCCTTGCTTTCTCCACTTCTCTTTAAGACTCCTTCTGCCCGCATCATCTGAAAGCCGGGCAGAGAGACGCTGAAGTCGGGGACATGCTCCTGCAGCCATGTCTCAGTGAAACGCATTTTACTGCATTTCAGACACTCCACATTTGTCCTCGTCACACTGAAAGCTCATCCATCTAATTTGTGAAAGACTGGACATTACAGATGATCACATTGGGATGCACTGGTTTAAACTTTCTCTTTTTCTCTCTTCACTTTGCTCCTGCTCTACGTCCATGTCTTCTCTTCAACGTGTGGGGGATTTGGGCTTTCAGTCTGGGTGTAATTTGGCTTCTTGATGTTTCGATCAGCTGCTACTGCTAGCAAACAACTAATTTGTTGCTATGGTTACCCATCATAAATGTAGTTAAAAAAAAAAGTTAACAAAAGAAGTCCCTCAAGGAGCACAGCACTAACCGGGATGAAAAATAATTCAAAAACCAATGATGTTGATGAAGAGACTTTGTTGAAAAAGAAGAAACCCCCAAAAAAGCTGGTAAAGATCAGGAGCTTTGGAACAAGCTGCTACAGTGAGCGGAGCTATTCAAATCTAAATTAATCATATATGACTGGCCAGGTGGTCTGATGAACAGCAAAAGAACAAGGTCAGACCAAAATCAAGAGTCTAATCTATATATTCCCTACTTTTTCCCTGATTATCCTTGTTAAGTGGTTCTTTAACCTGTCAACAGGCGGAGACCTGCCCACAGGCCATTTGGACCTATATTTGAATGTAAAATCTCATTGTTTCCAATAGAAACTTCAAATCTCAACATCATAGAGTTTTAACTGAAGCTCAGGCTCTCTTCTCTTTTGAGTGACACCTCTTTTGACCAATTATGTCGATCGGTGGTCTCTCCAGAACCTAAATAGACACTGAGCATCATGTCGGGTGAAAGGACACACACTTGCTCTTGGGAATACACATCAGGCCTATCTACAGGTCAGCCAGTCAAATTCCCATCATGTCAATATGTGGCATGAGGTGGTGGGTTCTAAAATAGCCGCTTTAGAATCCACCCCAAGTTGCGGTTACACCACTTGAGCCTCGCCAAAGAAATCGTACACAGACGCCAGTCAAAGGCGAAAGTGGCTCAACAGGGAAAGTCACCTCTCTGTGCTTCTGAAGAGCAGAATGCACCCAGAAACACCCCCATCGTGCCACAATGCTGCCATGTCAATCCAGCAAATCCAGCATTACTCTAACCAGACTGTGCAGATGGCGTAAACATCTAAAAAATGTGACATTATGAGATAGATGTTATATCTCACTTGATGATCTGCCCATTTTCACATGAATGACAATTACCATGCAGGCAATGTAAATACCAATGCCTAACCCTTTCATTTGCAGACATATCTATTGAGCTCATGAGGAAGTTTACACAGTAAATGATTTTAGAAGAAATAATTGTTACATATCTGAAAAAGTTTCCTGTTTTTTGGTTGTAATGAATTTGTTCTCTCCTTTGCAGGTGTCAATGTAATGGCCATGCAGACACGTGTAATGAACATGATGGTACAGGCTGCCCCTGCCAGAACAACACAGAGACTCCTTCTTGTCTCAGCGGCCCTCAGAGTGACCGGAAGGAGTGCTACAGGCAACAAGTAGGCTCATCCTAGAGATAGACCAACATGCGCGTGTATTTTTGTACAAGGATATTGTTACCTACAAAACAACACGTCTTCTTTGTCTTGATTAAGCACTATTTTAAAACTGAGAAAAGAATTTGCTGTTTTTTTTTTTTTAAGTTTTGCGTTTGTTCTCTTCTTCCATTTAGTGTGCCAAATGCAAAGACTCCTTCAATGGCACGCCGGTGAACGGGCATCAATGCTACCGTCAGTTCAACGTGGACACAGAGTGCTGCTTCGATCCCACTTCTCAAACCAACTGCTTCCATGATCCTGCCATCCGTAACCTGCCCAAGGGTCGCACTGTGTTCTTTGCTGCTCAGCCAAAGTTCACAAATGTAGACATTCGCGTCACCATTGATGTTACATTTGGTGAAGTGGAGGTGTACGTGTCCAACTCGCATGACACCTTCACCGTGGATGTGGACCGCTACACAGGTATTCACACCATCAGGATAGAGGAGGAATCGGTGGTTCGTGGGGTAGATAAGGATTCTCCACCATCCCCTATAAAAGTGTTTACAAATGCCTCATCGAGCCTGGGAGGGCCTGTACTCTCCCATAATCCATTGCAGCTGCAAGCCAAACCCCCAGGGGCAGAGAGACAAATTAGAGAGGAGCGCGCTGAAGGACTCATCACCTACATAACTGTGTGGAAACCACAAACCGTTCTAATTGTCCGAGGAGTTCGCGATCGTGTGGTCATCACCTTCCCTCATGAGGTGCACTCCCTGAAGTCCAGCCGATTCTATATTGCTCTCAGAGGTGTGGGAACGGACAAGAAAGAAGGGGAGTCTCAGGGTCTGCTGTTTCTGCGACAAGACCAAGCCCACATAGACCTTTTTGTCTTTTTCTCTGTTTTTTTCTCTTGTTTTTTCCTTTTCTTGTCTGTCTGTGTTCTTTTGTGGAAGATTAAGCAGTTCTTGGACTTCCGTCGGGAGCAGCGTCGCCACATCCAGGAGATGACCAAAATGGCATCCAGGCCTTTTGCTAAACTCACCATATACCTTGAGCCAGAGGAGCCTCAGCTCATCTATCTACCCTCAGCTGGTGGTGGGGTGGGGGGCAGCACTGTTTCACTTGCTCATGCCCGCACAGGCAAGTTAGGTGGAGTGGTGGTGGGCCAGAGGGGCAGAACAGGACCTGTCTCCTATAAACATGACCCAGGCTCTGGGCCCACAGCCCACCACCACCATCACCTTACACTAGGAGGAGGAGGCAACAATGGACAGCATTTACCACTGCACTACTTGAACACCCATCACTACGCCAGCACGACAACTGGCACCCAAGCTTCACATCATCACCATCCATCCACATACAGTGGCTACCAGCACTTTTGCCGTTCCGACCCTTTCCTCTCTCAGCTCATGGGCTTTTCCTACTCCTCCTTCAAGGTAGGACCCATCACCTTAGAGCCCACAGATGATGGCATGGCTGGGGTGGCTACTGTCCTGTTCCAGCTGCCTGGAGGTGTCATGGCTCCTAATCGTGCCTGTTTGGGCTCTGCATTGGTTACTTTGCGGCAAAATCTGCAAGAATACTGTGGGCATGGCAATGGAGGGGGACATCCAGGGGCAGGGGTAGGGCGCAAGGGGCTGCTTGGGCATCAGCACCTGACCACAATGGCTATGTAGGGAAGCAAGCAACAGATATATGTCTCTTATATCTGCCTCAATATATTTATGTCTGTAAAGTGTGAAATATAATTAATTTTTTGAAAGCAACATACCTGCAAGTAAGAGTCCAAAAGAGATAGTTACTGTATGATAGAGTCAGCAGCCTTGAGCATTTTGAACAGCAATGTACATACACTGTATAATGATTTAAGTGTCTTTTATTGTATGGTGTATACTGTAATATACTGCTTTACATGACCAAGTCAGCTGTCTCTTAATATGCACTACAACTGCTAAACGTATCAACAAAATAATGTCCTATTTTTTGTCTAAATAGGCACGAGATCTCTTAAGCTGAGCTTTTATTCAAATTAATCTTATTGACTCAGAAAGGTGTTTTAAAAAAGTACTATATATATATATATATATATATATATATATATATATATATATATATATATATATATATATATAGTCCACCATGTGCTTTATACCCTCAAAGTGACAATCAAAAATGCTATTGAGAATAATACACTTAAATTGGTTCAAAATAAAATTGCACCATTTCGGTTTGTCAGCCAAGTGCAGGAAAAAAAGTCAGTGTTGCTTATGAGATGGTTTTATATCAGTCAATATTACTGATTTACAACTGTAACCCAGTTGGTACAGCCTTATAAGCTATGTGTTTCTGTTTGTCTGATTATGTTTTTTGCATATTCATTCACGTGCTCGGTTACATTTCTTGTCTTATCTGCCTTTACTTCTTGCCTTTTTAGTGAGTCAGCTGGCTTACACCTAATATTTGTCTTGGAAATGTGCGTAGAGCAGCTGCTGGAGGATGTAAAAGTACCATTTTAAAATGTTTTTTTTTTTTTTTTTGGAAAAGAAATTATTAATAATGTTCTTTAAATCGCTCTTTAGTTCTTGACACTTCAGTGATTTATTGATACAGAACGTGTCCATAACCATGAAGAAATGTGGCTTTTTTAAACGTTTTGTTCTCATGATGTATGATTGTATTTGCCAATCATGACTAGTTTGATCCAAGAAAATATAAATATTGAAAAAAAAATGCAGTTATAAAAAGTGTTACTCTATTGAAATTACACTAAAGAGTTACAAGATCAAGTTCTCCTGGTGAGAGATTGTGGAAGATTTCAGAGTGTTTTCTAGACTGGAGAAAGAAATGTGTTCACTGTGTTGTTTTGATGTTATGCTTTTTTTCTTTTTGGTTTCTTTTTGCACTGCATGAGGCCATTATGCCCCATTAGTTATACAAAACCTGAAAGGGGACGTCATCCAGCCTCATGAGGCACATGTGTCATGGATGAATTCAGAACATTTATTTAATGTTAGCTGCATTACCATTGAGCGAACTGAAGTTCAGAGGAATACTGTCACTATTTATAGCCGCCCTTCACAACTAAGCATTAACACTTTTTGGCATGTACCCTTTCTGTATTTTTTTAACGAGCTTTATTTTTGTACATAACTTTTGTTGCTTGTGTTTTTTGTTTTTCAAAGAAGGGAACCGTGTACAAAAGATGGAAGATTCAATGTTCGGAGTCAGCTGAATTAAAGTTTGTGGAACTTAATTGTGTTTGTTTTTTGTTTTTTTGTGCAGTTTAAAAGTTTTATTACATGTTCTGATAAAGGGTGTAAGACAATGGCTAAGCGATTTTAAAACAAACAAAAAAAACAACAGACTTGGCTAGAAAACTTTGAAGAATTTCTTTGGCATCCCTGGACTGTTACTAATAAATCACAATTACAGTTTATTTTAATATACCAGTTTACAGTTTTGCATGTACAGAAATATGATGTATTTATACTGTATGTGTTCAGTCCCGTTCACGTTATTTGCGTTTTCGTTCTTACATTAAACCTCAAACAGGAGATGCGACAGAAGTCGGAGACAGAAAAGTCGCGTGCATTGTTTTTTTTTTTGACAGGGGGCAACGTGGACGTCAGAGCTGCGAGCTGATTGGCCAGAGCCACCGGAAGTGTGTCGTGGTCTTCCCGTGTTATTCTCGCTCTGCGCTGTTGTAGCCAGCGACGGCTAGCTCTGATATTCAGCAAAAGCGTCGTCGGAATCCCGCTATTTGTAAGTATTGTCTTTACACAGACTAAAGCCAAACACTGACAACTAAGTAGCTACAAAACGCTGCAGGAAATCAACATATGTGGTTGCCCTGCAAATAGATTATTGTGCTGTGATGCTAACGGTAGCTAATAGGTACCAGAGCATCACATCATGTCGCTGATTTATCGGCTCACTTGCATCTCTTTTTGTGTTTTTGTCATCCGAGACATCCACTTCAACTGTATGTACACTGTCTCCCCAGCGCCCCAAGAAGACGGAGTCCTAATGGTGTCAATATGAAGATGAAATCTGCAAAAGAGAAAGCGAAAAGAGGAGAGAAAAAGCACGATGCGATCCGCGTAAAAAACGAATGTGAGGTAGAGCAGGAGGCTGAGGCTGAGGCAGAGGAGGACTCTCACGAAGAATACACCGACGGAGACGATCTGAATATTCTAGTAAAGGAAGAACCGCACTACCTGGAGATCGGCGGGCATCACAGCAGTGACACGTCCGGCTGCTTGGACGCGAAGCCCGGCGCCGTGACGGACGACCGCGAGCCGCAGGGACGCTTGAAACCCGAATACGACTCCGATAACCAGCCCGAGTATGAATTCAGCAATGCTGCTGTCAAGGAGGAGTCCGATCCGTGGATTAAAGAGGAAAGACAGAGTGAGGAAGAGGCGGAGGATCCGGGCAACATCCAAGACGATTTCGAGGAAGGAGAAGTCGTCTCCACAGGTACAAGTTTATTTGTTTGTATTTCATTTTCTGTTCTTCTTGTTGTCACACTCTTCCAAAGTACTGGCCTTTCTAAATCTCTCTCTTAAATGTTGCTACTGCCCCGAAGTTTCAGCTGAAACTGAAACAATAACTGATCATGATTTGTGGTATTATATTTTATGGAAAACATTATCCTACTTGCATTAAAAACATTGATAATCATCTTAAAAAGCGAAAGCACGCTTCTGTATATGCCAAAAGAAAAACACTGCCTATTTGCATTTCTTTTTACATTCTTATCAGTACTGCTATAATCTAAAGCAAAACATGAAGAGATGCCATGTAAATATGTGAAAATGTTCAACAATAATGAAACATTATCACCAGGCTGACATTTGTCAATTTCTTATTTTATGTATTTATTTGTTAGGAAATTTTCTTTGTATTTGTCTTTAGTACATTGGACAAAAACAATGAGCAGAATGACAGGGTATATGATGTGTACCATATTATCTATTTCTTTCTCTTTCTTTTTTTTTTTGGTTTAGTTTTGGCTCCAGTGGCTTTTTATTAAAAGTGGTGCTTGAGGAAATGTTGTTAAAGGAAGACATGTAACAAACGACTGTAGCTACTGTGTTCGGGGTGTCTGCTCAACTAAGTGAGCTGTTTGGTTCCCAATGTTTGTATTCTTTAAAATTTATTTACGGGACATAAGGCACACTCACTGTTCCTACTTAGTTAATTATCCACTCACTTATTTTCAACGCATTCAACTCAAAGCAACATAGACTTGCAAGTTTCTGTTCATATGAACTGATAACATTATTTGAGAGCTCAGTCTGAAAATCCCGAGTGCCAGATGTGCCGTTCTAAGAATACAGTCATGCAGGACTGCGATTAAGCTGCGATTTCAGCTGTGAATGTAGTAACCAGCCAAACGAGTCCGGCCTAATGTAAACAGCAGAATCTAATGTAAACAGCTGACCCTCACTGGCTGTGAGAGTTTGGCACATATACTTTTAAAAGTATTTAAAATGATGCCTTACAGCCATATGAGTTAATTTCAGAACAGAGTTATGTAGAGCTGTTTTTGTTTGTTTGTTTTAGTTTTCTTTTTGCCAGGTTAGTTTCTAACATCCAACAAACGTCTAGGCATTTTATTTAGTTTGCATTATAGGTGCAGGAGTTAGCCCTTAGAACTTATAAAACCTTTTGAATAAACTATAATTGCTTTTTTGTACATAACAGCTACTCATCCTGCTCCTCTTTGCTCCAACCACAGAGGAGCTGACACCCTAATGATCATCACATGAAACGCGTGGGCTCAATGACAGAACTACAAGCAGCACCACGTTTTAAAAGGATGTAGATGTGAATGAGAGAGAGGAAGAAGGGCCCTGTGATGGATTGGTCCAGGGTGTACCCCTCCTCTCACTAGTCTCCTGCAATGTTAAACAGGATGAGATGGACGTAGGAGAAAAAATGGGTGGATGAAAAAGGGACAAGAGTAGCATTGGAAAGTCTTGTTATTTTTTAATGGCCTTTCCCGTTTATGTGTTTTCTCTCCTGCTTAGAATCATCGTCTGACTTTTTTCCGTGTGCTCACTGCACTGTCTCCTTCACTGACTTGGACTTCTTGGAGAAACATGTGAAGTGGGTCCACCAGAAAGAGTATCTTGCTAATCTTAAGAAATGCCTCCCGAGCCACACGTTAAACTTCGTCCCCAAGCACACCTGCACCATCTGCAGCAGCAGCTTTAAATCCAAGGTACACCTCAGGGTCCATATACGTGAGGTCCACCCCTCTGCTCCCCCCCGCAGGCTCCATCCTTGCCCAACCTGTGCTCGCAGCTTCCAGTACCTGAAGAATCTGAAGAATCACTGTCAGCGCTGGCACAACATGTCCGTGGTTACCAGGGGAGGACATCTCAGCTGCGCTGATTGTGGGAAGAGTTTCAAGGCTACGTGGGGGCAAGGACCTCATTTGTGTAATGAGCCGGATAACGGAGAATCTGAAGATAAGCCGATCTGTCTGGACACAGGTGTGCAGTGTTCACAGTGCGGCAAGAGGGTACGCACCCCTCAAAGCCTGGAGGATCACATGCGCATCCACACAGGCGACCGGCCGTTTGCGTGCAAGGATTGCGGCAGGAGGTTTGTGGAACGCAGTAGCTGGCGGCAGCACATGAAAATACACACGGGAGAGAAGCCGTATAAGTGCGACGTGTGTGGCAAAGCTTTTATAAGATCACACCACCTCAAGTGCCACTTAACTACACACTCCGGCAAGAAGGAATACTCTTGCCCCGAATGTGGAAAGGAGTTCGGATTCAAGTCAAGTCTGGACCTCCACGTGAGGACCCATTCAAGCGAGAGGCCTTTTCATTGCAATGTGTGCGGAAAGAACTTTAACACTCGTAGAAACCTGAGGGTTCACACCAAGCTTCACACTAAAGAGAAAGCTCACCAGTGCGGGGACTGTGGGCTGAAGATCGGAGATCTTGGGGCTTTAAAAATACATTTGCGGACACACACCGGAGAAAGGCCTTACCACTGCACCGTCTGCGGTAATAGGTTCATTCGCCTTTCACATCTCCGGAATCACCAACGCACTCACACTGGCGAGCGACCTTACAAATGCACTGAATGCGACAAGAGTTTCACTCAGTCGGGCGACTTGGTGAAGCATAAGAGGATACACTCTGGAGAAAAGCCTTTTGAATGCCCAGACTGCCACCGCTGCTACACTTCCTCTGGCGACCTGGGGAAGCACAGGAGGAGTCACACTAACTTACGGCCCTACACTTGCAAAGAATGTGGAAAAAGCTTTCGCTTGTCAGGCCATTTGAAAACCCACATGTTAACCCACACAGGTGAGAAGCCTTACTCTTGCCCCAACTGCCTCCGGAGGTTTGCTCGCTCTCACCACCTCTCTGGGCACATAGCTAAATGTCGCTGAGCTTACCAGAGAAAACTGTAAATAAAACAGTACTGTTTTAAGCTGACACTCATGTGAGCTGTATACCATCTAACACTAATATACAACAAATGTGTAAAAGTATGAAATCACTTGTAAATAACTATTTACAACAACACTCACAGTATAAGTGACAACTTGAAAAGAGAAATGAAACTGAAAATGACTGATGATAATGCATGAAACTTTACACAACTTTACAGAGTAGTTCTAGGATGGTTTTTGGAAAACACTAATGAAGGTTGGAATGAAGGAGAGTTCATTATGAATATGAAATGTTTACTTCTATGACTGAATTATCTCTGAAAACATATAAATTACGTGATAAATGCATGGGAATGGTGTGATTCCATTGTGTGCTCAGTCTTTATTTATGGGTTTTTATTGCTGTGATTTATGCATTTAATATACATATTTATCATTATGGAATTTGATTAAAATATGAATACAACTAAGTACTTGAAGAGCCCTTTGAACTACTCCACTGGTGACTGCGAGGTGGCCGGGCTTAAGTCCATGCTGCCCCTTGACTACGGCCCTGCTCAGGGGTAACTGGGTCATTAAAAAGTGTTGTATCTCAGTACCAGGATTGACATTAAAATCTGTTTGTCTAAATTTCCTTCAAGAGTGTGTTGACGTGTGGTACGCTGGATGTTCTCACAACAGATAACATTAACGACATCCCCTGGAGATTCAACTGCGAACTGCTGCAAACGATCAGCAGATGGTTCTTCATGATGTCTTTCCTTTTCTAGGCCGGATACCCGTGTCAGCCGGATACCCGGCCTTTTATTTAGATCAAAGCATGTTAAGAATGGATTTGGCAGCTCGCAGGTACAAACTGGATGGACAACACAAGCAGCTGCTAACAACAAATTAAAAAGCATTTGAGTGACTGTTTAAATTTTTTTTTTTTTTTTTTTAAGGGTTTCAAATTGGGCTTAGTGCTTTAAAAAAATAAAGTATGTGTGGGAGGGGGTAAAGGATCTCCGCCACATCCCGAAAAACAGCACTACAATCACAGAGAGACGAGCTAAAAGTGGGTTGCATCCAATCCAAAAGAACCCAACAAGCAAACCTGACATTTCAATGAGGGACACACCCATACTAACCTAAAAAAAAAAAAAGTAAGTTATTTAAATCTATAAAGTTGCTAAAATTGGAAAAACAAGCAGAAGAGCACAAGCTGAAATTATGTAAACTGTAAACAAGTAAGAGGAGCCTGCAGACTCTGGAATGCATGAAATCTGCCCTTTAACAAAGTTTGGGAATTGGGGAATTTGAAGTCCTGGAAGCACTGAGGCATGCATTACTGGACACTGGGAGGGCATGCCACAAGCTGAAGCGCCAGGGATCGACACAAGTAAGCCACCTCATCTCTATCTTTTTCTAAATTTCGTCTTTATTATAGTTACTTGCGTACAACTGCTGCTTTATCGCCTTTAAAACCAAACCCAGTCGAACAAGACCTCATGTAACCAAAACTCTTCTGGACAGTTGTTGCAATGTAACTATGTACATACTTCTGAGTTGAAATATTTGGTTTAAAATTGCGTGTATTGAGCAGAAAACCCACCAACTGTTGCTGCAAGGTAAAGATCACAATGGAGTTATTGAAAACCTCTTCAGTGATTACATCACCATCTCGATCATTTCATATTTCATCTGAGTATACGCAGGTAAGGATAAACCTGAATTCTTTGGTGTGAAAATGGCTTTGTTTTGGAGAGAAAAAAATCCCCCCACAAGGTTTGGTGTTTCTTGTCTTTTTTTTTTTTTTTTTAAGGTTTTGCAGCGGAATGATTTAAATGCCACTTGTAAATCACCGACTGGAGCCCTGATGGCAACATGTCAGGAACATCACGTCTGATTCAGCTCGCACCGTAAAAAGGTCCATTGCTCTGCTCCTGGAGGCCGTCTGTCAGCGGGCTTCAACATGTAAGTTAATATCTTTAGAGGGAGGCTCATAAATTTGCTGGTAAGTAAACCATGACAAACTTTGAGGTTACAGGTCGCGCACGCACCACTGTACAGCAGAGGCCATATCTGGGGTGAAGTATTCAAAGTGTCCCTGCCTAACACAGCCCGAACCCTCATAAGCTGGAGCGTTAAGAGAAGACGCCAGATCAACGTACTTCCTCAAAGATATTTTAAAGAGATTTAACAAGGTTTTGGCACTAGTGGCTTCTAATTTATTCCTCCCAAACTAATGATGGTATCGAGCAAAAAAAGAAGAAAGCTATTATTTTTATTTTCTTACAGAGCCCAAATTAATTATTGCCATTGATGTTCCTGCACAATTTTTTAAATTTTTTTTTTTTTTTTTGCTCTCATATTAGTACTTCATGTTTACACACCATGATTTGCTATAAATTCCTTTGACATTAAACTGCTGTGCCACATTTGCTGTAATAGTCTCTTGATCCTCTGGCAGGGTGCACGACTCCAGCACATTTACGCAGGCAGTTATTTTTATTGCAGTGTTATATACAAAGAAGAAATCTTGACTTCAACAGGAGAAAAAGACAGCATGAGAATATACGAGGAGCAGATGGGAGGAAGATGAATTGTTGAAGTATTTATGTCTGAAACACTGAAAGGCTTTGTTTTTATTTATTTATTTATTTCTGTTTTTTTTACACATTCTTTCCAGTCTGGATTGAAATATATACCTGATGCTAGTGGGGCGGTCACAAGCGGAAAACTTTGCTCAGATTAATTTACGCCCAGGATATGCATCACTTGGACAAGGGCCACGACCAAACCTGTCTCAGTCAATTCAGCGGGAATTGGTCTATTATTTTTATGTCCGCAATTACAAAGACAGAGCAGTAACTATGACTGCAGCGCAGATAACAAAGATATATTTAGGGGTAAATAATATTGACTGTACCTTTGTTTAAAGCTGGAATCAATACTTCTTAAAGTGTGTCCATTTTTCATTTAGCCGCATGGTCATGTCTGTGTGGAGGAGGGGCGGAGAGATGAATGGGTGGATACTTTAACCCCCCCCCTTTGCAGTTATCATAATTGTTGAACAACCACGGTTTTTAAAGATCAGGCTCAGGGAGAGGCAGGCCACACAAAGAAAGTTAATAGATTTGGAAAATTGAGATAGATTGCACAGAAGTCCTTTTTGGAATGTTCCATCGGCGTGGCAGGAAGATGGACAAACATGATCAGGGATGAGGAGGTTGGGAGAGCTCTGCCGCACACACGCAGAAGCACGGAGAGAAAACCTCCTGATAACTAAAGGTGTGACTATTTACCCGTCTCAAGCAGAGTGCCGTCGCCGTGCGTTTCATTTCCTGCTGACTGGCTGTCAGACGACGTCGTTTGAGGCCTACATCGGCTCTGGAAAGCCAGACACGTCTCTGAGAAATAGCAGTAGTTCCTCTCTCGAGGCACCAGGGGGAAATGGATAGCTGTGAAAAGGATGCTTCAGGGAATTGGGAAGCATCTCGTGCTGGAGAAGTTTTGGCTGTTTGTTAGAACTGTGATGCAGAAAGTGGTCAGTACCACATGCAGAAAGTATTTCTATGTCATCTTGTAAAACAACATTACTCCGCCAGCCTCATAAAGAGTGCTATTTCAGCTGATAGTGCTCCCTCTGAAGGACCTCTGACCCTCTCATTTGTCAGCTTTTAGGATCTGTAAAGGATGCTTTCCAGCAGTTATTTATCCACAGGGGCCTACATTTGTTTCCATCCGTTTTGATATTGGTCAATGTTTTCACATTTGATGCATTCAGGCTTTTCTCTGCTCCTCAGACATCTTCCCCATATCCAATTTTCACCTATCCTGTGTCCAATTTCGCCTAATATTCAGATGATTACGGTATGATGTTTTCCTTCCCTCCTTTCAGGGTTCTAATCCTTTCCTCTCCTGCTACTATTTTCCCTTGATTCCCTTTCACTCTCCTTATTAGAATGGGATGGGATATATGGCTGCATTACATGAATGTTTACAGAGACGTTATGTTTCATCTGCACACATGTAGGTGCACTGCAGAGGCTAAGACTTTACTAAATCAAAACCTTACATTTATTTAGCTCTCCCTGTCCAAAAGCCAAATGGAAACATTTTTTTTTTTCAATCAGCCCCCTTTGACAGACAGTTGGAGTGTTTTAGGTTGCAGTCTTAGAATTAAATTATCCCATATTGAATCTTATAAAAGCCCAGTTGAGGGGATTTTCTTTTTGTGATGTAATTTGAGCGATCCAATTTTCCTTGTATTTACTGTCTATATTTTGTCAATTTGGCAGAGGAACACATTGTGCGCCTTGGCGCTGTGTGTCACCGGTGTCGTCACACTACAGTGGTTTTGGTGTTGGCTGGCCTCGGAGGTCAGTGTGTGGGAAGAGACGGTGGCTCTGCAGGGCTTTGCGCCGGCTCCTGGCCTGTCCCTTTGGGCTCCGGCAGGCCCACATCCACTCCTTTCATTCACAAGAGGGTCAACACACGGGTCAATACACACAGTTTGAGTTGCTGCAACACAGTGATGTGTGTGGGCGTAGATGAAACCGGGTATTTTTTGGGGGCCTTTGGTAAGCTGCATCTTACTTCTCTCCCTCTCAAGTCCAAATGCGCCTAAAAGCATGGCTCACACAAAGGAAGCAGAGAGAAAACGCAATTAAATTGTGTTTCACTGAGTGCTGAGAGTGGGCTGCTGAGTCGCACATAAAAGGGTAGAAAGACACTGTTTATTCCCTATTAGTATCACCACACTGACAGGTTGGTCAAGAGGTAAGGAAGATTTCTCTCTCCCTCAGCCATATCTAATGGCAGCACTGAGAAGCTAAGCCAGTCTAGACTTCTTCCACGCCGAGCCAGCTGCAATCGAGGTGGCTGCTGGAGTAGATCTCTTGGCCACGATCTCCCTCCTCCTCCTCCTCTCATCCCACTGTAACCTCTTGCTCTCTCTGTCTCTTTAGTGGAGGAATAGAGATGTGGAGGGCAAGAGAGACTGACAGTGTGCGCTCCCCTACTCAGTAAATATGAACTGCACCCAGCAGACAGACTCATTCATCACAGGGGAAAGAGGGGGAAAAAGAGGGTGGAGGGATACAGAAAAGACTAAGAGAAATGTCCAAAAGACAAAGAGAGGGAGGGAGGAAGAGGAGAGGTGGGAGGAATAGGAAGCAGATGGAAAGAGGATGAAAGAAAGGAAAATGTTCAGGGTGAAATGAGTGGGAGAAAGAGATAACAGGTTGAAAATGGTGAGAGAGAGAGTCTCGGTTGATTGAAGGATAAATAAAGGATGGTGGATGTGCATGCGAAGGAGGCACCTGAAACACGGGAACACCGATGAAATATAGGGGAACATTTTCTATCTCGTCACCAAGAGATGTTGTGTCTTGATCGCTGGCCTTAAGTATCTTGTTACGATGGCAACATTAGTTTTGCTGCCCTGCAGTCAGAAAGCACATGACTGCTGCAGATTTATGGCTTTTCTTTTTTTTTTTTTTTTTTTTTTTTTTAACCTTGAATATGTACTCTATGGGAATGACTCTGCAGGTCTCTGAAGGTGGTGCCCAAGATGACTACCTCATACAAAACAACCCAAGGATATTCAGTTTACGGCCACAGAAAAAAACAGAGTATTTTAATTGTAAGGAGCTTAAATCTGAGGATTTAGACATTTTCTTCTTAAAATTTGTTTAATAATGACACTTAAAAAATACTTGGTTGTGATTGTAAAAATGTGAAACATGCACTAATTTAAAAAAAAAACAAACTCTGCACTGCTTTCTTTCTCTCGTGCACACTTTCTCTCTCTCTGTCTTTCACTCCTGCAAAGGAAAAACAAGTAAATGCATAAATACTTTAGTGCACATATCCAAAACAAAATTGTGTCAAAGTAGAATTTCAGAAATTGTAAAAAAAACCCCTGCTCATTTGTGCATAATATTGTGATACCAATCTGTAACCATGTAGTTATGAGCATTTAATACAAATTATGTTTTTTTTTTTTAATTCTAACCCAAAACAAGTGACAGCAAAGTTGAAAAATCATTTGAAAATGAGTGCCAGGTGGTGCTTTGCCTCAGCTGATGGACCTATCCACCATCTTCCAGCCTCTTTTAACTCCTCACTAGTTTAACATGTTTTATTGTTGTTCAGTATATCTTTTATAACAGTTTACCAAATGTTGGCCTTTTCCAATTAAAACAGTAGGCATGCAAAATTTTCAGAGCCTTGAAAATTCAATTATTATGCAATTTAATTATATTTGACATACACATACAGTGAAAAATGTGTGCATGTTAAGATTTTGTGCGTCAGACATGCAGCCACGTTAAAAAATTAGTACACCCTCTTTAATATAAGAGTTCAGGACACAAATGCCTAAAACCTGATAAATCGTACAATGTACTTAGTTTTGTGCTCTTTGTTTCTGCAGTTGGTCTTCATTTTCGTTGAATAAATCACCCAGTGTGATATGTCCTGTACAGTTCATCTGTGGTTGTATTTACTTCAATTTAAGGCCTGATCAAGACCAGAAGGGTTTTTTTTTTAAACTGTTGACCAGATACATGCAGATTGCAGCAGTTTTAGTTTCTGAATCCTTATTGTAAAACCGTCACACTTTGCAGTGAGGATCAACATACTTATTAAATATTCTGAAGTAAGCCTACGTTAATAAATGACTAGAACCATGAACGCATGCTTTTCTAAAAGACCAAAATCCTCTCCCAGAAAAGGTCAAAGAGGACTGCCACAGGGTGTTTTTGTTTTTTAGAAGTTTTCTCGTTACCATAGCCGTTCCAAAGTGCATCATACACCCACCAAAGGGCGCAGCTTGGGGAGCACTGTCAGATTTAGTGACTCCGGCATTTAGGGGTTTGGTAGAGGGTGGGTGGTGCTCTTTAACACACTACCACCAACAAATCTTCAGATATTTCACTAAAGTGTGAATGATCAAAAGGATGCCACAGCAAGTGCAACTGCAGAAAAACAACTGCAACATATTTCTCGAATATCTCAGACAAGTTTGATCTTCCCACCCAAGTCCTCAATTTCCACATCATCTTCCCCGTCTTCACTTAACCAATACCAGCTCCTCTCCATCTTTTCCGCTCCAAAGAAAGCCAGGAGAGAGGGAAGATGATGTGTGACAGATGCCATATTTCGACTTTCTGTCAGGGAGATAAATATTGGCACGTTGTGTTTCGTAGCAGAGGCCCGTCGACGGCGTGTGTTGGACTTTGATTTCATTATCCTTCACTCAGACACTTTTTTCTTAAGAATAAGACAATAATAGATGTGGCAACTGAAATAGAGACACTGATATCGGAGGGGCTGAGTGAACAAGTCATATTGGGTGTGTCGGCCATCACTTCGGTTTGCTGTGCTCGTGTAAACCCCCAAGGATTCCCCGAGCACGGAGACGTTGCAGTTCCTTTAACTCGTTCTCTGTCTTGGTAGAATGGGCTCGAGTCTCTGTTTAGAAGTGCTTTAGTTTGCGTTTGCGAGTTAATACTATAATGCACTTAAGTGTAATTTTAGGGTGACCATGTAATCTGGACAAGTGTGCGAAATTGATGTGGGATTTGGGTGGTTCTTATATTATCAGGTTAGTGAGCTGTGACTTTTCACAAACTTAACCACGCATTTGCAGCGATGATCCTTCGTGTTTTATTGAAGCATTTTTAAACAAGAACCTTTAATATAAGGGCTGATTTTATTATTTTTTTTTTTATGTGTGCATTGTAAAAGCTCTTTTAAACATTTTGGTTGCTTATTAGGATAATTCAACTCTTTACAGTACTTACATGAGAAGGACTATTGTCAGTAGTTGAATTGGAATCAATATATAGTGGACAGATCTGAGCTTCTCCAAACTGATAACTATCCTTTACACTGAAAAGTTTTTAGTTTTGTGTTTGATATATTGGGTACAGACTACTTTTTGATTCAAGCCTTAAATGACGTGAATGTGAAATAACATGCTCATAACATGCTGCATCTGCACTGGTGTTTTGTTTCTTCTCATTTACTTCATTTCAATGGTATTCTCCAAAGGAAGATCATATTGTTGCAGTATAAATTATTGATTTAAAAGTAAATTAATAGGTAAATAATAGATTTTGAAAGGTAAGTAAGTGGAGCGACTGCTGGAAAATAATCTGACAAAGTGATCCTCACAGACTGTGTCCCAAATCACTGGTACTCACTATATTGTGTGCATGGTTTCCATTTTATAATATTGCCGGGATGTGTTGTGAGGAAATGTATACCTGCTGTATTACACTGAATTTATCCCACAGTATATCATGAAAAGTAGTGCACAACTGATGGTCACTACATGAGCTGGCAGCAATCCGTTGCTTTTCATCTGTGCGACCACGATGATGCAACAGAAATCATTGTAGTAATGCCAGAAGGTCCACTCTTCTGATGAGTTCTTGTCATCATTCTCTACATAAGACTCCGCTACAATAGCAGGTGGCTTTTGGACACAAAACAAGAGTGCACTTTCACGTTTGGCATCGGCAGGTAACACAGCTGAACTCTTTTCAAAACACAAGGTCTATGGAAACTTGCAGCCCTCTTTTAAACATCCAGGGTGCAGACACGCTCCTTCACATCATAGATTGTATAAGACTGGACAAAACATCTGTGAAGCCCCCATTGGTTGATTTTGAAGCATATTTGTACTCATACTACGTAGCATCATGTTGCAAATGGGTGAAGTGTCAGTACAGCAGCAAAAACCGACGACAGCTGGCCATTGGCTGTGCCAGACGCCAAGCAAAAGTCCACGCTGCTAATTATACATACATCTGTTGCTTCATAAAATTTTTACCTGATGTTATAACACAAAAATGCCTCCCCGCAGTTGCATCTATGTAGTTTCTTTCTTACTTGAATTTTAATTGCCATTTGTTTTGAATACTCAAACTGAGAGAATAAGGATTAAAAAGAAAAACAATGATCTTTCTTTCTCCATACTGTGGTGAATGTCTAATGCAGAGAACAAACTAAGTGTGTTGCACGTAAAGCCCAGCTTTTATGATTTATTCTTCAGATGCACATAATGTGCAATCTTCTCTTTCTTAATTCCCCAGCTCCTTTCATTTCTTTACAGTGCGTGCCCATTTGTGCGGTAGATGCACTCAAATGTTTGTCAGACTGTAATGAAATCAAATCGACTCACTTTTATTCCTTTGTTGATTTCAGCACTCTACAAGTGGTTTCATTTTTCAAAGCTAAAGCTCAGTGGGCTTCATCTTCAACTTGTAAGCCTCTGAGAACTTTCTGACGCTTATCGGAATATTTCTGAGCTGGATAGAAGAGATGGATCCTACAGCTTCCTGATTTTGTAATTTCAAAGCGAGGGGCTTGCTGTTAGTGGAAGAATAAAATCAATAGGCCTCCCTGGAGAGGAGCAGGTATGGGCTTGTAGTCCTATGATGTGAGAGAGGATCTGAAACAGGAAAGCAGCTAAAGGAGAAGGAAATGGGGAGGAGCAAAGCAGCCTCATTGAATAAACAAATGGAAAACAAAACAATAGAGATGATGCAGAAAGGAGACGAGAGAGCGATGGGGGAAACAGTTGTCGACAGAGACTTATATTGACTTTTCTCCCCCTTCCTCATTCCACGTGACTACCAGATAAATTCACACAGAGAGGGAGAAGGGTAGTGAGGGGAGAGGGAGAGAAATGAGAAAATAAATTACTCTGGAAAGATATGACGATAGGCTACACGCGGCTTTAAATCTAAAAGGGAATTCGCGACACACTCGACCAATTTGTCACTGTGCTTTTTGCCTCTTTTCATTTCTTTTTTGATACTTTGCCCCCCTATTATTTTTCACCCCCTCTATACCCCGATGCCCCTAATTTACCCCACTTTTCCCATGCAGGCCTGTCCAATTTTTCTTCACTACACGTTTGCCAAATCTTCTTCAGAATCTACACGTTTTAGAGATGTCACTATTCTGTTGATAAAGGACTTCTTTATTTCTTCTCTTCTTCTTTCTGCCACAAAATGCATTTCCCCTGTATGGCAAATCCATAAATCCGTCCACCTGGAGTCATCTTTCAGTAGGTGTTCCCTTCATGAGTAACTACAGTCAGATCTGTGCCTCCTCCTCCTCCTCCTCCTCCTCCTCCTCCGCAAACATGGCTCTATCAAAAATCTCTGGGAAAAGAAAGAAACAGATGCATCGGGAAAAGAAAAATGTGCGGTCCTCGGTAAAGGATGGCTGGGAAAGAGGTGGAAGAATGGAATGGAAAATAGAAAAGAAAGAAAACGCAGACTTAAAGTATACCCCCCTCTCTTTTATTTAATTTAGACGCCAGGCGAAAATCGATCCTGCCATTCGATACGCAATCCGAATCAAGGCGAATTAAGCGGGCGGAAATTAACTCTGAAAATATTTTTGATGGAGTGGCTTGTAGTCTCTCGGCCAAATGGACTGCAAAGTGGAACAAATGACAGGGGCCTAGTGGTGGAGACAGCGCCGCTCCATCTTCCATTAGGCCGTAATGGGATAGGTCCAGCCCCCTAGCTCGACTCGGCTGCATTAATCAAAACAGCCGCTATATGAAGATTTATGGTTCTCCACTCCAGCGAAGCCGGAGCCGGAGCCAGTTCTCGGTGTGTATGTTTGAAGGAGGGGGTCGGGAGTCTCTTTCCCTCCCTTCTTTCCCCCCTGTCTCTCCATCTATCCTGAAGACTTTGCCCCTACCTGTGGGCCTATATGACATGCGTGTCGCGCTTTTACGCACACACACCTTTAATCCGGGGACTGTGAAATCGCATCTTGTCATTTGTTGTCAACATTCATGTCAAGCGCTGATTCTTTGGTTGACTCTGTAATATAGTTGTAATAGCCGGTCTATATGCATATGAGTAGCTACTTAATCAAACATTATGATAAGCGATGTGGTGGAAAATAAAAAAGGGCTCTAGATGACCTTCAGACCACGCCAAGCAAACCATAAACCAAAAAAAAAAAAAAAAAGCAGATGTTTAAACATGCAAAACATGCTCTCCCTTGCCACTAGCTTGATCAACTCATCTTCGTACCAAAAAAAAAAAAAAAAAAAAGTTGCCAAAATAAGATTAGGGGTTCTTAATTGGTCTTGTGTGGTTTCTTTGATTCGACATTTTCTCCACCCGGTGTAACCGTCATCTAACAAACAAAACGGGCGTTCAGTGGTGGGTGCTTGTATCATAAAGCTGCAGCTCCTCTCCCCGTGGCAGCCTATTAAGAGTGCACAGCCCAGTGAGCAGGCCACTGCTGTGACGTGCCAAAGGGACAGACAGGGGGAGACAGTGTGACGGAGAAGAGTGTTGCAGCTTGACTAGATTGGAGCTGGGAACCATCCAAAAAACTTCAGCTAAGTTTTGATGAGATGAGACTGCTCGGACCCACTGCCGAGAGACCACGTTTTACTTTCTTTCCTTCTCTTCCTGTCTTTTTCCAGTGGGGATGGATGAACTCTTCCCACCTCTATCTATTCATGCACACAATTCTCCATTACCTAACTTTCACAGCTCTTTCCTATTCTCCCCTCCCTTAACCTGTGCATCTTGTCAGTGTTATTTTCCCCATTATTTGTGTCCCCTCTCTTTCCCTCTATCTAGCTCCCTATCTTATTCCACTTCAATCTCTATATTATCTCATTCCCCATCCTCTGGCCTCTAACTCTCCCATGCGGATAAGCAAACCTGCATGGAGACATCTCTATACATATCTATCTATCTCTCTTTTCCTTTTGTCCCTTCTCTCTTTTCCTCTATTCTTTTCCTCTCCCTCTTCTCCTTTTGAGCAAAGGGGAAGCTTGCTGCCAGTTTTAGTCTGCCAAAGGGTTTATTTAAATTAGAAACGCTCCAGTCTCCTCACTCCCCCTCTCTCCTTTCTCCCTCTCTCTCTCTTTCTCTCTCTACCTTATTCCCTTTTTTACCTCTTCCACTCAGCTGGGGGTGACTTCCACCTTTCTTTGCTGACAGCCTCGAGGGTCCCGTCAACGCCAGGCAACTTTGTTTTGCAGATGGAATTGTTGAAAAGGGTGGTTTAGAAGAGGAACGGAAATGAGGAAGAGGAAAAGTAGAGGCGGGAGAGCTGGAGCTGGAGAAGGGGTCAGGGGAGACCTGTTAGTCAGTGTACTTTAGTTCCTTCTTCCTCTCATGGCTCATTCCACCCAGATTAGGACCTGTAAATGGCTTTAGGCTACTTCACCTGGCTCTGGCTTTGTGTCACCCCATCTCGCTGGAATACAGACGTTACCTTTTGCTCTTACATTATAACACACTCTGATTCTGCTTCTCTAAAAATACTTTTTTTTTTTTAAATGACGAACCCCCAAACACACATATATACACACACACACACACACACACACACACACACACACACACACACCCTCACAGCGATTGCCCCCCGACTGTTATTGCACATCTCCACATTCTGAGGCAAGTAAGGGTCAGTCATCACAGCTAATCATCCCCTTTGTTAACAATGACCCATTCCTGATAATCCGTCACTTCCCTCGCTGGACTCTGTTCCCCCACATACCCGCCCTCCTTCTCACCCATTAACACGCAATTATTTTAGGGGACTGACACGGAGGAGGAAACGAGGTGTGGAGAACACAGAAAGCCTGGCTTTCTAATGGCTGACTGACACCAGACGAGCTCATAGATCATGGAGATTATTAATACCACTGTTAAACACCCCTTCCAGGGGCCACAGCCATCCACATGCTCATGCACACAAGTGAAATTTGTGCAAAGAGACACCCCAACACCCCCCCCCACCCCCACCCCAATCATATCTCATTCCCAGCTCACATCTTCATATGAGCTGTCATTCATGCTTGGTGAATCAGCATCAATTTCATTTGAGTCATTTAAACTATGCCGTGTGCTCATTATACCATGTGGTTGAGGGGTAGAATCAGATTTACAATTACAACTCTCATTGGCACTGTGGACTATTATTCATGAGGTCGTTTCCTTATGATTTGCCTCCTGCAGTATTTCTAATGATGGTAATTCCAGGTTTGATGTGATTATTGTGTATACAGTAAGGTGAGAGATCGGCCGTGACTCACCAGTAATGACCAGGGAAATGTGGCCTTTATTTGGCAGTGGGGGCCCATCTAAGAGAGGAGATTGAAAGACAGGCAGGGTGTGTGTGTGTGTGTGTGTGTGTGTGTGTGTGTGTGTGTGTGTGTGTGTGTGTGTGTGTGTCTGGTGTGTGTGTGTGTGTGTGTGTGTGTGTGTGTGTGTGTGTGTGTGTGTGTTTGTATCAATGACCTGTCCATTTAACCAGTGGGGTTGTGTGGAGGTGGCAGGGGGAGCCAGGCGTCTCCAGAGACCAGGGTCTAGGGAAATCACATTCTCACTTTCTGCCAAATAACCCAGAGGCTGCATGAAAGCTGGCAGCAGCCAATACGCTCAACCCTGATCTGCGTATGCAAAGAGATTCCTAAACACACTGCATATGTGAATATGATCTGTGAGGAATCTTACATGGCTCTTCAAGGATAAACAACCATTTGATCTTTTTGTCTGATGGCCTCGTTGAGGTTCATCTAGTATTTTGTGATGTTTTGTTGGGTACTTACTTTTTGCAATACCCATAACTTTTTGGGGATTTGACATTTTGGAGGTTGCAGCTGCAAAATGGTAAACGATGCGCACTCATGTATGATCTTTCTTAGTTTGTCTATTGCCAGACAATGTGTGATTTCAGTGTCTCCCTCAAAAACAGTTGGCAGGTGTTGGAATTAAACAGCCATCTTTGGGAGGACCCAGCCAAGGACAAAAAGCAGTTAAAGCAAAGGTGTAAAAACCTGCTTTTGTGTTCTACTGCTCCATTAGCTGATCCCAGATCTCCCTGTGAGCTCTGCAGGTGCCAGCTCATTGATTCCCTAACTAATCACTCTAATTAAAATGCTTTAAATTCATTCAGTGGTTTACATGCCAGCCTACTACTTGCATTTAAGGATCAATTGCCTCACAAGTAACCAGAAATCCCACTCATCAATTTCACTGGATTTAAAAAAAATTAAGATTGGTACTTTTTTTTTTTTTTTTTTTTTTGCAAAACAAAAGTGACTATTCCCTATTTGATGAAGCATGATGTTACTGGTTGAAGAAGTTCAAGGCCGACAGAGCATTCATAGTAGGCTGAATGTTCCTTAGAATAGTTTGTCACCTGAGGAAATTGGTTTCCTGTTTATGCCGCCTGTTATAAATCGTCCTGATTGTCCATGAATGATTCAGGCAGAAAGAATTTACGCCTTCGTTATTTGAAGAAATTAGAATAGTATAGTCATTAAATAATTAAATTAAACTGCAAAGAATTATACATTGTCTCAAGCTGTCTTATTTTGATGGATGTCTGTTTATGACTCGTTCCACTTAGAAATTCCTACAACATTTCTTTCCTGATAATATATCAATTTATCAGTAGAGAAATTTATGTTAATTTCCTTCCCCCTCCCATTTAAAACAAAGTATCTCACTTCAAATGATCTTGAACTAATTAAGCAAGCGTTAATTAAAAATTCAAGAGAGGATGAACGTGGTGGGATTGTTATGGAAACGTTGATGTTAATCAAGCTTTCAAATTATTGATAACATCCTTAGTACAGTGATCGATCGGAAAGACATTAAGTGGCAAAATAAAGCAGCAGCATTCGGATTTGATGGGTGCCCTCGTGCATTCGTAAAAGCAATATACAAAAACAATTAGGTGCATAATACATAATATTAGTCCGCAAGATGAATGGGATGTCATTTGTGTCATTCTAAACTTGCCCGCGGCTCGTGCACGCGGGCTTGCGCGTGAAAGGGCGTTGGGTGGAAGGATGTCTTTATCACTAAAAAAATAAAAAATAAATAAAATAACCGCCACTAATAAAATGTGTGCTTCACATCGCGTTGTGAACTACAGGAGAGGAGAATATTGACGTGTACCAATGTGAATATTTCCCCTCTTTGTGCCTCTTTTAAAGGCGGCGTGCTTCCCCGTGTGTTTACATGTTTCTCTCCTGCCTGCACGTCTGTTTACGCCGGTGTCAGAGCCTGTGTGGCATGTACTTACAAGGCGCTTCATCATCCCACCAGCGAAAGGAGCAATTCACCCATAAAGTGGGTCTTTCGCCCATAAATAATATTCAAGTCGCTCTATTGTTAAGTGAAAAGTTGACTGGTGTTTGATTTTTTTCTTATTTTTTTTCTTCTTCTTCTTTTCCGCGGCGACCTCGGGTTAGGACTCATACATCACGGGATGACAGCTATAGAAAGGCCCTAAATTAGCAACTAAATCGAATATTGATCAGCTATGTGCGGCCCGGCGAGTCGCGCCTCCTTGCCGTTTTTTTTCCAGAGAGAAAGAGAGGGGGATTGGAGGGTGGGATTGGGGGTGAAAACGAGAGATAGAGGGGTAGGAGGGGCGGTGAAAGGTGCTTCTCTCCCCTCTTTCTCTCTCTGTTTGAGTTTAAGTGTTTGTGCGTGTGTGTGTGCATTTATTGCCTATTGCTTTTAGTTAGATTAAAAACATATTTGCTGGAAATTTGATGGTTATTATTTTCCTATACCAGTTAGTTTTGCGTTTCTAACCAGATATGGCAACATCAACACCCATCTCCATATATATCGGATATCGGTTAGTAGAAAGACTAAGGATGTGCTCTTGTCATGCTTAAGCTGTCCATCCATCAACATTACAACCTCTATGTCTGTTCCCCATGCAAGCCAAATATCGTTTCTTATCGTTTACATAAAGTTCAAATAAAGTCCCTCATTACCCACTCGCCTACTGGCTCCTGTTTATGGATCATTGACTTTGTTGGTGCTGTTGCATCGACTTCCCTCTCATCCTCGTTGCTGGGACGTGTGGGAGGTCGGCGGCGTGCGCACGCTCTGTGGGGACGCGTTTGATGAAACGATCAAGCGGACTCTTTTGTCTCCCCCGGGAAACGTTCTGTGTCCGGGGCGGCGATGAACCAAGCCCAAGGCCGGGGGAGTGGGTGGTCAAGGTTGCACCGGGTCAGTGAGATTAGCCCCCGTGCGCTTTGTAACAAAGGGCCGTATCGTCAGGTGTTGCGAAGTCTGAATCAAAGTATCGGGTGTAGGACAAGTGGGGCGTAAGACGGGGATGAGCTGGGGATTACAGCAGGCTAATTGGAATGGATACTTTTTCAGGCTGTTAGATGCTCAAACACAGGCAAAAGTCTATTAGATGTTAATATTTTTTCACCAGTTGTCAATATTCTGAATTCAATGATTATGATCTCTCTCTCTCTCTCTCTCTCTCACACACACACACACACACACACACACACACACACACACACACACACACACACACACACACACACACACACACACACACCACCCCACCCAATAACCCTCCACGGTCAGGGTTTTACAGTGTTTCTCCAACTGACACAGTTTTATTACTATAATCTCTGTCCATGGTGCTGAATTCTACCGACATTCCAACGTGTGTCCAATGTCCAAGGTGCTGAAACCAGAACAAGCTGCAGCTTTTTCGAAATCCATTCAAACTCTTTGCTCCCTCTCTGACTTTCCTTACAGTTGCTATTCAGTTTTGATGGGCCTAAGTCTGCACTAAACCCGACAGTTTTTAATGGGTTTAGGTCTTATACTTGATAAAGTGTCATTTGTGACCGGCTAACAGGAAGCCACAACTCATCCTGAAGAGGTCATGTTGTTTTGTCATATCGATGATCCCTTGAAGAAGCACTAGTTTTCCAACTGAAAAGCAAGTCACAGAGGTTAGATGTGGCAACTGAAAGACGAAGAACAGTTTATATGTTTTGTTGGAAAATAAGTACTGGATACATGTCAGAAATGCAGCTGTACAGTCAAACACAATCTATAGTGTGTTTTACATTCACTATGATACTAATATAGTAAGATGGCAAGAACGCGTAGCCTATGCTCCGAGTTTCAGACTCTGAATCATCTCTCCTCCCTTGTTTATTCACTATGTGGAAATAATCATTTCAAGTATGGTAGATTGATGGATTAAAATTAAAATATTAATACAGCTATGGCAGCAAGTTCAAATTAACAAGGATGATAATTAGTACATATGAAAAGCATTAGCCATCACTAACTATCCTTCTTTGTGACCTTTCTTTTTCCAGATTACTATTTTTCCAACGTTTGAATCAACTGAAAGCGGCTCTTGCATTTTTTTATAGTTTCTCAACTCTAGCAAGAAGGAAACGTTTCTCATAAGTTAAGTGTATCACAGCTGTTCAAGATGCTATTTGCGACTCCACTGCCAACACACCACACCCATCTGCACATGCAAGAAATGGGAAAATTAACCAATAATATCAGCATTATCACAACCCCTTTGTGATATTTCAGAGTGAGCAGATCAACAAATCTCCAGTTTGACAATTCGGTTATAATCTAGTACTATTGAGCAGCCTAATCAAGCATTGAGGCGTAGATGAAGTTAAGTTTGTCTGAGAAACAGTACGGTTCTTCCTCTCTTTCACGCGCCTCTCGGGCGTCTCGCAGCTCCTCAGAAGTCTGCTCGAGGACATTCCGGGAACCATCTGTTTCCGGCAGAGCGCCGGGCGCAGGGCATGCAGGAAGCAGGCTCACAAATTGCGAGGAAAGGTGGTTGTCTGCCAATGCGCTTGCTGAGAAATATCGTCCTCCCCCGCCAACCCCCACCCACTTAAATCCTTATCTGTCTTGTTATACACCTAACAGGAGAAATGAAGTGTTGCAGAGCAGAACGCTGCATCAAGTTAAAAAACTCAGGAGCTGAGGGAGGAGAGAGTGTCAGATGAGAGCATTTTGTATACAGTGTGTCATGAAGGAGATTACTGGGGAAGTTTTTGTGGTACAGTTCATTGTGAGAGCTCACAGGCCACAATACCAGTCAAGACTGATTCATCTAAAACACTAAAACAGGTGTTCAGTTTATGCGAAGGTGCACACACATGAAAAGAAACTAGCGATGATATGCCTTTTCTGTTCTTAATCATTCTAATCAATTCATTTTAAGGTAAGTTGTCGAAAAAACTGTTTTTGTTAGAATTGTTCTTATATTTATGATTAGAATATTTATTATTGAATATTTCTGCAACTATCAATATAGCCCTTGTATCTTGAATGTGGTGTTGGGGCTGCTTAAGAAAAAAATGAGCTCTCCACGTGTTACAGCTTTACTGATGATTATTTTTCATCCTGGTAATGTGAGATTATGTGGCCCGTAGAATCACCACCTGAGATGTAAGGACCATGCTGACATTTAACAGTGACTGCAAAGTGTTAACAGAGCTAAGCCCAGAGGCCAAGGAAAGAGGTTTCTACGCAGGATGTTGCCTTTACCTTGGTGTGTATATATTGTTATTTCTTGATCCAATTTCCCACCTGCCAAATCCACAAAGCTCCCCTGTTTCACATCATAGAAATAGATTTCTTAAGTTGGGTTTGTAATTTCTATATCTGTGTTCCCAGCATGTTTGACTTTTCTCTAAGCCTACAAACTGCAGGGTTTAGACAAACTAGTGTAATCTAATTGTGGAACAGACAAAGAATCTTTAAATAACTTAATCACAATTACAAATATTGCAGCAACCGTTGCAGGTACAATGGCTGAGGGTTGCTGCCAATTAGCAGCAACCCTCAGCCATTAAACAGTTCTGGCAATTAACGCTTTGATCTGTGAGTTTTCAAAGTAGCATAAGGCAACAAAGAGAGTTCAAATTAAACTGTTTGTGGGGGGAAAAAAAGTTTCAATCAACTAAACTGCAAAAAGCTTTAACTGTCTCAGATAAAAAAAAAAAAAGTCTTGAGTACTTTGACAGTGTAAAACAAATTGAACTTGTTCATTGAATAGTTACAAACACACAAACATGGGCAGGATAACCTGAAACAGCTTACCCTTTTGTTTTGCAGTACAACCTCTGATGATAAATTGGTGTTTGCTTGTTTTTTTAACTATAACATATGTTTCTTTTAGCCATACTGCAGTGGCTCAGAGAGGAATGTTATCACATTTGGAAAGTGATATTGATTAATGAGAATCCTGTTGTCACACACAGAGGATATGGGAGACTGATCACTAAAGATCAAAACAAAGGAGAGCGCCAGGTAAGAGCAAACAGGGAGGAACGATGAGTACAACTGATATCCGTAGGTTCTCTGTAGTTAGTTAAAACGTTACTGGAGAGATTATGTAAAAGATGAATAAAAAACAATTTACAATGTAAAAGGGAGCACCTCAAGGAGGATGAGGATGGTAAGAGAGAGAGGGGTGAATGGAAAAGAAAGCATGAATGAGAGATAATTGCATTAGAAAGAAAAGAGGGCCAAAAAGGAAGGAAATGATTAGAGGAGAAGGACTGATATCCGATAGAGAGAAGGAGAGACAGAGGCGGGAATGAGCAGGAGAGGAGGGATCACTTACTGCGAGCCGTTCAATACATACTGACACACTCTTTGTGTCAATACACAGTGTGTGCATGTATACGTGCTGGAATGGGTCGGTTGATCCCAGCGTCCCAGCTCACTTGTCCTGGTCCCCCAGGAAGACCATGTCAGTAAAACTTGTTCCCTACCTTGGAGTTCATCTTTGACTTCCTTTTTGCCTTCTTCAGTTTCCAGTAATGCAAGTGACTACGTCATCAACACAAACGGTTTTGAACTTGTTCCATATTAGTTTGGCTTTATTTTTGTCTCATCGTTGTGCTTTTTAATTTGTTGACTTTCCCTAACTCCAGTAGATGTCTTGTGTGGTTCTTTGAATTCATTTTAAAAATGTAAGCCATAATTTCATCGTTTACTCTTTCTCACTTTGCCGGCATGTCCCTCAGAGTTTCTTCTGCTTTCACCTTAAATGTCTCCACCATCAAAGTTATGTTATCTTCCCACATATCTCGTCTGCCTCCCAATCTATCAACCGTTTTACTTTTTTCTCTCCCTTCTTTATAAGCTCCATCTTTCCAGGCAGCCTACCTTTTGTCATTGACCCCTGGACTGAGTGTCTGGGCATTGACTTGCTCTTCTCATGTCACTGGAGCTCCCTGTCAATACTTACCAGGTTTGGCCACCCTGTGTGCTGTGGTCAGAGAGTCTTAGAGAGAGAAAGAGAAAACCCCCAGATTCTCGACAGCACCAGGACATAAAATAAAAACGAATGAGAGGGAGAATAAAACAAAGATGGATGGAGGGGAAAATGGCAGCAGGCAAAACAGCAGGACGAAAGCTTTTAAGGGTATTACACCTCATTTTCTTACATTTAAAGCTTTGTAATATATAGATTAAAACATTTTTCTGTCCAGAGTGTCTTAAACACCGTATATACACTGTTAATTTTTAGGAATTTGTAAATCTGCTTTTCCATTTGAATATTTGTCCATAATCAACTCAGTCTCACTGATAATAGCCAGCAGAGATTGTAGCTGGTTTATAACAAAGGGTCAAAACTTAAAAGTAATATAAATATAACTTGATGGCCACCAAAGTATTACATGCCTGAGTGAAGCCTCAGACCTTCCGGTTTAAGCCAAACTACCACGAAAATATTTTACCACCATAAGAAAGATTTTTTTTGGTTATCTTCCTATGATGAAAGGAAAACCTATAGCAGTCGCTGAAATAACTTGAAACTGACAAAGGAAAGTCAAAATCAGGCATTTCCTTTGAATACTGGCCCAACAGAATCATAAATTAAAAAAAAAATTAAAAAAATGAAGCTGACCTGTACAAAAACGGTGGGACCCTCAGCTTGTGAAATGTTTTGAGACAATCGCTGCAATCAAGCAATGCCGCTACGGCTCAGTGACACAGGTGCAGAAGTCGTGGACAGGTGTTCTGGTCACTCCTCATGAGCAAACTGCTCGAGCCGTCTCAGCTTTGATGGGTTTCTTCTGCAGACTCTGTTTCAGATCTTTCCACGGATGCTCAATAGGATTTAGCTCAGCGCTGATAGGAGACCCCTTCAGAATACTCCAATCTTTCGTTCTCACATTGCTTAACGTGTTACTACGGTCAAGTTATTTTAGTCTTTTCTTGGGTTACAAGCTAAAATGTCAAGTCAAGTTTCATTAGTTTTTTTTTTTTTCTTCAAGGATTCTGTTTTCAGTTAATCGTTATTTATTATTGCTCTTGTCAGTTTCAAGTTGCTTCAGGGACCATTGTGGGTTTTTCTTTCTTCAATGGAAGTGTAGCAACAAATTTTTCCGCATCTCAAGTTATTTTTTTAATCAAATTACTTGAATGTCGTCAAAACAATAACTAAACTACAATGCTGTCACGCTCTCTTCCCGTTTCCAGAACGGTTTTCCTGCTCTTGACTTCGCCACCCAGTGGATCTTATATGTAACAGTAGTGACGCTGTGAACAAGGAACTGAGTGTTTAGAAGTGGCAGTTAAGAGACATTAACAGAACGACAGCAAATGTTAAACAAAGGCTTTGAGAGCGTTTGTCAAAATATATTAAAGACTGACATGAACAAACTGACTCAGCGACACACACACACACACACACACTGATGGAAACTGTGGTTCAGTGCCTTCGACATATGAGCTGCAGAGGACAGGAGCTGAACCTCTGACCTCCCAGTTTTCAGACAGCTGCTCTACGGCTTGAGACTTTTCATCTCATTTTATTTTGCTTTAACTTGTGCAAATTTGTATATTAGTCAAAAACAAATGGTGAAGGTTAGAACTCACATTTATGGATTATGCTGTACCATAGTCTTAAATCGATGCTGCCTGAGAGATACTGTAATCATGAATTTTGAAACTAATTGTTTTGGATATGTGCATCAATATACCTTTTTTTTTTTTTTTTCTTTCAATCTCCATTTCTTAACTCCTGATTTTAATCATTCACAAGCGAGAGCGAAGAAGAAAAATTAAAGGACTTTGGGTCTTGTACATGTGATCTGTGGTGGACGAGTCAGCATAATCCTACGCCCCTCCTTTTCCTCATGAGTGTCCAAACCATTAGTGTCAAATGCTTGTCATTTACAACATGCTACAACATGTTTTGAAACTGTATATCGCGTACTGCTTTTTTGCACGGTATGCTGAATGTACAACGTACTGGTTTGGCAGTTGTAATTACTACCTGTGGCAGAGTTGCAATCGGGTTAAAAAACAGACACATACGTAGGCAGACGTTACACGTAAAGTCATTCTCGCAGGCTGATTTTGAAACCACATACCATAGAGCTTTCAGGTGGTATGCTTTGCGTACTGTATACTGGTCTGGCGGTCACTGGCAGTGTTAAGTATGTCAGTGTAAAAAGAGCTGTACCAGGGCTCAGTGAAATAAGCGGGTGCACCGTGCACAGTCCTGCTCTGTACTGTCAGTAAAGACCACTTGAGCCACAATAAATAAATGTAATAAAAATTAGTTGTACTACAGCACAAACAGGAGCCAACCGCATGACTGCTGTGGCCAGTCATGCGATTGGCTCCCGTTTGCCCTGTCTTCATCTTCAGTTCTTGTTCCAGACTCCAATCCTGTTCCTGTTCTTGTTTCGGCCTCTGATTCTGGACTCTAATCTTGATCCTGCCTTTGTTCCTGCTCTGGACTCTCTACCTGTTTCTCATCCTGCTGTCCTTCCTGATCTTGTTCCGGCTTCTGTTCCCGATTTGGCCTCAGATCCTGCTCCAGTTTCAGCTTCAGCTTCTGAATCCACTCCAGCACCTGTTCCTGTTTCTGCCTCAGCTCCTGTTCCCGTTCCAGTTCTGGCCTCAATTCCTATTGTTCTTGTTCTTGACTCTGCTCCCATTCCAGACTCCACTCCTGTTTGTGTTGTTCCTACACTGGCCCACGCTCCTGGTTCTTACCTGGCGTATGTGCTGTCTCCGCCTGGTCAGTGTAGTTGTCCCTTCCGCCCAACCCCCTGAACGGTCTTGCCGGTCTGCCTGGTCCCCTGAATGACCTCCTGAACTTGTCTCACTGGTTTGCTCGGCCCTGAGGTTTATGAGGAGCTTAGTTTTGCCTGGTCCCTCTTCCAGACATTCTACCCTTACTGTTTGGTTTTGGACTTTTTTGTTGTTTTGGAATGTCTGGGACCTGTTCCTTGATCGGGGGGTACTGTCATGGTTAGGGTTTCATTAGGTTTCCGTTTAATATTCTTGTGTTTTCTTGTTTTTTTTTGGATTGGTCCTGTTTCATTTGGTTCCTGTTTCATTTTGAAAGTCTGGTTCCCAATGTGTTTTGATTCTAGTTTGACTTCCCTTCCCTAATCTTCCCTGATTGTTCCTACCTGTGTCTCATCAGCCTCTGTGAGTATATATTGTCTTACTTTTCTCTTCCTCCGCAGTGGTCCGACTGTACTTTCCCCAATCTGTGTTTATCTTGGCTCTTTTTGTGTTCTGGCTTTTGATTTTTTTTCGTTGAAGGGTTTTATGTTCTTATTTTGGGATTCCTGCCTTGGAGCACTTTTTGTTTAAATTATATATCTTTGTTTGCAACTCCTAACGCCTCTCTGTCTCCTGTGTTTGGGTCCTGCTCTTCCTGATTGTGACAATAGTCCACTAAGTTATGGGTAACATTTTCCAAGGAAAAAAAGTTATGAATTTGATCATCTGTCACATATTCATTATTCATTCCTTCATTCTCTTACCCACTTCAGTGCTGTTTAGGTTACAATCTGTCTCAGCTGTCGTCAGACGAGGTGTCAGGTCCACACTGGACCGGTTTTCAGTCCATCACAGGGTCACACAGAGAGAAATTACTCACGCTGAAAATGTATAATCACTAATTAACCTCACATGTACATCATAGAAGTGCAGGAGGCACCCAGGCGGAGGAACATGCAAAGTCAACACAGAGAGCCCCCCTGGTTTGATTTGAACCAAAAACCTTCTTCTTTCTCCAAATCTATGTCCAGGCTATCAAAAAGAAGTCAGCAGCATTATATGAAGGTTGATGAGCAACATTCAGATCAAACTGTAATCAGCTGAAATTCAATATGAAGTATTCATTGAAAGATATTTTAACTTCATAAGTACAGCAGTTATCTTAAGCAAGATATTAGCAGATGTATGGTTAGTGTGCTGATAACTGCATAGATGCTGCTCGCAGTTTAGGTGGGATGCAGTCTGTAATCACGTGGCTCTGTCAGAAAACACTATTATCAGTTTGTGATAACTCAGGCCATGTTTTGGTTTGATGTAATAAATGTCATTCTCCACATCCAGAATTCATACAGTATCATTTATAAACCATGTGGGGCATCACTCCCTAGTTTATAGTCTACTCCATCTGCAATATGCTCGGCCTCCCATTCCCTCTTCCCCTCTTTCCTCTTTACTCTTTTCATTTCCTCTAATCTCTCTCCCCTTTGCTCTACCTCTCTGTCACTTTGATTTCCCTATCCACTGGCCTGTGAGATGTGTGTATGTGAATGTGAGGGGGAGAAATAAAGTGTGTGCATGTGAGCATGTGTATTGTCTGTTAAGAGAGCGTGGTTTAATTGTGTAAAGCAGGTTCACAATCGTAAGTGAATCAGTGGATGTGTCCTTTAGCACATCAGTGAACGTGGCATCGAAATTACATGGATTGTCTCATGTAATCCTCACACCTCAGAAACACACACACACACTTTGTGTTTTGGTTCCAGAGGTCCCAGTGCAGTCTTGGCTTTGTGTGGAAAGATTTCTCATAGATTGTTCTCTAAAATCAAGAGCATGCATGGACTCTTGTGAAATTTGTCAGCGTATGCTTCATGTGTATATCTGTTTGCATATATAAATACACAAGTAAATATGCGTTTTTCAACATGTGTGGATGTCTGTGCATGGACGGCCCTGCATCTGGGCTCGAGCTTGGATGGGCCCATCTATATGAGAGTAGACAGTGTGCACGAGGAGAGCAGGGGAGTGAGAAGGACGTAGCGGCAGTCGGAGGGAGGAGAGGGAGCACCAGGCCGAGGGGCCCCCCTCTCGTAGACAGTTTGACTGATGACATGCATTAAACAGTTAATCTGTCTGATTGAATGTTTGCTTCCTCCAAATTGAAACATTAAACAACAAGGCGAGAGTGAGAGGGAGGGGGGAGCCTGAAGAGGAGAGAGGGATATGGCTTCATCTAATGCCCAAATCATGCAAAGCATGAGACTGGAATATATAATACTGTCCTGCGAGCCAGAGAGAGGGGGTGCAAAAGGAGGAGAGAGATTGGAAGGGACAGAGCGGGGAGTGTGAATGAGGGAAAGCGAAAACAAGTGAGAGGGAATGATGAGAATAGAAAGGTTTGGGCTAGACTGAGGGGAGGTGGTGGTGGGGATGGGGGTGGGGGTGGTGGGTCAGTTAGATGCAGAGGATGCAGCAGAATGTCTTCGAGTACCAAAGTTCTATAGAGCTGACATCCCAACAGAAATAAGAAGCAAAGGTTAAAGAATATTTGCTTAACACAGTTTCTTTTCAAACTCATTTGGGACCTTTTATACATGTCGTAGTATAAAATCTTTACATAAGGCCTCGTTTTCTGGTCTAATGTTCCATTCGGGAAGTCATGAGGCCGTCATCACCTGGATTTCATTTATGGATTAATGTTCCCTCTCAAGGAATATTAGAGGCTGCTCATATTTGCTCTCTCACAGTGGACCTACATCATGTGCTTATTGATTTCATGCATCTGCAGGCAATTTCGGAAAAATGCAGACTTTTTTTTTTTTTACTAAACTTAAATATTCAAATGACTGCTGCTCGTTGTCGAGTAATTACATTCAACATTAACAACCCAAAAAGGTTGCTCTTAAGAATTTTGTATTCCCAACACAGTAGAAGAATTCATGAGGGAAAAAAATGGGTAGGAGATTAAAAGAGCAACCTCAATGATTTGTAAGTGTTTAACAGAGCTGTTGCTTAAAAGAACAATGCTGGTAGTAGATGTAGAGAAATTGGGCGACCCCTTGCTGGTAATGTGATATGTCATATAGCCTTAGCTTGACCCTTTTCCCCCTCCTAGGGTTCACCACCATCCCTGTGCTCCAAACGGTCTTCCCTTTGTCTCAAGTGTACATTCTCTTTGGTCAAAATGACCATTATTTTCTCCAATGGCTGATTTCGGCCCAGCTCTGAGACTGCAGAATAATTGCACAAACAGACACCCACTAGGTTTTGATGAGCACATGAGCTTAAGGCCACTTTACCACCCAACAGTCTGCAGTCAGAGAGAAGGTAAGAAAAAAAAAAACAACAGTGGAAGATGAAAACATTAATGGATAGGTTGCAGGATGGACAGATAAATTGATAGATCTTTTAGAGAAGGTCAAACTTCTGTGCCCACACGCGGGACCATCATGAAGAGAACAGAAATTGATTGCCGCTCACAAAGGCGCTGAAATGACTAGAGAAATTATTTTCTGGGCAATGAACATTCTCTGAGGTGTTGGGGGGGGTGGAGAGGAGGAGAAAAAGAGCTGAGGGAAAGTGCAAAGCTTTCTCAAATGGCATGAAATGGCTCAAGCAAGTGGCTGCCAAGTGCAGTTGTTGGTGAGAAAGCACACTGAGTGGATCTTCAGATAGATATCCACAAAGTTAGCTGATGGATTGTGAGTGAATGTACACGTGTATGTGTGTTTATGAACTGAATTCCTGCATTGGATGTGCAGACAGCTTGTGTTATGCCTCAAACTACTTTTTGGTGTCTTTATTAAGAATACGGTATCAAAAACGGAGCAAGTGTTCATTTTTGAATCCCAAAATGGATGTATTGTAGCCATTGCCCTGAATATGGACACTGATCTGACACCCTTTTGCCATCTATTAACAGCTTCTAAAAGCTTTACAAGTCAGTTCTGCAAAAAGTAAATCCAGACACTGCATCTCTGTTACAGCAACATTTCTTATCTTCCAGGATTTGACAAAAGACAAGACAAAAACAATGTGCTTATGCATTTAGAGTTCTCTTAGGGTATGGCAAAATCATTGTTTTTTTAGGTTGTTTTTTTTAGGTAATATTACAACATATAGGTGCAAAAATGAAAGGAAAGGACTACAAGACAGTGGTGAGACCAGCAATGTTGGATGGTTTGGAGACGGTGGCACTGAGACAGAGACAGGAGGCAGAGCTGGAGGTAGCTGAAATGAATATGTTGAGGTTCTCTTTGGGAGTGACGAGGATGGACAGGATCAGGAATGAGTGCATCAGAGAGATGGCACATGTTAGATGTCTTAAAGATAAAGTCAGAGGCCAGATTGAGATGGTTTGGACATGTGCAGAGGAGGGATTGTGAGTTTATTGGGAAAAAGATGCTAGGGTGGGAACTGCCAGGCAGGAGCCCTGAAGGACAAGGACATGAGGTTGGTTGGTGTGAGAGAAGAGAACGCAGTCGATAGGGTTATGTGGGGTCAGATGACTTGCTGTGGCGACCCCTGGAGAGAGCACCCGGAAGGAGAAGAAGAAGAACATTACAACATAAATATACAGTGATGTGAAAAGTGAAATACAGCTTTGTTTAATTCCAAGTTTCATTGATCAGGATATAAAAATCTAGGTCTTAAAGTTTTAAAATGTGATAAATACAAAAAAAGAAGAAACAGACAAACAAACATTTTACATACACTATATGGCCAAAAGTATTCCGTCACCTGTCTTGACTAAAATATGAACTTAGTGACATCCCATTCCTAATCCATAGGCTTCAATATGACGTTGGTCCACCCTGTGCAGCTATAACAGCTTCAATTCCTCTGGGAAGGCTGTCCACAAGGTTTAGGAGAGTGTTTATGGAAATCTTTGACAAATTTTCCAGAAGCGCATTTGTGAGGTCACACACTGATGTTGAGGCCTGGCTCTCAGTCTTCGCTCTAATTCATCCCAGATTTGTTCTGTCGGGTTGAGGTCAGGACTCTGTGCAGGCCAGTCAAGTTCATCCACACCAGACTCTCTCATCCAGGTCTTAATGGACCTGCTTTGACCTGGTGTACAGTCATGTTGGAAGACGAAGGGTCCAGCTTCAAACTGTTCCCACAAAGTTGGGAGCATGGAATTGTCCAAAATGTTCCTTTCACTGGAATTAAGGGGCCAAGCCCAGCTCCTGAACGACAACCACACACCATAATCCCCCCCTCCACCAAACTTTACACTGCAGTCAGACAAGTACCGATCTCCTGGCAACCGCCAAACCCAGACTCTCCATCAGATCGCCAGATGGAGAAGCATGATTTGTCACTCCAGAGAACGCATCTCCACTGCTCTAGAGTCCAGTCGCGGCGTGCTTTACACCACTGCATCCGACGCTTTGCATTGCACTTGGTGATGCATGGTTGGGATGCAGCTGCTCGGCCATGGAAACCCATTCCATGAAGCTCTCTGCACACTGTTCTTGAGCTAATCTGAAGGCCACATGAAGTTTGGAGGTCTATAGCCATTGATTCGGCATAAAATCTGCAACTTCTTTGCTCTATGCACCTCAGCATCTGCTGACCCCGCGCTGTCAGTTGACGTGGTCTACCACTTCTTGGCTGAGTTGCTGTCGTTCCTAAACATTTCCATGTTCTTATAATATAGCTGACAGTTGACTGTGGAATATTTAGGAGTGAGGAAATTTCACGACTGGATTTGTTGCAAAGGTGGTCACTGAGCTCCTGAGAGTGATGCATTCTTTCACAAATCAATGGCATCAATATATTAAAGTAATTGTTTTCTGTCTGATGTTATCAGTCTGTATCTGTACATATCAGTCAGTCATCAGTGGAGTTGTTTTGGCTCAATCTTCTTTACCGTAGCACTTCAATGCAGTTTGCAGGCATTTGATTACGATCATCTCATTTGAGGTCTCCTCAGCATTTTCTTTTTGAACCTTGACCAAGTCATTGCAACACATTGTTTTTCTTTTTCAACCTGCTGGTGCACTGGGGATCATTGTCCTGTTTTAGGATACATTTAGTAGCCAAGCTTTACCTGCCAGATGGACTCAGATATATCTCTCTTCAGTACTTTGTTATACAAATGATTTTAAAATTTATTTAAAGACTTGCAAGGTGCCCAGGTCCTGTGACTGTGAAACGAGCCCTAACTCATCACCCCTACACCCCTACGCTCTGCCTGCCCTTCTACGTTTGGAAACTAGGGATCACAAGTAAGTCTGCAATCTGTCAGAAAAGTGCTCTGATGGAAAAATAAAGACATCTTGGATGAGCTGAAGACTTTTCAGAGTTTTAGCTGGACGATGAAATAAGAAAATCCAGTAGCTCAGCATCAACATAACTAGTCTCAGATCTGTTCTACTTCACTCTGAGACAAGAGGATTCAGATTTTGTGTTCAAAAAAATAATGCGTTTTACAGTAGTACTGGATGGCTTGATGTTATATTTCTAAGGTGTTTAAGTTCATAGAGAATAATTTCATTTGTGTCTGAGTGTACAAGCACAGTAATAGAGTATGCATGCTCAGTTTATAATTTTTTATAAAAACTCTGATGGGTGCTGACTCCAAAATTCAGTATAATGACCACAAGTGTCAGCACTCAAACCTATGTGTGGATGCAGACAGTAATCACCGGAGCAACAAAAGAAGACGCATTTCAGTCTTGGGCTTTGTTCTGCATCTCTCGTCAATTAGTGATTTCATAATTTACTACTTTGATGAGTCTCAGTAGCATCAAGGTTTTCTTTTTAAATTAAAACATAGTTGTATTCTAACAATTATGCTGAGAATAGACATTGATCTGACACCGCTTTGTCCGTACATCATCACAAGTGATTGACAACCCATTTGATTCACGTGATATAATCTGTAAGACTGGAAATTTCATCTAAGTACAGTCAGTACAGTCCCTGAATTAACTTCAAACTGACAAAAATAATAATAGATAACCATTCATTAATAATTGAGAAATTAACATCATATTTTACTTTAGAATTTTGGCTCAAAAGAATTAAAAAAATAAAGTAATAAAACTGACCTTGACAAACATGATGGGACCCTCAACTTAATATTTTGCTGCACAACCTTTTGAGACAATCACTGCAATCAAGTGATTTCTGTAACTCTCAACGAGATTTGTTCACCTGTAGTCGGGTTTGCGGCCCTCTCCTCATGAACAAACTGTATCCGGTTTGAAGGGTTTCTGCTCCAGACTGCATGTTTTCAGCTCTTTCCACAGACGTTAAATGGCATTTAGATCAGAGCTGATAGAAAGGCAACTTCAGAACCGTCCAATCTTTTGTTCTTAGTCATTCTTGGGTGCTTTTAGCTGAGAGGTTTGTTCATTATCCTGTTGGAGAACCCATGACCTACGACTGAGACCAAGCTTTCTGACACTGGGCAGCGTATTTTGCTCCAGAGTGCCTTGATGGTCTGGAGATTTCACTGTATCCTCAACAAATTCAAGACATCCTTTGCCAGATGCAGCAAACAAGCCCCTTTTTATGACTGCGTGTCCATCAGTTTTCACAGTAGCCACAACTTCTATTTGTAGAATGCTTAATTTTTGCATCTCTGAATATACAGCTGATGTAACTTTATAAAAAGCTCCAGGTTTGTATCATTTGTCCAAAGGACATTTTCTCAGGAGTTTTGTAGCTTGTCAATTTGCAGTTTGACAAATTCCAGTATGGCTTTTTTAAGAATTGCTTTCAACTGTGAAGTCCTCCTCGATCTTCTTCTACTGTGTTCTCTTTGGCTCAAAGAGAAATGGATGATGTTATCTGACACTGATGTACCTTGACCTTGGAGTTCACCTTGTATCTCTACGGAAGTTGCTCTAGGCTCTTTGGTTATCATTTGTACTATCGACTTCTTCAACTTTTCATCAACAGACTGCAGTGCCATTGAATTTCTGAATGAAATGTCCAACTGTAGTCACACAAACATCAAGCTGCTTTAACATGCTTGTCTATGATTTTCTTTCTGATCTCTGCAGACGCTCTCTCCTCTGTTCCTTTGTTTCCCACACCATGTTCAGTGTGGTGAACATGCTGCTTGGAGATGATCTGCTAGCCTTTATCTTTAACATGTATGTCTAGTATGCTCTTTCTGATCTATTCAGACAACTCGGTCCTTTGTTTTCTGTGGTTCATATACAGTGGCTTCCACCATAATAGCTAACAGCACAGTAATGACTTTTCCACCCCTTAAAAAGTCTCATGTGTTTGCAAGAAGGAAAACATTTGTGATATAAATTCTGTTGAACCACAATTCATGAGCAATGTCTCTGTAAATTATAATTTTTTTATTTTGTTATTTTGGTACAGAATCTTAGGCATCCCTAGTTTTGTTGTCTTATCAAAGTTTTAAAAACGGTCACATTCCGGTCTCAATAAGAGACGAGCAGAAATTCAAAATATACAGGGTCTCTACCTTTCTTCACAGTAAATAGTTTGCAATCTGGAGCTGGGATATTGTTGGAACATTTGCAGTTCCTCACATGTGCCAGAAAACCCAAAAATTAAGTAATCAAAACATCTATACCAGCACTTCACTAAAGAAAATCGAAGAAGTGCTATTATAAACGTAATCAATTTCAAATTATCACATACAGGAATCAGCATAGTTGAAAGTAAAAGGATTTTCCATGGAAACCCCCCCCCCCCCCCCCCCCCCCCCCACACACACACACACACACCCACCACCACCACCACCAAAAAAAAAAAAGAGTTGTAGTTATGAAACTACCGTACTACAGGTAGACAAATTTTCTAATATGAAGACAGATTTTCTGTTTCTAAGATTTGATACTTTATCACCATATTGCCATAGCCGGTTGGAATTTGTTTTGGTGAGCTCACAGTTAAGGGTATTGATATTATATCATTAGACTTAACCACCTGCACTTTGTTCATTACAAAAATCATGGACCCACTGAAATAAAGATTGTTCATCTCCCTCCCTCTCTTCTTCTGGAGGAATTTGACATGCAGTAGAATTGAAAACTGAACTAAAACTGACAAAAGAACTGTAGCACAAATACCATGACTCTACATAATGCAAAACAAAGTGCATGCACAAAGAATGCCGGTTCATCAACAGATATCTGAGCTATATTTGCAAACTGATATGGTTCAAATGTAACAGTGGAAAGATAAATGTATATCAAGTGCTCTCATTATTACAGATATTAGGGTAAATCTCTGTAGTAACAGAGATTACTTTTTAGGCACTAATAACAGCTGATTTAAAAGAATTTGGACCATTCTGTTGGGTAAGAGAAAAATTATAAATATAAGTTAAAAAAAAAAAAAAGTCCAGCTTATATGCATAGTGCTTAAGACACTTTGCCTACATTTTAGTGAAAGTTTTAAATGTAATCTTTTAAATACATTTTTAACATGTGTTTTTGGTTTTCGAAAGAATTAGACCCACTAATGATATGATTGGCTTAAGAAAGCCAAGGGCTGAAACCTATCAGTTCTTGTTGCTGTACTAGTTAAAAGTTTGCGTGCCGACTACCAACAGTCTTTCCCCACAGCACGGCCATTGTTTTGAATGACGGAAAGAATTGAAACTCTTCTAGGGCTTTATGATTTGTAATTTAACAAATTGATTTAATCTGACATCATGAATATTTATAGCTGAGTATCATCTGCATAGCAATGGAAACGGATGCCTCACGATGTTACCTAATGAAAGAACAATGTGAAAATTAGTGGTCCAAGCACAGAACCAAGTGGAACACCATGGCATGTCTGAGAAGAATTGTTTCCATAAGGAAATGGAATCTATCAGCCAGATATGACCTCAACTAGTCTAATGCAGTTTGTTTATGCCCTATGTTCAGATGCAACTAAACCATGCTGCTATGACACAAGTCCAATGTAGTTTTTTTTCTTCTTTTTTCAAGTTTCTCTGAGCATTGCACAGTATTTCCTTTGGGTAAACATGCCGGAACATCCACTCCTAGGATGTTTAGCAGCCGTTTTGATGGTTTACCACTTGTAAATAGATCTTCTCACTGATGATTTGAAAATTACTTTGTTTTCTTTCTTGGCTGATGGTCAGCAGGAATTGGTTCTCTAAGATAACTGCAGGTGCATTTTTTTCTTGGCATTGTGTTAACCAACACCTGAGAAAACTGTTAAAACAACAGTTTTGTTTTTTTTTAAAGCAGTCGCATTTGTTGATGATCAGTTAATAAAGTGGTTTTGACTTTTAGCCCCTTCCCACTACTAATCCTCTTTACTCCTATGAGTACAGTAAAGACATCTCTCACACAGCCTTTTGCATTTTGGCTTATAGCTTTTGTTCAAAAAGTGATGAAACAATGTAAAAATGTGTTGGTATTAGTCTTCTTAGACTGAAACCATAGAATTGTGTGTAGTTGTACATTTTTGCTCACTACTGTGTTTTAAGAGACCCCTAAACTAAAAGGTTACATTGTAAACTAACATAATATTAGCACATCTGCAGTCTTTTAGAGATTGCAGTAAAGTAAACCTGTTGCTGTTTAACTGAAAGTTAATGGTTTTATGAATGTAGCTGGTATAGCCTATAAGTCTTGCTTTCCTTCTGTAGCTTAGTTGCATTACATACTGTATCTTTTAATATTGTAAATCATCTTATGTGGTGAATCATGCTGCCGTCCTTGAAGAAAAGATCTTCAATGTCAGTAAGACCTTTCTGTTTTAATATGGCACAAATAGAAATACAAAAGAAAACTCGACCACATAAAAGTTCAAGTAATATGCCTTCTTTTTACTGTAGCTGGACTAAGAAACTGGTATATAGAGGGGGAATGATCACAGTGAGAAATAATTTAGACCACTTTTGATCAGATTCCATGTTTGAAGTTCTATTGTTATGCAATGCATCCATCGGTTTTGACCTTTTACTCATGAGCTGATCCTGCAGGAGAGGCCTCTGAGTGTCACCACCACCATTGCCTCTGTGGTCTCTCCGTCACTGGTACATTAAAAACATGGGGACATGACTCAGTTCAAAACAATACACAGATTTCCCAAGAGACTTTAGCTAAATGAGTTTTCATCAAATTACAAGAGTCACAGTAATTGAGCACTTCAGACCCCGAAAATTACAGAATAAAGAAATAAATCTCATTCATTCGTGGGGTTTGCGTTGACGTTCCTCTCTTGATGAGAAACAACAGGAGATCCCTTGACACATGAAGATGTCTTTGCGCCAAGTTATTACTGCACTTGAAAAAAATACATCACCTCCTTTTTACATAGATGAATCTATCACCTCCAAACCCCAATGCAAAAAAAAAAAATCCTCCTGTCAACTGACAATCCCACTTTTTGATGACAATGAGGCCCTTTCCTCCTCCTCTTCTTGCCTAATGATCCTCAGATTGATACAGACTTCAACCAGCAGCCCAACAAATGGCCTAGCATCAGGACCAGAGAAATGGAGGACGCTGGCGGATATGTAGATTGGGTGCACAGACAGAGATGGATCAGGGAGTTTATGTGTGGATAAACAGAGTGAGGTTGATTGCTAGCACAGAGAGGGGCCATTACAGCAAATCCGCACACTAATCATAATGAATCACTTACTTATTAAGCGTTAATTATGGCACTCAAATACATCCCGTGCAGGCGGGCAAGCAGGGAGGCAGGCAATGGTGCTTGCTACTGTTCTGGAGGGTACCGGAGGAGGCAAGGAGGCCACATTAATTTATTCTTATTTATTAATTTCCTTAATTAAAACAACAAGGCTGTGGAATAGAAGTGTTTCTTTGGGTGAAACAAATGAAGGTGTTGGAAAAGAATATGAATCCAGGCGTGGCATGGTGTAAATATTAAATCATGTGAAGTGATGGTGCTTGTTCAGCTGTTCATTATCAAAATAGCTCTATCCAATTTGGGCTGCCCCCTTTTACGCCTTTCCTCTGTTATTATACCACACAGCAGCACATCCTCTGTCATATCGCACACATGCATACCCAGACTCGTGTACCCTCTTGTTCAGATGGTAGATTTCATCATCATTATGCAGTAAATGTCTTACTTGCCATCCACACAATAGACTACAGTTCCTCCTTGAATGCATCCTCCTGAAATGCCATATCTATCCCATCTGATTGTCAGATGTTTATACCTCCTCCCCACATGTGCACAGGCTTTTTACTAAATCTAAAAATTCTCCTTCCATTTTCTCAAATTTATCCACCTCATTGTCATCCTCCCTTCTTTTTCCACAGCATCTTCCCTCAATTTCCTGATCTCCCTCTCAGTCCCAGAGTGGCCCACCTGAATAGGCGGGGTGCGGTAATGGCGTTAATGCCCGGTAATGCGGGCCAGATATTATAATCTCAACACTGTCACATTGCGTTAGCCTCAGAAGACTGACGTGTCAATGCCATGGCGAGCAGGTGACATGTGGGGCTCAGGAAGCGTGGCCTGGTAATCGGCCACTACAGATACATTTATTTTAGAGTTGAATATTTTCTCTGCGCGGCTTTCGCTGCTACTCAGCAGGTTTGCAGGGAAACTTGTGTCAGTCCGCCAGATTGGAAAGTAAGCATTTACCTAAGTAAGCTTTATTATGCAGATCCTTTCTTTACAGATTTGAACTCAGAGTTTGATGTTAGTTAACCTACTCATATGTTGATGGTTTTATTTACCTCTCTACAGTGAAGTTGATAAGTTAGTGCCCCCTCTTTCAATCCGAAAGCCCTACATATCGGTACAATAAAAATACATAAATGGTCCTGACTTATGACCTTAAGAACTGGTACTTACAGGCCTTAAAACTAGGTAAATACAACCTCAGATGAACAATACATGGCATGTCACACAGTTTCATTAGCTTATTTATTAGAGAAAATAAAACAAAACAAAATGCAGAAACAAAGCACACACCTCCTTACTCAACAGCTGACTAACTGAGAGTTACGCTCATGCAAAGAAAAACACCGTTCAATGGAAACACCGACACCCATGCAGTGGTACCTTTTGTTGCAAATTTGGAGCTTCGCTTTGGTTTTGTGAAAATACGTAATGGATATCTACCTCATACTTCTCTGAGGTGATTTAAAATGACGCATAAAGTGTAAATGCGTAAGGGGTTGAGATTATTTTTTCTTCATATAAGAAATCATGATGATTATGTGCAATTTGAAGAGCTCTTTACCAGGTGTCGGTCATATTGCCTGTACATAATATTGTGCTAAAGAAGACCATGCCACTATTTTTAGACTTTAAGTACTGCAACAAGATTATCAAATTACGCTCTGACATGTTGATCTTGATATTAGTCTACCTATGTAAGACTACCGATTATAATTCAACTACAACACATCATAACTTGTATATCTCGGTCTAGTATACCAGCTGTGGGTGAAATAATTTAGATGCGTTCTCAGCATGAGATATGTGATGTTTGTAGTGTTACGTCATTTATTTTACTTTATCATCATTCGTATCAGCAGGCCAGACAGTAGCTTGTGCGTCAGAAGGAATCTTTGTGGACATTGCTTTTAAATTATTTCATCATCTGAGCTTCATGTCTTTGAATATTGTTTAAAAAAGAAAAGCTCCCCCTGGCCAGATGATCGTGGTGCATTTTAGTTAGAGGTGTGGGTGAGTTTACATTTGACTTATTTTCTGAGGTCAACTTTGTGTGCACAATAACTCTCTTTCTGAGCTACTGCCAAACAGATATGTTGAAGGACTAACACTGCATTCGGGACAAGCTCTTACTTTTAACAATTTAGTGGTTCAGCCTTTATTTCCCCCAAGCCAAGATCCGACTGTAAACAGGTGTTGTATAGGCTCACACCTTTCCCGCTGGTATCTAATGTAATCTGCTCAACGGGTATTCCACTAAAGATTTTTTTTTTTTTTGCCCTTTTCCAAAAGCTGTGGCAAAAGGACACAGTCCATGCCTGACGCGGCAGTCTCCGGTCTCGTGGCTACATGATTTGCCAGCAATTTATGCGTGTGTGCAATCGAGTGTTAATAAAAGTGTTTCTGGATCGTGCATAATCGTGTGTTTTCAGGGCCCACCGTTCGAGAGCTCATGTGTAATTGGGTGTTATCGATGTTGTGAGCGTAAGTCGGGGACGAAAAAGAGGATGAACAGGTCACAGTGGGATCACACACTCGAAAGTTTGAAGTGTAATCTTACATATACAACATCAGTACTGTTTCTTTATATTTTAGGACAGATTGCTGTTTTTTTTGTTTTTTTTTTTTATCAACGTCTTAAATTTCAAGGTCACTTATGAAACGAACGGTTGTGAAATAACACTATTGTGCTTTGGTTTATGCTCAATTTATTTCAAAATATCTATTAAAAATGGTGTAAATAAAAATTAATAAATAAACAAAAGCTTAAGAATTCTTAGCAAAGTGGAACATTGTGTGGAAATGCATTACATAATTAAAAAAAGACATTTATAGTCTTGGCATGAGAAATAAGTGATTATTCATAGATTTACATGGCATGTTATACTTTGGATTTATGACGGTGCTTGTGCATATGCGATGCAGTAAAAGTGTGTGTGTGTGTGTGTGTGTGTGTGTGTGTGTGTGTGTGTGTGTGTGTGTGTGTGTGTGTGTGTGTGTGTGTAAAAGGTATATACATGTGGTGATAGCAGTGTATAGAATAGGTGTGTGTGTATATAGTGCTGTGCGGGTGCTGTTTAATTGATGCGGGCTGGCCATCGATCCCTCCCGCCCAGCCTAATGAAGGCCTGATTGGTTTGTGAGGGCTGGCTGGTTCTGCTCAGCTGCCTCTGCCTTGCTGCCCTGGCTGCACACACCACACACATCAAATCCAACAATATTCTTTTCTTTTCTCTTTCTCAATATCGTTTTGGTGCTATACATTTTTGTGCATGCCTTCATTTTGTCTTACTGTCTTTTGCTTTCTCCAGCTCCCGTTCTTCATGATAGTGCATCTTATACGTAGCAGAATCCTAAAACCACAAGTGAATACCCTATGATTTCCAGCGAAGTGCCTCACTTTGTAGTAATGAGGCTACTCAGAAACACCTTATATTCTCAAACCTGACCCCAGCTGTGTAACATTTTCTTTCAAATTGAAAAACTCAGTGCTTAACCATCAATGGTGGGGTTTATTTATTTATTTATTTTTTTTTTTTTGCACTATTCTAGGCATGTCTAACATAAACTTTTTCTTATGTGCACTGTAAGGTATAATTCTGAATGACAATCTGTCTAAGTCAAATCTGTTTAAGTCAATGCAGTAGGTTATATAATGTTGACGCATTCCTGTGTGCAGATGTTAAGGAGACTTGAAGAACATGTGGATCTTCCTTGTATCTGACATGGTCGGTGTCTTGTCTCTTGTCTCCATCACCGAGTCACTGGTTTCGGTGTCTTTTTGCCTTTATCTGTCAGCCTACCTGCTGTCCAGGCAGTCAGTCAGTCCGTCAGTCAGTCAGGTGTCACGGTGCTTCTCTTGTCATGACAGTGCCCATAACCATCTTTTTGTGTCGTTCAGCTCTGTACAGACACAGGCATTACACCACTCTGTTAATGGCTTTGTCAGATGGCCTTTTCAGAGCCAGTCAGGAAGATGGACGGCGCCTCTATCTGTGTGTGTGTCTTTGTGCATGTGTACATGTGTATGTTTCACTCACATCTAGGAAATAAAAGGCCACACAGGCGTCTGCCACTGTCGTGTATCAGCAAAATTCTTCTGAATGGCATTTCAGCCAGGCAACAAGCAGTTGTTTCAAACTGTCACTACATATCACACAGCTGGCCAACACATCTGTTGGTAGAAAAAAAAAAATTATAATACACTTACCGAAACCGCATTTTTAGTTAGATCAGTATTTTTCACAACTGTGCACTGCCATGCCATTATTTTGTTGTTTCATTTAAATTTAATGACAATGACAATTCTAATTAAAAAACACCTTTGGACAAATGTGTATCCTTAATTTAAAGAAACAAAATCTCAAAATTCCCCTAAAATAACTTGAAACTGATAAAAGTAATTATAAAAAATAATTTGCTGAAAGCCAACTAATGAAAATAAGATATTGCTTTTGAATTGTTATGAAACAAATTCAGAAACAAAAAAAAAAACCAACCAAATCAAACTGGTCCGTTGGTACCCCTTGAAAAGATGAATGATTTGACTTCAGTCAGATGTTAAATTAAAGTGTGTCATAATCATCACAAGTGTTTTCAATCTTGCCGCCAGTCAGTCTGACTATTTAGGGGGTGAAAAGTCGCCACGCTGCTGTTTGGTATCGTGGTGTTCACCAGACTGAACATGGACCAGAGAAAACTTCATTCAGACGTTTATGGTCCACGGGACTGTAGGGAACGTCCCTGGACATGGCTGCAAGAGGAAAATTGATGACAGATTGAGGTGATGGATAACACGACTGATAACCAAAGAGCCCAGAACTTCCTAAGAGATTCGAGGGGAACTCCACGGTCAAGGTACATCAGTTTCAGATCGCACCGTAAGTTTCTGTTTGAGCTAAAGTACACGACTGAGGAGGACTCCACTGTTGAAAGTGAATAATCAAAAATGACAAAAAATAGACCAAACTGCATATTGACAAGGCACAAACTTTAATCTGGAGAAGAAACCTCCAAATCTGGTGAAGCAGTTTGCTCATGGAGAGTGGACTAAAATACTAGACTACAGTGATGCAAAAGAATATTAAGTTGAGGATGGCGACTATCATGTCCAGGCCAGTTGGATTTAAAAAAAAAAAAAAAAAAAAAAGGTAATGTTGAACCGCAATTCAAAAGCAATGTCTGATTTTCATATGTTATGTTTCTGTAAATTATTGTTTATTATCACTTTTGTAACCTTCAACTGATTTCAATGACCATAGTGGGTTATGTCAATTTCAATTTCTTTTGAGGGAACATTGCTTTTAACTCTCACAGTCTTCTGTCCCTGCTATCAGCAAAACCATCACGGCAGAGGCGAGGCGTTTAAAAGACTCAGGAAAGTAGTGACGCAAGAGAAAAGAGTAATTGAGGTAGAGCAAATCTAAGACAGTGTCATAAAAACATTTAATCTCCACACCCACAGGTTGGACCCTCTGCACTAAAAATGCGAAAAGTTTCATTGTGCTGCTTCAAAAAGAGTTCTTGTTCTTGGTTCACACTAACAAAAACCTGCTTTTACTTCTTTTGCAAGATACTATATTGTATGTACATAAAAAAGTAGAGACCTGCATGTCTTTAATCACTTGTCGCATCAGGTCTAAACTTTAATACTATAAACAAAAGATACTATAAATACAGTACCTCTTGATTTTAAACTTTGTTACTACTGACTGGTGCAGGGTGCAGAAGGGTACAGTCTATATACGTATTCAACATAATCTTAAAGTGTGTTTATGTTGACATTCGTAGTTGTAGAACAGTGAGTGCCCAGCAGTGCATTGATCAAACTGCCTTTCAACCTGTGATGCATATTTATTTCATGCGTTTCGGTCTGGTAAGGCAGCTGACTCCTCTGGCCTCACATACCACAACCTTCACCTCTCCAGCTTTTGCCAACAAATACACAACAGCATACGCTACGATAAGTGGTGTGTGTTTACAGCTTGTTCATTTCCACTCTTGAGCTCTCAACAGAGGAAAAGAACCCATAGAAGGGTAGAGCGGGAGGGGGGGGGGCAGAAGGGTAGAAAGGATGGGGAAAGAGACGGGGGCTATCGGAAAGAACAGGGAGGGCTTGTGGGGAGTGTTTTTGTCCAGGAGAGAAATAGCCCTCTGGGTTGTAATTGGAGGTGGAGAGAGAGGGACACAGGGAAAAAGAGAGCGCGAGGAAGAGGAGGGAGGAAGAGACGGGAGAAATTGCTTGGCTGGGGCTGTGTGGGATGATAGTGTTTTTGACAGGTAAATAAGGCTGTGATTGTCGACAGTTACACTGCACCTCGCTGACCCTCACACACACTGGCCTCCTCCATCTATATTTCACTCTGACACACATGCTGACTCTTTGCCTCGCTCTCAACTCTGCTGGCGCACACACCCCACTGTGCACACCGATGTGCATGCTCAAGCACTTCAACAGCAATTTTTAAATAACACAAAGTTTTCAAACATTATTTTTATTCTTTCTTTTAAACGTGCAGTGTCTCAAGCTGAAGTTTATCAACTTCATTTTAATCTGAAGGTTAAACCCGCACCAAATGAGCATCTCTTTTATTATTTGCAAAAGGCCAGTGGTCCTGAAGTCCATCCATGAATGATGGAAACCCTTGGCAGGGTTTAGCACAAAAATGTGTTTTGTTTGGGAAAAAGAGAAATAAATAGTTGAATGAATGGAAAATAACAGGAAACAAGATTAGAAATCTACTGTTATGACAGAAAATATATCAGAAGTTGCAAATGTTGCGGATTTGATGAGATAGATAGATAGATAGATAGATAGATAGATAGATAGATAGATAGATAGATAGATAGATAGATAGATAGATAGATAGATAGATAGATAGATAGATAGATAGATAGATAGATAGATAGATAGATAGATAGATAGATAGATAGATAGATAGATAGATAGATAGATAGACTGCTGTTGTCTCTGCGGCACCACTAGTAGTATCTCTTCTTCCTATCTCATTTTCCCCTTCCTTCCATCTTCCCTTTCTCTTTTATCAAGTCAACAGCCGTCTCCCCCCTGCCTCCCTCCCTCCCTGCCCTTGCTTCCCTCCTCTCCCCTCCCCTCCCTCGCTCACTCCCTCTCTCACTTCAATCTCAAGTGTTTTCAATTTTATTCTAGAGTGGAATTAACTACCCCCGATGTCAAATTGCCGACGAAATCGATAATAATATCTTTACAAAAGAGGATATTCCAGTCTCTCGCGTCGGCTTTTGAAAAATGGAAAATTTAGCCGAGATTGATTCATTAGTTGACACGTTATAGGACGGTATAAGTATTGATCGCGGCCTGTCATGTCCCATCTCGGCTAATCGAAGCTGAGGCGCTCTGTCGATGGGCGCATTTTTCATAATTCCGTCGCCGGGGAGAGAGGCCAGCCGGCAGAGGCGACTGCAAGGCACAGAGAGAAAGAGAGGAGAGTAGGCTGCAGGGGGGCACAAGAAAGATAGACGGAAGGGGGGAGAGAGAGATGACTTGGGGGGGAAATAGGTAGGGAGCAAAGAGTGGAAGAGCGAGAAATAGAGTGAAAAAGAGGCATGGGGTAAAAAAAAAATACATAGAAAAAGAAACAGAAACAGGGAAACACCAGTTGTGTGTGTGTGTTACTGTGCCTCCGTGCAGCAGAGGCCTCAGGGTGAGACATGGAGGTGGGTTAATGGTGCAGGTATTGGGGCGTAGATAATTAATGCATTAACTAATTAAAGTCAAATCTCAGAGATAACATGGTGGAGGAAAGTATGAGGAAAAAGGAAAAGAGGTGGGATGCAGAATTAGGACGACAACGGGTTTTAATAGCGAGCGAGGAGAAGCGGGGAGGTGTGAAAAAAGGATAGATGAGAAGGGAGGATGGGCGGGGGGCGTCGAGGAGGAGGGCAAATAAATAGAAATTGAATGGTTTGGGTGTGAGCAGAGAGAAGTTCTGAGGCGGAAAAAAATATAAAGAGGAGTGCGAGAAGACACAACGACAATGATGGAGAAACTTTTGATAGTTGTGCGGTTCGTTTGGAAAAGTTGGCGTGCTCGAGACTCATAAGTCCAACATAATGCCGCTCCTTTGGCAGTCTTGTCACGAGCTGCAGAAATCCAGGGTCCCCGTCAATCAACAAAAGGAGCTTGCTTGAGAGGAGTGGAGTCTACTTGTTTGTCTTGTGGTCTGAAGTCTGAAGCCTCCTTTGTTCCCTGTTGGATATAGAGCACTATTACAGGTAATCATATCAGGAGAATCCAAGCAGGTCTCGAGATAAATGCCAAAAAGTTACAGTCACACCCAGACCAGAAGAATCCCACGCAGGAGCTGAAATAATCATGCAATTTTACAAAGACCTTAAAGTTGTCAGAGTACAACTACCAAAACTTCATTCATCTTACTGTCAAAGAAAAGCATGCAATCCAGATCAGACGGGAGCTCACCTTCAGTAACCGTAACGCCTTCTGTGTCAACGTTGCATACCTCTGAAATGTGTTTCTCTGACTTTTTGTGCAACTATGAGCCTCACAATTTTACACAGAAAACAAGGTTCCAACCCCTGAAGAACGACTGTTGTGTTGCTGCAGCTTTCAAATTAGACAACCAATACGCCAACATAACCGAATACTTGTTTTGGTTGGTTGTTATCTATCAGAAACACATTTTTATCATCTTTAGTGTTTATTTAGACATGATGTTTTAACAACACCACGCTGTGTCAATATGTGTCTTCATGGCCATGTTATCTTCAAACCAAGCACACGCGCTCAAAGGGATGAGTATGTTCCCATAACAGTGCAGCTCATTGAGTTTTTTGCTCCAATATCTTCGAAAGCAGACAATGTGAATCTAAATCACATAATTGATTTTAGTATACTAACATGCATGGTGTGAGGAAGTCCTCTTGCAATGACAGAAAATGGCAACGTGTCCGAGCGGCCAGGCCCGAATCAGCAATGATAAAAGCGGAGCTGAAATGGGTTGTGGGATGGAATCAAGAGAAATGAGATACGCCAAATTAGAAGAGATTGGCTTGATGGACTTGGATTAGAAGGAAAGAGGTATATAGGGAGGGGATGACGAGAAAAGGAGGAAAATGAGGGAGTGAGTGAGTGCATATGTGGAAGATGGGGAGAAATGGAAGAGGAGGAGGATGGGGGGGGGGGGGGGGGGGGGGGGGGCGGGGGTCTCGGTACTTGGCAGTCTCTGGGTATCTCAGGTTCTCTCCGGCCGGGAAAGCGGTCGATATTTAATTGTTATTGCTAGCATGGAACGCACGGAAGCGGGGGCTGTACGAAAATTTCTCATTTATTTGGTATTCTTGTTTTCTCTCCTTTCCTCCCTCCACCCACGGCCCCTCGTTGCGGGGTAAGATAGAGGAAAGTGAGGGGAGGGTTTGAGGGTCTTGTGTGCGCACTCGGGGCAAATGGAGAAAGAGGGACGAGATCCTTGAATGAATCCTCCTCTCCCAAGTTTAGTTGTTTTCCCCAGACACATCCCATCCACCCGCTATCACCTCCACGCCAACCCCCCGAACTCCCCTCACCTCTCCACACTCCATCTGGCCCCACCTTTTCCCAAAATGAAAAATCCGTCATTTTCATCAAACGTCCAACCAAATATTATCTACACTCCATCCCCGAAGATCGAATCTTATTTAGGTGCGACGGGATTCGCCATCTGTTTTCAAATTTCATTCCTCCATGAACTTTATTTTCCCTCGACTTCGGACAAAATTATAACCCGATCGATCCGCTTTCTGGCCACCACCCGTCTACATATATTTTCCTTGTGCGCTCTCTTCACAGTGCAGGTCAATTTTCAGCATCACGTCCACACGAACACGCGCAGAACACAGTCTGGAGCTGATAGAAACTTAAATGCGGCCGGGCTGACGGTGTGAGGTGGAGGTTCAGGCTCAGCACCTTCTCTGTTACCCCCCCCCCCCCCCCCCCCCCCCCCCCCCCCCTCCCCCATTCGTGTGCGCTCTCTTCCTCTCATCCCTCCCCTTGCGCCCAGATCGCTTCCCCTCGCACCCCTGGCCGCTTCTCCTTGATTTCTCTTTTTTGTTTTGGTTGCATTGCGCGTGTTAAGTATATCATGCCAATTTTGGACTGCAGCAGGGTGCAGCGGAGTCCAGTTTTCCTGTCAACTTTTTGTTACTCCGAGGATAACTTTTCTTCTGTAGCTCCACGCGCTTTCCCATTTCCCTCACTTTCTTTTTCTGTCGCGCTGCGCACCGTCTTCATTCACATTTCCACGCATACATCATGCCAGTGCAACTCTTAACCAGTGTAGTTTAATGCAGGAGGGAGGATGCGCTGTCCGATCTCCTAAACTGCACGATTACCATCAACCCTCTGCGCACGTCGACAGGATTCCCATTAAGCCAAGTGGGAGCTGCTGGACAAGTCAATGAAGGTGCATCGGTGAAGGTAAGCACCTTACTTCCCTATTCTGTTGCGCACAGACGGTATCAATAATTGAGAAAGCCGCCAGAAATCAGTCTCGTGAGAAATATGATGAGCTTTGGTGAGGGAGGGGAACACCCGCACCCCCTGCAGAAATTGATTGATGCAGGGGGTGCAAGTCGTGCATCTTTCCTCAACTAGATCGCTCAGAGATTTTCACTTTGGAATAAAAACGTGTTGGTGCGTCGTATTTTCTTGTTATACTGCTTCGGGGATGTTAATAACAGAGGTTGATGACAGACGTGGAGGATGAAAGCTGCACGAGGAAGTAGGAGACAAAGTTGGGAATTAAGGATATTCACCCTAAAAAGTTGTCCAACATGTGTTCATGTGTTAAAGCTGCTATTAAAACACGGGAATATGAACCTGTATGCATACAGTCTGCTGTTTCGGTGTAGAGTGGATAGACAAACCACTATCATAATTAACGAATTGATTATCTGATTAAAATGTCGAAGATATCAGCATCATTGCTGATGTCTTAGTCTGCTCAGGTTTTGTGATTGTAAAAAAAAAATCCTTCAAAAACACAAAGCAGAGAATGAGGCTCTCATTTTTGATGTCCTATGATGTGCACTTCAGATGCTGCTCTGATTTCTGGAATTACTTTGGGAAGTCATGTGTTGGGTTTTTTTAATACTTAGTTTTTAAGTTTTACATTGAGTTAATTTCAATTTCATAAAAAGGGACACTGGCAAGAAGTCATATCCTGTCTCTCGCACCTAAGTTATCTCACACCTAGGTTATTGTTGAAGAAGATCACCATGTGCAGTTGTATTATCATCTTCACCAGTGATAACATATATATATATATATATATATATATATATATATATATATATATATATATATATATATATATATATATATATATATATATATATATATATACACACACACACACACACATAAGGACAAACAGGAAAGTTCCCTGATTTTTGTGATAACTATTATTGTAGGTGATATCTGATATCTGCCTACCACACTCACCCTTGCATGTGTCCTCTCCTGTCCAACCCTCTGACTACTGTCAATGTGACCTCTTCATTAATTCCAACTGCATGTCACACAAGGTACAGCACATCATAATAATATTTTAAACAAAATTATGACCTAAATCTGAGCAAAAGAATTGTAGCACCCAGGGTGCTAAATCTAAAATCGGAGCCATACGTCAACACTCTCCATGTGACTTGTAGCTCTTCCAGGTAACTTTAGATGGATGTCAGTCCTGAGTCACAATCATTTAGTCTGTTTTAGCATTTCTCACCTCTGTTGTTTCAACAGAAATATTCAATGTGAAGCAGTTTTTTTGTCAAATACTTTCAGGTCTTTGTGACTGGTCATGCAGGAATGAACACAAATCTGTCTGTTGAGTTTTTTTTTTTGTTTTTAATGTATCAGTTTGTGACTTAAGATGATACTCTCTGAGACCCATTCTGACTTACATCTGTGTTGACACTGCACGGCATTGAAATTTAACGTTTTTCTCACAACCTTACAGAACGCAAAGTTGCTGTTTGGGGACAGGTGCAGAACCTGAACTTGGTTTGGTTTTTTTTGTGTTGTTTTGTTTAGTTTTTTACTTTACCCCTTATCCCTCCAGCCCTCCAGTTTTCACTTCTTCCAGAAGAATTGACGTTGATAATGTGTTAATCAATACGGCAGCTTTGTGCTTATTCTAAACAACATTATATCAGCAGCCGCGGTATGAATCCAGTTTCTGCGAGAGTCCACTGCCAGGGAGTGTCCCTGCATTGATTAAGTATTAGCTTCACCACCTCTAACGCCCAGCCACTTGTTTGTAAACGGTGGTGTATTTGCGAGGTATTCAAACGATCACTAAGCATGTGAGCCAGTATTTATAGAGGCTTTAACAGGTTCATTATAGTCGGTGGGAATTGTTCCACAGGGGGGATGAAGCACTCATAAAGGGCCGAGCGGAGTTAGTCCCCATCCGCGGAGCATTTGACAGTACAGTCAATGGCTCCAATCATTCCTCATCCGCTTTATGACCACATAGACGTTTATAGCTGTTATGGGGACTAAAACAAAAGCATAAATGGATGCAAAGGGTAAGATGGTGCATTTTATCGAGAGTCCCTCTCCGTAAAGTCCATAATTCACTTGATGATAGGTGGTGCCCACCCTGGAGTTTTGCCTGTGCACACACATCATTGCTTCACAGGAAACATTGTCAGTTACTTCAAATCAATTTAATAACTCGTTTTTTTTTTGTTTATTCCAGATCTACTCTAGGTAAATTCTTATAAACAAATATACATAAGAAGTCATGATTTTGCAGCTATTTTATCTGACTGTGAATTGTTTCTATGAGGCAGATCTGTCTACAAGTATACACTGTAAAAAGTACATGGTTGAAATGATGCTGTTCCAAGTCAAACTCTGCATAATAATGCAAGTTACCAGGACATGCAGGTAGTTTCTGATAACTGTGTTCATCTTAACAGACTCTTAATTATCTTTTCCAGCTCCCTGACACAAGTTTAAACTCCATTCTCCACCGTCAACTCACCCCTCGACCCTTTATCAAATTATTATTATTCTCTTTCACTCTCCAACGGGCCTCCCTTAACCCTGCTGAGCTTCTGAGTGAATTCTGTCTAAAATCACTTACATGTGTTCCCACTTTTTTTTGTGCTATCTCCACCGTCCTCCGCTTCGCTCACAAAGCATTTCTACCTTTAGACCGCATGAACTCTGTTTTGGAATCACTGACCCCCCTCAGCTCTCGCTTCTCCCCTCTCCGTCTCCCACTTAACCCCATATTTCACAGCTGAACTACAGCTAATTTCATCCCCAGTCCTCTGAACAGAGCTCTCTATACTGCTCAAGCACGCTTAATTACCCACAATTAAAGCCAAACGCTAACGAGAAAATTGCTCTGTTATGAAATGACTTCAAAAGGACTGGAATAAGTAGAATGGATTGATGGAAAAGTTGGGTGGTAGCCTCGGGAGGCAGGGAAGAGCTTCGCGGCTGTGTTTCCCCCTCGAGCTGTCTCAGTGGAGGGTGGCAAGCAAAGACTCCAGTGGCAATGCCTCAAGCTGTAGACCGCAGAGCTGCACGGCTAAACACAAGAGAACGCGCAAGTATTCATTTTAGTAATCGAGGAGTGACTCTGAATAATATGTTGTTAAAGGGGAAGGAGCAAAACTTAAGGTTTCACTGTGTTTTTTTTAATCACAGCCATTAATCTTAAAAGTTATGTATAGAGTAGGCATTGATAAAAGAACATGCACAACACACTGGTACAGTATTCAGGTATAAACCTGACTGATGATGTGCTGGAAAACCTCCACGAAGTCAGTCAGGAGTCCGGCCTGTTGAGGAGGGGTCACTTTAACCGACACAAGGACGATAAAGTTTTCCAGTGGATCCACACAAAGAGCTTCAGCCATGTTTGCTCTTACAGTTTAATACCCGATCTAGCTGCTGTTCAGCATGATCGACAATTGGTTAGACTCATCGATTGTGTAAAAAAGACACGTAATAATATTGTCATTGCCCCATCTTGAAGTATAAGCTGGTACCCCGTGAGGGGAGCAGGCTGGGGTCGCACTAACCAGCGACCCCAGCCTGGGGTCACCAGGCACACCAACATGATGAAAAGCCGTCAGTGATGTAACACTTCAGCAACATTAATGTATCTGTTAGATATTCACACTCACTATAGTTTTGATTCACATAAATGTCTGTTTTAAACTCATTTAAGCCAATTACCTCACATTTTGCGCTTTTAACTGTGTCTCGGTGAACAAATACTGTATACGTCGTCTCATATTTCATGACTGCTGTTGCTGCTGAGACCAATGGATTTTCAGCTGGTTGCCTGCACTCTATATGATGAGCAAAACAGGCTATTCTATAAGCCGATGCTTATTACATTTCATTTACTGAGGCAATTTGTAGCCTCTGCACTTGTCATGAGACACGGAAGCCTGTAAAAAGGGATCTTTCTCCCAGATAAGTAAAATACACAGATTCCAGGGGTTAAAGCCCTCAGGTCATCCCAACGAGCTCGACAAACATTTCCTCAGCTATGGCTCTTGTGTCATTTTGATAGTAAATGCATTTTTTATTTATTCTGCTTTTTGTCTCTATACGTGCTTCCTCAACTGCAAGTAAATAACATTTATATGATTCAACTACACGCAGAACACACCGATCTGCTGCAGCAAGCTTTGTTGAGTCAATATTTTATGCAGTCCATCCAAAAACAGTTAAAATATACAAGTCCGGAGTGATGGACTGGTTAGCCATTATTGGCTCAAAAAAGAAAAAAAAACTATTTCTGAGTGTTTCTTGTGTTTTTTTTAAATTTTATTTTGAATAACAAAACAACATTTTGTAAAACACATAACAAAACACTTTTTAGCAAAGTACCACATCCAGTAAGCGTTTGATTTGTGTGCAGTGTGTGTTTATGTTTTACACATGACATCACTTTATACGAGGTGCCGGACTAACAAAAACGGCTGAAAGCCGCACTCAGAAATCAGAAAACAAGATCGCTACCCTCAATAAGACGGTCATTTTTATTTTTGTTTTTTATTTTATGACAACATAACACCGTTTTATTAGAAAACTGCAGTTGACCTGAGCTGAGACACCCAGATGTTCAGACGTTTGACTGCACCGGCCACAATATACCCTGACCAAAGAGCCCATTCCTGTTACAGAAGAATGAGCCTTCCATCAACATCTCCACCACCCAACCGCCCAAATCAAATCCAATCTACAGTCGGCAAGATGAAACAAATAAACACTAATTCAGATTATTTACGTCCAGTTTACACCTCATGATGCAAGGTATGAGAAGGAAGAGGGGAAAAAAAGAGGTATATGGTCTGGATAATTGGAACAGTGGAAGTAATAAGTGCAGCAGCTACAGTGATAACAATTAGATTTGATTTCATTTGAGAATGCCTCCACAGCTGCTCCCCATTCACCCCCTTAACCCCCTTCTTCCCCTGTTTTCCCTTCCCCCTCCTCTCCCTTCCCTTGCTCCTCTCCCCCTAGATTAAAGTGGGTGTGTTAATTCCGTGGTGTAGCGATCGAACAGCTCTGGCAACAATGGGAAATGGGCTATTGATCAGAACAGCTCAGATTAAGACTAGGCATTGGAGCTCTTTCTTGCTCTCTTTTCCTTCCTTTTCTCCTCATTTCCCACCTTCTACTGGCTGTCTTCCTGTCTGTCCTGCTTGTGTCACCCCCTCCCCAGCACACACACACACACACACACACACACACACACACACACACACACACACACACACACACACACACACACACACACACACACACACACACACACACTTGTCTTCCAACCTCAAAGAAGAAGACAGTGTTTAAAAGTCTATGAGGAATTAGTTGTCTTGGCCCCATTCCTCCTATGTTTCTAATTTATCTAATTCCAGCCCCAGCCAGACCTCATTGACTCTCTTAAAACATTTAGTTTTATCAGCCCTAAAATAAAAGGGGGGGAAAAAAAATGCAGCGAAACAACAAGTATATTGCAGGCTCAAGTTGAAATAGAATCCATAAAATTTCATCCTTTTAGCGGCTGTCTCGGCTGCAACGTGACATCTATCCACATTTGATTTCGTATCACTCAATCACGCTGTGGCCCTCTGTTGTGCCACAATTAAAATCGGTCGTATCAAAACAGCTCACATCCCAAAATTAGCTGTCATGATTGTGCCGCAGGACGGAACACATTGAGTTTGCATTGGATAGACATAAAACATACCAAATGTAAGGAGACAGCAAATCCATACAGTGAAAAGTGAGCTAAGAATCGCCTGCTCTACTTATATTAATTAACTCAGTCAATGGGGATGTGATAGGTCCGTTTTTCATCCTCTTCCAGCGCCTCCCCACTCTGTCACACATACCTCCAAGGTGTCAGGGGATCAGACGCTCCAGCTGCTGAGCAACGGAGGTGCAGAAGAGGAATAAAAACAAACACACACAACAGAGTCGGAGTTAACTAGTCTACACTCAATTGGTTAGAGGTTACTGCCATGTTTAAAGGTGACATATTTGTATACATGTACAAATACTGACATGCACCATCGGCACACACAGCAGTGGTTGCATCAATATTACTATGACCCTCAGGGGACTCGAAGTATTGGCAAAGCTTTCATCTGCTGAATGTGTGAGTGTCTGATATTTTCATGACTCCCACACACAAACACGAGCACACTCAAGCTGACATACATTTAAGAAGAAACAAAAACAGCTGTAGAGACAAACAGACACTATACGAGTGTAACTTTGAGAGATGTCAACCCAAAAAATCGGGGCAAGGAGTTGAGAACAGATGGGGTCACTGGTCCGGGGGTTAACAAGCAGCGGTAGAAGCCTGAGATGACAAGTTGACACTAGAGGGCGATAAAGAGGCGCATGGGTTGTCATGAATGTGTGGGGAAGCGCATGTGTGTGTGGCTGCAGCCATGGCCACGTAATACCAGTGATGCGCCATTCACTCACTACTTCTGCCCTCCACCTACCCCCAAGCTGTTCTGCATCATGTTGTTTTAATGTTACGCTGCTGAGGATGTTCTATGAGTCTGTGGTTGCCAGTGCAATCATGTTTGCTGTTGTGTGCTGGGGCAGTATGCTGAGGGTATAAGCGGACGCCAGCAGACTCAATAATCTGATCTGTAAGGCCAGTGATGTTGTTGGAGTGACGTTGGAGAGGAGGATGTTGGCCAAGGCACAGCACGTCTTGGTTGATGTCTCCCACCCACTTGATGTGCTTTCAGCAATAGACTTGTTGCCCCAAGATGCACCACAGAGCGCCAAAAGACGTCATTCCTGCCTGTGGTCATCAGACTTTACAACTCCTCCCCTGGAACTGCTGACACTCTGACTTAACCAAACTCCACAAGCCTTACGAGTTAGAGATACTGCAAAAAAAAAAAAAAAAAAAAAAAAAATCCCCCTGGAATTAATAAAATATTCAGATTCTGAAAACAAAAAACATCAAACACATTTAAGACAAGTCCATTACTCTTATTGTCCTGATCAAACTTTGTCTCTGTCATGAAAACAACACAGTTTCTCATATTAAAAGGTGAGACCCCCTGTGAATGGACAGTTTGTCCAACAACCAGACAAAACCATGAATAGGAATAAAAGCAAGTCCTCAAGACAATATTTCAGCAAGAATAGCAGTCAAGCCCTTCAGCATGATTCTGACAAGGTCAAAATTATTTATCGGTAACATTTAAAGTCAGTTTGTGCACCAGAGTGCTTCCTGGTCACTTAAATTTACATTTGCTTTTCTAATTGTATGCCACAACACGGTTTAGTGAGATAACAAAGATCCCTGCAAGCTTTCACGCGGCCGTTCTTGCTTTGACCCCATCTGCAGTAGACGTATAAAACGTTGGCAGTACAAGATTGTGACCTTATTTCACTGTCAGCTTCAACTCGGTGCCCGGCAGTGACCGTGTTCCTCCCTCTAGTTTCAGCCTCTTCCTCCCCATCCTTCTTCCTCTCCTCCTCTCCCCCTCGTCCCCTAATTCTCTTGTCATAGATTATGGCTGTCCACCCTCAACTGGGCACCATTGGTTTGCTTAATTGATTATTAAGCTGCTGATCAGGGATCAATTAAATAGTTAAAGTTTGTTTAGGATATAGTCGATTCAGAGGCACATGAGCTGCATGCTGTCCCCTGCTTTACATGCGTTTGTGTGTGTGATTTCACCCGTGGAGTGACGGAAGATGAGCTGAAGACAGTTGTGGTGTCATACTGTAGGGACCGTAGGGGAAATGTTGACGACAGTAGTTTTCTTATAAAGCCAGACTTCACGGATGGGAATCCACTTTCAGTGACTCGGTTTTCCCCTTATAGTCACTGAAGAGGTAGAGTGAGGTAAATTTTGCAGATGATTTAAAAAAAAAAAGAAGATTTTTTTTAGGTTTCTAAGTGGGTTTTCTGTCATAGGAGACGTTGTATAAAAGGCAGGTGAATCAAAGTTGTCCACTGGCTCTTGAAAATGCCACGAACCTTTGCTCCGTTTTTGGTGAACCATTCAAGGTGGACAACTTTGCGGAAGGGCTCTGTCACTCTTCCGTCCCGGAGGGGATAAGCCAGAGAGGGACTCCTCTGTGTGGCAGCAATGGGAGCCCTGCGTGGAAAGAGAAAACTGGCCCAGACACAAACACACCTCTGCTCTGCACACACACACTCACACACACTCACAAACCTCATATATGAGACACAGGAGCGGAAACGGGTCGAATCCTACTTCAAATTCTCTTTCCTCTCGGCTTGTCGACCGGGGAAAACAAACCGACCCGAGGCACAGCGAATGGGGATTTACTAATTAACTACTTACACACACACGCACACACACACAAGGAGAAAGAGAGAGAGAAGGAGACAGCGAGAGAGAGAGGGGGAGATGCCCCCCCCCCCCCTCCTCCTCCTCCCTCCCTCCCTCCCTCCCTCCACTCTCCTCCCCGGGTTCAGGTTGGTAGTGTGCTGCCTCGCCAGCTGCTGCCTCGGTGCGCCGTCTCTGAGTGAATGCGTGTGGATTGACTGGTCGCACTTCAGTCGGTGAGAACACCACTTCCTGAAAATAAAACTGGAGGTATGTTGTCATATTTGCTGATTTTATTCATTGCATTACATTTTTTAAAATTTCACCTAGATCCCGACTGTTAATGGGGTTTTTTTTTGTTTGTTTTTTTGCCAGTAAAAAAGTTCCGATTGTTGCGTTTTAGTGAGTGCGCTCCAAAGTGTGTCTCAGCAACCGTTATTACAATCATTTCCCATATATTACAGCTGCTTTTTATCTGCATTGCGTTCGCTTTGAGGAATTCATCATTGAGGAAGAAAAATGGACCATGCCGAACTGTATATATATATATACGCATTTAGGGAACTCTTTTTTTGACGCTTCTTTTGGGAAAGATTGCAAAAGTTTACAGTCTACTCGCGTTTTTCTTTTCTTCTTCTCATAGACCAGGATGTGATTAATGGGCGGGCTTGTCGTGATCAGGTGTGAAAGCCTCGGCTGTGCGTTCAGCTGTCCGCGTTGGCCCCGGATTAGCCTTTGAATGTCTCTATTTGTTAAGACGTCCAGCTCTCACCTCCGCGCCGCCGTATCAATCAGTCAATTAAACAGCCATTCACGCGGCGAACTGCACGAGACCTCAGTCCCTGCATATCTGCACTCTCTCTCCATCTGCGTGTGTTTGTTGGAGCGGGTCCGTTTGATTTACCTCCACAAATGTGTCAGCTTGTTTGTGAGATGTTGGAGGAATTCATTATTATTTCTGTGCCGAGCTGCAGGCTTGTGATTATTATTATTATTATTATTATTATTATTATTATTATTATTATTATTATTATTATTATTATTATTATTATTATTATTATTATTTGTATGGGGTTACGTTTTGAAAATTTTTTAATTTAAATAGTAAACTGGTTATTTTTTTAAATTTTGGGACTTTCAGTCAGTCAGAAATTCATTCTCCTTTGAGATGTGGAGTTTTAAAGAATGTGTCAGCCAATTAAATCAATAATTTTATAAACCTTTTTTTTCAGGTTTGTACAAGTAGTTCAACAGTCTACTTCAGCAACACTCTTATTAAGGAACAAGAAAAAATATTCTGGCAGCAAGCAAATAGAAATGTTGAGCGAAGGAAAAAGATAAAGTTTACTCCAGCAGGAGAGGCGCCGCTGGTTTGTGTGCGTGTTTCCACACTCACATGGGAGTTTGTTTCAGAAGTGGGAGCATCGATACAGTTCAGAGTCAAGCTTAAAAAAATTTTTTACAAAAATCGGAATAATCTTTATTTGATTTCACTGGTCTCTCCCTCAAATAAATGTATATATAAATATTTTTCTTTTTTAGGTGTTTGCCCCCTTACAACTCTGATGCATATTTATGCGCGCCGTGGGTGTACTCCATCAATTATTTGTGCCAGTATATTTTCAGATAAACAGTGTTTGTAAATCAATACATGCATGTAACTATTGCAGATTAAGAGATCGATCAATGGAGCTATCCTAACCCCAGCCAATGTTGTTTTTCTGCCGTCAGTTCTTCACAGTTAACTTTCCACAAACAACATCAACCTGCTTTAGAAAAGTTTGGAAGTGTGCGCGCATGAGAGCGTGCATGTGACTCTAAAAGGAAAAAAAGATTACAACATGTAGGGCTCAAATTTATTTGTTTCATTTTTGCACTTGAGAGATAATTAGTAAACTTTTTGCATTCATTTCTCTCTCTCTCTTTCTCTCTCTTTAGAATATATATATATATATATATATATATATATATATATATATATATATATATATATATATATATATATATATATATATATATATATATATAGCCAGCCTCATATTTGTCTTCGTGGCCCTAAACAGTGAAGTCTCAGGCCAACGTATACTTCTGCCTTTTCTCTCCGTTGTCCTCCAGGAACGTCTTGCCATTTGATTGGATTATATTTCTTTTTTTATACCTTTTAATCCGTCTTTCTATTGTCGGTACTAGGTGGAAATATTTTCCGACATTTGTTGGCATTTGGGGTAATTATCTCCCCACGTCACTCACCGTCACCTGCTGGATCCTTCAAGTCTGTACAACAGCTTCTAACTCTCCCACCGGACCAGTTTACTTTAGTATTTTAATGTTGCTGTTTATTTACCAGACACAATTAAGGAACGGATTATAAACATCTGTGAATCGCACGACTTCCTTGAAAAAGGTGTAGTTAAATAACAAATTGTATAATAATAATATTATTGGTTTCAAATTTAAATTTTAAACTCCTTGTCCACCATCCGGAAATGTAATTTAATTGTTAACATCGTTTTATAATTCATTGCGTTAAGTTGGAGTCCGGCCGAAGAAAAAACAAAAAAAACAACAACAACAAAAAACTTTTAGGCGATAATGTTTTGTTTTGTTTTTTCTTTTTTTGGTGGGGCTTGTTTGTTGTTGTTTTTTAATTATTATTATTATTATTATTATTATTTTACCTCTAGTTTTCTTCATTGCCGCCTCTTCCATGTGAATTAAATACAGCCTAGGCCTATCGCTGTTTCTTTCCGCGCCTGCACGTTTGTTACTTATAGTTACTTATAGTTATTACAGTTACTGTTAAATTTCAAGTATTTCGGATTTTTAGAATATTAGTGTTAATGGAATAATATTTCTCGGGAGGCCGAGCAGGCAAAAGCAGTGTATGCACGAAAGAAAACTATCGACTCAGGAAGAGCTGTATGAATATATGTGTGTTAATGGGAGAATCTGAGTGTTTAATGAGGCTAGAAAGTGCAAACCATTTACCGTCCTTTTTTAAACGTTCATTTATAAATAAATAAAAAACTTTCTTTAGATACTTAGAACTTTCATTTTTGTAAGGATTTAAAATTTTGGAGTTCAATTTCCGATCAACATTTTCCTTTTTTTCCTTCCCATTTTTGTTCTTTCTTGGAATGACGGTTACTTCTCTTTTATTTATCATGCAGTCGACCTAAGAGGTCTTTCACATTTCATCATCTCATTTAGATAAAAAAAAACTTCTGACAGGTGTAAGTAGCGGTTATCCCACCTCTTTTTTTTTTTTTTTATTAATGTAATTTAAAATGTTTCGCCTTTAATGTGTTGTCACCTGGACAGCAATTTGGAAAGATCAAAGTGCGGCTACTTAGCGCGGTCAATATCCTTTCCAGAAAGCTCCTCATATATCGATAGCCAGACATGAACGCCGCCCGCCGTGCTGCGTTCATGTCTGCACCTCTGTGCGCCTACAACCCCTGGTACATCACGTGCGCCAAAACGGAAAACTACTGTTTAGATTCTTTAATGTATGCAAGGGAGATTAAGACTGACTTTAGGATTTTAGAGGAACATTTTACAGAGCTCAGCTCGAGCAGAAGTAGTTTTATTGTGCGGACTTGAGCTGGTTCACCGATTAAAGCCAAAGACGCGCCAACTTGCCTGCGACACCGAGAGAAGGCTGTTCAAGGTTGGCATCTGTCCCTCCTTCTTGCGATCTCCACTACTGTTTAACGGTAAAGAGTCAAAAATGGGATTGATCTGTGGTCTGGGAGCCAGTGGTGCTCCTACGGGAAAACCATCACAAGCCACAGAACCGGCTCCCTCATCTAGGCCAAAGCGTCACCTCACCTCCTCCTTCTTACATTTTACATTTTATATATGTGTTTAAAAGAGAGAGAGAGAAAGAGAGAAAATACCGACTTTTAAGATGTGGAATCATAAATAAAATGCATTGTTTTATTTGTTTATTTCAGTGACGCCTCCGTGCAGTGCGACAGCGGCACTCTCCCCTCCCCCCACCCCCACCCTCGCTTCCTCCCTCCCGGATCTGATCGAGTGCAGCGGCGGACAAACTCCACTCCAGACCAGGAGTTCAGGCCTCAGGAGCATCTCTGAGGCGGGGCGACGCGGAGGTCCAGGTCAGTAAACTTTCTCCTCATTCTCCACCTGCCAGGATCTCAGCTTCTCACTTTTCTTCCGTCTTCTTCTTTTTTTTTCTAATAATAAAAATAAGCAAATGTACTTTGAGTTGGGTTTTTTTTTTTTAGCCCATTCATGATGCTTTTGACCTGAGGAAGTTGATTTATCGTGATTAAGAGTCGCTTACTGATCACAGACAACGAGAAATAACTGTACAATTTGAAACTGCAGCTGGAGTTGTCATTGTAAACATTTAATAAATGGAACATTTCAAAATGTCGAGGACTCTTGAGGTGACAAACTGTAAAAAGAAAAGAGGTGGAAAAAAAGAAAAACATCAGGAGAATATTTAATGAAGATATCATTTTCAGCTTCAGCCTCTGGAAATGCCTCTTGCTTTTGAAAAAGTGTCGACGGTGAAACAACACAAACCTGTTTGAAACAATCAAAGCCGTCCATTGCTTGGCTTAGCTCATCTTTGCCCTCCCCATTCTTCCTGTCTGATATTATCCCACCTTCCTTTTTGTGATGCCTTATTCAAAACGCATTACTTTTTCCAAGTAGACACCCGTACCATCACATTTCAAGCCCATAGGGCACCTGAAGTACTCCTCTGTACCCCCCCCCCCCCACACACACACACACACAAACACACACAGACACACACACACTCCTCCTGTGGCCCTCGCACCCCCTGTCGTCTCTCGCCGCCACAGCTGGTAACTACAAACTTGTACACAATAATAACAGTCAGATGTATCCATCTATCTCTCCATCTAGCCTGTCGGCAGTTAGTGGAGTGGCTGAGAGACTTGCAGTCGTGAAAGGTCAGTTAATCAATGGCTCACAATTTGACAAATCCCAGCGACTCTTATCATCCTCACAGGCTTTTAGGGCCGAAAGGAGGACCACCAAGATAAATGCTTAATCCCGGCTGCTCAGAGAGAAAGAGCAAGAGAGGACAAGGAGTGCTGGTAAGCAGATGGGCATGCAGAGAGGTTGGGCGCTGGAGGGGCGGAGTGGGAGTGGGGGTGCTTGGAGGAGTTGGCAAGTAGAGAAAGGAAAGAAAGATGGAGATGTGGAAGTGTCTCCGAGCAAAACTGGAAGTTGAACAAATGTGGCCGCATTTGAAAATGACAGCTTTTACTTTTGTATGTCACACTGAAAAGCAACGGGTGACTTCGTGGCTCTCTGATCACTGAATTTCCCCGGGGCTGGACGGAGCTAGCACATGCCTCCTGGGCTGACATAGAAATCCTAGTTCGGTCTAAGCTAAGGCTCTGCTGCTGTGTGTAAAGTTGAGAAGAAAAAGAAGAAAAAAAAAAACCCGAGGAAAACAAAGGTGTATGAGTGGTCGAATTCCCCTGTGGTATGTTAGCCCGCCTGCAGCAGTGTGCAGCCAAGAGGAAAATGAGCTTTTGTCCACAAGGCTGCCCTCTTTCTTCCCTCCGTTTTTTGAGCTGCAGGGGTCTGGAAGGTGGCACAGTTGCTTTGTCCCTATACCCTTAACAAATATCACCTCAGTATGACATGAAATCAGTTGTTTTTTTGCTGAACCGTTTTCACTTTTTATCTGCTCTTGTGGTTTTAGTTGGCAGTAATCCATTCAGGTTAACACTCAAAATTGTATCACTGTCAACAAAGCTGTCGTATTGTATATGAGTTTTCAGTTTCTCTTTGAGTGCTTTTGGGTGCGAGAGAGCTGGAGCTCCTTGAGTGCTCGCACAGACAGACGCTCATGTCCTTTATTGCCATCTCAATACAAGTTCAATGTAATTCGATTGAGATTAGTTGAACTGGCATGACAGCAGATCCCTAGTATTGCCAAAGCACTTAGGAGGCAATGACAGGACTGCATTGATGTGTACTAACACAAACACAACACTCCTCAAGTGGCCAACCTTGTAGTGGGACCAACACACACATATAGACATAAACACACACACACACAAAAGTAAGGAATCGGCCAGTGGTGTGACAGCCAAAAGTCAAAGGGGTTCGGACGAAATAAGGATGATGAAGTTAAAGGATGATAGAAAGTTGTCGAATGAATGTGAAGAGAAGGGGAGAGAAATGATGAAGGGACCCAGATGACGAGCAGAGCTGAAGCATGACAGAACGCGTGCAAGAAAATGAAAGATTGATTGGCTCTCAGGGAAGCGTGATGGAGAGAGGCTAAAAAGGAGGAGGGAAGTGAAACAGAGAAATAAGGAGGGACATGGGGGGGGGGGGGGGGGGGGGTGTAAACGTATAAGAGTGATGTACAAGAAGAGGGGAGAGGAAGAGATTTACTAGAAGAGAGATTAAGTCAAGTTGTCCCCGGTCAGTCATTAATCCGATTTAAGTGCAATTAAGGTGAGACTGATTCCTTCCTAGAAAGAAAGAAATAGTTGGAGAGGGGGAACTGGGGGAGATGGGGATAGAGTGATTGAGAGCGAAAAGTGAGAAAATGAAACAGGTGTCTGAACCCAGGATGCCAGTAAGTGGACAAATTAGAGGCAGCGCCATGTATACTGGATTACAAGCAGAACAGTTGATCCAGTATTTTAAACTGTGTAAACGATCAAACTGTGAAATGTCAGTCGTTTCTCGATCAAACAACGGATATTTCATGGCGTCGTGAAGAGGTAGTCCTGTCTCTTGTCTTTCGTTGTTTATGCAAACAACCAGACACTTCAATCTCCCCACGTTGAAGCTCTGCTACCTGTTATTCCCCCGAAAGTGAGCAAAAGTTGTAAACTAGAGTTTAAGGTGACTGTTTCCCTCTCCGCTAATAGAAAGAGAAGGACAAGGCAGGGGAAAGAAAAAGAAGAGCGTGACAGAAAAGAAGAGCAAAGTGGACAAATTCCCTTTGAAAGAACACAAAAAGCACAAAAGCAAGAGTTTCCTTTCTCCTCCTCCTCCTCCTCCTCCTCCTCCTTCCTCGCTCCACCTGCTTGGTATACTCTGTTGTTCCAGATGTGTATCGGGGGTCTGAGGGTTGACAGAGGGGTCCCTGCGCTGTGGTAGCATTTCTATGTCTATTGGGAGATGGTGGTCCTGATAGCTCGGCCATCTGACATGTGCACAACAGTACATAAATCAAACGCACACATACACGCGCTCAGTCCATTTATCTCCCATTCAAGCGGTGCGATGATAGCGGCGCACTCTGCATAGACTCAGCGGTACAGAGAGGTTGTGGTCTGTCTTGTTAAGTTGGGAGGTAATGGATAGTTGCGAAAGGTTTATGTCGCTGCCATTTCTTTTGTTCGGGCTTTTCCAGTGTTTGTGTCTCTTTTGTTTGACGTGCTTGGATAGTGTGCAGGACCCTCGACTATGAGTATAATTGCTGTTCCACTTAACAGCAGGACAACAGCATGTTATTACAAAGCTTGTTAAGCCAAACAATGGAGCAAATTGACAGCTGAGGACAGATTTTGCTTGCAACATTTTAAGGCTTTAGATGGAAGTGGCTTCACATGGTTTTGTTTGACTTACATATGATGAATGTAGCATTTCACCATTATAGGGGAAATGCTTTTACAGCCGCATCTTTTGTTATTGCATCATTTTTTTTTAAAACATCGTACTCAGTCTCTTAAAGATTCTCTCTATTTTTTTTTTCCTCCTGTGGCACATCTATTGCAGTTTCTCTGTGCTGTTTCTGGGGCTCATCACAAGTCCCAGATTGAGAGGCCATTTGGCTGCTGTTGACAGGAGGGAGCAGCTATTGACAGGGCCCTGCCGGGGAGGCGTGTCTCAGGCCCCACGTCCAAAGAGTTTGTGGCGTTTAATACACTGTAGCTGTGGTCCTCACAGCCCTCGCCCTGCATGCTACTGCCATAGGGATCAATATGCACTGGGTTAGAGAGAAATGGACCATCTGATGCACAGTCAGAGAGGGGTGGGTGGATAAGGGGAAAAGGATGGAGAGAAACAGAACCGGCAAGGAGGAGTGGGGAGGGGTAAAAAAAAAAGGGATTTCAAGGGAAAAAAGAGAGAAACAGACTTGCAGAAAAGGGATATGGAGAGACCAGAAGGAACATAAAAGAAGAGAGGAAATGATTAGAGGCATGGTTTAAAAGACATGGAAGCAGAGCGCTGCTCGCTACAGAGGTAGATGATGAGGGAGAGAGAGTGGCCAGTGGTTGAAAGAGACATTCAGCTGGGAGAGAAAACAGATTGGAGCGAACAAGGATAGACACTGAAAAAGAGGAAGACTCTCGACACCAGAGAGGATACACAAAGGAAGGGGGAAAAAAGACGTAAGGGAAGAGACGAGTGGGAGATGGGAAGAGAGAGGGGGAAGAGAAAAAAGGATGGGGGAAAAACAGAGGTGTGGGAGGGGGGGTGTTGGGGGAAGATGAGGAGGGGGGGTAAAATTTCCATCAGGTTTTCAATTGGGGCGGATCAATAGTGTATTAGAGCTCACCTTGACCCTGTCCCCCCCCCCTCCTCTCCCCGGCCCAGCACACAGGCCAAGCTACTCTCCCTCACAGCAGGGGACAGAGAGGGGGAGAGATTGCATTACGGCCTTTCTTTCTTGGACCAAAGTGGCAGAAAATGGCACAATAAAAGCAAGAGCAGAAAGAGAGAAAGGGGGAAAACTAAGTCATGGTGGGTAGAAACGGAGAAAGTTTGAGACAAGAAGATGGAGAGAGCAGGGGGAGAAACCAGCAGGTGTTGTCTCTTGTTTGGATGCAGGAAACTTGTTGGGTTCCTCGTTGTGTGCATGACTTGAGTGTGATTGTATCACTATAAGAGAAGATGGGACAGATTGGATCTAATGGCGTCCATGTAGAGCATGTTGATGCCCACTTACATGCAAACAGGCTGCAGAAATACACATTCACATAGAAATGTTCACTACTGACACTGTCAGAAATTGTGTAACCTTGATCCAACTTTGTACTGCAGCCTCAGCTGCGTGGTCAGTGTACGCATGTTGTTAATAGGGAGCGGCTGTTATTGTGCTTGAAAAATGCAAGGCTTTTTGGATTCCCCAACACGCACACAAATGACCTTCTTTAAAGGTATAATATGTCAAATGCATGCATTCTTTAAAACAACATTATATTTTGTTGATTTGTCTAATCAAAGTTTTACGAGTGTTTGCAGCTTTGTTCAAAACTCAAGAGATATCTGGGGTTTTTTTTCAGTGTAACAATGGTTTTCATTGTGGTCAGTGACATCATATCCCCTTTGAAATCTCTAGTTACTAAATCTACACAGTTATACTTAGTAATAACAATACGTAACTTTTTTTTTCTTTTTTTTTTCATTTAAAAGAGCAGTTTTTAAAATTTCTTTTTAAGGAACTGCTGGCCATTTTTCAACATGAAATCCAAACGAGAGCCAGGTTATTTAGGTGATATCACAATTTGGTACATGGCCACAAACTCAGAGTACAGAAACATAACAACACAACTTTTCCTGCAGGTTCATTTTACCAAATTCATCACATAACATGAGTCAGTAGCTGTTTGTTTGGACTCTTAGTAAGTTAGCAAATACTAATTGTTACCTTAGTTTACCTGCAACATACATTAGAATAACATGACATAACCTGGACATACTGGACTTAGCAAGAACATTTTTTTATTTGTTTTTTACTTTGTTAGTGTTGGCCTTTGCTTAGGCAGGTGCATCTACTGGAACCCTTTTGATATTAGACGCATGACACTGCCCCTTGTTTTATTTAATCAACAGAAATGTAGAATGCCTTTACTAAACGCTTATTTAAGTTAAGGAAAGTTGTGCATCATTTTCCGTTTTCTAACTTATCGTATCAAGTGGAAAGAAGACATTCAGCCAAACGTATTGGCCAATTTACCATCGGCATCTTCAACTGACAATCGCCTGCTCCAATTTAAAAAGAAATGGTGTTGGAATCGAACAGAGGGAAACTTTCATCCTTTGACCTCTGCTGTAATCTCATTACATCACCGGTTAGTCTGGGCTGAACATCAGTGCCGACCAAGGTTTCAGAGTGGATTTTTCCTTTTAACATCTTAGTCATTCTCAAACTTCTATTGTAGTTCTCTCAACAGCGATACAGGTGCATGTCGGCTCTTTGGAACCGGCATTTATTAGGTCTTCACAGGCATGTCTTCTCTAAAGCTTTCGTAGTCACTCTTTAGCCATGCCCCGATGCTTCAGTGCCCCAAGACCTTGGATACAATGCACAGAGTAAAAACCAGTTACTGAATAATAAGGCATATGAAAACAAAGCACTGCAGAGAAAAAGACATGTTTTTCTTAAAACAGATACGTCATTGGCTGCTAGTCTTCTTTAGTCCTTAGAAGTCACTCTCTCTGACACAGTCCTTCAACTTTTAACACATGTCACCAGCAGTGAAGCTGCGCACTTCTCTGTCTGCATTCTCCCAATGCAACTGCGTAATCCCGCGATAGAACTTTAAAATCACGCGAGATTATGGTTCGAAAAAGTAAACGAAAGACATTAAATCAGATTAAAATCCATTTTAACTTCGAGCTACATTAAATATTACATTAAATACCCATGCATTTGTTTAATAAAACTACGAATTTGTTTTTGCATTGTGAGCAACACTTACAATTATCAATGATGAGATAATTTTTTTAATTTATGACAACATCAAAAAGTATATACATTCTTATTATTTTGATGAGTTATCCCTGGCAAAAAATAAAAAGCCATAATCAAGTATGCATTTAATAAACATCTACTTATCAGTGTGAAATATGGGCAGCACGGTTAATTTTTCATTCATGGTTGGTATGCATTTACATTATACCATCTTATTTGTTTAAACATTTTAAACCCGTGAAACTCAGTCATTCCTGAGTATAAGCAAAACAAAACAACTGGATGAAATGTCCAAAAGTGCCTTAGAGTTACACAGGAGGTTAATTCTGACTTAATGCCAAAAATCACTTTCTAACAATAAAATCATTTCTACAATGATCAAGTACTCAATTGTCAAAAGTGTGTGATGAAATCATTTTAATATGTTGTACATAAGCACTTATTGGGCCCACAAATATTCTAGCAGCAACAAATTACACATACATGTCTGTCCTCCATCACCGGAGGACAACAACTAGAAATTGTTTCAGGAGGACGGAGGCAGGGACCAGGGGGAGAAGAGGGGTGATGGGGAAGAGAGGTTGAATAGGAAAAAAAATTGATCCGGGATTTTAGCATTTAGACACAGTTTACAAAGCGATATAGAGGGGAGTCGGGGGGACTGTGCCGGGGAGGACACTTAACTTTACAATAGGTCAGCTCTGCTTCTAATTCAGTTACTAACTGTAACCCTGATGTCCTGCCTGGCGCGCTGCTCCTCGCATGTGCTCCAGAAAATAAATGCAATTCTCGGATTCTCTCCGCGATCCATCTCCGGGTACGCGCGGGATCCGGCCGTTTAGACAGGAGCTTGTTTGTAAAAGCGCGGACCTACCAGCAGCCCCATCCTCATCTCTTCTCCACATTTCCTAATGCTGTTCATATTGTCACCCATCCACCCTCCAGTGCGCAAGCACACGCCAAGTCGCCCGACAAACTGCACGCAATCGCTCGCACGCACGCACGCACACGCGCGCAACCCCGTGTGAGATGCACAGACTCACTCTCACGCGCACACACACACTCACTTTTACACACGCACGGTTACACACAAACTCGGTCCCACTCACTAAGGGGGAGAAAAGGAAAGAAAAAAGGAGAGAAAAAAGAAATCGATCGCCGGGGATAGCGGTGCGCGTCGGAGGATCGTATCTTGTCAAAATAATATATTACCCTCATCCCCGCCTGATCGATGCGGTGGATTAGGGACGGAGGGCTCCCTCTCTCCCCTCTTCTCCCTCCCTCTCTTCCTCTTCGGTGCTTGGTGCAGTTTAATATTTACCTCCGTGAAAGAGCGGCCGCGACGGCTCTCAGTCCTAATTGATTCCGACACATGAGGGTCTGTGCTCAGGCTGCGGATGAGAGAGGGAGGGCCGGCTGGAATGCAGAGGGAGATGGGAGAGAGAGAGAGGGAGAAAAGTGAAGACAAAAAAAAAAGAATGCAAAATGAATGTAAAGAAAGAAGAAAACGAAACAATATGAGCTGTTAAGGAACTTCGAGAAAGGAGGCAAAACAAGAGACATTTAGAGATCTTATGAGGACAGGAAGGGGCAAAAGTGAAAAGTCTGAGGTAAAGTATTAATTCTAAAGAAATTGACTTTTCAAGGGTGATGGAAAGAGATGAGCTTGGAAGGTGGAACTCCACTGGGAGGTCATAAGAAATACACTTGGAAATGTGTGAGATGGTGATGGCAGAGTCTTAAGATAAGGAGGGGTGGCAGTGCATGTGGCACAACCAGTAGCAGAGGGATGAATGGAATGGATAGCAGAGAGGAAATGGATCAGGAAGAATGAGGGAAACACAAAGATTAGGTGGAAATGGGGTGGCACGTGGAACAGCTTCCGGGAGAGCAGGAAGAGAGGGACGGTAGGGATGAGTGCCAAGGGGAGCAAATGAGAGCGGATTAAGAGAGTGACATGAAGATGGAATGGAGGAGTGAAACATGACAAGTGGAATGCAGAGTGCCAATAAAAATGTGAGAACGGGGAGGAAAGAAACAGGGGGATGATGGAAAAAAGAGCCTGGCGCAGAGGTGACAGAATGATATCAGGTGGGATAGACAGAAAACAGGAGTGATAGCGGAGCGAGATGCTGGAAGGTAGAGAGGGACCATATTTTCCTTTGAAGGAACTGGCCTGTCATGCTGTTCCGCCAGCATAGAGCGGCTCTATAAAATACAAGGAGCAGGCAGGTCGTGCCGGGTGACTTATGTGTATATCTAGGCTTTGTCAATATTTCTTTCTGTCTCCTTTCCTTTGTGCTCCCTCGATTCCCTGTTCTCTTTTTCCAACTGAAGTGGTTCCACTCTTTCCCTGTTGGTCCCAGTTAAGAGCTCACTTTTTCTCCATCTTCGGTTGCCTCTTTTCTTATTGCCTGTTACCATATATATATATATATATATATATATATATATATATATATATATATATATATATATATAAGGTTATTGTTTCATATCTTTGAACATTCATTGGCCTACAAGCCAAATATGACTCTTGCTCGATGGTTTGAGGACTTATTCACGATGCAGGATTACTCTCTAATGATTCTCCATTATGAGACAATACAGGCAGGATGATGTGGCTTGCAGTCAAATTGAGATCGACAGAGCGCCATCACCGATATTTTCATTGATGTCCATGTCATAAAGTCTGCCTCCAGATCTGAAAACAGGGAAACAGCCACTGGTGGTGCACATCTATCACACCTACACAGTCCCCGTTTTACAACCTCTCTTCTGCATGAGTGCATGGATGAATTAACGCATGTGTTTGCGTAGACTTCTTGGTGTAAGTGTACTCTTCTAGTCTGTCTCTGCCACGGATACAGCACCCGGTGGTAGGTTGATTTAGGCAGTCCCAGGGAGGATTGCCCCTCCTCTTCCTCATTTGGCATGTAGTATCCTGAACACAGGTCTGCAGAGACTTGGGTCCATGGGGGAGCCAGATATCCTGCAGACACACCTCTTTAGTCAACAACTGGGGAGCACTCACATATTGCCGTACTCTCAATTTCAAGGAGTTTTATCAAGAAAACACACCGCAACTTCTCCAGATGGTTTTGTCTTTCCAGTCATGTCATTTTACAGAATTAATTTTTCCGCCTTTTGGTTTAACTGATGCCCAACTGACTTCGGGTGGGACCTTGAGGCGAATTTGTTTTCATACCGATTGTGTTACTTCACCATGGATTTTGACATGGATCACGTGACAACCAGGTGTCACCACAGAAAAAGAGACAGGGAAAAAAAAACACACACACATGATACAGGACAGACAGTTGCACTTGAATGAAGCAGAACTTATTTATTTTACAGAATAAGCTGAAAATTTTCACTTTATCCCCATGACTTCCTCTTTCTCTGTACTATTGTTTCTCTCCCCTTCCTACCCTTTTCCCTCTGCCTCTCTCCATCGCCGTGTCTGCTCTTTATTTACACCTCTCCCCTGCTCTCTGCAGTGGCTCAGAGAGCGGTAACAGAAGTGTCACTTGTCATTATTGGTCTAATTCAGTAATCCGTCATCGTGTGCTCACTGTATGCAGCGCATTATACGCCGGCACAGCAGGTGTACTACGCACCGAGGTGGAGATTCGATTTGACACACGCACAGAGGCGAGAGGGGCAGACGGGGGGCCGGGGGCACACAGCCACTGGATGTGTGCACATTTGTTTGTAAAGAAGGAAACAGAAAGATGGAGAGATTGAATTTTTTTTTTTGAGCATGCGTGTGGCAGACTGTGGACGTATGACTTTGTGTCGTATTTTCAATAGAAAGGCACTAGCTGGAGCCAGCCTCTGTGCTGGGAAGAGACGTCAGGGAGAGCACAGAGAGTCGAGACTAAGTAGAGACAAGAAGCTGCAGCCAACTACCGTTGCAGAACAGTCATTTAAAAAAAAAAAAAAAAAAAAAAAAGGCCGAACTTTAAAAAAAAAAAAGAGATCCTAAACTATATTCTGGATGATTTGTATCCATTCATTCATCAAATTTGCCATTTGATGTGTCTTATTTGTTTGTTTTTCTTGACTTCAAAGTTTGCAAATCTATCTTGTATATTCTTAGCATGCCCCCCCCCCCCCCCCCCCCCCCCCCCCCCCCCACCCACACACACACACACACACACACATCGACATGATCTGCTCTTCAAAGCAAGACTTTTTTTTTTTTTTTTTAAAGAACTGTTGCTAAGTTTCTTTACATTTGTGGTGCAAGATGTCTCTTTACCCAACAAAATTATTTCAGAAATCAGTTAATTATGAAGTTGTTTGTCAATTTTGGAAACGTGCACAGTTGATGCCCGACCTTTCTGAGCAAATATTAAAAGGTTGTCACTCAAGGCCCTGATCAGCAATCAGCGGTTCAGTGTGCTGCTCAAGAGCAATTCCTCCTGAGTGTCCGTCCTCTCCATCATTAAAAGCGTCGGTGGGGACGAATATTTAAAGAAGATGAAGATCATGATTCCATGCTGACTGACTAGAGCGGTCAGCTAAGCCTGATGTATAAAATCATAGTTGAGAAGCCAGTTTAATGTTTATTTTGTTAGGATATTGAAATACCTTGGTTTTCTTCATTAAGTCTTGTCTTCTTGCGCCACATTTCCAGTACATTTCTGGCAGTTTTATTTAACAGTGAGAGATGAAAGGAATGACTGGAGTGAGAAAAGAGCAATAACACACAGCCAAAGGAGCATCATGCTTTCATGATCAGCATCTTCGGCACCTTTCACCAACTGGACGCCTACTCTTTTTATTATTAGACTGTATGGGATTCTTGTGCCATATTTATAATAAGAAGAAGATGAAGATGAAGGAGAAAAAAACTCAGGAAAAGTGCAAATAGCCAGCCTTATTACTAGCTGCTACTGTAGCAAAGACCTTTCTTTACACTCTCTCACGTTCACTTAAAATAACGTATAACCATTTAGTTCTATGTTTTATCTGCTCCACCAAACATGAGCCTACAGTGAAAAATGTGTATTTACATATACTTGTGTATTTACACCCTCCTTTACATTCTTGGTGTCTTTGGTTTCAAATCACATGGGAACGTACATATCAAGTAAATATCAAAGTGGCACAGATCCCGTGCACTTCACTTCTGGTTCCAATATCTCAAGACGTACATGGCTAAACAACAGAATCGATGCTTCAAAAAGTTCAATCTGTTAACCACTAGTAAGAAATAAAACTGCAAATCTGTGTCTGTGTGCTGCAGTGAACATGCCACATGTGTATGTGTGTGAATATCCAACAACATCTGACCAGCATCATTTGAATAAAAAGAAAATAGAGCAAGATGACACAGATCTCTTGTTTCCACACCAATCATTGGACATACAGTTGGCAGTGTACCAAGCTGATAACGGTCAAACTGCAGCGCTTCAACAGGCAGAACTGAGGATCACACTGACAGTTCAAGTTAAAGTGCTGTACAGCAGGGTTTTCATGGAAAAGTGGGTTTTAAAGAATTAAAACACATAGCATTAGAATATCAGTGAAGATGATCATAAGTAGGTGTAAATGTGCTGAGCCTTGGAGATAACTGGTGCAATTTAAGCCCTGACAATTGGTAACATGATAGTGGCTCTACCCACCTTTTACTTACACTCACTGATTCTGACAGAACCTGCAAGTACAGGTACCATCTGGGTCCTTTTCAAACTACGAACATTTGCTGACCCGAGTGGAAACTTTTTATTTCAGATGAGATAAACAATGTGAAAGTGACAAAAGAATGGCCATGTGTCATTTAAAGTTAGACACATGAGCAAAAGTAGGACACTGTGACAGGCTGTTGTGGTCTGTCAGATTGATAAATGAAGACAGAAGACCAATACAGGACAAAAACAGTCAAACTAACTACAAATCCATATCATCAAAGGGGCTTAAGTGTCAAACAGCTAACCTATGACCTGAGATCTTGTCTGCTATTTTGAACAAATACTACTACTAATAAAGATATTTCCCAAAACAAGCTGTTCATTTAGGAGTAAGGAGAAACAGCGCTTATTTAACCCTACCCCGACTAATTTATAACCATCTTTCAGACCCACCTAAAGTTTTGCCATGATACATAATAAAAATATATATAGAATATACACAGATGTAAATGTATATTTACATACATGCATATATAAATACATACATATGCACACACACCCAGACATAAATAGACGTATATTCATTCACCTTTATGCATACATGGAGTTAACATCTTTCTTCATCCTCCTGTGAAAGTCGTACTTTTGTACCGCTTTTTTAAACCTTCACTCCATAGAAAGACAATGGTCTCTCTGTCTGTTACGTCTCAGCATTCTTCTTATGTCACGTCTCAGCCGACTCATAAATTTAAGCTCTTGTGTTTGCAATTAGGTCAAATCGGTAGAAGTTTCATAACGACCATTTTATGGCCCCAGTCTTCCTCGACGTTATCGGTTAACTGCTCAAGCTTATCATTTTATAGTGACATTTTAGAAGAGAGTTCTGACTTTGCAGATGCTTTTTTTGTGCAATTCAGAGTTCACCCACTCTTGCTCACTTGGTGTCAAGCTTTTATGTTTTATACTGAACTGACACACAAAATTGTTGCAAGTGTGGGTCCAGTTACAAACATTGGCAGATTCGAGCTTCTCTATGGGATCCAGAAAGGTGCCAACTGCATTTTGGGTACTGTTTTTATAATCGGCATGAGCGTGAAGGGGCTTAAGGTTTGTAAAAGTGGAGCTTCCCCTCCTCTCTTTATCAGTGGCAATTTGTATGTGAGCGCACACGTCTGCGGTCCCAGCAGACGCCGTGGATTTCATCAAGTTCTTAACCCCACAAGGCTACAAATCCGGTTACTACTGTAAGTGTTTTAAACTGTTCAAACTATCACAGTGCTCCGTGCTGAGTCCCAGGCCGTGTAAAAGTCACGGCCAGAGAACGCCGAACCATACAAGTCTAACTGCATTTTCCTTTATTTTCTTCTCACATTTTATTTTTGCTTCATATAACACCTGCCATTTCCACCGTCTTATCAAACCCCGGCTCCATAAACTGACTCCAAGGGGATTCGGTTCTATTGTTCTCTTAAACTTTTTTGCAGTTGCTTTTATTGATTCGTTTTCATCATTCCTTTTTTTTCATTAAGAACAAGTTAGAATAGTGAAAGAAAAAAAACAAAAACAAAACAAAAAACATGGCCACTGTAGGCTATGTGTCTTGACTATCCACAGCTTATTTTCTGAGACGGGAATCAGTTTATCCATCACTGTGGGATCCGCTGAATGTTGCTGGTGTTACCAAGAGGGCTCAATCTGTTAACTTGTTCTGCGTAAAGATAATTAAATAATAAATAATTAATATAGATCCAAATATATTGTGAACGTAAACGGGTTGTCTTGAAGAAAGCATTCGCAGTTCAAATTAAATTACTTGTTTCTGGTTTAAACAAGTTTTAATTGTTAAGTCACTACTACACATTTTATAAGTTAAACTATGCTTTAAATTTTTCCGAAGCCCTCTTTACACCAAACATCTCAATGGACACGACAACGTGGCTCATTATAGCTTTTAGTAAATGAGAATCTGCATATTAAGTATTTTAAATGTGATTAATCTGAAATTGGTATAATTAAGTCTACTAACTTGTTATAATGAAGTGTTACACTGCTAGAAGTAAAGCATGCATCAGAGTCGAACAATATACAGATTTTTAGGTCACACAAATGTGTAAAGCAGACTTTTTTCAACTCTGTCTCTATTAACTGTGTGAGCCTCACATGGTTTAAATCTGGCAGAATAGTGACATTTTGAGTTATGTCAAAGAGCCACACTTGTAAAACACTAAAAAGTAATGTTGGTGGACGTATTTGCCCTCTAATTAAGCGTATAAAGGGAGAAAAAACATACTTTGTATATTCAAATGGATCAATTACACCCTATAACCCCCTTTTCTTCACCAAATATCCTGCATGGCTGCAGTGATTACAATATTCATTATATTTAATAAGAAAATTAACCACTTGGTTTGGGTTTAAGAACTAATAAGATAGATTTTTTTTAAGGTATAAGCTGATTAACCAGTCTAGGTTTAATGTGGTTAATGACATTTTTTTTTTAGAAAAAAACGTGGGAGAGGAAAGAGGGGAAGAAAAGTAAGCTAAAAGGAGTGAGAGGAGAAGGAGGAGGTAGGATGAAGAGGGGGAAGTGAAGAAGGGGCGAGGAAGGAAAGTGTTTGAATTATTATCCTGTATATGCTTGAGTGGACGTGAGACAGAGCGAAGGGGGCCGATATGGCGAGTTGTTAAAGAAAAGATGAGAGGTGATGCCAGCGGTGGCGAGGAGAGATGAGGAAGGAGGGCAGATGATGAATGGAGGGAGAACAGGGATGAGAGAGGGAGCAGCATGAAAGAGTGTGAACGCTGCGCGGTCCCGCTCCGAGGATGATGAAACGTTAATTAAAGTAAACGAGCTACCTGAGCTCTCGGCTAACCCCCTGTCACACTCTGTCAGGAGACAGAAAGAGAGACGAGGGAAAGAGGAGGAGAGCACGGGTGCAAATTTGACTCAGGAGGAGAGGAGTTGGATAATCCAGCTGTGGCTTTATTCCACGGTTGACTGCTGTCACAGCCAGGCACACGTGCATCTGCAGAGCAGCAACAACATGCTTAAGTTATGAACCTCTTGTTCGTCATATTCAACGAGCTGCCGTCAGGGACACTTTGCAGTGCAGCATCCAATGGTTCCTTGCAGGATTTTGAGCTCTCTGCACGTTACTTAAAACTCTAAATCACTTTATCAGACCTGCTGCTTGCACAAGTAATTGCAAAACAGTTTTGGACAAAAGAAAAAAAAAAGAACGATAGAAAGTAGGCCCCAAATCAAATCCCCACCCTCATTCCTTGCGTATTGTTCCAGCCTGCGTCCCTCTGTGTATATAAGCCTCATTTCCCGTTCAGTCCACGCAAGATTTATCCGCCAAGATCACCTTTGTTTCTTTTTAATGCTTATATTCATTCAATTAATCTGGCCTCTAAATCGTTTATATATTTATTTACTCGCTCTCGCTATCGCCCTCTTCTCTTTTTTCATCTCTCTCCAACGATTATCCTGGCGTCTAATTAGAAATCGATGCCGTTGGGCCGGCGGGTATTTGCAATGTGTTTGTGGACGTTGAGAACAATTCCCCGGACAGAAAAGACTGGGAGAAGAAAGAGAGAGGAAGAGGAAACGCTGCACTCTTGCACTGCATTGTGAGCGCACGCACACACGCACACACGCACACACACGCTCTTTCTGACAACCGACTTTGCTGCTAGCAGCTATTCTTCTCTCTTAAAAGCAGTACGTAAGAAAAAAAAAAGAATGTAAGAAAAGGGAAAAAAATGAAAAGAAATTCATTTTTTAAAGACTAACGCAGGGGACTTCTGTAGGATTGTTGAGGAATATTTCCCAGTCTTTTAGGAAAAACCAACAAATCTAGAAGTGGAAAAAACACTTTAAATGTGATGGCCTCCATCGACCCCCTTCACACTATTATTATTATTATTATAGTTGTTATTATTATTAGAGTTTCTAGGCCCGTGTTGCATATTATATATTTTTTTTCAATATGTAGTCCAAGTTACTTTTATTTTTTGCATTTGTCTTTGAATATATATATTTTTTTAATTTTGATTTTGTTTTCATAACAAAGTAGTTTAAAGGGTTGACATTAGATGTAATTGCCCCACTGGCTTATTAATTATCTTTATTAATATTAAAAAATGAAAAACTATAATGACTTTAAAGGTAGATTTAATCAGTTCCCTAATAAAGGTTGACATATTTTTGTCCATTTATTTCAAGTTGGCCATAAAACGCACATATTGTCGACATCAAGGTGTGCATACACAACACAATTTTCTAAACAAAATGACTACACGAGCAAAGTCAGTATTTATTGTGACTATTTCAGGTTCAACTCTTTTATTGCTTCATACAGATGTTGGCAAAGATATTTAGAGGGGCATGTTCCTACATTTTGCTTAAAGAGAATAAAAATAAATATATATATACATAATTTCAAGTTGGCTAAATCAACAAAACTGTGGCTCAGACCTTTTCACCGAAGAGCTTTTTATTATTATTTTTTTTTTTTTGTCATAACATTCTTCTCGTTCCGTGATCGTCCCTGCCATGTGTGCCTGGCGCTCCGTTCAAGCCGGAATCGCCTCCTCTCTGTGGTGTCCCGGTATGGAGTCGACGCGTTAGCGCCATTACCGGAGCCAATCGAACCTAACCGGATTATCAGCTGCCAGATGAAAAAAGAAAAGTGTTGCAACCAAGTGAAAGAAAGAAAGCAGAAAAAAAATAAAGTTGTGAACGAGAGACTCGCTCTTTTATTAGTTCAGCATCACACCGCAGCGTGTTTACCGTCTGCGCGCGACGCTTTATTGGCTCGTTCTGTAATCTGTTTTTCAGCTGCTGCTTCTCTCCGTTTTCTCTGTTCATCATCTCAAAGCAGATGCATCACTTCTTCCCCTCTGTCTCCGCTTTTCCCGCGACCCTACATTGGGATTCAGCGGTCAGGAAGTGTCACATCGGCGGGCGCAGAGCTGGAGTGAGTGTCACCCCATACCCCCCCCCCCCCCCCCATCCCACCCCGACCCACGCTCTCTCTGTCACACACGCACGCACGCACACACACACACACACACACACACACACACACACACAAGATAAAGAATAACTTGCTTTTTTTCTCGTTGTTGCTTCGCATTTCATCAACCTTTGTGATGCTTTACTTGTTGCAAAAACCACCAGCCTGGTGCGCGTGCGTCGTGCTCGCTTTGTGCTGTGCAGCAATAAGCCAGATTTGAGGCTCCATCCTTGCATTTTCTGTCAGTCTATCTTTCCATCTTGCATTCTCATTAAAGCCCCCCCCCCCCCAACCACACACACATACACACACACTACCTCACTCACTCACACTCCTCTCTCTCTCTCTCTCTCTCTCTCTCTCTCACTCTCTCTCTCTCTCTCTCTCTCTCTCTCTCTGCGAGCCTCTCCTTCTTCTTCCTCCGCGCCTCACGCTCCCCTTGCCTGTGGCTATATGATCGTGAAAAATGTGTTTACAAAACTCGCTCTCTCGCAGATCAAACCGTACGGACGAATCAAAGACTTTGGAGGGAAAGGCAGAGGAGAAGCGAGGGAAGAGGCAGAGAAAGAGAGATATATAGAGAGAAGGGGTGCGAGCAGAGGGTGTGTAGAGGCCTTATAATTTTAAAATTCTCTGTGTGTTACCCCCCCCTTTGTGTGTGTTTGTGTTTGTGTGTGTGTGTGTGTGTCTGCATCTCCTTGGGTAATACAATATCTTTAAGGCCCCCAAAACAGCTATCTGTGTCTCACAGTTAAACATGAGATAATGCAATATTGATGTCTCCTTGTCTTTTCTATAACGCAATACAGGGCCCATTCTGGCTGGACACGCTAACGTGGACTGATGGTGCCCTTGCACTTAAAAGAATTACTCTGCTCCTGTAATAAATTTTAGAGCGATGCTACACAAATATCAAGTCCCTGAAGAAGCGCAGCTAATAGTGAAGCCAAAGCCGTTGAAATTACTCAAAAGGAGCATCAAGTATTCAGTACAAATAATACATTAAGTTCAGACTAAGCTGTATTAGTTTTCAGACGGCTGCCTCAGAAGACATGCTTTCACAGTTTGGCCACAGTTTGAAGCAACTTGGCATCGGTCGATGTCTCTGTAAGCTCGAGACTCTGCGAGTGAGAGTTCCTCGTGATCATAAATGGTTTCTTCTTACACTCACTTTTCTGTGTCTAAAAGGTGCATTTGACCACCTTGATAAAGTTTGCTGGACTAAGGAAACCGCTGGGACAATAACCAAAATTGTTGTCGGACTCTCAACGAATTTGTTTGACTTTTTATAGCATCCATGTCAAATACAACTGGTGGCAATTTAGTATTTAACCTGAGAATTGCTGTGTTTGAGTTATCAGAACGTGGCATCCCTTTAGAGGCATTTTAAGTCCTGAGCAAGGACGCGCTATTTTGAAGTTTTGTTTAATATAACCAAGTTATTTGTGTGAAGATTATGCTATCTTTTTGACTGATGGTGCATATGTTTAGAGCAATTTGCAAAACCAAGTGCTCAGACTGGATTATTGAGGCAAGGATTAGATGATTACTCCTCTGTGATGAAAGTTTGATGGTTATGAGATGAGATAGTCTAAAATGATTCAAAGGTGACAGGAAGAGGACACTATAAAAGACAGAGGGATACAGGAGGAGAGGAAGAGGAGTGTGATGCTGGCGGAGGGGGCAAAGAGAGGAGAGGTAAAAGGAGGGGGGGCAGACAAGGAGGGGGAGCGATTATAGCAGGGTTTATGTATGAGCTATTGATTGAGTCGGTGGTGACTTCTTGAGTGGTTAATTCGGGAAGTGAGAGCGATAGAGAGAGTAACTCACTGACCAAAAAGGGGAGGGAGGGTGAAAAGGGGGGATAAAGAGAGATGGAGAGAGCATGATGAGGATGAGTTGGGAGATGGGGACAGAGAGGGGTGCATGTCCTCCGGTGAAATTCTGGAAACACGGTGAAATTTTGCAATAACTAACATGTGTTTAAGCTTCAGACAAGAAGATATTTTATAGTTTGTTGAGTTTATGGGTTGTGCTTTGTTTTGTTCAAAAAATAACCCCCTCACAATCAGACTAATGTGATATCCTGGTTTGTAAAGCTGCTGCATGCCTCTAGGCCCAATGTGGACAAAGACATGTAGGGAACGGGTTCCCTCAAGTCACCGTGTCAAAAAAAGACCAACTATCAACTTGCTTTTGACAAGTTATTAATGCAGTGTAGTAAGTTTTGCTGTAAGATTGCAATAAAACTCCTTACAGTACATCTACCATTATGTTTTATAACAGTACATTTGATCACATTACACATAGACATAGTCTTGACATAATTTTGGAGATTCATCCACTACATTTCAGTTTATTTGAAAAGATTATTCCGTTACCTCTACATTCAGCTGCTGTTAATCCTTCTGAATTAAAAATGAAAAGATGTGAAAACCTCCACCTCCTATGAAGAACAACTATGAAGGGATCAAGTGAGAGCAAAAAATTCAGGGATAAACATACATATCATACAAGACTGCAGAAGACAAAAGAGAAACGACTGGAAAGCTTTACTCAAGGGTCCAGAGAGCAGCTGAAACTGGAGAGCATAAACTCTGAGTTGTGATCGATTGCAAGCAGGTGGATGGCAAGACAGGACAGTCAGATACCGTAATAAACTAAACCCAAGACAGGTGTGAAGCAAAGGAACAGAAATGAACAGTTCAATTTCAAAATAAAACACAAAGTGATCAAAAGGCTGGCAAAATAAGAAAATAAAACAAAACTCATATCGTTCAGTTGAGAATAAAATGTTGCTTTAATGTTATTATATTTTATGGTGTAGTGACTAGCTTGTACAAATATCTTTTGAATGATATTATTTGTACACATAAGTCACGATCAACTCAAGTAAATGCAATTAATTTCACTGTACCTCTATAGCGAGAATTCAAAACAAAGACATCTCAAGGCATTTTACACAGAAAGCACTCAAAGTTGACAAAGTTAAACGCAGTACAATAAATCCTGTCCAGTCCAGTCCAAATTAAATTCCAGTTCAGTTTAGTGTAATTTATGTATAGTCCAGTTCATTCCATCATTGAGTCCAACATTAAAAATTCATGTTGGTTCAGAGGAAACAGCATAGTTAAGGAACCCAAAGAGATTGAATTGAATCTTCCTTTTGGTTCAGTCCTCCATCCTGAGCACATACGTGAAAAAAGTAGATTTGTGGGGGGGTTAAACTAGGTAAAAAGAAAATTCCATGAGAACCAGACTCGGAGAGGATGACCATCTACCTCAATCAGTCGAGGGTCTGAGATGACAGGAAAGAGAAACTGAGGTGAGACCAGATCTCTGCCGATGACACCAGAGAGAACAAGGTTTACTGCAGTAATGATGACTTATACATATAAGAAGAATACGTATGTGCCATCAATGAGGACATACCAAACTATAAGCTTTAACAAAAAGGAAAGCTTAAATCCTAATCTTGCCAGTAGAAAAGGTGTTAGCATCCATAACACCAAGAATATTTTCACACTGGCACTATCAAGGTGAGCCCAAAGCAGCCCTGGGGATGAGTGTGGTTCCCTTGGGTCAGTGTGAACAGCAACCGCACTTTGGTGTGCACCAACACAGCTGTACCTGGACTTCTTTGAGAAGGTGGTCTTGAAACAGCTGTCAGTGAAGTCTGGTCGTGTAAAAGCTCTGCAACCTGGATTTCCACTTTTTATTTGAGACCAAAAGGTTTCTGTAAACAGCTGGGTGGTGCTTTGTGGGTGGTGACGTGGGAAACACAAGCGGTCCGGGACAAATGACTTCCAGTCGAGTTGTGTCTTCATTTACACACTGTATAATTACCTAAAGTGGTCCAAACAACAGGAAATGTAGCCAACTCTGGGTGAAAATACATAATAACTGTGTCGCTATGCTTTTCAGCACTTTACTTCAGACCTGTTGTCATGGAAACATGACTTCTGCCATTGACTGATGACAGCACTGACCGATGCTGCGTGGCTTGTGGCGCTGCATTTGAGCAAGAGTGAAAACAACACCAAACTAACTGAAAAATTATACAATTGAATCTGATCCACCCCGAGGACGCATCACGGTTGTGCACCAACATACGTGAAAATGACCTAACCGGGAACTGGTTCCACAAGGGAGGAGCCTGGTAACTGAACGGTACTGTTGGAAGCTCTACCCGTCGAAGTGCTCCGTTGGAATGATCTCGTTCCTTCAGATAAGAGGGAGCTAGATGCTTAAAACAGTTAAAACGACTTTTTTTATGATAAAATGCCAGTTTAAATCAGATTTGAACAAATATTTACTTACTTATAGGAAGCGCCATTTAGCTCTTGGCCATCCTTGTCGTAACGTACAACATCTGTGCATCAACAATGATGAAACTAGCTCACAGAGATACGGTGGACATCCCAGCAGAGGCAACCAGGAGATTCACGACAGCAATGGCAGGACAGAAAATGTGAGACTGACCAAAGACGAGACCAGACAAGAGACAATCTTTGAGATTGTTGTAAAAGGGACCGAATCTCTGCACATGTGGAGGGACTGACTCTCACTGCAGTATATAACCAATATGGCAGAAGATAACGTCTACTAAAGATGAGTGTAAATGTCTGTTTCTTAAAGCTTACGCCTGCTCACCTACAGAACATGCTTCCCATTTGTCCATCCATGTTAATATGTAAATTCTTATCGGTCCAGAAACCCCCTGCGCTGATATCAGAATTTCACAAAACTAGCAAGACGGTGAATTAAACACAACCCGAGAGCCTTAACTATTTAAATAATAATGAAACACAGAAGAACTCAGTAGGATGGACCATACATAATATTACAGCTAAAGTCCATAAGCTTTGTGACTAAAAAGTTTGAGCTTCAGAGAAAAATTCACCTTCGTTATGTATTGTTTTATAATGAATTTATGTAAATTTATAGCAATTAATTGACAACTAATTGGAAAAAAATGCAAGTTGATTCATTCAGACTTGTTTTATTTATAAAAGCATTCTGAAATTTGAGCAATGTTTGCAAGCAGACGGGAAACTCAAGAACTGTTCTATGCATGACTGTCTATTGCTTAAAAATTGCTTACAAGTAATTGTCTTAAAGACACATCTTTGTTCTTGAGACTGGCGAAGGTATAAAAAGATGCATGTGTTTTGCTTCAGTTCTGAGAAGGAGTTGCACAGAAACGTTGCGTCAGGCCCACACTGGTTAAACTTTCTTGTACAGTGAGTATGCATGTCGATTACACCAATGAGACGTCTAAATCGATTGTTTGACCACTTAAGGACATAATGTTAAAAAATTAACTCGATAAAAGGAATCCAGCGGAACATTTTGAAGCATATTTGACCTTGTTCTCCAGCTGAAGACTCAAACCTAAAGTAATGTGTTAGTTTAAGAGTATACGCCTGTGCACCACCAAGTTCAGCAACAATGCAGCATTTGAACACTTTCGTTGTCTGAGCAGGTACGTTTCCATGGCCAACGCCGATAAGAAATGGGGAACAGCGACAAAGCTGCAATATTAATACATGTTGCAAAAAAAGTCCTTAACTCTCCAGCATTCGACAGGATCAGCTGAAAAACCTGGTTTTTGCTTCTGCTTTGTCTTTCAGACATTGCAATTTCCTCTTGTATAAATAGGCATGAACACACACACACACACACACACACGCACACATGTCCACAGACACAAACACACCTCTCAATAGGCGTGAGTTCAAGCCCACAGGACACTCATCTGTTTGCTTGAAACAACAGATGGTTCCCTTGTTCTCTCTGTATCACCTTGTCTGAGGAAGTCAAAATCAAGAGTAACAACTTGGATGAGGAAGCAAGGTGGCGTGCGCGCGCGCGTGTGTGTGTGTGTCAGAAGAGGAGGATTTCTATTATGGCGAAGGTGACCATTGAATGACTTTGTTTGCATCTCTCATAGCCCTATTGCCGGTAGGATATCCTGCAGTCAGATTCCTAAAAGCCGCGTGCGCGAGTGGGCTACGTGGGTTTTGCGTCCATGAGCGTGTGTTTGTGTGTGAAGGTCAGCTTGCCAGCGCAGTTTCTTTTCCTATTCCTCTTCCCTCTCGCGCAGGTTTTGATCTCTCAGCCGCGAGATCAAAGGCGCTCTCTGGCTATTAGTCAGCGCGAGCCATTGATCCCTCATCGATCCACGCGAGACACAGCCGCCCCGTGAACACCGCGCGAGGCTCCCCAAAGCTCTTCCCGCGCGTCAGGAGAGAGAGAGAAAGAGAGCGATAGGAAAAGTGAGGAGAGGAGAAAGCAAAGGAGGGAGGTGAAGTCGTGTGTGTGTGCGCGCGCGTGTATATTTTTCCACTGGCGCGGGCAGAGCCAAACTCGAGCTTTTTCTTTGCCGCGGGACATGAAACAATGAGGCTCGAGCCGGTTTTAATAAAGCGCGCTTTCCCTCCTTTCAACTCTGGCGCGAGGCGGACGAGCCGGCAGCGGAGAGCGATCGATAATTAATGACGATGAATAATTTAACCCTATCGATTGATACTTTTTTCTTCATCCTTTTTCCCTTCTTTTCCTTATTTTCTTAAGGCCAGCGTTCTATATCACACTAATACCGTTTCGCTCGTTCAACATCCTCATCTCCACTTACCTTCTCCTAAACTTGTTGAGTTCTTCACCTTTCATGAAAAAAAAACGTAACAACAACAACAGAAGAAACAAAAAAAAAAACAAGTTCCTTTATTTATCACAGACTACAGTTGCTGCGAGTCGAATTGGGGTCTAAACTTCACCCGACTTCTCCGCATAAACGGAAATGGCTGAAAAGGAGACCATGTCATTTATATTGCGTTTATTTAACTTCACTGTGTCCCTTCTGCAAAACCTACGTGGTAATAAACCTAAATTGCAGTCCTACAACTATAAAAGTTACAAGGAAATGTAATTACCAATTTACCTCATGCACTGCTCTTCAGTTGAGCAAGAAATCTGTATTATTCCACGAAAGAAAGTAGTTCCAAACAATACCTTAAAAAACAAACAAAAAAATAAATAAATAAACTGTCTTGAAAATACAATTTCAAAATGTGACATTAGACACACAGAATGGGAGGTCACAAAAATATTTCAAGCCTTTAAAGAAAAAATAAATCATCAGGTGGTTTTTGTGTGTGTATGTGTATGTATGTATATATGTGTGTGTGTATATATATATATATATATATATATATTACTAATTGCCTGTTTCATGAAGCTCTGTATGTATGCTTGTACGTATTCCCTCTTTTTGATCTCGCCAGTGAGGAAAACAGTTTTCTGACTATCACTATGCTGCTGCTGTATTGTATCTTTGTAAACTATATTGCAGTGGATGGCATCCTTGTTGGGCACTCCTGTCAGATGATAGCCTGCCTCGGTGTGAAGGACTCAGTATTAGCTCTGCCCCTGCAGTGTGGCGTAATGGGAGCTCTGTGGGAGAACAAGTGGAGAGCCTCTGTGCTCCTGTAACTATACATCTTGGTTAAATACAGTGACAGTAGTGCACTACTGCCTGTTCCTTTCACACAGGCTGCGCTGACTTCTCACCCGGTCCTCTGACAGCATGATGGGTGTATGGGGTTGAAGATACAGCGGAGTGACCATGTGGAAATGTAACCGCTGTTAAAGGTGCTATATGATGATATAGTGTTATTGTGCAGAGCTTCTGACTCGTACAGTAAGCAAATAGTTTTATATTGTTACGCTGGTTACAGCTACACCTGTGCCTTTAAAAAAGGCTTTATGATTATAAATATAGTAAAATATCAATTTTGATGGCACCAAAATATTTTTGTTCATCTCCTTGCAAGTTAATTTGGTCGACAAGGTTGCTGTATTTGCTTCTCTTGCTCTAATGAAGTCCACTGAATCCATAAACTGTCATATATGCTGAATTATGAGATTTGCTTCCTTGTCGAATTCAAGGAGCAAAATGTGGTCTTAAACAAAGTCAAAAAATAAAAATGAAAAATAAATAAATAAGTAGCCAAGTTGGGTGGAAAACAAAGTTTTTAATAAAACAAACACTCACAAAGTTCTTAACCAAGGACAACTGGAAGTCTAAGACTCTATGTACAAAACGCATGCCAAAAAGCGAAGCGAAACTAAAATACGAGCCACCGGCTGGAAGGAGAACAGGCAAGAAATACGAACAATCTGAAAAAAGGAAGTGAGAGGCTGAATGTTCACAGCGGCTGATGGACAGTAAGGAAGGGAGTTTGAACAATAACCACAGGAAACAGACATCACAGAGAACAAAACGGTTTCAAAGTTTCAAAATAAAACAGAGTGAAGTTAATTGTATGACAGAATGTGAAAATCTTAAGAAAAACATCATGACAGAGCTGCGGTTAATTGTTTAAAACTGTTCCTGTGTGGAAAAGAGCAGATTTTTTTTTATTTTTTTTTTACACATTTTGGAAAAACAAATTGATGCAATATTTATAAATAACCCATTATTAGTTATTTCATGACACATAAGTCTCAAATGTTAATTAGGCTACAAAGCATTTTATCCAAATAAGAAGACCTACAAGAGCCACTGCAGGAACATAACTTGATGCAGCATTGACTTTTCTCTTTAGCATTTAGATAGACAGGTTCCCTTCCCTCTCCCTGGCCGATCCTCCAGCCCACCCCTTCCCCTTCCTCCTCCTCCCCTTCTCTCTTCTGTCTCTCCCCTCCTCGTTTCTCCTCTCTCCTTCGTTCCATCTCCTCTAACAAACCCATAGCAGAGTCCCTCTGTTCTTCCACCCTGAGGCTGACCAGTGTGTCAGAGCTAACCAGGGAGAGGAACAGAGAGAGGGGGAAAGACAGAGATAGCAGGAGAGAGGCAAGCGGAGAGGAATTGAGAGGGAGAGGGTTCAGTCGGGCCTTTTTCAGGGGCAACCAAAAAAAAAAAAGGGAAGATGAGACAGATGTACTGAGTCTGTTTCATCTTATGGAAAAAGAAAACGGGAGAGGCCAGCTCTTCGTGATTCTCACAGTGTTCTATCTTTTTATATCGCGACCCATCACTCTTTCCTTCTTTAGACAGCACTGGAGACATAATGTTGCCTGAATGTCAAGCTGCCCCTCTTCCCTCCTCTACCCCAGTCACTTTGCAGAATTTCAAAAACACAGTTACATTGCACTCCTCACACCGTTTCCTTTTTTCCCCTTTGAGTGGCCTACTAACCTTGGCTGCCAAAGCACGGCGCTTCTGCTGATGGGGCCCCAACACACGGCTGAATAATGTCATCAGCTTCTACATTTTGGAGGAAAATGTTATGGGTTATTTGGGACATTTATCTCCTCATTGACTCTATTGTCGAGAAATCACAAGATGCTCATCACTTCATTGTTTACACAGGTTATATTAACATGCAGAAAACACTACAAATACCCTGAAACAGGCATCACCATTTCAAAATGTCATTTTAAGTGGGTCAGTGAGATTTTTGAGGGCCCCGTGTTACCTTTTTGTTTTGTTGTGGGGTTTTTTGGGGGGTTAAAGATTTGGTTTTGGTTCATTTCCGTTGCTCAGATGGTTAGAAGCACTTGGTTCGGTTTAGGAAGCTGATGTACATGGTTTGGGTCTGGAAAGATCATAGCTGGAGTTGGACTGTTTTTCACAAAGTTTTACTTCCTGTTTCACGGCTGCATTTCCTAGGTAGTTGGTGCAAGATTTCACATGTTCTTACTCACATCGCCTGAGGTTGCTTATATTTTTAAACCTAGCAGTATAGGTATCAATAACAGTTTGCATAAATAATACATGCCATCATTTTTTTATCAATAAAACACTTACACAGGACAGCATGAACATTGCAACTATTTTTATTTTATTTTTTAATTTTTTTTTACTAAAAACTGTTGAACTTTTGAACTTGATCCCTTTTCCATTATAATGAAACTGGATCAAGAAGACAATGTATGGTTTGCATGACCAGGATAAATCACATCATACTCCATAATGTTGATTAAAAAAAAACAAAAAAAGTGTCTCAGTAAAAGGGAGCCAACTTTGTCTGTTAACTTCTTAAGAAATGGTTAAAAAAAATGGTTAAATGGTTCTGTTTTTTTGCTGTCCACCCATGTTCCACTCGTCCCTTCACCACCATTAAGCGGTTTATTCCACAGTGTACAGTAGTGAACACTATACAGCTATGCAGTTAACTAAATTGCAGGATTGTTCATTTAAATTTCACTCTTGGATGGCTTATCGATTAGCTGAAAGTCATTTGAGTGCATAAATGTAGATTTTAGATATTTGCAAATTTACCACACCAAAAAGCCTTTCATCTTTGATGCGTGATCCCTCAGGCATGTGTCCTCACATTGTTGTTGTGTCTTAAAGACACAGAAAAACATTGCCAGCACTCTCTTTCGGTAAATCTATCAAAAGCCTCTCACTCATCCGCACACCAGTGGGTTTCCATTTGCTAGAACCAGTTCAGGCCTTCGCTTCGCAACATGTGCAGGAGCCCAACTGAGGCTTCCTTTGAATTTGTCTTTATCAGGATGAGACTGTGCACGGTGATTAATTACCCTTTTTGTGCATTTTTACTATTGTCACGCTGCTAACTGTGTGATTCATCATCCACATTGGTTTCGTGGGTGACCTTTTGTGAGAAAGAAGTCCTTTTGTATGGACTCTTGTGTACGCTGCCACTCTTTGCAAAACAAAGTGTTTGTTTGTTTTTTTTTCATCTGCCCACACCTCTCCTCTCTATCAGCACAGCAGCAGTTTCAGTAAACAAAATGCACTCTCTCTTTCGACTTGGTGAGATGTGCGTTAGTGTGTCAATAAGGATTCAGTCAATATCTATGGGCTTCATGTCTTATTTTGTGTGATGCTTCTGACTGTGTGTGCGACGTCTACCTGAATACCTGCGTATTTGTGCCATATCTGTTTGAGACTGTACAATCTGTTACATCTGTGAGTGTCTGTATCTGAGTCTGTGCGTGTGTGTGTGTAAAAGTGTGGTACAAGTGTGTGCGTATGAGGAACTGTATTCCCTGGGCTGCTAGTTATAATGTTTCTGGGGGTGATGGGGGGGAACTTGAAAGCCCTGTGCTGCCCAAATCAAAACTAACAAGGAAATGATGGGGGCTCCTTTATCTCCTCTCTGGCCTGGGGGGCCGAGGGGGGCGAGATTGGGAGACTGGGCATGGAGGAAAGGAGGAGGAGAGAGGGAGGGAGGGAGTGAGGGAAGGAGAGACAGAAAGATGGAGAAGAGGAGGAGAGGGGGGGGGGGGCAGCCTGGCTTCCTCTTTGATTTGTAAAAAATGCATTACCTCCGAAATCAAACGGAAAATTACTGCGCCGAAGCGAAACACACGGAGCAGGAGAGAAGAGGAGCCGGGTGGGGCAGGAAGAAGGGAGGGAGGAGACAGTGGAAAGGTGTGTGTGAATAGAAAGGAGGTGGGAAAGAGGAAGGGAGGATTCACCTGTGCAGATATGCTGCTGGAGACAAAAAAAAAAAAAAAAAACAACGGAGAATGAGTATAGATTTGAAGAGGTGCATATACGGGTGATATTTGAGGTAGAATGATGAGAGCACATGTGTGCGCTTTCCTTAGTGAAGACGAGCCTATTCATGCTGTGAACCATGGGAAAATGGCAATAGAAAGAGATGATGCAGTACTGATAACCTGTGGCCCTCAGGAAAGACGAAGCGTATAGATTATACTTCCAACCTAAAGAATAACTCATTTTTTAACGATCAGACCTCACAGACGCCTTCAATTAAATAAACTGGTTAGATGTCAACATTTTAATGGGAGGAAGCACTTTTGAAAGAGTTTCTATTACTTGGCATCCTCCTATGTTGAATTATTAAAATGAGACATGTTAGGTTTTGTTTTTGTTTTAACTTTGAAACACCTGAAAATGTGTAATTTTGTAATTTTGTATTAGAATACCTGTGAAAGTGTCTGCAAGCAGAAACACGTGATGGACAGCGAAAAGAACGATAATGCGAACGACGATAAGAAATAAATCTCTACTCGATATACCTGAGAACAGACAGAACGGCGTAGAAAACCAGGGGAAGGATGGAGAGCGGGAGGAGAACAAATGGGGGCCACAATCCAAACACTAGAAGCCGGGTGAGAGCGACGCAGAGACAGAGCGAGCCAGCCAGAGACTGAGAGAGTGAGAAATGCCTGGAGTTAGCAATAATAATTTATACAAACACACCTTAATAATTCACATTCTATTTCAATGCTGGAGGGAAAATCCAAAATTCACAGAGCATAATTAAATAGAGACGGAGAGAGAGAGAGAGAGAGGGAGACAGAGGTGGGGGGAGAGGTAGAGAGGCCAGCTTTAAAGATACCAGTGTATCAGCGGGGTATCTCTTCCATTTGAGCTTTGTCAAACAACTCTGACGAAACTGCAATATCAAAACCACATCCTGTCTGGGTCCTCGTCCAAACGCCGAAACCTCCATCCCGTCTCCTGTCAGCAGATGTCTATATGCATTTAGTTAGCAGACATTACCATAATGAGTTCTCGTTTAACAAAGCAGACCACCCCTTTTTCATTCACACATGATTATTTATTGAGCTTTAAGGGCGGTAATGGCGTTCCAGTCGCAACTCTGATCTTAGGGATTTTTTTGTTTCTTTGTTTTTTTATCTACCCATCTGACGCGCTCTCTCTCTGGAAGCTCATGTGTACGTGTATTTCAACTCTGTGTTATTTGTTTGTAATATTACACATGGACGTTCAAATGTCATGAATTTGTTTGACTTTGAAATTGTTGTATTAAATAATCTCCATCTGATTCAGTTCTTTGTTGTTGTTTTTTTTTTTTATTGTATTCTTTTTAGTAGCATTATAACAGTAATGAATTATAATTTTAAGTTATTGACTATTTCCCTTTTTGTTTGTAGTTATATTTACTTTGGCACTTTGTTGCTCCTACAGTTTAGTGGTAAATTGTTTAAGGTAAATAAACTTATCACTACCCTAACCAGCCATGACTGTTAGTGTTTAGAACAATTGGCCGATAAAACCACCCTGTTGCAAGAGAAGTTTTTAAGTGTGTACTTACTCTTTGTCTACCTCAGACTAAAAATACTTTGAAAAGGCAGGACATTTGTAAAAAAAAGAAGCATTTATTGGTTATAGGGGTGTCATTTATGAGGTGTCACACAGGGGGGCATATGTTCTGTACATCTGTAGATAAATACTGGAAATTACAGAAAACTGGACACCACGAAAGAAAGAAAGAAAGAAAGAAAGAAAGAAAGAAAGAAAGAAAGAAAGAAAGAAAGAAAGAAAGAAAGAAAGAAAGAAAGAAAGAAAGAAAGAAAGAAAGAAAGAAAGAAAGAAAGAAAGAAAGAAAGAAAGAAATGTGCCAAAATATTAAATAATAGTAATAGTACCTTCTCAAATATTCCATGGTGAATCATTACAAAATAAAAACAGATTTATATGCCAAGTTTTATGTCTGGAAACAATTATTTAGTGATATAATCAAAATTCCTTATTTTTTAAATATCACCTTTTAATGTTAAAGATAAAGGCCATAAACTATAGACCTTAGATCACCATAAATGAAGACATAAAAGATGGATCAAATTTAACCTAATGCTTAGAAAAACTCCAAACACTCCTCAGTGCATGAAGTTGGTTCACCTGCAGAAAAACTTTGCAAAGGACTTACCAAGACAAAATCTATATTTAAAATACAATTTTTAATGTATAATTTGGCTGGGCTGTTGAGTTGGTTTTCAAAGGTCTATGCGGTTCCTCCTCTTAGATATGCACTTTAGGGATGTCCACCACATTGCATCAGACACAGCCTCAGGTGGCCATACAAGATCACATCCATCAAACACCTGATCTCCACCAAAGACATATGAAACATAACCTTGCTATATTTCACATCGATTTAAGATATCATTTTGAACTCACAGCGTGCCTTTAGACCCTTATGCAATACCTCGTTTTTTTTTTTTTTACCAAAGTTTGTACTCAACTTCAGCTCCCTGGAATAAACGTTGTTAACTCTGCCTTAAGCGGAGTTTTTTTGTTTTGTTTTGTTTTTCTACTAAATGCTGCGTGATGTTCTTCTGGTTTCGTTTGCAGAAATCTAAGTCTCCTCTATTAATTGTTGCAGGTGTTGAGGAGGTATGGACTGCAACTGCGTCAGTGATCTGCTGCTCCCCCCTGTGCCCACCCTCTGGACGCCAGGTGTGTATGTGTAGCTCAGGAAGTATCCTAGGTGACGAACCCCTCGTTTCCCAGCGTGTTCCTTACCTGTAAATTGCTATGGTCAAATGCATCTGCTACTTCTTTTCTTTAAGTCATCATTGATAGTTGTCAACTTAACGGTAACTTTACTTTGTTGTTTCAAACCTGTAAAATAAATATTTACAGCAATCCCAAAATCCAATACACAGTCAAATAGCAAAATCACTCAACTCTGTTCCTAATAAACATTACTATCATCATCAATATCACATGGTGAAATTCATCTAAAATATTCTGATTTGAAAAAAAAATTAACCCTACAGACGCACATGGGCAAACAAATCGAGTCTCTGGTGGTAATTGGCTCTATGTCTTATGATTTTAAATGGCTAGTTAGAGCCAGATATACTGTGAGCAGAGTCAAAAAGCTACCTAACTTCATCTATGATGTGCATACAGTTGGCTTTTAAAATTCAGGCCCAAGCAGCATCAATCAGATCTCCCCCAGCGAGCTGTCATCATCCCACTGACCAATCTGTTGAGGCTAGAGGGCATTAGCACAGACTAACATTGCTCAAGGCACGTGCTGTGATATTAAACACATCATCCCTCACCTCCATCACTCATCAGTCACTCAGACAGCGATCGCTCCCCCTGCCCTCCCACCCCCACCCCCACCCCACCCTGAACCAGCGAGCAGCAGAACAAACAACAGACCTTAACTTCATCCTCCTCTGATTTTTTTCTGCCGCCTCTGTTCAGGGTTCGCCTTCCCCGACTGGGCTTACAAGCCCGAGTCGAGCCCCGGCTCCAGGCAGATCCAGCTGTGGCACTTCATCCTGGAGCTGCTGCAGAAGGAGGAGTATCAGGGTGTGATCGCTTGGCAGGGAGATTATGGGGAGTTCGTCATCAAGGACCCAGACGAGGTGGCCCGGCTGTGGGGTATAAGGAAATGCAAGCCTCACATGAACTATGACAAGCTGAGCAGGGCACTGAGGTATGTTTGCATCTGATAAGTCGCATCCTTTATCACACTTCAGTTTATATTATTTTATTTTTTTTAGACCCGAATTTAATCCTCACTTTACATCTCTCTTCTCCATGTTGACGAAAATGGAAAGATAAAGGTGGAACTGTTCTACAGGGGGGACGTCAATACCCTCAATTTCTCCTTATCTGTTGACATCCTCATGGAAAGTTCACCACTGAGCTGCCAAAAAAGAAAAAAAGAAAAGAAAATTCAATATGGATTTCAAAATAAAGCCCCAGTGGAAAATAGCTGTGACTTCTTCAGAACGGGAAAAACTGCAGCACCGAACTTGCAGCAAGTTCAGACTCTATACCTTCAGCAGTTTACATCCCCAACCACTTTCGCAATTTTCTTATGCAAATACCCACTACCCCAAGTTGTTCCCCACCCCACCCCCTCCTCCTGCTTTCCTTTGGCCCCTTGTTAATGGGGGCTGTCGTCAGAGTCTAATTGTTATGAATTGGCTGGGGCCACAATTAGCCTTCTTAATTAGCCTCACTTAATTGCTCAATTAAGGGCCACGGCACAATTGCCACGCAAAGCAAAACATGTACACATCATTGCACTGGGTTCAGCCACAGTGAATACACGCTGATATGTAACGCCGCTGTGCTTGTTGATATAGTGGGTCTGCATAATTAGGCACTGCTCACCAGTATTTACTGCTGAGGTTGTGTAATGCATTCTGTGCTCTCACTGTGATCACTTTAAAACAAAGGACTCTAAATGCAGGAAGACATCTACATATCCACAGGTTTTTTTTTTTTTTTTTTTTTTTTTTTTTTGATCCCAGCCCACCACGCCGCGCCTCCAGAGCTCTCAGCTCCTTTACCTGGACCAGATGGCTTTATGTTTTCCCTTCACCGCCAATCAGAACCATCCCGGTACACTGTGACGCCTCCATGGGTGGCAAGGGAAACTGGCATGACGACAACTCGACATGCCCAGTGGGAGACACTTGGAGATTGTTACCATGGAGACTGCTGTTGCTGTACCAACTTTTTGTAAATGCGCTCTGCTGCTGGAAACAGTGTCAGCTTTTTTGAGTCCTGCACATTTACATCACAGTTTCAGAGAAGACTAAACATTCATATATCAAAAAGCTTTTATCCCAAACTCTTGCAAAAATGTATCAACATTAACAAGGAGGTTTTTGATTATGTTTGTAGAAATCAATTTGTTTTTGTCATTTTACGTCTACCACACATCTGAGAATCATCACATTACCTTTTCATTTCTTGTTATTCTGTAATTTAGGTGATGTTTAATGAAAGAAAATTGATGTTCTGTAGTGTCTTTATGTTAGGATTTCAGAAGGATTTGGCCTTGTATTGAATAAAGGCAGTGAGACATAAATTGATCTGAGGAAGGAGGAGATGAATAAAAACAGTGGGAAATCAGCTTAGCGCTTTGCCTCACAGCATTGAAGTTGTTTATTTATTCTTTTCTTACAGTGAGGAAACACAGAACCTTGACATGAGCATTAAAATAATCCTTCCCTCCTCTTTTTCCTTTTTCCTGTATCCTTTATCCCCTCTCTCCATCCCTCTATCGATATCCTCTCCTCCTCCTTTGCAGGTATTACTACAACAAGCGTATTTTGCACAAAACCAAAGGGAAGCGTTTCACCTACAAGTTTAATTTCAGTAAGGTGGTGCTGGTGAACTACCCCATCCTGGACATGGCCAACTCTCCCTTCTTTCTGGCCCAGAACCATTTCAACGGGGGTTCCGCCACGCCAGACTGCAGCCCAGAGGTATGAAGGCTGCGACGGACAATTATGGATAAATGAATGAAAGATATGATGTGACACATTTGAGAAACGAGGCTCACGCAAGCTGAGATATGAATGTTTTAATAGTTTATTTAAACAAGCAAACAAAAAATATACAGGAAATGATTATAAAAGACAAAAGTTGTGGAACCTGAAGAACAAACCCTGAAATCTAGCCAGAGATCTCACTCCACTCCTTAATTATTTTTAATTACCAGGGCTTTAGTTCAGGTAACTGAGATCTGCTTCACCCTTGTGATTTTTGCTGTTTTCTTCTCGGACTCCTGCTGCGTATTCCCTTTTTACATGAGAACGGTGGTACTCGCCGCTGCTATCTTTTATTCATCATCTCTAATGGTTGTCATAATAGCTTACAATTCGCTTATTATTTGCCCGGAGAGATTGTAAAATTTTTAAAGAGATAAATTATGTCAGAACACAGAAACAGCACAGCATGAACAAAGATGTCCTAAATTGGGTTAAAAAAAATATATTAAAAAAATGCTTTGTCTTTACCTGAATATCCACTAAAGCACTAAGAAATTAAGAGGTTTTTTAAGCATGAACAAATGAATTAAATGTTTCAAATTCTCATGTAAATTATGGATGAAGCCAAGCAAATTATCCACAAACACTATTTTCATAGTTGGATGGAAGTGCAGGTGTGCAGATAATTTAATTTTAGACTAATGATGTCCTAGAAAGTAGACAAAGCTTAAAAGTGCCGCATAAGGGAAGAATCATCCATCATTTGTCTGTGACAATGTTAAGATAGGATAAGGAGATGCAGGCTCTGAAGGAGACCAAGCGGCGGGACGGTTTTAACTTGTCCTTAAAACAAAAGAAAACATTATCCCCTCCTTCTCTCATCCCTGTCTCCGACGGTGTATCCATCTGTCATCGATTGAAAATGAAAGAAACAGAAAGCAAAGGGGTCGCGTCAGATCAGATCAATGGAGGGTCGTTAATGCGGTTTGTTAAGCAACGTAGATCTCGCGGCTTGGGAGTACAGTCTTGCCTTTCAAACTTGGGGCTGCGGGGGTGACAGATAGTATTGATCCAAAGTCATGCGACGGAGAAAAAATCCCCCCTTTGTCCTCTTGATTCCTAAGATTCAACTGTTACACTCGCTTTACCTTGTCTCACGCTTCTTCACATTATTTTAAACTGACAAAAACACACGCACACTGACTCGCAGACACACACAGCTGCCCTACTTCCTGAATGGATGTCATTCTCTCATGTTTCACTTTTTTTTTTTGTCCCGTGTCCCTTTGCAGCAACGGGCCCACTATCCCCCTTTCTTCTTGTCATTTGTGCTTTGTGCTCTCAGTCTTAACCGCTGGTCTTCATTTGACTCTGTAGTCTCCCTGCTTTTGAGTCTTTGAGCCTCTCTGTCCTCCTGCCTCCTTTTTTTAACCTCAAGTCTCATGGCGCCCCGTTTTCTTATCCTGTCCTTGGTGCAAATGTGTCCTCGCTTGCGTCTCACCGGTAGCTGCTGCTGCTCCTGCACACGGCCGAGGCGGATTTGTAGGAATACATGTGTTAAATTTAACAGGTATTTTCAACGTTCTTTTTTTTTTTGTTTCCTCTCTCTCTCTCCTTTTTGTCCACTCAGGCCATACAGTCACTGTTTCCTCGTTTGCCGGACACTGGGAGGGGAGCATCCCTGTTTGATCGGGGGACCACGGCACCGGGGCCGGAGGGAGACAAACTGAGACTGGACACATTCCCTTTCCTCGGTTCAGGTGAGGTCACAGAAGGAGAGATGTTAGTGCCTTTCACGTGCCAATGGAAAAATCACCAATCCTCCAATATCTCAGGGACACCAGAAGGAGAAAGACAGATGATATACCATCAGAAAACAGTAAACAATGTTGGGAGGTGGAAGGAAAAGACATCAGACAGAGGAATGAGAATATTATGAGGCATGAACATTTATTGTTAAAGGAAATAAGAGAGATGGCTGTCCCGCAGCAGCCTGCAGTGAGGCCGTGCTACAGGTGAGAGCGACCAGAGTCGTTTGTGAATTATGCATGCCAGCAGTGGAAAGAGACAATTTGAAGGCCAGAGAAATTATCCACTTCTTTGTTATGATTGTTCACATTTTGTACTCCCCCATCTCAGCACAAGAGTCAACCAAAGCATCGTTAGATTTTGATAAGTTGTAACTGCGTCAACATCCACATCTGCTTTTGTTTGCATCCCTCCCTGCGCGCTCTGTGTGTGCATCAGAATGCACACGAATGTGCAGGGATGGAGCAGTAGTGTGCAAACACATGTACTCACACACATGCAATCAACACCACACAACCTGCAATATCCCCCCCTCGTTCTCTCCCTCCTCCCCACTCTGTTTGTCCTCAGGTCCTATTCCCCCCTTCTTCCCTTCTTACCCTCCTCTCCCTCCCATGTGTCCCTGCTGTCCTAATCCCTTCCCAGGCAGGAAGGCCCTAATTGAGGGTGCAGGCTTCAGTTTGTGGCCTGTGGGCGCCCATTACTGTGTTTTCATAAGCAAGTGAGGCCTGCCTGACTGATTCAATATTCATGTGTCTGCCAGCTACTCCTGGCCCAGCACGCAGAGACTTCACCACTGTCAAATTAGCCCTGCATAGTAAATAACAGAGTGAAAGAGAGAGAGTGAAACCGGGAGAGATGGAGGGTGCAGCAGAGACAGAATCTCTGAGCTGCTTGTCATTTGGAAGGAAGTCGAGCAGGTTGAGAGGCAAAGCTTTTGTTTGTTCATTAAAATTGAATTCCAGCATCACCTCAGATTTCCCCCATTTTTCCATTATAAAATGATGCTTACAAGGAACCACATTAAAATGTGGTGCAATGTTGAATTTGGCATGCTGAAGGGATTTTTTTTTTTTTATTAATCTGAAATGATACAGTGACATGTAAGAACATGAGGCTGACATTGTTTCTCAGTGTGACTGTGATGACGTGCTGTCAAATCAGAGCCTGGGAGTTTTCATTTAGTTATTTTCCAGCGCGCACTAATCATCCGCTATTTGAGTGATTTGAACTCTGCCTGATCACTTTTTACTGCAGTGCAGAATCTTTGTGCTCACATCTGTTTTGCAGCAGCGTGAAGTGGGTGTACTACACAGTTCTGGCATGCATAAATGAACCATCAGGTTTTTTTTTTTCCTGTTGAAAGCAGCCGTGCCTGAATTAGCCCCTGTGGCTCCTGATTAGAATTGCTAATGCCACTGACTATAATTAGTGAACATTCTTGGATGTTGAACGTCAGGAAACCTTTGCCCCTTCTGAGACTTAACCTCCATCTCTGGATCTTTTCTGTCCTATAGGTGCCCCATGCTACTCCAAACCTCCATCCCTGTTGGGCCCGTACCCTCGCAGCCCACCTTTTGACTACCCATGGGGCTTCAACCCCTACCTCCCAGGGGCATTCTCTCTCAATAACTGCCCCAAACTTCCCCCTGGCTCCCTCTACCCCTCCCAGTTTTACCCCAACCCTTTGCAGAGCAGCCTTTCCCAGCTGCCTCATCCATTCTCCTCCTTGCTCCCCCCAGCGGAGACAGGAGGGGGCGAAAGAGGAGCAGCAGGGCAAAATGGTGGGACAAACGGCACTGCAGGTGGTCAGCCAACCAGACTCTGCCTGCCACCCTACCCAGGCAGCTTACCGATGGGTCGGACAGACATTGGCAACGGGGCACCACTGGGGGAAAGGGAGAAAGCGGAGACCAATCCTCCAGGTTCAGGGCTGAGTCTGGGCCTGGGGGCGGTCAGCCTAGGAGCCGGGACTGGGACAGGCCAGCAGAGCCCCACGGAGAGGAGAGGAGGGGTGAAGCAGGACCCAGAGTCAGACTCAGACCTGGAGATAACGGATCTGAGTGACTGCAGCTCGGAGAACGAGAACGACCACGAATTCAGCATCAGAAAGGAATCCAGCCTAGCAAACAGATCACAGGTTGTGTTGGATGGAAAGAAAGGAAATGTGCTGCCCCCCATCACCTCTCTCCCCCCACCAGTGTCCCCTCATCCTCTGAAGAGCCTGATGCCCATCAATCCTCATCCCCCGTCCCTGCCTCCGTCGCTTTCTCCTTCCATGGCTCTGCATGAAAGACACAGGGAGACAGAGACTCTCAAAATGATACACAGCTAAGACATTTTCTGCATCCACCATCATACCAGTCTACGCTCTAACAACTCTCTTTTTCTCTCCTGCCACTTCTGATACTCTTTTTCTGCTTTAAATGATCTAATCTTCAGTCACTAGATTAACACCCCCCCCCCTCCCTCCAATGAAAAGGCTGTTATGTTTTTTTTTACTTCTGAAACTTCTCTTTCCCTGTTTACTTTACAACTTTAAACTTGCCATTTGTGTTTTGCATTACTGTCATGTCCATCTCACAATACTTTAGGTCAGTTTTTAGGATGTTAGTTGTCTGAATCAACTATCGTGTCCGTTATGTTGTCATTTTTCACACCAAATGTTTGGCCGAGACCGCCAACTGAACTCCTGTGTTTGTTGTCCATAGCTGAGCGTTATAACACAGCAGTGCCTAACTTGACAAGAATAATAAGTAGCATCCCTAAATTATCAGAACAATGCAACAAATAATGCTCAGACTGCTCCAGTTTCACAGATATATCTTTGAATTCTTGACATTTAGGACTGTAAATAAAATCACTTCTAAGAAATAGTGAAATACTGCCACCTAGTGGTCATTTCAGTCAACGTGTCTCTCAAAGAGTCGCATCCAGCCGCTGCTTTGAAATCCCTAAGTAAAACTGTTACTCCCTAAGTTAATTTAACACTATTTATGTATTCATTAGTTCTAGTGGATTTATTTAAATGCAAAAAAAAAACAAACATATTTTTCAGTAGTGTTAACTGTGTCAGTCTGTGAATGTTTACTTTGTCCAGTGGATTCCTGCGCATTTGATAATAGGAAAGAAAAAGAGAGCAGCAAAGAGCTGGATCAATTTTGAATTTGTATGAATATTTCTGTGTATATATTTTAATATGGTGTATATGACATTTAATTATTATTCACTATGATAAAATTAGCTGTATTGTTGTGATTTAATTCAGTATTTAAAAATGTTGGAAAAATTTTAAGCCTAGGTGTATCAAAGTTTAAATTATTAATGGCAGAAGATCTGCTCTGAAGATGTTTTTCTATGTTGAGGACAGACTTCACGCTGGGAATTGTCTCTGATTCCCTCAGCCCCGGATAATTGTGCCCTTTGGTCATTTTTGCCAGATGCCCAGCGAACAAACCCTTTGGGTTCTAAAAACATGCTGGTAGACTTATTTTTCTAGTTAGCATTCATGTAACTGTCCTGTAATTAGTCAAATGTGAATAATATTGGTCTTTGCATTTTCTTTTTCCAAATCTTACCCCCTAAAATCTGTTTTGATTATTTTTCAGTCAATGCTTTTTGACCAAACCGATAGCAGCGGCAGCAGCAGGGCGATTTGGTTTGCTGCAAGACATTAAACAGTGGGAAAAATATTTACAAAAACAGTTTATCTTTGCTCTCCTGAAATCTAACGAGCTGCATCCTTTCTACAGCCCAGTTTCTCGGCACAGAGTCACCACTATTGTACAGTTTCTTAGCCTTTGCGGCCCATGGTTTGTCAAACAGTGGTGGTTTACTGATCGGTTGTGAAAGCTCTGTTGTAAAGTTAATGTAAAGCTCTATGTTCGTTGAATCATTCCAAGAAAGGCCTTCCCATCACCTCCATGTGAAGTCCACTAACTAACAGCTGTAAATACTGTTTCCTTTGTGCGTGTATGTGTGTGTATACACCTAAAAATGGCAATGCTGTGAGATTGCCTATCATCTTTCTTTGTTTTACTGTAAAGAGGAAAAATGGAAAGTGCAAAAAGAAGAAAAAGATTAATATCTTCAAAAGCAATAAATATTATTCTGGATAGTGGGCTGTTGTTGCGTTTTTTTAATGCATTAATTTTTCCGAGAGCAACAACAACAGGTAAGACGGTCCAAAGATGAGGTTTCCCTAATTTATGAAGTTTATTCCATTGCAACTATTGAAAAAATAGTTTAAAGTAGTGATTTGATAAATAATTTGGATTAAGCCACCAATATCTGCTGAAGATTTGTTTTGGTTGCTGTTTGTGGGTTCTGCTTAATTTACCTCTGAATGTGCTCATTATTGCTGCTGACAGTAGTAATAATCATTAAGTTTGTGCAGCTGTACAGAGACTTGCACTGATCAGACGCAAATAATGACTTTTGGAACAATTTGCATTCTTGAAAATATAATTTTATCCATCAAAAGTATGAAATTATGATTATTTTACAGCAAACTGCTATAGATTTCTGTTAGATCACATTGTTCTCATTTAATTAGATTTATAAAACGAGAGCATTGATTAAACAATCAGATTATTTCAAGTAATCCACAAACTGTCATGCTGAAAATGTCATGCCTGTTCTAAAAATGAAAAAGCAGAGCAAACAATTACATACAGTGCTAATTCAATTTTAATGTATTAATAGTTTGTAAATTTTGCTAACAATAAAGTGTCAACTGCAATTGTGCCTAATTTATAGTATTGACACTGTTCTTTTCCTGTTATACTTTCTACAGCTTAGAAAACACAGAATAGCAAAATAATGCCTTAACTGCATAACTTAGAATAAAAATATTTTAAATATAAATAAATAAATAAATAACAATGCAGGAAAATATGGTCAATCCACAAAAATAAAAAATAATTATGTCACATTTGTAGCTGATGATTCATTAATGCACACATGAAACAATAAAAGATTGTTATCATTACCAGGTTTTTTTTTTTCTCCTGTCCTGTTTACTCGCTCATGTTACTGGAGTTTAATCACAAACTTATGCTGTAGTTCCAAATATTTATTTATATATTTATATTATACATAATTTAGCATATGTGTTCCAACAGATATAAATATAAACCACATCTTTGTCTACAAGTTCCCTGCAAATGCATCACATCTTCAGTTTTGTTTATATACCAACAATTTATAAAAATGTCATGAGATCCTGTACGTAATAAAGATTAAAAAAAAATCTAAAAAAAACGCCTTTTCTCACTATAGATATTAAAGAAATGCATTAGGAATCTCTGCAAATTCTCACTGTGGAATAAATCACATGTAGTGCTCTTTTGCACCACAGAGTAAAATACTTAAAACAGGTGAAAAGTAACTGATATAGTAAAGAATTTTTGACCCAAACCGGGTCCATAACTGCAGTTTTCCTAGGCCCACATTTAGCTCACGATGAACATGAGCGTGGCAGACTAAACCTGGTTGCATTTCCACCATACACGGTGGCCCAGTTCTTCATTTTCTTTGGGCCTTGGGGCCAAGCCTGGACCTCACCTTCCCGTATCCCCTGTTAAAACTTGTTTATAATATTTTTCCCCAACTATCCTAAACAACACATGCCAAAACCTAAATTTTGCCCAGTGCATGAACTTTGGGATATGCCTGGCTCACTTAGCATTTGCTGGGACCGTAACTGAACCATGAGTGACAAAAACATTGCAGGCTAAGCCCGAACGTGTCTGTTAAACCTGAGAAATACAATCACCATTGTGACCGTGACCCATGAGTGACAGTTCTTGATGCAGTGTCATCGGACGGTTCAAAGATTGTAAGTATCTACTTTAGGTTTTTGCTCTTAATACATTTAATCGCATTATGTGATGATATTATGCACTGCAACTGGAGATATATACAAATCCATCTCATCTTTCTTTGGGGAAAATTGTTCATAAACATTTCCATTATTATTTTTTTATTTATCACATGTTTTTGACCAGCTGGATATCCTCTGAGTATTTGACTTCTCTGACTCAGCTTTTCAGGGATGTTGCTTTTGTACCACAATATAATTGCAATTTAAAAATATCACAGGGAGCTGGCATGGTCATTGTAGTATAAATAAATAATAAACAAATAACTGCAAAGTAACTCATTTCAGCGTTTCCCTGCAGAGATCACCACAGCGGATCATTGTTTTCCACATATTGATTGATCTTAGTTTTTTTGTTGTTTTTTTTAAACTTTTTTTCTTGGTCACATGTACTTCCTGACAGAACCCTAACCATGTATCTAGGGTCAGGACCAATACTATGAGGACATTGTCAGGTTCCGTGTCCTGCCAAGGGACGCCTTGGCATGTCATGTAAGACATGACAGTGATGAGGGTCAACCTCTGGTTGGAGGGCAGCCCCCTATGCCATGGCCATCCCACTGAAATGTAGAAAAACTATACAGCTACAACTACAGCTGATTTTGAAATGATGGATGGATGGATGGATGGATGGATGGATGGATGGATGTAAATTAATAAATGTAATAAAGCTGACAAAATAAAACGACGTATTGCAATGAAATGCATCTATACCATCTATTAAAATCAAATAGTTCCATTACAATATGTCAAATGTTAAAACTGATATTTCTATTGGTAAAATATGTGCTCTTCTTGAATTTGAAAATATATTTCACCAAAAGCTTAGTGATCTGTTCATTATGTGTCTCTTCGTAAAGTGCACTAAAGCACAGATACTGAGTCTTGAAAATGTGGCGACAAAAAGCCTGATGGTGCCTTTTCCTTTAGCCGACAGAATCCAGATTTAGCAGATTTTTGCAAAAAGTCGCAAATTTGGATACATATCGATTCAGACCACAGAAGGACATGAAATTTCTGGATCTCGTTTAAATCATTTCTTTTTTGATTCCATAGTTCATCGATTTAATTAAAGTTTTTGGATCCAGGAAGAAACCATGCGAACTGGTTATTTTTGTCAGAGGTGCTGCTACAGAGAAGTGGTTTCCTTTAATGTTGGGCTGCGGACACCCCAAATATGAGCCACTCAAAACTGATTTTCAGCCTTGCCCAAATATATACAGGGATTATCTAAAATTGTTAATAATAAAATATACCACAAATTATTAAATTCTCAAATTCTTTGCTATTTTACACTGAGAAAGGTTATTCCTAAAATGCTGCCAGTCACTGCACTTTTACTGGAGTAACATTTTCACTCTTTGTTGAGGGACTTTTGCGTGTAACAGAACACTACTGTGTAATATTAGGTAACAGCTATGAGTGCTTTCTAAAAAACAAAAACAAGACTTTAAATCTAAGAGTCTGGAGTCCTTTGGGGGTCCATGTGCTGAAAAACATGAAGATTGTCTGGATCGTGTCCATTTATGTCCACAGAGTGGCGCCAGGTGGATGGCGCGGACATAAGTGCTGACCACGCACGGAGTGAGCTTTCATTTAAACATTGGACTGTAAACAGCTGCCTTCATGGCTGTTCATTAAACAGCTGCCATCTCCTCACAGTGGCAAGGACAGATATAATCTCACATATGAGGTCAAATCACCTTCAATGATTGCTCAGTTTGGAAATCAACAGCAGCTGATGTACATTGTCAGCACAGTCTGAAACAGTCAAACTTCACCTAGAAACACGGCATAATATATCCATATAAAATCACGAAAAAAATATATAAAAAGATATTATCTATAATATATTTTGAGCCAATTAAGGACTGCTTTGGTAAGAATTAACACTTGCAACTGCAAAAAAAAAAAAAAAAATACGACCAGGGAAACATTGGACATCTTGACCCGATACTCCTACGTTGTTTATGCGAAACTTGTCGAAATATAAGTCACGTGCACAGGTAAACAAAAGGTGTTTGGGGCGTTCGTGTGGTACGGCTGTGGGCTCCGCGGGGACGGCTTACTGTGTAGCACAGTGCGGAAACCAGCCGCTCAGCGGGACTACTTTTTTTAATTTCTTCTCATTTAACTCTCAAACACACTTCAACAAACTGTTTCGCGGTTGCCGGTTTTTATGTATCGTCGAGCTCTGCGTGTGCGGTCATTTTCACACGAGGCGTTGCTACTTTTAAGTCGCGGTTCGATACTCTGAGCCCCTTTTTTTCCTTTTCTTTTTTTTCTTCCTTTCTTTTTTTTAGACGTGTACTTCCGCGTACTGTGTGTGTTTTTTCCCACTGACACACGGCAACTTTCGAACAGGAAACCTATTAGACGCTCCAGCCGTCTTTTTCTCTCGTTTTAAGGGTAAGTACATCATTTAAACCTCGCTCCAACGATCACTATACGGAGTTTGAACTTTGACGGCTTTGTTTGGCGGTTTAAAAATTGTCATGGGTGTTTGTTTTAACGACAGTAATGGCTTAACCCCCCCTCCCTCCCTCGCAGCCCCGGCAGCAGCAGACGGTAGCGTCCGCGTACAGGAATGCTGTGCTCGGCTGACTGCACTGCATCTCGTCCTCTCCGGACAGTGTCGACTTGATAACTCAATTTTTTGACATTTGAGTTTGCTTGTTTTTTTCTGCACCACATTCACACACGGCGGCTCATTTAAACAACTTGTACTGTGTCAGTGTCCATGGAGGTTGCAGATGGTTGGGTAATAGAGTTGCGTGTTTTCTTGCAAAAAAAAAAGAAAAAACCTCAACGGGGATTATTTATTCGGGGCTGTTACGTTTTTATCAAAAAGTACAAATCAGTTTAATATTCCTAAACGTAGCTGAGTTGTGCCATGAGTACTGTGGAGAATATGGCTTGGAGAGCTTTTGAGAGAGAAACTCTGAAATGTACCTATCCAGGGGCTCGGATGAAGGATCGAGGCTGATTGTCGGCATACTTGGCTGAGATCTGGCATTGACACGCAAATCGGGCCAGACCTGGCCCCAAACATGCTGCCAGTTCAAGTCGAGTTTCCGGTGTTTGGATTGTAACCGGTTTGAAGTGAGAATTTTAGACACTTTTTTTTTTTTAGGGTTTTATGTTGAGTCTGGACAATAATATGAAATGTGACGGCAATTGAGACACAAAGTTGTGTTTTGTCACCAGGACGTTCGCTGGTGACCTTTTTTCTGGTTGTTGTACATCACTCATCCTGTACCTTTTGATGATGTAATTGCACATGTTGGTGAAAAACAGTGGTCATATTTGATCTCCCTTTCGTTTTTCTCTTCTTTTTATTCCACTTTCTATGCCACCCCCATGTGATTGACAGACAATCTTAAGATATCTGCAGCTCTGCAATTACAGGGGTGTACAAAACCATGATCAGATCTATCCCACGGTTTCCCTCCCATTTGTCACCAAGGTTTTTGCACAACATGAAAGGAAGCTTCAAGTGGAGAGTCCTTCCCACTTTCCTTTGTAGACCAATCACTCGTCAGATCAGACAGTTGTGGCTTCAGTTCAGACTGTGTTCAATAATTAGTGTCTGGGCATCATTGATTGCCAATGATTTAGCCTTATGAAAGGAGACACAGAATTGCTGTAAGTTTCCTGGGTTCAAAGGAAATTGTAATTACTACATCTAATAATGCTTCATCCTATTTCTGCCATTATTGTTAAAAAAAAAACAACAAATAAATAAAAGTGGGACATTTCAGTTGTTCCTAATCCGGTTTCAAGGAACAGGTTGTCGGGCCAGTTTGTCACATACGTCCTTCCTTTTTTGACTTTAACACCTCTGAAGTTTTGTCAACAAACTTGCGCTTCATTGAAACTCAAAAATAAAAAAAAATCCACTGACTGTTAATAACTCTTAAAGTTGCTCATTATCAGACGAGGTGTGTAAAGGGCGTTACGGTGGTAAGACAGCTGGCGGTTTTGGAGACTGTGACGTGCTCCCACCCAGGCGCTGCACCCCAGAGGCCTCATGTGAAGCAGGCCCTGCCACTTCCTGTTACGCTCTGTTAGACTAGAGGAACACTGCACTTGTCATGTCTTTCTCTGCACATTTTGCAAGTGCAGTCTTGTCTGGAGCCCAAAGGCTACCCTCTATTCCTTTTAAAGGAATGTTGGCTATTTATTCTAAGTCTCCCTCCCAGCATCTTTATTGTTGTACACCAACGTAAACTTACCCACATCCACAGCCTCTTAGGGGGTAAGACGATAAACCGGGGTAGCAGTGAAGCCTCAAAATTTTAAACCTTAATGAGAGATGCCCAGGGGTTGGAATAACGGGTAATGGCACCAACAGTTGAACAGCCAGAGGGGTTGTCCTAAAGGCCTGGAGTTGTGTTGCTAGCAAACTAATGATTTATTGCAGTCAGAGATGGACTTCAAAGAAGTTGCAGGTATTCTTCTCTGGCTGGAGTTTGTTTGACGAACAGGCAGGTAATTAGAGACAGAGCAGGCCGAGCTGCTTTTCTTTTCTCTGCAGGTCAGTAGTGAAATCTACTGATTCCCCCTGAAAGATCGCAGTGGGTGAGGTGGCCTGAAGTTTAGAAATAAGTGTGCAGAGAGTGCAGAGAAAGGTAGCAGTGCTTTGCTGTGCCTGTTACGAAACTGTAGCTTATTATAATTCATTTAAACTCTGCTCAATACAGCGCATTGTAATGTACCGCTGCATGTTTGCAGGGATTGCGTTCAGAGCAGAGATGTTGCAAATGCTTTCATGGTACATGATTTCAATTTGCATGAATATCTTTTTTTTTTCTTTAGTGTAAGGCTGTTCCATGATTTGTTGGAATTATTGTGTTATTAATGGCCATCTCTAGGTGGCCTATCTGTAAAAATGCCTAAAATGATTGTGTTTAATAGAATAGTTTCAAGCATTTTTATGTCAAAAGTCTTATTGACTTCAGAAATGTCTTTTTGTGCATCAGAGAGACCAACTTGAAAGAACAAAACAATAGTTATAACACACTGACAGGTAAGTGTGCTCCAATATCAGGGTCTCTGTGCTTGGTTTTTTTTCTAAGCTCGTCTCTGCCAGGATGTAAAGATGTTTGATAAACCACTTTAAAACTCCATTGATGAGCTGTCACAGTAATCAGGCAATCCTAATCACAATTGTTTGAGGTGACTGTAACCTTTTGCATAATCTATATAACTGATTCTTATTATACTGTAGTTGAATGGCACCACCTGTTTATCTTTAGGCCATGAACCTCTTATACTGAGCGCCTTTTAATAAGCACCTATTGTCATAAAAGTAGTGGATTTAATTTCAAAGCCAAATGCCACTGCACCGCTGTAGGTACTTTTTGATTTTAGACCAAATGACAAAGGAGAGTCCATTAACTTGGAGGAGTGGTTTTGGGAGATTTACAACAAAAATGTCGACGTTAAAAGTCACTAATGCAAGGTTACTTGAATAAAGAACAGATAAAAATATGCTGCAAACTTTGCATTAGATACAGAAAAGATGTTGCAGTCTTCCATATTAAATTATTTATATAATAACATTATCCAGTAGATCAGCTCAGTCTCTGCACAGAAAAATGCATGATGGAGTGACTTGATCGTACTTTAAACTATGCACAACTGAAGCATTGCATTACACACACACATTGAGTAACTTCTTTTTGTCAGATTGTCAAAGGTTCCCACCGGAGCTACAGAAGACGTCCCTGTGTTTACAGACTGCATAGTGAGTTCCCTGACAAAGTAAACTGACAAACATCTGTACAATTAATAGAGCGTCCTTTTGAGAAAATAATGTAGTGATGAATTGGTCAGCATATTATTGATTATTCAGGGTGATTATTTGTCACTTGGAGATGGCATCAGTCTGTAATTATCTCTTCACGCTCATAAACATTAAATAAATGTAGACACATTTGCAGTGCAGCCAGTATGGTTACTGTTGTCTGCATCTGGGCTTTGTTGTGACCTTTTTAATTTATGTATAAGTTTTGTTTTTTTTAACGAGACACTCCTGTTTGTTTAGATAGAATTTGATGTTGTATAAAAGAGACCTTTTTTTTTTTTTTTCTGTAACAGTGCGATGGTGACATACACACTTTGTATGTCTGGCAGCAAAGATTATGAACGGCATACTCGCCAACAACGTCAACTCGATTTACCTTTCAGCTTTGCACCTTTTGTTTACGCTACACACGTTAAGAAAAAAAACAGTTCCTATTTACGTTCTGTTATGGAAACTTGTCAAGCCATGAGTGTCAGGACCTGCTTGGTGGCTGTGCAGAACATGTGTAGCCGTGTGGAAACGTATATGACACTTATATGAAGTGAGTGTGCGGGATAAGAGTTGCTGCATCTTTTTTTTTCTTCTGTTGAACTGTATATTGCTTTCCACTTATTTGAGTACATTTAGTGCATATGGTATTGATATCAACACACAGACATCCATCGACGTGCCTTACCCACCATGCAACATGCTGGAAATGAAACGCAGGGATTTTCACTGTATACTTTTTTTTTTTTTTTTTTTTTTTCTTTGTTTTTTGCAGTATGTACTGTGCTTCCTGTTCAGATACTTCATAACTCACTGATGTGAAGTGCAAGGGTAAAAGGCGACTGTGGAAAAAGTCTGGAAGACATTGCTCACGTTCTGCAGAAAATCTCTGCACATGCATGGAACTGACCACTGACTACAAGCTAACGTGATGTCTTAAATAGGCTGCTATATTTAAAGCTAAGAGCTAGTACTGACAACATAAACACACAAATGAGACTGGATTTATTGGCAGTTCAACTGTTGTAAAATTCAGTATGTGGGAGTATAGAGTATAGAACATAGGAGTGCAGAATAGGGCAGTTTCAGCACATGAAATGCATTTAATTAACATTTCATTCAAGTTCAGCAGTTTTGTGTTTCCTTTGTCTTGCATTGCCACGGTGGGTTGTATTTTTAGTAGATGTGAAGAAAGAACAAAATGATTTTGACCATCTTACACCCTGTTTTCATGGGCTAAAAACCCATATTGAACGTTGGGAATTAAAGATCTCCTGGCCCATCAGAAACTCTGTTTTTTTTGTTGTTGTTTTTTTTTTTTTTATTTAAAGGACTGGTAATTGTTTTTGTCTGTATTTCAGCCTATCACTGCAAAACTAAATTATTCAGCAGTTGTATAACTCATTTGCAGGACAGTATGACAGTGTTTTTTTTTAAGTTAAAGAAGCTCAAGCACACAGCTCGGTGTATTTACCTGCCAGTCTCTTTCATCTCTCTGGTGTCATTCAGCTGTCAGAGTAGATGAGGCTTCCTGGTCGTGTGCGTGTGTGTGCGTGTGCGTGTGTGTGTGTGTGTGTGTGTGTGTGCGTGTGTGTGTGTGTGTGTGTGTGTGTGTGTGTGTGTGTGTGTGTGTGTGTGTGTGTGTGTGTGTGTGTGTGTGTGTGTGTGTGTGTGTGTGTGTGTGTGTGTGTGTGTGTGTGTGTGTGGTGTTTGCAGTGATCACCCCCCGCCACACAAAATATCATGACCTCTTCAGGGTCCAAAGTGAATGTACCTCAATCTTAATGAGCTTCTGAACTTTATGATTAAGGGGATTTTTCTGAAGAATTTAGCCCTGGAAAAAAAAAAAGGGTACAAAATGGAAAGAGCTCTGTCCATCTGTCCAAGTTTGAGTCTGAGAGACGGCTGGTAAGCCGATGTGACGGAGAGTGTGCGAGTGAGAAGAAATGGATAATGAGCTCTTTCATTTGAGGGTTGGAGGGAAGGGAGAAAAAAATGAAACAAGGCTAGACTCCTAAGACGATGTTTACTCTTGAGGAGTGAAAGATGGGGAGGGTGGTTGGTGGGGTGAAAGGTCCTTCAGTCAAGTGAGTGTGTGGAAACAGTGTGCTGACTGTTGGCAGCCTGGCCTTTTGCAAACAAGGAATCTTGCATTTGTCACATTGTAATAAATGTCTGCGCTGCATATATGCATCATCTTAACACTCTAGTTCCACTGCAAGTCAATATTTCCACTGTTATTTTGAGTAACTCAGATTTCTATGGACTTAACGCTATACTATCACCAATTCCCTCCTTTTAAATTTACAGGCTGATCTACGGTGCAGATTTAACTTCAACATCTTTAGGGGCTGCAAGATATTAAGAAACCAGGACAGTAAGGGCTCATCTTATTGGTCATATACTGTATTTTACTGACATTCGAAGTGTGAAAGGTATCAAATCTAAATATGACTAGGGATACATTTCTGACTGAGGATGCTCAACTTCTGTGTGACTGCTTCAACAGTTTTATGTCTACTGAGCAACCAATAGGAGAAAAGCCTGGAATGACATTTTGGTCAATGACACTGGTGCAGTGGAGAGGGAAGCCAAAGAAGCAAAACATAGCCTGTGGGATTCAAACAAAGAAGTAAATCTTGATGAGCTGTGACAGCAGAAGCTTTGTCTATATAATGTGTCCTCCAGCTCCTACCGTAACCAAGCCAGGACAGACATAGCCTGGAAAGAAATGGGTGAAGGAATTGCTGCTCCCATGTCAGCAGCGAACCACTGGACATGTTGGAACACACTGAAAAAAACTGTCCAGTCATTTTTCAGTCCGTCAGCTTTTAAGTTAATTTGACGTTTGCTCTCCTCGCCTTAAAGCCTTCTATGAATAAGCAGGTATTATCATTATACAGTTTTGGTACTTTAGTCATAATGTTGTTGCCGTGTTCAGAGAGATGCCTGTCAGTGTGGCCTGCAGTGACCTTAAATGTTGGCTGAAACTACTGTGTGTTGTTGACTAAGCAGAATTTCTGGACTTTCAAATCCTTTTGTGGTTATAAGGTAGACACTTTTTGTTTAAACTGCCCTTTTAGTTTTATGGAAATGTGTTGGTTAATAAGTGAAATACAATTTTATCTTGAATTTGATTGGCTTTTGGTAGTCGACAGAGCTGTTGTTTTGTTTTAGGATGTCAGGATGTCACTGTAGATATAGTTACGTATATATATACAGATAAGTAGAGGTCTAACATTGATTATAATCAATACAGATTAGGGAAATGGGTAAAGTCACCTGAGGCTTTGATATGTCCTGACAGAAAGAGAAGAATGTTGCATGTCTGGACTTTGCATCATTGGCATGAGGGTTGCAGCATCCTGAAACAAGGTGCACCTGTGTGCAAGTGCAGAGGCATTTTTGGCATTGTTGGCCTCAGAAGATATTATTCTGGGCATGCTAAAACTCCTTCCAGAAATATTCAACATGATCCCAGGTATCTCATATTTTTAGGAATCTTCTTACTGAAGACACTGATTCATTTAATGGACATTATGAATGAGTCTGGAGCAATTTTTGCCCACAAATGCTAATCAGAGATTTGATTTCTACATTTTGGTTTTGGCAATTACACACTCGAACACACACACACACACATACACACACATGGAAGCGGTTAGGCCAAAGCTGGAGGTTCACTCAGAACTGCCAATCCATGCCAGTCAATTTGTCCTGGCCTATCAACTATTTCCATGAGGCCACTGGCCTCTATGTAGGGAGGAGAGAGGATGGGGGGGAGTAGGTAGGTAAGTAGTAATTAGTTGGCGAGACTGCAGTTTGCTTTTGCTGTAAGGACAGACAAGTAAATGAAGCTGTGGTTTGTTAGGCCTTCGTGAATATGCATGCATGAAGACAGTAGGAGATTGTTATATGGAGAACCTTGTTTAACATCTTTAAAATGTTAGCAGATGCTGGGAAGACTTGGACTGAGATTTCAGTATCATTAAAAACATTTACTTGACTGAAATCATGAGAACAGAAGGTCATTGGTTTCTCTGCTAAAGCTGCATCCAAGTACAATCAAGATAAGGTTATTGCCGTAAAACAACAATGTTGCAAGAGTACATTTCCTTTTAAAGCAGATCTAAAGGACATGTAAGGTAGGATCCTGTGAAGCAATGAATTAAAAAAAAAAAAAAAAAAAAAATCCTCCTTGTGTTTTCCTGGGCACTGTTGGCCGTAATCTTATTTTAGCCGCTATGTAATGGTTGTTAAATTACATAATTGGCGCTTGTCCGCTGGCCATGAATGCACCAGCTGTCTTAGAGCAGAGGTACAAGGAGCTGCTTTATTTAAAGTTGGAGTTAGAGGTGATGAAGGTGAACAGAGAAGAAAGGCAGTAATATTTGGAGAGCTGTAACTTATAAAAATGAATGGCAGGGGGATGAGGATGTGCTAAATAATACGTCTGATGGAGCATATTCTCATATTCTTCCACATTCAGTGCAGAGGAACCACTACTTCTGTCTCACACATGTAGATGTAACTTCCCTTGTGCATGCACTAGGCCATGCAGCATATTCTCCAGTATCTCACTCTGCAGCCTCTCCTGTGTTGTTTACTTACTGTCAGACTAGTGACAAGATTTCACTGATAACTTTGCGCCCTTGTAATGCTCAGGCCACTGTTCTGTCCCTTTTATCATGCTGAACTAACATGCAGACATTCAGTCACATTAGGCCACATTATCTTGAAATATGTTATCTCTGAGAACTTAGTCTTTAATCAAGTTGATGTTTGTCGAATAATTTAAGATGCTTTTGTTGTCTGGGAGCCTAATCTGTTCAGGCGAACTGCTTTAAAGGGTAATCTAGAAATAATGTTGTACTTTCATGAAATGTAGGTGCTTGTGTAAGAAGTATTTTAAGAAAGGCCATCAGTGTAATGTAGTAAAGGTTGGAAAGTCTTGACTTTCCTTAAGTAATGGCGTCAGAATGGCAGTCAACTTTTCATAATGAGCTGAGTACCTGTACATTTATGCTTTGCTAAATCTTTTGCACGTTTCTTTGTAATTTCCAGACTCTGTTCAGTATATGCCCTTAAAATCACCACAAAATTCTCCATATTCAGAGTTGTATTTAATTACACTGAGGTGCCAACACCGTCAACTCTGCCACCTGCAGCCAGAGCTGTCTAGTCAAGGTTGGACAAATCTAGGGTGTGTGCTCAGTTATGCTTATTGAATTTTGGACGCAGATGTGTAGTTTGTAAGCTCTGGAGTGTGAGTCTATGCCAGGCTGGACTGGAACAAAACACTGGCTCGGGGGTTTTGAGCTGAGACCAGTCCACCAGGTATTGATGGAAGGACGATGAAGCCTATGAATGACAACACAGTGCTTGTACACTGACTTGTTTGCGTATATGTACTTGTCTAATAACTTAAACCTGGACCGATCGGCCCTCGGCTGTAATCGATCCAGCCTAGAATCGATCATGATTAATGGTCCGATCTACCAGTTTTATGGGCCAATAGGTATCTTAACTAATACCATTATAAATACTGCCATTAGTTTAAAAAAAAAAAAAAAAGCCCACTGGCAAGTCCCCAGTATTCCTTGATGGCCAGTCCAGCACAGTCCAGTTCAGGTGGGTCAATGTCCTAACACAGGTTCTGGGTACCTAAATGTGTGCAAGAGTCTTGTATGTACATGCACGTTTCTGTTGCCAGCCTTTTTTTTTTTCCCGGTCTTTCCACTGTTGCTGCCTTGTTGTTCATTTCCTGTTGAACAGTGTCCCCTCTTTTAAATTTTTTTTTTTTTTTTCCACAGTGCCTTCCCTCCTCCTCCACCTCTCCTGACTGGGCCTCTTTCTTTCATTTTCTCAATATATTTTAGAAACTGTTGACACAGTCAGGTTTAACGGTGCAATAGGCCCGACAAGCTAGTGAGTTTTCAAAAACAGGTTGAATCAGTTTTCTGACGTTAATGAATAGCAAGGTTACATAAACAGTCATGATTCAAAGTTTGTGTTGCTCCTTAGACGTTTATGGATGAGTGTGGCTTAAAACAATGTCAGCTATTTGACAAAAATATTGAACTTTTATTATTATTATTATTATTTATTATTATTGAACTGCTAAAGTTATTGAGAACAAAGCACATTGTTCATTGCTTTCAATATGATGTGACTGTGTTCTGCAGCAATAACTGCCAACTAAATACTCTTGGGAAATTTTGATTAGTCCTACACATAATCTTCCTACACATCTCCCATTCCTCTGTGTGGGTTAGCTGCAGTGTGGAATCGCTTCACAGCATTTCATTTGGATTAAGAGCAATACTTTTTAACTTGAAAACCCCCTTTTTGTTTTTTGTTTTTTTTTGTTTTGGCTGTTTTGTGTTAAACCCCTTTTAACTTCTCTATTGGTTTAGGAATCCAGATATATTTCAGAGTTCATTGTTCCATCAGTCACTGCAAGCCCTCCTGGCCCTGATGCAGTATGAAAAGCCCAAACCATGATTCTACCACCACTCAGGTTTACAAGTTCATGTGCAGGGATGCACTTTTTTCCCCTTTTTCAGAATGTGATTCTTCTCATTTGAACTAAAGTAACATCTTTTCTCATCTCAGCACAAAAACATGTTTCCAGCAGCAGCCTTCCAGCTTGTCTGGTTGGCCTGCATTATTCTGCAGCCAGGCAGCAATGTTCTTCTTGGATTACAGTGCTTGTGAATGTCATTTAGCGTTCTTCTCAGTTCCTTGTGCTCTTAGACTGTTACCTGTTGTTGTTGTTGTTGTTGTTGTCGTATTTTATGGCCAATTAATATTACTCATATTGGTAGTATCATAGGTGCATCTGTAAACACAATAGCCTTTTGAATTTGCCATTTACTTCAGTCATCTTGTTTGAGAGTCATAATTTATGGGATTTTCCTTCCAGGTTTTATAGACTTATAATATTAAACTATGTACATAAAGTTCTCCAAATATGAAAAAAGTTGTAAAGGGTTCAAGATCCCTCGTATATCCTCATTTGATTTTACATTTTATTATGGATTTGTTATAGCAGTGTAATCAAATGTCTCATGCGCTTGGTGTCTTAAGACTTACTAAAACGTGTTTGCAAAACATGCCTGTAATGCCCCGTAATTTGAGGCCGCACTCCTATGCACGCTGCTTCTCATTTCTTTGTCTCAGTTTCATTTAGGCTGTGTGGTAACTTCCTTTTCTTGTTCCCATGTGAACTTATAGAGACAAGCGGCACAGGAGGTTTATTTGATGCTGCGTTGTGTGTCTGTTTTTCACGGAAGCACGCTTTGTTTTTTTTTTTCACCTATTCTCTTTTTTTGTTTTGTTTTTTTTTTTCACCTTTTCTCGCTGTCTTTCTTGTCTTTTTCTTTTTCGTCTCGCTTTCTCTCACTCTCGTCTCATCTGATAGGTCATACAGGAAATGGCTCTGATAGCATCCTGAGGAAATTACACCCACTTCCTGTCTGTATGCCTCCTTATTTGCCATCAACCCCCCCAACCCCCCCCCCCCCTTTTTTTTTTTTTTTTTTTTTTTCCATGTCTATGTTCAGGCGCCTTAGGAAGGAACTGCTGGAGGGCTGGTGGAACAGCAGTGCTGCTAGGAAGCCCCTAGTCACTGTTAATGAGGCTCTGCGGCCTGATGAGCCAGCGAGATAAACAGCAGTACAAGCACAGCGAGCTGCAGTCATTAACTGCTGGGCTATTTTTGGCCATTGCCCTCATGGCATATATAGGACAGGACACAGCCTATTGTGACCGAGCGCAACAAGAAAAAAGCATCATATGATTGTTCAGTGGATCCTGTGGCCAGGTGCCCTGAGTAATTGTGGATGAATAATTCAAAGCTTTGAGAGTTTTCACCAGAGGAAATATGCTGAGTGCTCTTTTATTAGCAGATTCCTTTACAGGCTTTTCTTCTCTCGCTTCATCTGTGAACATATGATGAACAACAAAATTATTTCACTTCTTCGACTAAATGTTTTCCTGCACGATTAAAATTTTGACGAGGAAGGGTCAAGATATTGATCGCTACGGCACATATCACAGGTTCACTGCAGAGGGGAGTAATTAACTTAAATTACAAACAAGGTGTCAGAACATTTTTTTTTTTTTTTTTTTTTTTTTTAGGACAATGGAACAGATTGTAGAGATAATAAACATAGCTTTCAGCTTTTTTATAACCCTGTCCACTGCTGTTTTCTATAGCTGAGCTGTGGGTATCGGCTGATCGAATTTAGTTCTGTGTATGATCGCTGTTGTTAGAGTCATTGTTTGACCGTCTTCCCCTTTTGCATTATAAACTCCTTGTGTTCATGCATGTGATGGCTTCTTAAAAGCTTAATAACGTTGCTGGTGTTATATTTAACAACTTTAATCTGGAAACTGCAGCCTTGCATAATGAATTTGAAACAGTTTTGTGGGTTATTCAGTTGTAAAATAATTCCAGATCACTACCTTAAAGCAAACGCTAGATAGTCCCAGTCCAACAACTGCTTCTTAACCTGCTGACTTACAAAAAAAATACAGTCCTAATGGATGATGCAAGTTCGCAAGTTCTCATGCACCCCCCCCCCCCCAATTTTTTTGCATCCCTCTGTACTCCATTTTCTGGCTTGGCTTTACAGGTGTACTGGTGCTTTATTTCACACCTTTCTTTATCTGCTATTTCAGAGAAATATTACCACCTCACCAACACCCAATACCGTGTGGTATTGTGGTATTTAATGGCAGTGTCAATCATGAAGGAGTGAGAATTTTCTGTTGGAATATGACTGCTGAAGATCCCAGAGTTTGACTTTTCCTCTTCTCCTGCTCAGAGGGGTTTCACCTAAACGGTTAATTGTTGTAAGAGTTTACAATGGACCTGCAGGCCTTGAGGATCTAATGGAACAATGACTTGGTTATTGTTAGACTGCACTGACCTGGTGGAAATGTTGGCTGCTAAGCTGTGCTGCTCCTTTGTCTCCATGTAGAAGCAGGTGCTAATTGTTGTTTGCGTATGTACAGTGTTAGACCTCAGCATGGTTGGAGATGGGAAGGAATGCTCTTGTAATGATCAGTTGTCAAGAAACACACATGCACTAACACGACGCCTCCTTGCAATCAGGAATTGCCCCCTCCCAACTACGTGCGCAGTCTTAACACACACACAAATGCACGTACGCTTGATGGCTATCATTAGATTGATGCCACCTGACACTTACTTAGTACTGGAATGTGATGTGAGGGAGGGGCGGGGGGCAGCTGCCGACTCAGGAGCACCAGAGAGGATCTCTTCATTTCTGGGGGCAGCCTGTTGAAATACTTTTGTGCCTCTGTTTCCTCCTCAACCAGGGCTCCAAGAGCCAGGAAAGACCCTCACAGTGTGTAACTTTATGCAAGCTATCTCATAATGGAGCTGGGGGTAAATAAGGCCCGCTTACTTCTGAGACTCGGACTGTCTCCATCTGTTGCCTGAACTGTGCCATATGCTGGAATGTACCAGCTGGCTCCCTCAAGTTAAAGCAAAGGGAGCTCCTCTCTGGTCTTGTCCCCTAAACCTAAAGGGAAACTGACCTTCTCTGAGAGCCAAATTGGGATAGACAGGGGTAAACCAATTGTGGTTATTCAGGAAACTGAGTCAGTACATGTCTTACCAATGGTCTAAAATTGACAGACATAACAAAAACAAACGGCTTGCTTCTTCATCTTCTGTAATGAGGAGACTGAAATGCTGAAATGTGCAGCACAGAAGCAGGAGCCGGCGTTCCTCAAGGTTGTCAAAACATATCCTTCCTTTGCATTTTAATTAAAAGTTGATGGTTAATTTAGGACCAAGTAGAAATTGTTCACTGTCTGTGTTCCACTTAGTGAGCTATGATGCAGTCAGGTAATTAACTAATAAATGAACCATTAACAGAAATGATTAACCAGCTAAGTAATTTTGGTTTTTATAAGCAAAAAACACCTTAAATTTTATGAGAATGTAGATCCAAAACCAGATCATTGCTTTAGTCAGATTTGCATTATTTGAGCTATTTAGACAGCTTTATCATGCAAAACAAGACTATTGATATTACACTGCGCTTGAGCTATTTAAAGGGTCTGTTTGTTTCATTATTTATTTTATATTAAACTGTAAAAAGATTAACATAGAAACTAATGTGATTAACATAGAAACTAATGTGAACTTTACAAAAATAGTAGATGAAGACTTTCATCAGCAATTGGTAAAGTAAATTGGTAAAGTTTTTTGTTTTTTTTTTACTGGTTTGGTGTGTGTGTGTGTGTGTGTGTGTGTGTGTGTGTGTGTGTGTGTGTGTGTGTGTGTGTGTGTGTGTGTGTGTGTGTGTGTGTGTGTGTGTGTGTGTGTGTGTGTGTGTGTGTGTGTGTGTGTGTGTGTGTGTGTGTGTGTGTGTGTGTGTGTGTGTGTGTGTCAGTAAGAAAGAGAGAGGAGGGTGTCTCTGTTTGTGTGTGGTTATGTTTGTTTATGACTATGCAGATGTGCAGCAATGGCCCTGACTGGCCTGCGTCTCTCTGTTTAGCCAACCCCTCCCACGCATGTTGCTCCAACACTGGGCTTTCTCAACCCCACGGGATACAGCCATGAATGAACACAGTCTCCCTGTGTCTGTCTTCCAGTTTCACTCTGCCATCCCTCCAGATTTGTTTCGTTTTGTCTATGTACAAGACCTCACCTTGACCTCTAAGCATTTATCACAACACCGCCACTATGTGCATTCGTATTCTGTATTCGAGTATTGGGCCAAAGTTTTTGCTCGTGTACACGGTTAGATTTCTTTATAAATTAGCCAGTATTTTGCTTTTCAGATTCCTCTTAATTGGCTTGTCTAAAGTGCATATTGACTTTTATAACTAAACATTTTGTTCTCGCATATGCAGAAGCAAAATTTAGCCTACTCCACAGAATTCAGCATGTCAGCGCTAGTCTCCTTTAACTACAGAGCAAAAGAAAGCAAACGCTACCATAGCGTATGTTTAATTTCTAAGAATGTTGCTTCATAAAATAAAAAAATGATAAGCATGATAAATGGTACCAGAGACAATGTATGTATGCACAGAATGTAAAATGTTGATACCTTAAGTTGTTTAGAATGGGGGTGCAAAGCGATAATAAAAATAGTCTCCAACAATTTTAATTGTTGAAAAAAAACAACAGAGGGAGGCATCACCTTCCTTCCCATCTCTGCTGAGAATTTCACATGCGCAAGGTAAACAATATAGCAGCGGACGATGCAACACCACAGCGACTGGCTACAAAGTTCATTAAAAGATGTATTTTCGAATGAAGTGTCCATCTGTCTTGTCTATCATTTTTAATTGGCACATAATTTAAACAACCTCATGTAAAATTGAAAAGCTGAGAGCTAAATAAGAGCCATTTAATAAATATGAGATTCGTAATGAGATTAGTCGACTTGTCGATGACTAAACGACTATTAGAATAGTCGTTAGTTGCAGCCCTAGTTTAGAAATACAACAAACATTGTCAGTGGTTGGCAGTCTGGATGGATCTCTCTTTGGGGGAAAGGCAGGGGTACACCTAGCACAGGTCACCAGTCTATTGCAGGGCCACATATAAACAAACAACCATACATGGTTGACTGTCTGGGAGAAAGTCATAGAAAACCCATGCAAGCACAGGGAGAAGATGTCCCAGTAGGGACACGGTCCCTACCAGGACTTGAACCAAGAAACCTTCTCACTTTGCTAACCCAATATGCTACTCACAGATGAAATGGTCTAATTTAATTGATCTTATTCCTGCAAAATGCTGTAGCTGCAGTTGGCTCATAAAGCCACCTGGTGGCACACGTGAGCAGCAAATATCCAACATATCCTAGCCAGGTGAGTCTGATAATGGCAGTTGAGATTCCCCTTACATTTAACAGTGGAAGTTTTAACTTACTTCATCATTTTTGAGTTGATGTACAGGGACTGCTTAATGTGCCCATTTTAAATGTTATGTTCATACGAGAGAAATGAGATTATCTTTCACGTAATGCTGGCTGTAAAGTTGCATTGGTTGATGTGCAAATCTGCCTTAAATACAGAGACAATAATACATAACTTCTGTGCAGACCTTCATGTAGTGTTTCATAATTAATGGATTTTGTGTAGTTTTGTTTAAAAAAAAAATATATATAGATGCTCTTCAGTAAAACTATTGTTATAAATACCTACCTCATGCCCCATTTGCACAGGATTAAAATTATCAAGGGACCTGTGGTGATTTGTAATAATCGCGGAGAACATCTGTGATTTTAATCCCGTCAAAATGCACCACGTCTGTGATTTAAGTTAAAATTCCACCGCAAATTACCTACCCTATTTCAGCAAACACAAAGGTCATGAGAAAATTTTAATCTTGTTCCAGTACATGTCAGTAATTCAATGATGCGCCGGCTGGAATAAAAAAAGAAAAAGGCTTTTTGTCGCCTTTTCTGCCTCTTTATTGGCAATTGCGGTCCATAACGAGATATTGTGTGACGTCGGCCTATATCCACCCCACATAGTGTAATGATCTTAGCCGGACAAAGAAATTTAATCAACATTAAACTTCACACGGAGTATTATAAAGAAGTCCAGATGAGCAGAAAAATGATGAGATAACGGGTGTGGCTGCATTACGTAGTAAACGTATCTTTCATCAAACTCAAAGCCTCTCTGACAAAACAAACAAAAGCTCCAGACGGTATGTTTAGTGTTAGGTTTTCTGTTACCATAGAAACTTAAAACCAAGACTGGTAATTTTAGTCCAGTGTGAGTATGACTTTATGCAGCATTTTACAATTATAGACATGTTATATTGAGCTGTTTAAGCACTTTATAAACTGTAAGAACTTTCAGTAGCAGCATTGTGCTTACTAATCACATCACCCTGTCTGTCTTGTAACGAGGTTGTCCATAATAAGCCATAAGTTCATAAATATACCAATTTTATGTTTATGATGCATATACAAGCATAAACATTCCTCTGCACCGTAACATTCATACTGTTACTGGAAGCAAAGACACTTGACAAAATCAAATTATTGCCCTCAGTCCGGCTAATAATGAAGTTTTAAAAGCCATGTATAAACCTTAGTCGGGCTGTAGTCGAACCGACCTGGAGTTATTGAAAACGAGTTATTAGAGCCAGATAACGCGGTTTTAAATCAAGCTATTCTGGCATGTATATGCAAATGGTTTTTAGTAAAAAGTGAACTCCATTTAAAGAAAGCCTGGCTGTCTTGAAATTGCTTTGTAGTTATCCATCCCTAAAGTAATGTAATTGTCTGTTGCGTTTTCTATGATCTTTAGTGCCTATAATACTTCTCTGATAATGCAAAGGCACTCTAGACCGAACCACTTCTGTGCCACAACCATGATACACTGTGAGCTGAATAAACTCGCTCCTCTGGAAGATCAGCATTACTTCAATACACAGATGTGGTTTAAGCTGGAGTGTTGATTTGGTTCAGGAAGAGAACATTATGTCCTTCTCTGCTTCTATTAATGGATTGACCTCATAATAAATCAGATGTATGCAGCTATAAAAGAAGAAAATCCTGACCCGTATGTCACTAGCGTGGTGGATTATTAACAAGCTCCATGCAGCACAACCGAAAAAATACCTTTTGATAGAATCACTGCCGGCTGAAGTCACCTGTGAGACAGATGGACAGACCTTCCTTCCTTCCTTCCTTCCTTCCTTCCTTCCTTCCTTCCTTCCTAAATATCAGGAACAAACTTGTTGATAGCCAACAGATAATTTCAGACTTAAAAAAAAAAATAGAAAAGACCACACACAAATATGTCCAGCGTTTCATCTTGATGCAACAGAAATAATTCTTCAGCTTTTTCCGACAAGAACTATTCCGTTTTTAATGATCCACTTTATTTTCAATAAGTGTATTATCCTAAACGTCTGTGGTGCTCAAGCACTCTCGTACCGCCTGTTGTTTTTAGCCAGCAATTACAGTCCACATTTACCGTAATCCCCTCTCTTGCTGGTGTCTCATCATTGCCCTGAGATTTCATACCTCATAAATTTGTGCCTTCCAGATGTGCAAGTTTCCACCTATCAAGTGGACCAATACTGTTGTGGACTCTTGTAGAAGGTTCCTCTCTTCTTTAGCCTGTAGGACAGGATGCACAGGGTTTGTGCAATGAAACATTTTTATTCATCGATTCACAGGACAGTTGTCAACTTCAACTTCCCAACTTTAAAACGAAACCAAACAACTGTTTTCAGTGGAGTTCTTGAATGCATCCAACAATATATAAGTTTCTATTTTGACACTGAACACCTGAAGATAAAGTCATCCATTGGTGCTCTCATGCTGTATATGAGATTTTATTATGGATTTTCAAAGATAATTATTACTTTTTTAAGTATTGCATATGAACAAATTATTTTTAAAGTTTGACAGTCAAATTGCTTTAAATTAAATCATATCTGTTTTCAATTATATAGAATATGAACGTGATGGTGGTGGTAATAATAGTTATAAATTATACTATAGCACTTATCTTCATAATGTGCTTGAGAATATAAAAAAAAACACAACAAAGTGAATTAAAACCAGTATATAAAGGACTGATGTGTAAAACACAAATAAACCAACCTTTTACTGAATGGCATTAAAAAAATGTGTATGTGTATATAAAACCCTGCAATGTAAAGTTAAAAAAGATAATTCCTCTGAATCTTAATGGCAGTGAAACCGAAACATATCTGACCGTTTTTTTTTTTTTTTTTTTTTTTTTTTTTTTTTTTTTTTTTTGCTTGCACAGTTAACTACATTTCCCCACCTGTCTCACTGACTGTTACTTGACCTTTTACTCCTTGCCCATTGTACTTACCCGGCGTTGTGTGTGTGTGTGTGTGTGTGTGTGTGTGTGTGTGTGTGTGTGTGTGTGTGTGTGTGTGTGTGTGTGTGTGTGTGTGTGTGTGTGTGTGTGTGTGTGTGTGTGTGTGTGTGTGTGTGTGTGTGTGTGTGTGTGTGTGTGTGTTTTGAGTGTTCCCTGGTGGCGGCTCTTGGTCTGCTGCCTTCAGAGGACTGAATACAAGGGCTTTGTCTTGTTTGTGTGTTTTGGGAAAAGGAAGCAGTATAAGGAGTGTAAAGGGTGGAGGTAAATTTGTCACATGTTCTGCTGCAGTGTTTTTTTTTTTCCCTATTCATGGATTTCAAAGGCAGGGATTGGCTCAAGCCTTTTTATTTCAGATTACTTCAGTTACATTTTTAGACACGGAGGGTTTGCGTCATGGTGTGTAGAAGAGAACTGAAGCTGTTGAGTGAGCTAACAGACTTCAACTCGAATAGAAAATGCTGTGATGCAATAAGAGCTCAATATTATTTTCCTGTTAACGACATGGACGCTGAATGTTTTAGTGAGTCCATTACCAGTATGTTATATGATTGCTACCTAAACTGTTGCGTTCTTAATGTCTACAAGCATTTCAACTCGCCAAGCTTCTTCCTGTTTCCACAGGAGGCTTGATGGAAAGCAGGAATATGTTTCCATTTATCTATGTGATGTTATTTCACAGTGGGGAAAGTTCAGCGTCTCCACAGTCTAATCTGTCTTCATGTCTGGTTCTGCTCAGCAGGAGCCCACAACGGTGAACACATAGCCTTGCAGTTCAAAGTATAGCACATAATTGGTGCTAATTGTCCTGTTTCCTTCCCCTCCCTCTCTGCCTCTTTCATGCAGGGCGTCTTTGGGGCTCAGTGCTCTGACCCAGCCATGAGCATCATCGGGGCTGAGGATGAGGATTTCGAGAACGATTTGAATGATGTGAGTAAAGAAATTAGCAGTGGCTAAGTCTCATGTTTTAAACTTGATTTATTTTTTTGTTTGTTTTTGTTTTTTCCATGTATAATTATTATTATTTGGTTGTTTTTTTTTCTCAGTTGCAGGGAACGGAGGACCAGTGCACACACTTCAACAGCATAGAGCATTTAAAAGATCACCCAACTCACCTGTTGGTTTTCATGCATCATGTCATTCTGCAGTTTGATCCTGCTCCTCTGGTGAGAGTTGCATTGTCTAAAGCGCAACATCCCGTCTGCCCTGGATGTGTTTCAGCTGTATTTTGTTATTTTAATTGATTTTCTCACACGTTTTACAAACGCCCATCTGTTTTAATCAGTACAGCTGTCCTTACAGATCTCATCATGGGTTGTGGGTTTTCACAGCTTCAAAGATGCTCTCATTGTGCAGCGCGTGCTGTTGACGGGGAAAACTACATTGTTTGGATTACATGTGGTTCTTACAGTCAGCTGTGAGGAAATAAACTAGCGATGATTTTGATAACTTTTATACTTGACGCTCTCCATCATTTGTAGAAGCAAATGGCCTCGACTCTTTTGGTGGCTTTTGATTTTAATACACAATTTTGATTATAATTACAAATTTTAACTTTTCTTTTAACAAATGGGTACTTTTCAGATTTAATGTCAATGCTAACTTTTAAAATGATCCTATCCATGACAAGATTTAAAACCGTTCATTCCCTCCTCTGCGACCCATATAAGCATGCCTGTGCTTTCCCCTCCTTCTGCATGCAGACTCTGTGACCCACCCAGGTACTGTTTAACCTTTGACAGCCGTTGCCTGCTCTCTGTTACCCTCTTTCTTTGCTTTTTCTACACATTTGTCATGATACAGTAGTGAAGCATTTTTACAAAATGCGTTAAGTAAAAGTGTGCTTTTAAAATCCGTATGTGTGGTTTAGTTCAGTAGCTGCCTGCTCATTATGTCATGATGCATGTCCGCTATCCCAAGCAAGACCTTTATTGGTGTGCTTGGATTTAAAAAAAAAAAAAAAAGAAAAGAGAAAGGGGGGCAAAACATCTTGATAATGTCCAAGAAGAGTATTCAACATTGAAATACATTTTAATCATGATGTGACTGAAAAAAGATCAAAAATCTTTTTTTTTTTTTTTTTTTTTTTTTTTAAGTGTTGCAGTGTTTAGTAGTGATTTTGCATAATAAGGTAATTTTACAAAAATATGTGTAAGATTTGTGAAATGTTTGCTGAAAATGTTTTTTTTTCAGGACTCACTGATATCCTGTCTTTGTCTCTTCTCCCAGCTGTGCTACCTTCATGCTGATCTCCTCAAAAACCTCAGTGCTAAAGAGACCAAAAAACATTTTGTGGAATTTTACAACAGCTTCTTGGACAAGGGCGCAGTAAGTAGAACGTTGTGCTGGAATCCTGAGAACAATTTATAGTTATCCTAGTATCATACTACTGTAAAATTAAATTCTTCAGTTGAGCAATAAATAGAGCATGTAACACATGCAAACAAAAAGACACAATCATGCAAGCAAAGAAGGGACATCTCAGTGATGACACACATCCTGTGTTCTGCGCTTTCACGTCTGATGCAAGCTCATAAACGTACTCCTGTGCACGGCAGTAAATGTTTATTGTAACGGAGCAAACGGCGACTGGTTATGACTTTTTACTAATTTTCTCAGAAGAATGGTGTGCGTGAACTTAGGTTTTTTTCTACGCTCCTTTGGATTTGCTCTGACAGTCTTGTTTTTCCATGAATGTCTTACATTTGTAGTAGAATTACACTCTACTCTTTTATTTTTTTAAATGTTAAGGTAAATGTTGATAAAAGGTAATTGAGGTTTTCGAGTGTTCATTTATGCACAGCTCTGTTTTGACCAGGTTATAGTCAGGACTTTGACCAGGCCATTGCAACACCTTGAGTCTTTCGTTTTTAGCAGTTCCGGTGGAGGTTTGCTGCTGTCCTTGGGACAAGTATCCTGTTGTATGACCCAAATGATGATGTTTTAGAAGTTTTGTGGTTTCTTCTTTTGCAACTTTGCAAGCTAAAGCCGGTGCTGACCCGTGATGTCCTTTGTTTTTAAAGAGAAGATACTTTGTCCTGGAAGCCCTTCCAAATAAAAGATACTCGTGCAGACTTTTTTACATTCTGTTTGTAATCTATGAGGTGTTAGGTATACAACAGAAGTGACTATAGTCATATACAGACTTGTCAACGCATTTAAAAAAGTTACAAATTGTATTTATCGTAAAGCATATGCTTTAAAGAGATTGATTCAAAGTACATACCTTTTAATTGGAAACACATTAAGACGAGTGTAATGACTGATGCACAAACTAGAAAAACTATTATTAGTGAAACAAAACTGACTGTACATATGATTTCTGGTTAACCTTTCTGAACGGACAAGTTCTTAACACACATGAGCAGCAGAACTTTTGGCTGTTTGTCAGTAATGTAGCTCTGGGTGGAAACATTTTCCAGAGGGATTGAAAGCACATTTGAGAATTAATGGAAACATATTCACAGTGGCTACAGATGGCACATCATTTGCACAAATCTCAAAATTTCATTTAGAAGGAAAAGAAATCTGAAATATTTGACATTTAAGCACTGGATAATAGGTTTGCTGTCTACTGTAAGCGGTTCAGGTTATCAGGTCTGTGCAGGTTATAAACTGCATTGCGAGAAGCTGTGTGACCTTGGGTTTGTTTGCAAGCCCGTTGCTGTGTGTCAGCTCTGTTCGCTCTGATCTTGATCTGCACAGCTTCCATTCGTATCTGTAGGCTTTCTTGCATCACTCCTCCCTGCACACCTGGCCTTTGTCATTTCTCTCACTTCCTCTTCAGAGCTCCCGTACTATCCACATCTATCAGCTCAGCTGGTTCATGCAGCAGTCTTTCCCACTGTCATCCAACTCCACAACTTCCTGTCAGGATCGTGGGAAAGCCCTGTAGAAGGAATCATCCACTGTCAGCCGTACTCAAAAAAACAAAAAACAAAAACAAAACAAAAAAATGTTGTGAACCTGTGGTGGGCCTTCTAAAATGTATATTCCTAGTATTACATGGACCTCTTGTGGTGATGTTCAGCTACTGCACCATATTTCCTTACATTTGTAATGTTAGATTTATCACCACTTTGTAGAAACCCTCCGTATACTAGATGCACTGCTGACAAACCAGGAATATTAGATTTCTCTCTGCTTATTGTCATTTTCTCTACTTTGCAGATTCTCAGAGTGGCAGCACCCCCCAATATAGCCTATGAGTTGGGTAAGTTTTTTTTCACATTATGTTTATATGAAATAAACCGTTGCGCTCAACCCCCCCCCCCCCCCCCCCCCCCATTTGATTTACATCTTTCTTTTCTCTCTTTTTTTCCAAGACCGAACCCGTCCAGATCTACTCTCAGAAGAGACCCAAAGGCGTTTTGCTCTGGAGATTCAGAGCGTCCAGGTTCCTGAAGTGTCCAAACAACTTGAAGATTTTAGGTGAGATCGTTTTGCCCCTTATTGGATCCCAGATGTTTGACATACACAATGAACGTATGAGCATTACAGTTGAAAGCTACAGGTTTAAAGACTTGAGGCCTGTTTAGAGACCTTATGCTCAAAGATTTGATTAAGTGTAATGAGTGGTCATTTAATGCATAACTGCATGTTGATTATAGTCTTTCTGCCTGCAGAAAAACCAGCCAGACACTAGTTTTTGTTGTATTTTCTTTACTGTTCTGAAACTGCTTAATTAGTGTTGTCTAAGTGATATCATTATGAGATGATGATGATTATAATTATCTGTGAGATAACAAATCAAATATAAGTGCTTACAGATGATGGCACTCTACATCACAAGAGACCCAGAATAAGACAATCATTCATCCAAGATACTTCTGCCTCGTCTTTGCAATTCCTCAAGATCTCTAAGAAGAAATTTGAAAGATGCATTTGACGAGTAATTTGTGGGAAAGGTTTTTTTTCCCTTAATGTTGTCATTTTATCAAAGTCAAAGTTTTGTGTTGATTTATTTTTCTTGATTTCATTCCAGTTGATCCCCTCTTTGCCTTGAGTTTTGTTCAAAATGTGATGTGCACAACCAGTTTTATTCCTTTTGATTTCTAATAAAAACTTTATTTGCTAAATGTATTATTAAAATACAAATAGTATACAAAAAATACCATAAAATGGTCCCTGAAAAACAAAAGGTAAAAACCTTTTCATAAGATGTGAATAGTGATCTGTTGGAACAATTTTACAAGACTACTTTAGATATTTTAAAAGGTTGGACATCCATTAAACAACATCTTTAGGATTCAGAGTATTTACTTACAAGTATTAATAATCTATTGGAATTTATTGTGATTCTCTACATCCTGCACGACATCAATAATGTCAAGAAATCTTAGCATGAGCAGCCAGCAGTTTCATTACTATTATTATTAATTGCCATTCCAGTTTAGTTTTTATTCCTGGCTGGTTTTTATTCCTGACTGAGTGATCTGATGGATTGTGGGGTTTATTTGTGTCAGTGGTACAGTGCAGAACGAGGTTGGGTGTGTCACCAACAGAGTTGTATAAACCTCGATGACATGCTGATGACGACCAGTGATTAGAATCAGGTGTTAAATCAGGGAGACATCTGAAACGTGCAGTAGACTGGTCCTCGAGTACCGCCTTGTGTGCACCCTGAGATTAAAATGCAAAGAACAGTTGAGCTAAAAATGATTGTGTCATTTTAGCTTTTTATGCAGCATCACAGTAAGAACATGCAGCTCTTAAATTGTCATACCTGTAATCAAATGTGTCCTCTTAGATTACAACCAGATGATGTTTCCAGGAGAAGTCTTTGAAATTACAGCCCTCAGCTGGTCCCATCTGTGGTACAATCTTTCAAAACTGACATTTTGTTGAAAACTGTCAGGATTTTGAGATTGTACTTGGCTTGACGTACCATCCAATCTTCCTTGAATGACAAATGTTGGATGCACACTGTGTTTTTCTCCTTTTACTGTGACAACTATGTGTGAATGCGGTTGTGATAAAACGTTGACGAAAATGGGACAGATGTTTGAATGACTAAAAGCTGTGGCAGTAACAGCTTTATGACGTTAGATTTAGGTTTTCATGTAGCGATACACCAGTCCACTTTTTTTGAGTTACGAACTTAACTACAAATAATGTGTGTCTCAATAACCAAGACTGATTCTGATATCAGAGTGGTGGTGGTGGTGTTGTTTTTAAAACCAAATAATAAAAATACAAGTGCAAAAACTAAAGAAAAATATACACTATCAATCGCCTTTAAAGAGGTTTAAACTGACAATGCTTCATCTGAACAGGACAAATCGTGTACGGCTAATGCAACGGTAAAAACGTAAAGATCTTACTGTGTATTGAGGTTTTTAGTTGTCAGTCCAATATTCAACCAGTAGGATTATAAGTATCAACACCTGGTTCTGTTATCGACTCAGACGAGTCCCATCTCTGACGAGTATCAATTCCAACATGAATTGCTTTAACTGTAAATACACAAAATTTAAAAGAAGATCAAACTAAAAAGATAAACAATATCCAAGTATGAGAATATTGGGAAGTCACGTTCAGCGATGCCTCGTCAGCAGTGGCAGCACATTTTTGTGTATATTCACATCACAAGTCCAGATAGTTATGTCCTTTTTCTTTATTTCTTTACTTTTAGTGATCTATTTTTTTTTTTTTTTTTTTTTTTTTAATAACTTGCTCTCCCTTTTTCTTAAACAGGCAAAAGAGAATGATGGGTATGACCCCCAACGAATGTGAGCTGGTTGACGTCGAGAGCCACTATCCTACCGACCGCATCCCGATGGAAATGAAGGAGAAGTCTGTAGCTGAGAACCTGCTGGAGAGGATGTCAGAGACGCAGTGAGTGTGTCTCTTTGTCTCATATCGGGATACATTTTCACTTTTCCCTTCTTTAAATCCATCTTTAATCTACACCCATTCATCTTTTGCATATCCTGCATTCAGAAGTGGCAACTTGAAACTCCTATTTGCCTTACTATTAACACTAACTTTCATCAGCATTTATATAGTTAAGCAATTTGTTAATTATGCTCTACCAGTACTTTGTCTAAGGCTTTATGCATTGCCAATACATATATATTGGCATGGATGCACAAACTATACAACCACAGGAACAAAGGACGGACACAATCATCGCCCTAAAACCAGCTGCTATTGTCAGAGACGGAACAGAAGAAGAAGCCTTCCCACTCTGTCCCCACGGTACCTTGACCAAACCATGTCCCAGACATGTCATTGACATCTCAGGAAACTGGATCTCCTTTTCATTTCCCGCATAACTGTACAGGTTTACCTTCCAGCTGATCTGGCCATGAAACTTTGCCTTGGATTATGAGCACAAAACAATAGTATTTTTAACAAGTTCTTTTGTTAATGGTGACTGTGAAGGGAGGATCTCTACTTTCCTTCTCTCCATTACCTGCTGCTCCACAAGATGGTAAAGTACATTGTTGTTCCATTTCCTTCTTTTGATGTTGCCACTTGTTTTTCCAAAACTATAAATGCCTTTAGTCAGCATTAGGAGTGCACTTTATTAAGACAAAGCAAAGAAAGCTCTGGAAACAGGGAAAATGAGCTCTGTGGGTTTAGGAAGCTGGAGATGGAAGTAGGATTGAAAAAGAGCACAAAAGAGCAAAAAGGAAATGAGAAGGCAGAGAGGAAAAAATGGAGTCAGCAGTGCCACGCTGGCAGGAAGGTTCTCCGCTGGCGTTTTGCCAACCTGGGAGGGGGGTTGGTGGTGGGATGAGATGTTGTGAGGAGGTCATGCACCAGGGGAGAGACGGGGAACAAGAGGCCTAGAGCATTATCAGTGCTGGATGGCTTCTGCCCTGAGCCCGGTTAAAGGGAGGAGAGGGGAAAAAAACCAAGAGATCTAGCAGAAAGTTAATCTATTCTTAACCCCCTGGCCTACTGCTAGGCGTTATTTTCTATGAAAAACTGGGCAGAAAGAGGAATGAGGCCAGGGAGAGGGCAGATCACTGTCTGCCCTCATCTTGTCAGCAGAAAGAAGGAAAACACAGAAGTAAAGGATGTGCTGTGGACAAGTGGCTCCCATCCCGTGGATATAACCATGATGGCAGAGACTGGAAAGCAGTGTGCATCACAGACATTACAGTTCAGCCTTCGCCTCTTTCGCTTCCTATCACGGTTGGATCTCGATCTCATTGCACAAATGATTCTTTCAGCCTGACTCCATTCAGCTCTATTGACAATCATCTCTCTATCCGTCTCACTCTTCCACTCTCCCACACTCCTGCACCCACTCACCCCTTCAATCACTTACACAACTTCCCACTTTCTTGACCACAATACAGTGACCTCCTCCCATTTGTTGTTCATTGGTCTCTATAGTGATGCAAACAAGGGGACCAGACCATTTGATTGGGTTCTGCAGGGAAATCCCAGGGAAACCCCTCCCATCTTTGATGTTCATCTCAAAACACAAGTGTCAGATTTCCGCGGAGTTGCCTGGCTGTTGCATCAGACCAAAGCATGCTTAAATAGTTGCTTCCGCTGTGCTGGAGACTTTCAAACTCTGGAATCCAGATGCAGGCATCTTGCAGGAGAGACGAAGCGCAGAAAATAGTTTAGATAGATTTAGAGTGAGATCGATTTTGCTGCAGATTTTCAAGTGCACAAGTTTGATCTTTATTTTATAGATTTTTCTTTTTTTCGATATTTTAATTTTCTGGAGCAGTCAGAATTGCAGATTTTGATCCCATTTTTTTTCTTTTCTTTTTTTTTTTTTCCTTTACCCTTTTGGAAATTTTAGAATATGATCAATAGCTTCAGCTCTGAACTCAAAAACACAACAGTTATCTCTGAGTTGCATCAAGGCAAGGATAGTCACTTCAGATTTCACCGACCCAAAACAGAGTTAGTGATTGATCGAGCAAGAGAATGAAAAAATGTTACTTAAAGGGAATAGGTAAACGTGTTGCTGCACTATCAGTAACAATGATTTCTTTACCCTTCTTCACTAGAATTATAAGTGGTTTCTCTTTTCTTTTTTTTTTTTTTCAGACCTACAATTGTCTCGGATGAGGAAAAATGGTAAGTTGATCTCTGCAAATATAATAAAGTTAATTAATTTAGTTTTTTTGTGTTGATTTGTGTTTACGGATTTTAATTTGATTTCTGCATGCTCACCCTGGGTGTGGTCAAGCCACAACATTTTACTCACTGGTTCACGTGCATCAAATGCACACAAAACAGAAGCCTTGCAGTAGTTTATATTTATACTCTTTCATTCATTTTCTGCACATTAATTTGACAAGAATTGGATGAGCGTACCATGCATGTTTGTTAAATTTTTCTTCCAAGACTTTGAACCCCTGCGCTTCAAATTTAGTACTCTTTCTTTTCTTTTTTTCATGTTTTAACCAAGGTTTTCAGACAGTATGCTTTCTGCACCCCGTGGTCCAAAACAGCACTGTGTGGTGTGTGTACTGTGAGGCCCCTTTGCTGTGCAAATCTCCAGAATCTCATCCTTTTCTCAACTCTGATCCTCGCAACTCCTCCTTTTTCTTTGTACATGTCAAATTTTATTCCTCCCTACTTTTTAAGCACCTCCTCCTGATGCTCATGCTTTGCACAAAACGTTTCCACCTCTCTTCCCCATTTTTTTTCTGCACCCTTTTTCCCCATTCGCATGCTCTACTCCAATTTTCATTACCTTTTTGTTTATTTCCAAAGATTTGTCTTACTCTAGTGGCTTTGCAAACACACTACTGTAGCATTATTGTACTTTTTGTGCAGTTTTCATTATTTAATTTTTTATAAATAGAAATTCAAGACTGTTCTTGCAACAGTCTTGAAAAGTGAATTTCAACATAAGCTATATTTTTCTAATGACCACGTCTGACTTTTCCTGCAGCCAATCCATTTTTACTTCACTGGCCGTATACATGAAGCACCTCGGGGTGAAAACCAGGGCGGTTGATAGTAAGAAATCCAGAGGGGGGTTTTTCAGGAGACAACTGAACAAGGTAACATTACGTCATCAGTGACAACATCTTTGTTCAGTTGGAGAAACTGAATTAACCAATAAAACGGCTATCCAACAGGATAGCTGATTTGGTTTTAGTGGTGGTTTTAGTATTTATTTTCATCTTCTGCCCCACTCCCTCCCTGATTTATTTTTCCAGAATAGAAAGGATGAACCTTCAAAATCCAAGAGAGGCGTGTTTCCCAGCATCCCAACCTGGATTGGAGGCACAAGTATGCATCTGCCTTTTTCTTTTCTTTTTTTTTTTTTGTCTTTGCTAAAAAGGTTTTGTTGTTTTTTGTATCTAAAAATCTAATACATTTTAAAAGGATTTTTGAAATAAACTACGATCCAGTTAATGTACCCTTTTTAGCTATATGCAATAACAATGTATTACAATGACATTTAAAGCAGTTTGCAGTATCTTTATATTTCACATCCCTGAGAACATGCTATCCTGCCCTTCTTTCCTGTTACAGCCGAAGTCAAACCAAAAACGGAGATTGAAGGTACTCTTTCGTCAGAGTCCACCTCCCTTTTTATTTGTACAATGAATCACATCCCTACTAATCAAACCATAAGCATGTCTGCATGTTCCAAATCAAACCAGGACAGGATGTGGGTGGGCATTGTTTGTTTTTCTGGAAGGTTTTGTCAATAAAAAGTAGTGTTGTCCAGAAGGGGAGTACTTGAGGGATTTTGGATGTTCCCCTTGTAGTAACTAACCCTCTCATCCACTGCAAAGGCCCTGATTGCACCTACTTACCATAAATATTTGTCTGTCACACCGAGTCTCTCTCGCTCTTTTTTTTTTAAATTTCTTTTTTTAATTTCTTTTTTTTTTTTTTTTTTTTTTTTTTTTTTAACTGGGGTGTTTTTTGAGACGTGCTTCTCTGCATCTTCAAAATTTGTCAATCATCTGTGTTGAAGTCGTCATGCTCTTCCTCCTCAGCGGATAAGGACAAAGTGGCTCTGGATCGTAAAGGCACTACCACCGCCAGATGCTCATTGACTGAACCTGGAGTCCCTGTACCCCCCACCAGAAAATCTGGTTCCGGCAGTGGCTTGGCCCCTCTGCCTGCTTTAGAGATCAATGATGGGTTAGGGAGCGTCACCATCCCCAACAGCCCAGAGCTCCCAAATGCTGAAGGTAAAACTACTCATTCATTCGGACATACATGTTAATAAGTAATGCAAGTCAACATAAAGTACATTCTGTAAGGATGTGTCTTAAGTCTTTTTATAATTTGGTTTGTGAAATAAATGTATGATTTCTTTCCAGTCATGTTCTATATTAAAAGCAGTGCTTGTTTTTGCAAGTGCTAAATTAAGATTTCTACTCCTCTAGGTCTTTTAAGCACTCGCCTGGAGGCTCCGCTGGTTTCAGACGGGGGTGACGTGTCTCCTGTCGGGTTGGGAGCTGGGCCTATTATTGGGGAGCCCATATCACCCAGTGATGCTCCCCCCGAGGAGCCTGTGGAGAAAGAAAGGTGAGAAGGATGGAGATGCCAATGAAAACTAGTTCAATGTAGCGACTTGCTAAGGGAAGCATTACAAGAAAATGCTGTAGTTAGAGTTGGAATACTATAAAAGTGCAGGATGTGTGGAATCGGATGTGGGGGCCAGTTGTGTCTGAGTCGTGCTGGCTGAGGGAGCTTGGTAAAACTCCCCCGGCAGTCTGTCCCTGCTGTGCTAGCTTTGTTATGCTGCCCCTTGCTCATGAGCTAACCGCCTGCAGTTTTGAGAAGGACCTTCGTCAGGTGAACATGGATTTGGTCCCTGAAACTTCCCGGTCCCGTATACCCTGTCTCCTCCATCTTCATCTCACACTGGGACCTTTGCTCTCTTCCCACCATCATTCTGTCTCTCTTTTGCTTTTGTGTCCTGCTGTGATTTCATCTGTACAACAGAGCTTCATTTCAGTTTTATGGGCATCATGTGTAATCATTTTTGTTTTGTTTTGTTAATATTCCTTAGACTCAGATATATGATGGCAGTAGAATTTTTTTTTTTGTTTTCTTCATAGAAAACATTTGTACATTTTGTGGTTCCATGGCAACATTTTTGCGCCTCCTTTAAGCTGCAGCTTTTTGCCCTCTAAACAGATTTGGAAGTTTTGTAAAACGCTGATATTTTGTCTAAACCTTTTTCTGAAAACAAGACGATAATGTTTTTGCTTTAACATTATTATATGAATGGTCAAAGTTCAAGCGCTTGTGTAGTTGTGTATTACTATTGTTAGCTGCTCATTCCATGTGCTTTCCAAGATGTCTTCGTCTGCCGTGGTCAGGGCGTGTCCTTCGTCTTGCTTGTCCCCTCGGTATGTGCAGTTACATGTTGTGACAGGGGCTTTGGCATTATATCTGGCATGCAGTCGTGACAGGGGTGTAAAACAAGTTTAGGAAGTCACTTTGGGGTGTCTCTTATATGCATGTTGTGGTTGTTACTGTGGCTAACAACAGTCGTGTAAAGGAGAGTGTGTAACAGTGTGGTGTCCCGTATTTTTGCAGACGGAAGACAAGGTGGGTGTCAGCGCCTTGACAGAGTCACGGACATGCTTCAGGCCTTATACTGATCACATTTGGCGCAAACAAAGAATGCAACACTCGCATGCATACATGCCTCACATTTAGCCTTGTGCTCCTGTACCGATGCAACACAAACATGGCTAAGTATTTGAAACCTGATTGTGAAGGAATTGGTTTGATTGTTGAGATTAGCTGAATTATGTGTATGTTTGTATGTAACAGGAGAACAGAAGACTATTAAAGTTTAACAGACATGTATTGTACAGGGTAGCACACTGTAAAGGCAGTGCATACAAGTCTACAAAGTATAAAACTTTTTTCTTTTTTTGTTTTTAAATGAGATGCATGGCATATGTCGTGCAAATTTACTTGTTACTCAGTTTTTTTTTTCTTCATGTTTTGCTTTTCATCTAAATCTCCTACTGATTTAACTGGTCCATCCTCTTTACCCTCATAATGACATTTCAGATCCTATCTCCATTAAATGTATGCCGTTTTCCCATCCACTGTGTTTCTTCTCAACATTTTCATGTATTTTCACTGTCTTTGGCATCTCTGATCTCCATTCTTCTGCCTTTCTTTTCTCGTTCCTCTTTGTTTTTGCGTGGCAACTCTTTTCTCCACCTGTCCTCTGCCCCCAAATTTTTCTCTCCCCGTCCTCTCCCACCTTCCCCCCCTTCAGTAGGAAAGTGATGCGCAGCGAGAGCGCCCGTGTGGACCGGCACTCGTCTCGGCGCCGTGGCTCTTCCCGGGCCAAACAGTCTCGCTCCCGTAGCGACGTGGACCTCCAGCCTCCTTCTTCCACGACAACACCTGCCCTGCTCATCCCCCAGCACCTCCATCCGTAAGATGGGCAAACCTCCTCTCAACGCCACTCTGGCTGGAGTGGTGCACAGCAGGGACAGACAGGATGCCAGTACTTAGAAATAAAACGGGATCGGTGCATCCCCCTGTCTCCTCCAGAATTTATTTTTTAGAAAGACCTTTTTAGAGTAATAGCACGCTTAACAGTTGACTGATGCGAATGGTGTGAACTATTTTCAAATGGCATGCATGGTTCTTCTCCTGTAAAACGAATCGATTAGGTGGACAGTTTCATTGACTCGCAGTTGACAGTTAGATGGATCTGTTTCTAATCTGCTGTGACCAACAGCAGTGAGTTAACAGTTACGCAGCACTTTTTTCATTGAAACATTGAGGCTCCTTACTGGAATGACTTTTGAGTTAGACTAGTATTGACGGAAAATTTAAATGCCAGCTCTTTATCAAAAGTTAGATGTTTCCTTAATGGAATTCATGATAACACAGTCAGATGTTGTCCGTCAGTACTCAAGATGGAAAGTCGTGAAACCTCCTGAGTCACCTTCATTCAGTAATTTATTGTAAGTCATTAAAAGTACTTCCGGACAGGTTGCCGGCTTTTGCCTGGTGGTGCGTGTCTCATCATATCCCCTATCCCACGTTGTCACTGTGTGCATGCAGTCAACACCTGCACTTGTCCTTTGTATTCTGATAAAATGGGGCCATAATATTGTAACTCTGCCACCAGCGGCAGAGTTGAGACTTCTATCCTCTGTTCTAAATTCAGATATTCTAGATTGACTTTCATCTTTGTTCTTCTATCATTCATCAACGCGTAGGACTTTTTATTTTGGACAGTAAAATAGTTTCCAGCCTCAGTGCCAGTCTCCCCTCACTGCACTCCTTAGTCTCACAGAGACATGGGGCGAACACGGAGATGTGAGAAACTAACTGTATAGAGCACAAAAGTTAAGAAAATACCATGCATAAGATTATTTTTATCCTTTGGTTTGGAACAGCACCGCACCCCCACCGATACAATTGATTTGGCATTTTCTGTTTTGACCTCTAATTTAGGGTGACTTCATTTACGTAGTGCATTTTAAACACAACGGCAAGCTTTAGATAGGCAAATAAATGCATCAGACTATTGCAAACAATGGAGACTAAAAGCAGCAGTAAAATTCATAATAGTATGTTTTTATAGCATGATTATTTTGATGACCTAACAGATGTACTTGTTGGCTTGGCTGTCCTCCAGGTCTACAGTTTTACGAGAAACACTGATTAATATGATAATAGTAGGAAGTCATCATTTTCTGTTTAGCAGCGGAGCTTTGTTTTAACAAAGATCATTAACTGATTATGAGCGTAAACAATCAGTAGCTGGTTATGTGGAAGATTTGCAATTTGGTATTACTACTGCCTGTGGTTAATGTCAGGTTCTACTTGATGTTTTAGCTTGAAGGAAAAAGAGTGCAACATTGACAGATGGCTTATCTGCTAAATATTCCTTCTAGCTTTTTATCTTTTAAAAGTACATTTTGATGAACAACCTGCCATCCTCCGCTGCTATCGCTCCACAACCAATTTTCTGCAGGAATGTGTGTCATCATTTAATAGCTGCCAGGGTCATACTGCTTGAAGTAGAGGTTGCTGTTTATAAACCGGTTCTTCTCGACTGCTTCAGCGTTGAGGGACCAGCCTTAAGTCCTGAAGGCCCTGGCCACTCCCCCACCAGTCCCTCCCCACAGCTGGAGGAGATGGAGCCACGCTTCCTGGAGTTTGAGCAGGACCCACCCAACTGGAGGGAGCTGGCACCTCCTGAAGCTCTGTCTGGCCTCAGCAAGAAGGAGACAAAGAGGCAAGAGGTTATAAATGGTGAGATGAAGCAAGATGGAACGTTTCTGGGACGTCTGTTTTTTGAAGATCTGATCTGATTTCACTCGCTCTTTACCTCCTCCTTTGACCTTTTTAGAGTTGTTTGCAACCGAGCACGCCCATGTGCGAATGTTAAGCGTGCTTCAGATGATCTTCTCAAAGCCCTTGGAGAGGGAGGAACTCCTGACCTCCACTGAGGTGGCAGCCATTTTTCCCAACCTTGATGAGATCTTTGAAATGCACTGTGAGTGCTGCTGTGAATATTTTTTTTTTCTTCTTTTCTGTTCTTACACACCATACTTGTCTTTTAGTTGATACTTCAACATAAGAGGAGGGGGGGAAATCCTGGGCAGCAGGGGTAACTTTTAATGCTGTCACAGCCGGTTTGACTCCGATCTTCCTTGTCTGTATGGGCATAAATTTGTTATTTAGACTAATGGGAGCGATGTAGACATGGTGATTGCGTTTAGTGCTACTAACAGTGCTGAAACAGGGGGGGAAGAGGAGATTAACAATGTTATACCATGTCATTGTGTCTGATCCTCAGATAATTTCTACGAGAACCTGAAGAAACAGCGTTTGGATGACAGTTTCATAGTGAAATCCATCTCCACCACATTACTCAACAGAGTGAGTAGAGTTGCTCTGCCTCTTCATCTCATTATGTAATTTTTTATTTTTCACTATGTTGTAAACTAATGAAATAATCATTTAGTACGCTTACTGTTCATTAGTTCTTTTAGGTTTTTTTTGTTTTTTTTTTTTTTTTTGTACCGTCCACTAAACTGAAGTGTCCTGTGTGTTTTAGTTTGGTGGCACAGAGGGAGAGTGGTTTCAGAAACTGACAGCCCGGTTCTGCAGCCACCAGTCTTGGGCCCTGGATCAGATCAAGAGGCAGAGGAAAGAGCCCCGCTTCAACTCTTTCATTCTGGTATCGCATACACACTCAACCTTAATATGAATTCTTAAAGATGTAACTTGGGCACGGGTGCGCTCACAGCAGCAAGTAGTCAAAGCCATGAATGTGCGTATCAATCCCAGGAGGCAGAGAGCAAACCCCAGTGTCGCAGGCTGCAGCTCAAGGACATTATTCCGATCGAGATGCAGAGACTCACAAAGTATCCGCTGCTGCTGGAGAATATTGCAAAGAACACAGGTGTGTACGTGCGTAAATGTATATGTGTGTTATTTATGTTTTTTACTTCTCACTTTAATGTGTCGATGCAGCCCAGAACATGTCATAATAAATGAACAAAGAATAAAAATGATTAAACTACTTTATTACATTTATGGAGGGAGGAGATCAACGTAAGGCAAGAATCAAGTCAGCATATGTAATATTTAACAAATCCCAAAGATATTAAAGGTGCATTAAGGAGAGCATAAATGCTGCACCATCAACTTTAATGGGTCACAGATGTAATAGAAGAAATGGATATAAAATTAGTGGAGTTTTACTTTCTAAGTGTTTTTATTCTTGTTAGTAATTGCATAAAGTACTCAAACATACAGGGTATAGGCTCCACAAAAGAATGCGTAAATAAATTGTGTCCAAGGATATTGGATTAAACATCTGTGAAAAGTTGGATGGTTCCTTGAATACAAAAAACCGAGATTCAAAACCAGCAGGATTTGTAGCGCACCACAATTTGACCAATAGGACCTCACCAGCCTGCTGCATGTCCCAAACCCCGGAAGCTGTTATGATGGCTTGTTTAAAGATCAAGCTGTAATATGCACATTCAGTTTGATGGCACAGGCCCATAAGTTGTTTTGGGTGCAACAGTCTAAGTGATTAAAGTCTTGACGCGGTATGTAGGATGACTCAACTTCAACAGATGTAGTTTAAAAAAAAAAAAAAAAAAAAGGTAGGTGTGTGTGTGTGTGTGTGTGGGGGGGGGGGCTGCTTCTTACGTTGTATAATCCTCTCCTCTAAAGAAAATTGGGTTTTTTGTGAGTAAGGGAGAGTTAATCAGTAGCTCTTTGTCAATGTTTGTTTGGATGATGATTTATTCTAGCAATCACATAATTACACAAAAAGGCAAAAGAAAACTGAATATTTTACACTTTGTTCTCAAAGTGAACAACTCACAAAATGATTAACAATATACTACTACTTTATGAATAAGACATGGGTTTTATTGTGGCAGTATTAAACACATTGAGTCTATGGAACAATGAAGAGTTTTCTACACAGCAAATATATAATTGACCAAAAAAAAAAAAAACAAATGACAACAAAAATAAAAAGACAGATGTACAGATGCAATACGTGACAGAACAATCGTGCCAAAAACATCTGGATGGTCATGCATGGTGGTTTGTTACTTATTATGGTCTTTGTGTGGACTCTTTCTGCAGACAACCCAACAGAGAAGGAGATGATCCAGCAGAGTGCAGAGTGCTGTAGAAAGATCCTCAACCATGTGAATGAAGAGGTCAAAGTGATGGAGAACCTGTTGGTGAGAAACACAACCCAGTGTTGAGTTGCATCACTTGACATCTAATGTGTTCAAAACATCAGTGGAGAACTATTAGAAACCAGTCTAACTCTCGAATCTCTCTGTCCCAGACTTTAAAGGAATACCAGCGTAAACTGGACACATCAGGACTCAAACCTAGTAATGATCTTTATAGTGAATACAAGGTACTTTTTCTGAAAACAAACTTTGTGCTTCACCCATACCCTTCCACTACTGTAGTTTTTCTTCAACATTTTTGTTATACTTTTTTTTTTCCCCCCAAACCAGAACATTGACTTGACTCAGAAGAAAATGCTTTTCGAAGGTCCGCTAACCTGGAGATTCACCAAGGAGAAGGCCGTTGGTAAATACTTGCATGTATTTTTGGTACAAAAGGTCAAAATGTGGCATTAATCGGGTACAGATGTGGACAAATATGTTGGTTCCCTGCTTTAAAGTAAAAATAAGAATCCACAATGTTCACTGAAATAACTTGAAACTGACGAAGTAATAAATAATTAATAATATGCTGAATGTTGACAAATGGAAATCAGACATTGCTTTTGAACCCTTATTTCATATCACTTTTTGATATTTTTAAATAGAAGTTGCTATAATAGGAAACCAGGCTGTTCTGCAGGTGCCTGATTCCTACTTCCCCTTTCATTATTAGTTCCATCTATCATGTAAATATCAATGCAATACAAGAATAAAGACTTACAAGACTCAAGATGGTAAATGATATGAGCTCTGTAAACAACTGAAATTGGTAAAACATTAAATAATTAGGGAATGGAGCTATCATAATTGTCTAAAGTGTGTGATGTATTTAAAAAGAATGTGGCGAGGACGTAGATAATCGTCCGGCTTTCCCTCCGCCCTGTACCACTCCCTTTGTCTCTCAGAGGTACAGTGTGTGCTGCTTGTGGACATGCTGGTGCTCCTGCAGAAACAAGATGACAAGATGGTCCTCAAATGCCAGAGCAAGAGTACCATTGCTGTGCAGGAGGGCAAGCAGATGTTGAGCCCTATTATAAAGCTGGACTCAGTCTTCCTCCGTGAGGTGGCAACAGGTTAGATGGACACAGCAGTACAGAAGTAAAACAAGCAAATACAAGCAACTTAAACTTTTAGGTCAATTACCATTTAATTTATGTTCTGTCAGATCGAAAGGCTTTCTACGTGATATTCACCTGGGAGAGTGGCGCTCAAATCTATGAACTAGTGGCCCAGTCTGTTGGAGAGATGAAAACGTGAGTGAGGAAAATTATTTGACCGTTCATGATGAATTAGTTTAAAAGGTAAACTTGAACCTTTTTGCTCTGCATTTTTTTTTTTTTTTTTTTTTAGTTGGACAGAGGTGATAAAGTCAGCAGTAGATGATCTGAAGAAGAGCGGCGCACCCATGAGGTTGCCACTGCCCCCAGGAGTTGGAGGAGCTCCCTTCAGTCCCACCATGTATGTTTTGTTGCATGTAGTAAAATAAAACTTCTTTTTTTCCTGTAAAATAATGTTGTTTGTTTTGGGCTTCTCTCTGTCAGGCTCAATCCTCCTTTGAGTCCAACTGAGAACGGAAGTTTAAAAAGCAGCAGTGGTGAGACCACACAGAGCTTTACACTAAATAAACTGTTTATTCCCATTATTTCAGTATTCTGAAGCCCTGATTTAAATATACATCCTGTCTCCTTCTGAACATCAAGATAAGGACAGGTTGAATGATGACAAGTCTGCAGATTCCAGGCACAGGCTGATTGATTTCCTGCCCAAAAGTGATCAGGAAAAGCTGGCCACCAGTGCTGTGGATGAATGTAATTAAGATTCTTCCTTGATCATTCCATGTTGTTTAATATTTTTTTTCCCTTTTTTCCTCAAAGTAACTTGCCTGCAATGATAAAGTACTAAATCTGACTCCTCCCATTTAGTGATGTCACTGAAAAGGCTCTTGATCTGCAGCATCAGTCTATCAGAGGATTCCCAACTTGATGATGAACATGATGAGGAGCAAAGAGAAAAGATCAGTCAAGAAACGGAAAACTCTCTGTTACCAGGTACACTTCTTTCTTTTTTTTCTTTTTTTTTTTTTTTTTTTTTTTTTTTAAGACATGTAAACATGTTCATAGGCATATGAGATGCTCAGTATCCACATTTGGCCTGCTAAAGTAAAATTTTCAGACCATTAGCTTTGGCAAATCCTTAGCAAATAGTTTCTGTGTTCACAGATGAAAGTCAGGCCGCAGACAGGGGCGGTGAGGAGTTGAATGCCAACACTTATGAAAATGAAGGTGTGGAGACAAAAGGAGATAAAGATGGGAGCATCAGTGCACCCCTGGTGTTGTCTCAGGAGAGGGTGGATGAAGTGTGCAGGAGGCTGCACAGCCTGGAGAAACTGCTGAAGAGACTACAGGTAAGTGGAGAGGGAGATGGATGGGGACATTTAGGAGAGAGCTGCTTGTATGACAGTAGCAGATAAAGATGTGAAACAACAAAAGATTGGAGCTGAGAGGGAAGAGACACAGATCCAGGCATTTCAATGAGGATGACTTAAGAAAGGAGTGAACAGACAAAAGGGGACAAAATGGCACAAAAGAGAAGCTAAAGAATGGAACGCCACTTATCCACTGCTGTTACTGCTTTGCTGAAAATTGCCTTGTGAAATTGGACTTCTCTTTTCAAAAAAGAAAAAAAGAAGATGCTTTTTTTGTGTAATGCTTGTAATAGAATGTCAGGCAATGGCGAGAGAGACAAAGAGAGGATGTTAAGAGGAGGAAGTGCATAAATCTGAGTTTGTTCTCGGTACCTAAGGTGATATTGATTTTTGTGTTGCAGACTGTAGAAGAAGAGCACCACAGGCTGCAGGAGGCCCTTTCTAAGTTCTCGCTGGGGGGAGGCAACTTCCAGTAAGATGCCATCACACCACCTGCTGGCCACTAGGTGAGAATACTAGTCTAGGGGGTCCTGATATGTATCTTCATATTTTTGTGTGTTTTGATGTTATTCCTTATCTGCATACCAGGGGTCTATTGTAATTTTGGATGCAGGGATAAACATTCCCAATTTTTCAAGCCCTCTCCCACTGATTTAAGCACAAACATTGCCAGGACGGATGCAGAAAGGTGGAGTGTTCCTGCTGGCACTTCTGCTGGTTTCTGCCTATTTAACTCTGCAGTTTTGTGCATGTAAATTCAGTGTCAAGCTTTAAGGGAGATTTTAATTAAGAAGATAATGGAAGAAGATTGTTTTTAAAGAAGGGATTAGTCATCCCCCACCAATCTCCAGTACAAGTTTTCTTTGTTCAAGTTTTGTACCTTACAGTCTTTAGAAGTTGTTGTCTTACATTAAAACTTTCCCTCATCTTTTCCTCTGTTTAGGTTTTTATTGGCTCTGGTTTGGGCTGAGTGACTATCAGAGGCTTTCCCGGAAATTCCTAAACCCTCATACATCTTGCCTGGATCCTTGCTGCATTATTTCCTTGTATCACTGCTGTTTGCAGCCAAGCAGGAAGTTGTCTGGAAGGTGTCTGCCTGCAAGAGGAATGCAATGGCTTTGTGCACAATGCAGTGGTTCAGTGATGGAACATGGGAAGTGTGTGCTTGCGTCTGTGTGTGTCTGAGTGCATGCTTGGAAGAAAGCTATACAAAGGAGGAGGAGAAAAAAGATAAATATCCAACTTTGAGAGGGAGGGGTGTTTCTTTTTTTCCAGAGGTGCCAAAAGAAATAGAGCATCACTTTGCTGTGAGAAAGATGCTGCCTAACAAAACCTAGTAATTTAATTCTGCCGTAACACACATATGCACACCAAAGACATGCATGCTGGGAAATAATTTACATTTACAGTAAGACATATAATGTTACAATGTACAGTAAATGGAAAAAAGCTTGAAGGACTAATGTAGCAATAGAATAGAAGATGCATTGAAGAGCTACTGCTGAGATTATATATATATATATATATATATATATATATATATATATATATATATATATATATATATATATATATATATATATAATACACACACACAAATCAAATTTAAATCGATGCCAAAGTACAACAGAGATGCACTTTTTTCTGATCTAAACAAGCTGAACACACACTGCTTTTTGCCAAATGTAAACTTTCTAATTCAGGATGGTTTTTTGATCAGATGGGCTTCAGCCCTTATTAGTAAAAAATGTGTGTGCAAGAGAGTGTGTGTATGTGTGTTACAAGGATTTTTAATTAAAGACCTGTTGTTTGGATAGCTCTTACTGTTCTAAGGTCTCATGAAAGTATTTATAAATAGTGGCACTATTGGCAATCATGCTGTTTATATTGGTGATTTAATTGTATGTACTGCTTTTATTTATTTCTCTAAGTCTTGTTAGGTCAGTGAGTTGCGTCAACTGAGTTACACTGTTACAACACTGGCCCAAAAAGAGAGATTAATGTGCAGGAGTGCGACGAGGCTAAATAAGGCAAGTCTGAGATGTGAGAAAACGATCGATGTAGGTTTGAGAAGGGGGTTTAAGTTGTTGTTTTGGTTTAGGTGTTGAATTAGAGAGTCATAAGAAAGCTAACCATGTTGACGAATAGAGGAGACGTGCACACGGATGCATACAGAGAGCCCAGTACTACAGATTTGTTCAGAAGTTCCAGAAACATTTCTGCAGTTTCAACTTCCCACAGAGACCGTGAACAATTCCTGATCCAAAAAGCATGAGTTAGGGTTATAAATTGTATTATAAGAAATTGGAAACATGTTTTTGTTTGTGACAAAAAAAGAATATTCTACCTTTTGTATTGGTGTTAATGTAAAAACTGAACTGTCTTTGTATTTTACTGAGATTGTAATTATAATTTTTGTGATACATTTCCGAGTAATGGCATAACTGAGGCTGCACACGCAGGACCAAATGCATAACAAAAAATTAGATCCTCATTTAAACTGTAACTTTCTGAGTGGCAAGCTTCATCTGTAGAGCTGCATGTCCAGAAGGGCTGAGTGGTGAGCCGTTAGTGCATCAAACAGCTTTTTCTCCTCCCAAACATGAAGCAACTTGACAAGAAGAGGTTTTAAAAGCACAATCAATAATAAAACAATGGCTGTTGATAGAAAAAAAAAAGAGACATGTTTTAATTAATTAATTTACAAATGCACAAAAAATAGAAAGATGAAGTATGTTAAGTTGCTGAAGCCTTATGACCAAACTCGAAGAGAATTTGCAGGTTGCCGGTTTCTCATATACAATTTCGAAGACATTGAGCAAAACAATGCATGAAAATTATGTTTTCAGGTTCTGTTTTTGTTTTTGTTTTTTTGTTTTTTGTCACAATGTGTAAGTACAAGCTTGACTGTCTGCATAGAGGACTGAAGACCAAGGACTGTTAAACCTCTGCACCTAAATATAGCACATGAGACCAGGGAAGAAAATAAAAAAACCAGCATCAAGACAATAAAACCAGATGGGTTACAAGGGAATCTTAAGAGGATTTGGAGGAAGGAAAACTGTTGTCTAATTTCAATGTCGCTCTTATAGTCACTGTAATCATAATCACTTCCTCACATACATTCTCATTGTTGTTGCCACAACAGCAAATTCTACCTTCTGAACCTACTGAACCTCAGTACGTTTACTCAGTTTAGTGACTTGAGTGCCACCGGTTGCAGAATTATAAGTTTGTTGTAGAACACAACTGTTATCTTTTCTTATGTCTTCCTCTTAGAAATTGTACATAAATCTTAGCTTGAAGCCAAAAATGAAAAAGAAAAAAAAAGATGAACAGTCTCTCTTGACAGTAATCACTCTTTCCTATCGTGCAGTTTTACCAGAAGTGGTTGTGTATTTCATTGGATTTACTTAAACAGGTTGGGGACGTTTTTGTTTGTTTTTCTGTTTTTTTTGTTGCTTTTTTTTTTTTTTTTCTCTTCATTATTTTTCAAATAAGCTTCTCTGTTATACTATGCATTTGCATTACAATGAGAAAGACGGGACTTGTCCATGCATGAACGAATTTAACAAATATGCAAATACGGTTGCCATGACAGATTATTTTAGTGTCAACTTGTCCTGTATTGTTGGTGTTCAACACATCTGTGGGACACGTTTAAGGAGATGATCTCAGTGAGGGGTTTTTATTTATGAACTTTAGTGGTCAACTGGTGAAATTCAAAAAGCACCAACATTCAGTGATAACCTTAATCTTCATTGGCTGATGGTTATTATAGGCGTTTCTTGCTCTCCTTCAGATTTTTTTTTGTTTTGTTTTGTTTTTTTTGTCATTTATTCTTCATAAGATGTATAAAAAGTGTATTTATAGAGCAGTGCCTTGTTCTGCTACATAAAGGGCTCTTAAGTCAAACAAAGTCCTGCTTGTTTCGGTAGCTCTCATGGCCCTGGCATCACACAGAGTGAAAAAAATAAATAAAATAACTAATAAGCAGTGAGCAATCACCCCCGGTTGCTAAATGGATGGGGTCTGAGTTGAAGGCTGTATTTCAACGTTAGTTACATTTGGCCTACAGCTCCCTCCTTTAATTTCCATTTCCATTACATCAGCTTGTTTGAGCCCACTGCGCCAGCCAGATTTATTTAGTAAAAACACTGCTCCTTGTTGTACTGGCCTATGCCACCTTGTCTATCTATAAACGATGAATATGCAAGAACTATATTGTGTATTTGGTATTGATTGATTTTTTTTTTTTTTTTTTTTTTTAAATTGTGTAAGAGGCTCTTAAATAATGTATACCTAAGATAATTGTGGTACGTTCTGTTTTTTAATTTTTCATTTTTTAAATAAACTGGGGAAATAAAAAATCGTTTTGTCATTTTCTGGTGAAAAGTCAATTACAGTTTTAACTCGGACAAGAAAGCAGCAGGTTTGGAAGGTTAAAAAAAAATGTTCCTATCACACATTCAGCTAAAGCATACAAGTATGTCATTACTTGTGTAAAATAAAATGAGCGAAAATGACGAAGCGATGAGGGGGAAAAGAAATCGCACCCTGTGGTTCAACAGCCTGAAGAAGAAACGTCAACGGCAGGAACTGGAGGCAGTCATTATCTGAACGGCGTTATGAGTCTCTCCCTTCATTGTGGTGGAGTTTTTGATCTTTTTCTTTTTCACATTACTTCCACTGATGGAGATTTCCAGAAATTGGTGTGAGCACAGGCCCCCCACAGCTGGACCTGGACCTTTGCAGCATCTTGATATCATCTCCCATCCTTCCTGCAGCCATTCTTTTGAAGATATTCTGCTGTTCTAAGTATCATTGTTTTGGTGCGTGACCCACTTCTGAACAAGTTTCTGCTGTTGGATAGTTTCACACATTTGACTCTGAAACTTTTTGCAGCACGCCGGAGTTCAAGGCTGACTCAATGCCTAAAATGACTGCATGATGCATCACCAGCCCTCCATCATCGTCCCTCAGGCAGAATGAGGCGTTTGTGATCGTTTGCTGTTTTCGTTTATGCCAAACCTTTCACCTTTGGTCTCATCCATCCAAAGGCCAGACAGTCTCTTGATTACAGTTTCACGAGGATGCCTACCTCCTCCAGAGAGCTATTGACTTCTGTGGATGTGTGGAGTTTTTCCTCAAATCTATTACGGTGGTATAAAAGGCGAACGCTTAGTAACTCCCATTGTCTAAATATTTTTAGAGCTAATTGTACATACACGTATAAATACATATATAAGTAGATTTATTTAAAAAAAAGAGAAATTCTGGTGTCACAGCAGCAATGTATCAGGCACTCAGACATGCCTGTGTGGACTAAATACTCAAAATATGCAGAAAAATTTTAAATGAGAAGTTTATATATAATTGTACAAATGCTTGTACAAATACCTGAAGGCAAATCCATCTTTTGCAATAAAGAGTTATTTTAAAAAAGTAAAGGCTTTCCTGTGATAACCCTTGTAAATAAGTCATAAGTATGAAGTATTTTGCAAATTACACTGCTATTGACTTTATTATTAACGTGTTATCTTTTTGTTAGTTTATAAATGCTCCTCCAGTTTTGTTTTATTTCTGCCAATTTGTTCTTCAGCCTTTTATTGCCTTATTTCAATTTTTTGTGATGTGTTGCTGCAATTAAATTCAAAATGAGCTAATATTTGCCATGAATTGGCAAAATGTCTCAGTTTCAACATGAATATGTTGTTTATTTGAGTTTCAAAATGGGTTTGATGAGAATCATTGCTTTCTGTTTTTATTTACACTTTCCACAGCGTCACAACGTGTTTGGAATTGGACTTGTACATAAGTTTATTTTCTTTTCATTGGATATCTTTGGAGAATAAACGTGTAAAACACATACACAGAGCCTTGCTTTTTATATCTGTGCTCAAATATAATGTTTATGCAAATAAGGGGTGTGCAAAATCATTCAAGCAAAAATCCTGACAGAGACGGACAAAATACCAGCGTGTTCACAAAAAAGAGAAGACTGGACCATTGTGTTGTGTACAATCTTGACTTTTGTTATATTTCTTTCTTGAACTTTCTTTTTTTTTTTTTAGAAAAACAAATATGTCTTTGACTGTTTTCTTTCTCTTCAGCAGCTTGTTGGGTGAGTTGCATTCAATTTTTATAAGGCAATTTTTATTTATTTTTAGAAAAAAATGACTTGACAAATGTTAAGATCATTGTAAATAGTTGACTTGAATAGTTTTTTTTGTGGATTTAGGAGAAAAGTAGCATTCGTTTATTTATGGAGTAGTTACATATCAGTATGTACTTTGCACTATATTTTTAGATGCAGCTTTTTTTGAGTTCTGCTTCGGTGAAGCACATTTCCTGTCAGAACAGATGTCAAGTTCAGTTTCTGCTCTGTTAGTTTTACTGAGTATGGCTGAACATTTCACAGCTTATTTTATTTATTAGTGTATTAAACAGCTTATGCCCATTGTTAAGCTCTATTGATGACAGAATATGCAGTCATAATAAAGTAATCTGACAAATTGACAAATAAAAAAAAAAAAAAAACAAGCATGTAATTACTTTCTTCCTTACAGGCGTTATTGCTCAGGAAATTCGTCTAGAGGCGGACAGGCCCTCACTGAGGGTCAAGATCCCTGACCAAGCCATCTTGGAATGCTGCTGCAGCAAAAAGCCTTCAGCTTTCCTTTGGATCAAACATCTATCAAACTCTATAACTGAAAATGTGGCTCTGTCAGATGTTGTGGTTAAAAATAATCGCTCTGTGCATGATGGTTTATGGTGTGGCACACTCACCTTCAAGTCAGTCCAGCTGAACGACACGGGGCTGTACAAGTGTCACCTGGATAAAACCAAGTACACACACGGCACCTTCCTGCAGGTCTACAGTGAGTGTGTGGGAGGAGGGTATATGAATTGTAATCATTGCTCACACCTCATAAGCCATAAATCCTGTTAGCCTTAGTCTGTCTGGCAGCCGTGTGGATGGCAACATCCCCATGTTGAAATGTTGGTTTTAGCTACTCTGAAATGCTTCTTGTACATTAATCTAATTAAGAACAGATGGCATATGTGAAAAAGTAAAACCACCTAACGGTTGGGATTGTGAGCTAACCAGCATTAGTTTACCAAAGCGTGTTACTATAACCTAACAATACAATCAATTGTATTTTAAACTGTTTTTATACCAAAAGAGAAGAGTTACGCAAAACAGTCAGTCTCATGCCAAATCTCCTTATAAGTCTGTTAAGTACTTATTCTGTTTGCCAGCTTTTTTTTTTTTTCCCCACCCGAGCTTTTCTCAGATGTTCACTTGTGCTACGAAACAAGGTTTTTTTTGTTTTGGTTGTTAACTTTGTTACTCCTCTGAACTTTCTCTGCACGATCAGAGCCAATGGAGAAAACAATAGATCTCAGTGAAAGCACCAAAAACATCATCCTGGTGGTTGAAGGAGTCCTTCTGTTTCTCTGTGTGCTGGTCCCATCTGCTACTCTTCTGACTAAGGTCAGAACGCTACAAAACTGTACACATATCTGACAAATACCTCTGACCCCCAGCACATGTGTGAGAGTTGATTTCCAATGTTTCCAAGGAAGTGTACGGCATTATCGTTTACGAATTAACTACAATCTGCAATCTAGTGCTGATGTTCACATATTTGACTGCAGAGAGCAGAAACACTTCTGAGAATAGGAATCTGCACAATTTAACATCTTCTGATCTCACTCTCACAGTCAAACAGGCGGAATGAGCTGGAAATGATGAAAGCGAAGAGAGAAGAGGAAAACATATATCAGGTGAACATTAAATGAGTCACATCCTCTTTGACTCAAACGTGTCTTGGCAGGCAGAGAGACTTGTTGCACAAAGTAGAAACAGAAAAAAAAATGAATTAACACTTTATCTTGTGGCACTAATCAATTTCTTATAAATACTTTATGTTTCAATGATTTTTGTGTTTACTTGATTCCTTTCATCCTTTATCTCGTACACCAGGGGCTAAATCTGGATGAGTGTTGTACAACATATGATCAGATTGAACGCTCCCGGGCGCAGGGTCCCTACCAGGATGTGGGCAACATTATGGACGAAAAGGAAGACATTCAGCTGGAGAAACCATGAAGGAAAATGGCGAGACAAAAAAAAGGAAGTCTTTATAAGAGCTTAGGCGTGTTTAGAGGGAACTTGTTGCAACACACACTTGATTTGAGAATGTTTTGTACATGTGATAAATTTAAACGTTCAGCTTCTGAAACCTTATTGCTTGCCCAGAAATGTTTTAGGATTTAAACAGCAATTGCTAAAACAATCACACCGCCAGGTTTATTTAGTCAGGACAGTAGCCAGGATTTTTTAAAAAATGTTCATTACATTTGATATTATTTTCTTTGGTACTTTTTGTTAATTCAAAAGTAGCTATTTGCATTGTTTCTTTATTTTTTTCTGAACATATGTCACAAATGTATATATACAGATTGTAAAAAAAAAAAAAAAAAAAAGAGCCCACATATTTAGATGATTGCTTTGAATGATGCTGTGCAATTTAAAAGACCCAGTGAAGTTGCTCATCAGATGGTTTGTTGGCTTTTAAAATATATTGTTTGTTTGAACTTACATGTAATACTTTTATTGTGTTTTAGTGCTTGACTTATCTTATGTATAACATGCTGGAGGTTCACTGGAATGCAGAAATATTAATAAAAACCCCACAAATGCCCCTCAACTGTGTGACTATTACACCTGGCTTTAATCTGAAGCCTGGTGAACGGGATCAGGCTCAGTATTGTTGTTCGACCAGGGCAACTGGGCGGCCTCACTTCTGTTTGCGAGCGCTGCGATTGGCTGTTGCGCCGCCGAGCGGCCCCACATTGGCTGCCCTTCTGTAAAGGGCGGCGGCTTCGCAGCTGCCAGGTAGGTTTGTAGCGGAGACATGAAACAGAGTGGGCGAAGATGGCGTCCGGCAAGAAAACTGGGGGGAATGGCAAGCTGGAGAGAGGTGTAAACGGAAGACGCTCCTCCAAACTGAGAGAGGGCCCCGTGGGTGAGTGTTTGATTGGCGCCGTGCACCCCTCGCTCACCGCCGCTTGTCCCTGTTGAAGATAATCGCCCCCTCCCGCTAGCCCACGTTAGCATCTAGGCTAGCCGGACGCTTCAAACCTCGTCGCTGAGGTGGGAAGTCAAAGTTGATACTGTGCACACGAAGACTTGTTTATTTATATTATTATTATTTTTTTTTTTTTTTTTAAGAGATGTCCTGTCAGCCTCTGTCCCTTGTTCTTGTAGTTAGGACCACCCCCCCCCCCCCCCCCCCCCTTTTCAAGTATTGATGGTTAAAACAGTGGCAGTGACTGTAATGTCATCGATGTTTGATTTTTTTTTTTTTTGACTAGGTTATAAATAAATGCCATGCAAATGTTTTAAAAATAAACTTTTCACGTTCTGTGCCCCTAGTCTCAACCGCTGACCCTGACAGGACCCACCTGAGCAGGTACTCTTTGCCCAGACGTTGAGGGGCGGGGACTAGATTAACGAGATTAACCTGCTAGAGTGACACAAGAACGGGACGGTGGCGTTTGTTCTCGTACGCAGCTGCGCTGCGCTTGAGTTGATCTATTACAAACGAGCGGATAGTGACGCTGTAATTACTCGGGCCACTGTGGCACAAGATCAGGCGGACTAGGGAGAACAACCAGACAGAGTCTGAATTATGCTGCGCTTCAGGACGTGGGTCTGCTGTGTGGTTATCCCCTCCACCCCCACTTTGCTCCAGTCTCATGCTCACTTTCCTTTTAACTGTAACTGGATCGACTCAAATGATTACAGTTGAATGGTTCTCAGAGCGTAGTCTTTAGAATGAATGAAATGAATCTAGAACTACCCGTTTAACTGTTTCTAGTAGTTTCAGGGACGTATGAGAATTCAGTTTTTATTAGATCTGATTAAAAGGATTTTAAATCTATTTTCTATCAGTGGTTCCAGTGAACTAAGCCCTACATTTGCTGATGGTTGGTGGGGACGCTGTCTTATTGTTTCTAGTTTCCTGTTGTTGCCTTTGACCTTGTGAGTGTTTGAAGCCACTCTGGGCTCCTCTGCTGTGTATATTTTTAACATGTTTCCTACAGATACACACAGCATAATCAGACATGATGGATTAAAATAAAAAGGATATCAGCTACTTTACTGTACAGATACTATATATAACAGAACTTTAAACAAGATTGACAAAAAAAACACAAATGGGAGAAATCTTTACTCTCTCCGTGTGTAGACAGATGATGGCAGTTTGTATTAAAGGTGATTTCCATGACAAGAAATAGCCTGTGTTTTCATCTTTTAAGGTGTATTTTACTCAAATCTAACATTTGTTTTTTTTTTGTTTTTTTTAAAGCTTGATGAGGAAAGAAAAGCTGTTGATTAGCTATTAGACCTGGACAACAGGATGACTTTTATATCAAAGATCATTCAAGTGGGACTTAAATATGTCATGGAGGGATATATACGAAGTCTTAAGATGAATATGATTGGTAATAATGTTCACTTGGAGGGGAGGGTTTGCAGGTCATGGTGTAATCTGGAGAAGCCTCAAGGTCATCTAACCTGACCATGCACCACATTGGTTTTATTTGAACAGGCCAAACCTCTGCTGCACTGGAGATCCTGACATCTAGAGAAAAAATGAAGTCATGAAGATCGCTAACTATCTAACACTAAATATAAATGTATAACATTGCGTCTGGTCCTCGGTAGATCCGTTATCTAAAGTAAACTCAGATAAACACACTGGTGGTAATTAATATGAGCTAATTGTAGCACTGGCTAACTTTTATGAGGCAATGTTGGTGTGAAGATAAGATAAGACTTTATTATTGCTACCTTAAAAAAAATTTATAACGAAATTGGAAGCGCCGTTGACTCGGTGTGATGTCATGGTTAAAAGAATAACAAAACAAACTGCACGTTCAACAACTGGCAGAGTTCCTATAAACTGATTAAATAAAGTTAGCAGTTGAAAGCCTGGCTGCTGGGGTTTATCTTAGAACAAATGCAGACATCCTTGTTGATCTTCTGGATTGGGTTGGCAGCTTGATCTCAAAGCAGACGTTTTGGTTGGATTTAGGAATAAAGTAAACTCCATTGCTTATCCTCTCAGAATATCTGTAATCAGTACCACAAGTACACCAGACGTGTTGTTTCCATTTTCTTTCTTTTCTTTTTTTTTTTTTTTTTTTTTTTTTTTTTGTTGCATAAATTCCTTAAAAAAAAACAACAACAAACAGCTAAGATAGTCTTCCAGTTTTTTTTTTTTTTTGCTTTTTTTCCCTTATGGCGCTGAACGCACAGATGTCCATGCTCAGGTCCTTGTGTAACTGATACTCAACAGCCATTGGCTCATCTGTGTTAATGGGGCGTGTCATAACAATAGGTCGATCCTCTAATTACTAGGCTGCTAATAAAGCCTCATCAAAACTTCATTAAAAGGCATTCTTTGGCAATTAATTGGATTTTTCTACAACATGTCATTTGTTATCACAGGGAACGCAGATGTAATTACATCAATAGCTTAGTGTGTCCCAATAATCAATCAATCAATCATGATGTGACAGTAAGCCAATAAACACAGTGCTGAAACAAACATTAAAATAGTATAGCTGTTTATCAGAATTCACAACTGACTTTTCATTACTTCAACATTTCAAGATGCATTTCACAAAAAAAAAAAAAAAACCTCAGAGAGCCGAATATTTATTTATCTTCCCCCGTGTTGTTTGTGTATCTCTGTTTGTGAGTGAAAGGTCACGTCTCCCTTCATCAAGTGATGGAACAGTGATCCATTGTATCAGTCAAAAAAGCCACTCTGGGGTTTCCCTGGAATATATATATATATATATATATATATATATATATATATATATATATATATATATATATATATATATAATATAAAGATCTGTTTTTAGGTTTTCACATGTTGACTTTTCTCTCCTTGCATTCTTCAACTTCAGTATTTCTCGAGCGTTGGCACATGCTGGACATTTCTGCTCAAATTAGTTAAAATGTGCAGCCAGAACTAGTACATCAGTGAAGTTCAGCATTCAGAAATCAAAAATAATCTCTAATAAAACGTAATGCAACACTATTAAAGTTGGCAGTTGTAGGTTAAGTAAAGAGCATAATTATGGTTACTAATGATGAGATTATAATAAAGCACCCAAATGAATTATGATGATCTCAACAGTATCAAACCATATTCATGTTTGTCTTTGTTTGTTGGTGCTATTTGTAGATCTGCCATTTTTAGTTCTGAACTTTTGGCTAAGGCAAAAAATGGCTTATTTTGTGTGTTTTTTTTTTTTTTTATGTTCTAATCTCTCTCTAGTCAGTAATGCCATTATTTTACTGTTATTTACTCATGTTCTTGTAATCTTTTGTAAAAGCAAAGTAAACCGAGAACTTTGTGACATTTTAAAATATTGCTGTCCTCTCACGACTGCATCTCTGCCACAGTTGAACATGTTTTGCCAAGTCAGCTGAAAGTCAGAGGGTGTTGCAAGCTCAACAGCCAATGACAGAACGGCTCACGAGACTAGAAGAACATTAACTGGGTGAGGGTTGGACATAGATTCCTGCTTTTCTTAAAAGGTGCACGGGTGTAACGAACAGAATTAAGGGAAGGACAGAATGATACTTGATAGAAGAATTGGTTATGACTGAAATGCACATAAAGGGTGTGATGTTATGCAGATGGGGAAATCGCCAGAGATAACAAAAACAAACGTGTTCCTTTCTCTTTCATTCTGTCACCTCTTCTGTATTTTTTTTCTCTCATTCACGCGTTCTTTTTTTCTTACTCTCATTGCTTTCGCGGAAGAGAGGAGACAGATATGGACAGAGCCTCGAACTCGGATGCCGGTAAACATTTTAACTTTTTTTTTTTTTTTTATTCTTCCAGTTTTCAGTTTGTTAGTCCACACTCTTTCCAACTGAGATGGATGGATTTTATGAGGTCACTCAATTCGAAGCGTCCATGGGCCCACGGGAGCCACTTCCTGTAATGTTGCAGGTGTTGCTTGTTGTGCTTTACTTAATAATGTCCACTCATGTGCAGATATAATGTAGACAGACTAAGTACAACTTTGTAGTTGTTGTAGTCGGCTTACATTTACCTGTTGTTGTAGAATTCAAAAGAAAACTTTTGAAATCTGTTGTTCATCATTGTTATATAGCTCAGGGTGTGTAAAAACATTTGTGTAGACAGCTGAGCTGATGAGGTCAGTTGGTGAGTCGTGTTTTTCCTCTCGACTCTTAACAGATGAGGGAATTGATATTAATTTATGAATGTGGTGGAACCTTTTTTTTATTGTTTTCACTCCCGTTTATGTTTTCTGTCATGTCAAACAAGGATAAAGGCTTTTTTTGACATCACCCTTGTGTTTGTGTTTTGAAATTTGACTGAATACTCATCCTTGGTTTACTTGGTCAAAATCACAATTGTTGGCTCAGATCAGAGTCGGCATCATCATTTTTACTTTTGCTATGTGCCCAAAGTGACTTTGCTTCAGTGGGTGATTGGTGTTTGGGTGACTGTGTCCACAGAGGCAACGCTACCGTGAATGTGTTTGGGCATGCGTGCAGTGTTTTCAATTTCAGAGCTGACGCAGTATGTTGCGTTGTTAAACGTAAAAGAAGTGTGTCGTAAGGTTCTCAACGTTCACATGTATGCATAATCCTCTGGCTGCGGTTCAGACCCTGAGATGGAGCAACAGTCCCAGACCTGAAATGCTCATTTGTCATTAGTTTATGAATTGCTTCTGTTGTTTGTTTTTGGTTTTCGTCATTGATCCTTGGGATGCATTTGTATGATTTAATGCTTGCATAATGTCCTGCTGAGTGGATGGAAACTGCAAGTTAATCCACTACTGCTGTAGCCCTTCTATGTTTTTAGACTTTTGTTTAAAAAAAATTGATTATATATATTCAACATCTTCCTTGTTCAGCAGATCAGTTTTAGGATTTTAGTAAAAATGCTGATGTCACTGTCCCAACTTTATCACGTCAAGGAATCGTCAAAAACTCAGTCTTTGTTTACTTCAACATGCAGCTCATGGTGGTTCATTTTCTAAATACTTCATCCTGGTTGTGGTCGAGCTGTACTCGGGTGAGAGAGAGTGTACACACAAAACAGGTCACCACTCCATTACAGAGGTGCACAAGTGAGACAACCAACCATGCACGCTCATGCTTTCTCCCACAGCCAATTCAGAGTCGTCTCTCAACCTAATGTGCACGCTCTTGGCCTGTGGAAGGAAATCAGAGTTTGTGGTAGTTTCAGAGTTAATTTATGTTTTGACATTGTCCTTCAGAGAGTGCAAGACAGTTAACAACCGTTACTTTTGCTGCAGTCAGACGCTGACCATTATGACAAGTTGAGTTTTATAAATGAAATGAAATAAATTTAGAATAAAATAAATGGAAAGGTCACAAAGCTGTCACTAAGTTTATTTTGACAAATGTTCACTCCATTACTTCTGCAGGATCGAGTTGACTTAGGTATGCTGTCACCAGATGTGAATAATCGTTAATAAATTGCAAAGAGGTAAGTCATTAGTCCAAATTTAAGTGTAGTGTGAAAGCCGTCTGACAACCTCAGTTATAACTGATTGTTTTGTTTATGATTTATATTTTCAGCTGTAGGGAGACCATATCTGTAATGGATTGTTTTACACTTCACATTGGAGACGGCTTTGACGGTATACTACAGAACTGCCCCGTATATGTAGTTTTTGAACAATGTTGTCTGGAGCTACAGCAGGAAATAAGCTTAACATTGTGAAGTTTTCAAATAGTGGCAGGAGCTCTTTTGTTGTCATCGTTTGGCACGAACAGACATTGAAAGTATGTTAAAGACGATGTGAAGTCAGTCCAATTAAGAAAGAACGGGAACTAAAAGTGAAAGATGAATATGTTTTTAGAAGTAATTAAATTATTTCAGTTACAGACACGATACATGCTTCGTTCGTGCTCCTCCCTAGGTGGTTGTCCTAATCTAATAATAAGGGCAACAAAAACGGCTCTTCCCTTCCCTTATCTATAAGGCAGCAAAGAGAAGGAGAAACTGTGGGTGTGTGGGTTGGTGGGTAATCACAGACTACAGGTAACTTTCCCACATTATCCAAAATTGCAGCAGGTTATTCTCCTCTGTCTCAGTACTCCAGGTTATTGGGTCGAGGCACAAGAACTTCCAGGTGGAATATCATTGGTGGGGAAGAAAGCATGTTAACTTTTGCAGGGGATTTCAGAAAGAGGCTGCTATCTGTGTCAGGACATTTGATTAATGAAGTACTGAACAAACCTCAGGCTTGACATCTTCAAATACATTCCAGTGAATACTTTGCAGTTGGATTAAGTCAAACACTATTAAGATGACCCAAATTTTTGTAACACTGACATAGGGGCTCATAAGTCTTTTTAACAGCATCTTGGAGAGAACCGACTGCAGACCAGGCAGAACAACCTCTGGTTTGCTTTCAACTTTGTATTATTATGGAGGCTCTGCTGCGATAAGTTGACGTGAATATTTAATGTATTAGGGGCTAGCCTTTTTTAAAATTCCAGCTTTGAAATTGATCTCAGCTTTTGAAAAAATACTGTAGTGAAATGTGCCACTTTATTGGGTTATTTGTCTCCTTAAACACAAAGTATTTCTTTTTGAGAGGTGAACGGCACGAGAGGCAGATGCTACCCGAGACAAAAAGAAGACGCAATAGTTGGAAGAGATTATTTCTTTCTTTCATACAATATGTATGTGTTACAAGAGATTTTTTTGTCTGATTAAATGTCCTGTTGCAGGTGTCGGAGGCTGTGATTTCTCCCAGCAAACTGAAATTGCCTATTTTATTACTCATTCAAGATGTCAGAATAAGGTTTCGTTTGACCTTCAAGGCAATATTTTCTATGGAAGTATGTTTTTACTTTTTAACATTCTCAGGCAGCCTCTTTCCCACAAACAAGATGTCACTTAAAGCATCTGTCCACAGGTATTTATTGGGCTTTTTTTCTTTTTTTTTTTTTTTTACTTTTTGAAAATGTGTCTATTCCTTTTTAGCAGAGTTCAAGTTTAAACATCACAGCCCGTGGACATAAATTTTCTGTTTATGTTCCAAGAAGGTCATAGTGCTGGATTATTATTTCAACATTTGAGCATAGAGATGAGCACACTTGATAAACGCGCTCAGCTGCGTGCTGTCAGCTGCTTGTCTCCCATAGGGAGTCTTATGTGAGTGTGTTTGTTTGTTTTTTTTAAGTTTCTGACTAATCTTTGTTCCCAGCAGCATGGTGATAACCAAAGGCTTGTGACTTCTGTTCCACACATGCCAGCCTGTTTGGGGGGATTTTTGGTACTTAGCCTGGGTTTCTGAACACCAGACTATGGGGGCTTAGTTAATACGACTGAGAACATTTTTGTGGTGCGATATCCTACGATATCACAGCATCCACAACTTTCATTCCAGGGATGTATCTTTTATATCAGTAAATGCTGTAATAAGTCACATTAAAGGTGTTCTGTTTTTTTTATTTTAACTTGATTTCCCCGTGTATACTGTAATGTACAGAAGAGAAGCTATTTCTCGCTTTTATCTTATGCTTTCCCCTTTTTTGTTTGAACTATTCTTAGTGATGGACACCAAGGCAGTCTTTACAGCCCTGTACAGCGTGTGTGAAGAAAATGTCACTTTCTTCTTGGGAGGAAGCAAGGGATCCCAGAGTGATGCAGCAAGGCGACTGGTGGAGGCTTTGAAACTGATCCAGGAGCACGCTCGAAGTCTGGAACCCGTTATTGCTGGGTTTGCAGCCGTTTATCATCATTTTGACTTTGACCCCCACATTCCTGCTAATGGCTATCGCTCACTGGTCAAGGTAAGCGGAGGGATGTTTTAGGTCTTTTTACTGCATGTGTAGGGGTCAAATCTTTGATTCATGTTTAATTTCACATCTGGTATAGCTTCAAGAATAATAATAAAAAAAAAAAAAAAGACCCCTCCAAACTGTAAAACATTGTCATCAATATTGTCTCTGTTCTTGGTATTCCTTTATTTCAAGGTCAGTACAAAGGTGTCAGAGATGGATTTTATGCTGCAATTGGGGTTAGATAAATCCTCCAGCTGCAGAATTACCCACCATGACTGTATCCACTGTACTTTATCTTGTACAGCTATTGATGAAACATCACGACCTTCAGTTGGTGCAGCTCACCACCACTGAATGAGTCCAGCAGCAAATTAATGCTCTTTTCTTGCCGCTCGATTTCCCCATTTATAATCCTTTTCATCCCTGCAGTAGCATACATGATCTGTAACACCCTTTTAGTGAGGCAGAACATCTTGTTTTTTTTTTTCTTTTTAATATACACGTTTGCATTCAAGCATACTGTCACACATCACTTTCTTCCTGCAAACGTACCTCACCAGTCTTACTTATAATAATATTTAATCGTCCCCAGAGGACATGCCTGTTTAATAAGAGCAATAAGCAAAGAACTGACTTAGCATTGTCATTATTCCAAGAATGATCATAGTTTCGCGAAAATTGTGTTCTTGCATTTTCAAGTGGCATATAATAAATTAACCATGGTTTCTACTTGGGGAGGTATAAGCAGTAAGAATGGGTATTGAGTATGAATGTGGTGCTGTATTTCTTTATTTTCTAAATGGTTAGTTTTTTTTTTTAAATCATTTTAAATCCCCAAAGTTTTGGCACTTCCTTTATTTGGTTTCCAGGTTCTGCGTTGCTGCCTTCTCCACATCATCCATAAGGGGCGTTACGTCACAGCCAACCGTCGCAGCATCTTCTTTCGGGTAGCACACAACGCGGCGGAAATGGAGGCGTACTGCAATGCACTCTGCCAGCTGCGCGCCCTGCTCTACCTGGCTCAGCGTATGCTACACGACAACAGCCACGGGAACCTGTTCTTCCAAGATGAAAGTGGACTCAGTGAGAGTTTTGTCCGTGAATATTCGTCCATGCATAAAGGATGCTTTTATGGCCGCTGCCTGGGCTTTCAGGTGAGATGAGCTTTGTCACGAGGTAATATCCTGAAGGAGAATTAGTGGGAAATGAAGTGGGTAACTATTAGCAGTACATTTTGTTTGATGCAGCAAAAAGTTATGTGTAGTTAAATCAAAACTGTAACTGAGATTAAATGGCCTTATGCAAGTAATATGAAAGAAAGATTATGATGATGATGATGATGAACATGCCTCTTAAACTTATTTCTTGTCATATTCAGACAAGTAACATGGTGTAGTCATATTTGCAATTCAGATAAAGGGTTTAATATTGGGGTTGACTCTAAAAAAGGTGCTAGACAAAGAATGCTGAACTACAAATTAATCCTCCCCTTGTAGACAAAAAAAGGTGGTGGATGGATGAAGCAAATGGTCCTTTTTACAGCTTTTTCCTCTGTTCTTAGTTAAGCTTAATGAGAGGCACTGAACTCTCAGTAGACAGAGGCCAAAAGAGAATTAAAGTAGGGAAAAAAAATGATGAAACCTTTCTTCTTTATACATTTATTATCTCTTAAACTTGACATTTTGAAATGCCCTCATCTGTGTTTCACTTTCTGCTTGAGAGATTGCACTTTTAATTGTGGTGTGTTACTCATTTGTAAATGCGCCATGGATACTAGATTAGAATTTAAATTATTTCTCTCTTCTTGCCCATGTTTCCCCCCAGTTCACTCCAGCCATTCGGCCCTGTCTTCAGACTATTGCTATCGGTTTGGTGGCCTTTGGAGAAAACTACAAGCGCCATCAGTCAGGAATAGGTCAGCATCATCTCAAGTGCAGCTGCACCCTCTCATCATCCAGCCACATCGTTATTCACACATCGTACACATCAAACTTCATGCCTCTTCTACATCACTCTTTGGCCCGACTGTGTGCCTTTTTGTTTTTTTTTTTGTCTTTGGCTTGTACATGTTTTTATTTATTTATTTTTTACTCTCAAGGGCTTGCTGGTGTTAGAATGTTTTTAACATGCACACATGGTTATGTATGGATTCAGAGATGGTAGAATATGCAGTGTATCATCATTTGTGCTGTGTATGTATGTATGTATGTATGTATATGTGTGTATGTATGTATGTGTATATATATATATAATATATATATATATATATATATATATATATGTATGTATGTATGTATGTATGTATGTATGTGTATGTGTGTGTGTATATATATATATATATATATATATATATATATATATATATATGAAAATTATCCTGCTCATAGTTTAATGTGCTCTGTGCTGCGCCACAGTGGATGCAGCCGGTATTGCACCATATGGTGAGTGGATCAAAACTTCTACCCCTTTAATTTTAGTCTCACGAAGTGAACTGATGAGCCACATTGTTGTTTATAAAAACAATATTTTATTCCAGCTCCTATTATCCTGGCCAACACTGCAAGCTGTATTAGTTGTCTAGTGTTTTTGTATTTATATGCTTAATGGATTCTAAGGGGGATTTTTTTTTATTCAGTCTACTACCTCTATTTGTTTACCCAACCTTGACCAAGAATGATGGTCAGTTAACATGGTATTGAAAGTGGGGTAAAATCATAATAAAACTTGTGCGTCTGTACTAAACGATGACACAAAAGGGACTGAAATTATCCGAAAAACACTATGCAATTATATTAAGGCACCTTGCGTTGTAGAGGCTGATGAGGTTCTCCAGTGAATTCATCTCTCTGAGTGTGCTGTGTTATGGCATACATTTTACTTCTCAGACTTGTACTTTCTTTCACTTCCCTTCTTATTCCTGTCTGTCCTGGCCATTGCAGTTGCTTCATCTGCTAGGATTCAGTCCTTATTGCAGCTTTGCTCCTAACTGCTGGTTTAGTTTGTGATATTTTTGCTCTCATAGTCCTTTTGTTGTAGTCAGTCAGCTTTTTTTTATATTCTAGTTTCATCCACTTATTAATCACCCCTCCTGTCTTTGCATTGCTCTGACCCAGCTGTGTCCCCTCCATTATATACCTCCTCATTATATTCACCTTGCTTCCTTTCCCAGGTGTGGCAGCCAGCTCTTTCTTTACCTCAGGAAAGTATGCCATTGATCCAGAGTTGAGGGGGGCAGAATTTGAGCGCATTACTCAAAACTTAGATGTCCATTTCTGGAAGACGTACTGGAACATCACTGAGACAGAGTTCCTGTCGGTGAGTGGACTGTTAATGCCCCTTATTACACGTGGTCTTGAAGCTGTATCGTGTATATTGTTCTTTCCTCAGGTAAAAGTACCTTTCCATCTTTATGCATTTTGGCCTACAGGCCATTAGTAATAATATAGTGGAATTCAATTTATTCACTGAGGTTCATGACTTATTCATGCAGTTTCTCTCTCTCAAATGACCTGACTATCTCTTGGACTTAATTTTTTTTTTCTTTTCTTTTTATCTTTATCCTTTTTTTTCCCCCTCCAGAGCCTTGCCAGTATGACATCTACTCAAGTTAAGGTGAACCGAGCCCTTTCTGTGCCCCCCGTTGCCTTTGACCTTCCCCTGGTTGCCAACCACGGAGCATCTGCAACCATAGCCCCACCGTCAGCACACATTGGCACTGCACCTGTTCAGATGAGGCTCATCTCTTATGACTTGCGTGAAGGACAGGTACTTGTATCACTATTCAACTCACACTATTGTGGAGTACTTTAAAATTCAGTTAGAAACCTCAGTCTATGCAAAGCTAGAGTAGGGCTTGTAATATTTCAGCCCTTGTCTCTCAAATTCTCTGTAATGACAGCAGCTTACATGGATTGTTGATAAGCCACTTTGTAAGTCATACAAAGTATGAATTCATTTAAACCACATTATGCAACACCTATCATTCTTCTGTTTCACTCAGTTTCAGCTTTTAATCATGTGGAATACTTGCTGTTTTTACTTTATTGTGTGTGTGTGTTTTTTATTTTGAACTTTAACTTTTGTTTCTACTCTTCAACTATAATCCACTCGGGGGACCTCCTCTCTCCATTTAAGCTTTTTCTCTTTTATTTGTTTGTTGACACTTGACCAGAGTTTTTATCGACAACACAACTTAAACCCCAGTGATCATTGTGTTTAAAAGTAAAAAAAAAAAACAACCAATTGTGCCTTTTATTATTATCATCATTATTGGCAAGATGCAATCGTGCTTAAGCACCCTGCTTCAAGAACTACAAAATAAAGAATGTGAATTGATGTGCTTTTCCGCTGGCGCAGGATGGTTTGTTAACAAGCTGCTGCAGAGCAGCTAGTTAATCGAGCTCTCAAAGGAACCCTGTTGCTTCAACTTTAATATAATGGCATTGACAATGATGTATCTGTGTTTGCAGCCACTGGAGTCTGCATACAGCTCATCAGTGTGAGGCAAACATCATGATTCATTATCATGTCCAAATGTAAATAATAGAGCTTGATCTTTTTTTGACCAATGCAGTTCTTAGTTACGCCAGCTCCTAACTCCCTTCTTTGTTCCCTTCTCTCAGGACAGTGAAACTTTGCTATCTCTCTCCCGCTCTGAGGGGGGTGCCATCTCGCTTTCTCTGGGGCTCAAGACCAAGCGTCTCCCTTCGTCTCCCTGCCTCCTGATCCACTTTCATGGGGGAGGGTTTGTGGCCCAAACCTCCAAGTCCCATGAGGTGAGGTGGTACTCTGCTGCAGCATTTCATTAAGGGTTTTTCTTACTTTGACTAGGAAATGAAAGTAACTGCTCAGTTAAAGCTGCACTAATACAAAAAAGAAATGACCTTTTTTGTTATCTAGTATTTTAACACACCAGCCTTGTATGTGCCAGTATGAAATGATGGTTACCAGGAAGAATACTTACCAGGGAGTAACTCCTCTGTGCATTTTCATAAGTTAGACTATAAACACCCAGCTTGTCATGGTGGAATGCAAGAAAATGTAAATGTAGTATGTTATCTGGCACCTCTGTATGCATTTTAATAATAACAACACTTCTGCTTCACTGGTAGAAACCTGGCTCAGATGCTTTTCAAAAGTTTGAGACCATATTATCCAAGTACTTATCCCTTCAGCAGTGTTTTTCTCAAGTCATTTTAATTCAAACACAGTTAATTGAAGTGTTAATGAGAAAAGCAGTAGTTGACAGGAGAGGGAAGAAGTACTTTCCAGTCTCGCTCGGTAGTATTTTATGTAATGAGCTCTTAAGATAATTACTTTTTTTGTTATTATTCATTGAAACCCCAATAGTGAGTCTGATTGTGCTCAATGCATTTTTTTTACTGGTAAAGTGCATGCACAGCCTTTGTGTGTCTGTCAAGTTTATTGTTGTTTCGTGTCCATGACATCATCCTTTCCCCTCCTTTTTCGCCCCCTGTAGCAGACAGCCCTTCTACGAGGTGTTATTTCTACAGCACTGTGATACGAGCGGGAAATGCACAACCAAATTAATTTTAAATTAGTGACAGAGTGGATGTGTCAAAAATTCTGACTGGTAATTGTCCTTGGCCCATAAAATGTGGAGTAAACATAATTTTCTTTGCAAGGTTTAATGCAGCATAGGATCTGTAAAAATGTATGTAGTTGTTCTCATATGAGCATGTTTGGCTCCTTGGTAAGTATTTTTTTATTTAATTTATTTTTTTACCATAGATTTAGTCTGTGGTTGTGTGTTTGTAGTTGTGTGCAGTCGGCAGCTACTTAAAGCTTTTGCCAGACACGGCTCTGTGAAATTGCAAAAGACATGGCACCCTTGATCTGCAGCTGCATAATAACTTGAAGATGAGAGTGAGCCATCACAACAGCAGGAGGGCTGTCATGTTGATTTTTGCTAATATCTCTCAATCATTCTTGTTCACTTTATTGCTCGTTTTTTACATTTTCTTTTTGCCCCAGTCCAAATGTTTAAGGCCCGTTCGCTTACCGAGTCCTTCGAGATTCAGACTCGCTATTAGAAGAGCAAAAAATTGAGTTTAGACATAAGTTTTTACGACGGAACAGGTCAGCGTTGTCCTTTTTGTGTCTTTTCCTTGATTCTGTGTCTCGTGATGCCTTGCGAAAAAGAGACTTTGACATGAGATGCAGGAATATGTGGAAGTTAAAATGCGCAGTAAAGCTACGGTCAAGAATGGATGCAATGACAACTGCAAATTGGGCAGAGCGGGGGGGCCATTATTTGAGAGAGGCGTGTGTGTGTGTGTGTGTGTGTGTGTTTCTAGACGCATTTAAAATTAAACTGCTTGGCTCCCACCTCTATGTGAAAGGAGGGAAGAAAAAACAAACAAAAAATGTGCATATGCACGCTCTCGTCTCCCTGAGCTATTTGTTTTGAATGCTTAGCTTCTTGTATCTGGGATGCCTCATTATCTACCTGCATAGAAAGAAGCTAAGCAGTTGCAAAGGCCTCGGACAGACTTCCCCATAGACGAAGTGGAAGTTTGACACTGATTGTAGACCGCCAACAACAGTGTCACAAGCTCACACACACCTTAAGAATGCCGTCCCTGATTGAAGGTGCTGCTGAAGCTGCTCACTCACTCGTCAGTTATCTTTAAGATTTGATGTGACAAGTAGAGCATAAAAACACCATAGCAACTGCTGCACGCTTACTTTCTATTTTATTCTTCCCACCCCCCGTGCTGCATCACTGACTGGAGATATGACATTTTGTCCTGGCATGTATTGAGATCTGTTGCCTTGACTGGTTGCCCTGTCACAGCAGGTCAAAAACATTAAAGACTGTGGCAAACAAGGATTTATGGCAAGAATATTGTATGACAACATGTTTTAATGTGTTTCTCAGATTTCAAGGTCACTGCATCAGTACAGTAAGCACTTAACCTGTCTGACAGCAATAAAAAGAGAAACGTTCAGTATTCTGGGAGATGGTTGTCCTTGTAAATCTACAAAAAAACATATTTTTTTCCTCTTTTTACTGTTAAAAGTAGGACATGTAGTAATTTTTGTTACTGAAAAGATAAATGGAGATGAGTGTGAGGGAAGCTCTTATTCTCCTGTTTAAATGAAGCAGATGACAAAAGAGACACATTGTTTGTTTATATCTTTTTATCCCCGTCTTTATTTTCCCTCTCAGAATCTTTTGTGGGATAAAAGTGCATCTCTTCATTCCTGCCTCTGTGTTTTATTGCTGTTGCTGCTTCTCAGAAATTTAGCAGCTTCTACTTTAATGTGCGTATTCCCATTCATAATGTTGACAATCTGTGATTTTTCTGTTTTTTGTACAGCCCTATCTGAAGAGCTGGTCCCAGGAACTTGGTGTCCCCATCTTGTCGGTGGACTACTCTCTGGCCCCTGAAGCCCCCTTTCCTCGGGCACTAGAGGAGTGTTTCTATGCCTACTGCTGGGCTCTGAGGAACCATCACCTACTAGGTACACACAGCATTGACCACACTGGAGTTGTACTTGAATACCATGTTTTTAATCTTCCAATAGTACGTTCTTTCAACTCTAGAAATACTTGTATTGTATATTCAGGCCCTTTTGTTGAGATACTTTTTACTGAGATCTGGTACATTTTAATTCTATCAATAGTCCTTGAGAGGCCTCGACACTTTGATTGTGCCTTGATTTAATTTACCTAACATAATTACAATGATAAACTCACTGGGCTATATTAAGTGTCAGAACGGATGGTACGTTTCAAAGTGAAATGCAAGCTATGAGGTTGAAGTTGTCTGCAGACTTGTCAGAGTACTACATTAAGAAGCAGGTTTGGAGAACAAGACAAAAAATGTATGCAGCGCCAGAACTGCCACTGAGCAGGGTTGTTTCCAGCAGCCTGAATGTAAAATGGTTTCAGTTGCCGGCAGAATTTAAATAATCGGGTATTTCATCCAGATAAGTAACCAAGAGCGCAGTGGTCAATGTTAATGACATCCAGAGTTCGTTTGTGGTGGTGGGAGAGCTATATATAATTTGAACACACCGCAAATCAAGGCTTTGTGTGTGTGTGTGTGTGTGTGTGTGTGTGTGTGTGTGTGTGTGTGAGACTGTTTGTTCGTTGTGAGGCTGTTGAGCATCAGGGATAAGAAAAGGATGAATGAGGGAGGGTTTTTTTTTTTTTTTTTTTTTTTTTTTTTTTTTTTTTTTTTTTTTTTTTTTTTTTTTTTTTTTAAGGAGACTTGAGGCAGAAATGTCAGTCACCCCAAGGACACAAGCAAGAGGGTGAGGTTAGGGGTTCAAAAAAGAGAATCAAAAAAAATGCTCAGACTCTTGAAGTTAAATTATAACAGAATTAAAATAAATAAATAAATAAATAAATAAAGTGAAACATTTGAGGGGAATAAACACGTTCTAAGTTTTTGATAATGAAATAAGACTTGAGCAGATCAGGGAGAAGCGGGTTATGAAATGCCTTCAGTTCTGCCAGTTACCTGCATCTGCTGCGAGGATTCATTTATCGCTTAGAAACTGACCATGCTGTAAACTTCTTTCACTCCACTCGCTGTTCAGCAATATCAAACGAATTGTGACGTTCAATATTCAGGCGGAAAACAAAAGACTTCCGCTTGGTTTGGGTTGGATCTGACAACTGAAGCATACTGTGTCAAATTGACAGTGATTGTAGTCTAATATGTTGGCGTCGTAATGGAAGACAATATTGTAGCCATGAAGCAGACAATGAGACACCTGTTCAAAGAGTTGAATTTTGTCAGGTTGGTAGACAGACCCCACCCACACACGCCTCCCCCTTCTTTTTAGTTTTTGTTTCTGCTCTATCCCCCCCCCCCCCCCGCACCTCATTACTGTTCCATTTTTCTCTCCTCAGGATGGACTGGAGAGAAGGTCTGTCTGGCTGGTGATAGTGCAGGAGGCAACTTATGTGTGACGACATCTATGCGTGCTGCTGCCTTTGGTGTGCGGATGCCAGATGGCATTGTGGCAGCCTACCCAGCTACTTTGCTGACGGCCTACGCTTCACCCTCACGTCTGCTTACACTTATGGATCCCCTGCTGCCTCTCAGTGTGCTTTCCAGGTGTCTCAGTGCCTACGCAGGTATCTTGCCAAGAATTTAGTTTGTACTTTTTGGGTATAGTAGAGAGTTGAGTTCATTTGTATTATTATTATTGTTGTTATTATAATAATAATAATAATTATTATTATTGTTATTAATCATCATCATCAGACTGCCTGCAGGCTGCAATAGTCGGAACTAGTATTGATAATTTTCCACTCCTAGAGATTAACCAGATAATCGATTTCTGCACTGCACCTGTGTGCTGTCAGGTGAATGAGATGTGTATATTCTATAAAACTCAAACATCTGCTCTTGAATCAATTCATTATCTTGTCCACAATGTGTACTGTAAACAATGTAATCTAGTCTTCGGAGATGCCAAAAACAATCTTGAGCATTTACTTTACAGGAAAGATCAATTTTATGGATCAAATCGTTTCCTAAAACTTTTATTCGGATGGAACCCAGCTATGCCACCTGTAGACCTGCCATAGATACCTATGTGACTAAACTATCTATCCCTTCCTCTCAAAATATTGTTAGTTCTACTCGGGGAAAGTCTGCAGACAGTGTCATAAAACACAGAACACTGAAGCAGCGATGTTACAGAGATATTACCTCTGAAAAATGAAACTAAAACATAATTTCTCATTCCCTCCCACTGCCAGCTTCACTGCATTACTGTCACATCAGTAGCTTTGTGGCAGTGCTGCACCCCCCCCCCCCCCCCCCCCCGGCGCGAGCGGCTTTCTTTTCTGAACTCGATTGTTATCTCTTCTATGATTGCTGTGCTTTTATTTATTTTTTGTTACTCAAGTGTGCTTGTGATATTTGTCTCTTTCGTATATCTATTTTTCCTTTTCGTGTGCGTTTCCTTCTCCAGGCAATGAGCCGCAGGCTGACAAGCAGGTAGAAAGAGTGAGCACACTTAGCCAAGTGAGGAGAGATACGGCGCTGCTGCTCCGAGATTTCCGACAGGGAGCCTCCAACTGGATCCATTCTCTACTGGATCCCAACAGAACCACGGGCTCCCTCAGCACAGCTGCAGAGGCACCACCAGGAACTACAGACACACCTGTAACTGGTGGGTTGCAGTAAACTGGGAACACAAGATGTGGGTGGCTTAGAAGTATGCTTGGCAGACGTTTTTGAAGTCTTTTAATAGATCCAGTCAGTCTGCGTCTTTTTAATTATATTTTTGTGCACATTATACCAAAACAGGTTCCAAAAAGGGAATAAAACAAACACCAACTTTCTGTAGACATGTAGTTCTCATTTTTGACTTAATGCATACCCCATTCAGGGTCCTGGGTAGAAGATGTGTGAGTGGAAGTTGGGTTTCGGCATGAGAGTTAGGGTTTTTGGTTTTGATCGAACGATTCACAATGAAAGAAAGTCGATGCAAAGTCCTATTAAGGATAGTACGTCTCAAGTTTGTGTGTTTACACGAACACACATTTTCAGAGTGTGTGTGAGCCTATTTATGTATAATTTGTCCGACATCATTCTGCTAGAGATAATTTACTATCCTATGTGGGGGAGGACACCGATGATGATTATGCTCCTTCAGCGTCCAACTTGGTAATTCTCTTTTCTAACATTCTTGCATAATACTCCCATAGCCTCATTTGATTTAGTCCTCCTCTTGAAAGTAGCAGCACCTTGACAGTAATTGATTTATCCAAGTCCTGACTCACACGCTTTGAGAGGATCGGTCACAGGGACTGGAACCGTGGCAGCTGTTGAAAAAATAAAAAAACATCTATGCCTTCAGGTCTACTTTGTAGCATTAGTTCTGAAGTTATCTATACCTGCTGATTCCAAGTCAGGGTCATGGGAATCTGCTGGAGTCTATCCCAGCTCTCTATGGGTAAACGCCAGGGATACACCCGGACATGTCCCCAGTCCGCTCATAGGGCCACTTGTAGACAAACAACCATTTGACCTATTATACATTCTTCTTGGATGGTGGGAGAAAGCTAGAGTATGTGGAGAAAAACCCAGTCAAGCACAGCATGTGAACTCCACACAGACATGCCCCTGCTGGGACTCAGACCAGGAACTTTCTTCCTGTGAGGCGACAGTGCCAACTACCAATTCACCGTGCTGCTCCAACTTCAACTAATCATAAGCAAATTAATCTTTAACCTGTAGGAAATGAACAGTGTTTACTCTGGATGTTGTGACGAGCATAAGAAATCTTCTCCCACTTGCACAGTGATCTGCGAATGCTCTCCCCTAATTTAAGCTTATTACCAACCGTATCTACTTTAAGATATTTCTTTTTTTTTTTTACATAGCACCTCGTGGTATGTTTAAGCCCCATTTTTGTACGCTCCTCAGCATAAGATGGTTTATTTTGGTCTTTTTTTGGCAAGATTTTTACACAACCAGGCACATTTGTAAAACTGTAAACAATAGCAGCAGTCTGTCAGAGTCAGCAAAAGTAAGTAATTTGGGGCCAGACTTGCAGATTGGTCAACTGTTAATTGCAACCACTTTAAATCTAACAGAGAAGTTTACATTTGCATTGCGTTACTAAAGGTGACGCCTCAGAGTTGTGAACGCTCAATCCAAAGAGTGCCATGTGAAGACATTTTATTAAAAGGCCTTCATGACGCTGAGATGATTCATTATTAAAAGATCGGAGATTGGATGTGCCTTGTGAAGAGACCAGCCATGATTGTGGTATTTTGACAGCTCAGGGCGGGCAGATGATATCACTGTGGCAGCACTTATTGAATTTCTTCCGCCTACTTTTCTCTTCTTCCTGATATATCCCCATTTGCATTTTAGGCTTTTAACTGTTGGCTGTCAACCAGAGAACTTGACGGATGAAATGATGCGAACGCGATTCTGTATTTCATAGTTTTGGTTTATCATTTGTCCTTTCACTGCCCCTTTCATCCAGAGCGGTTGGTTTTCTTTATAAGATTGTGAGGTTAATGGTAACTTCTGGCATTTACTTTTTCTTCCTTTGTGATTTTTTTTTTTTAAATTCAACAATCTATTTTTTTCTCTCTTGTCTACTAGATACAGTGAGGAAAAGTGTTTCAGAGGCATCCATATCGTCTCCTCATGCTGACCTTCCTGTGATCATTGAGCCATCAGAGTTTCCCAACAGGAAATTATCTGTGAAGAGCAAGACCTGCCAGGATTTGGGATCTCACAACAGCTCAATTTCCCAAAATGCACAACTGATCTCGGAGCGCACTGTATGTTACATTTGTACTTGTTTGAACTGAAATTAGCCTGCTCCCAGCTGATATTGTTATCTACTAGATGTCAACACTAATAAACAACCAAGAGCTGTCTCTTAAAAGGAAGACTGCAGTGAGGACCAGTGTGGGAGTGTAGCTCTGTTGTTATGGGGACGGGGTAATGCGAAGGTGATTGTAGTACTATTACAGTAAAGAGAAGTGTCACTGACCTCTTTCTTCTGACCAGGTGGTCTCTGCCTTCACGCAGCTTCCCCTTTAAAAGCATTTACCATACAGTTGTTGCCGTTAAAGAGGTTAAACATTTAATAGCATGGAGACATCCGGGCTGTAGATCAGCTGAGATCACAACCAGATTTGGCTATAAAAGCTTACAGAAGCCTTCCCAAGTTTTTGGTTGTCTGGGAAGGAGATTTTGGAGATAACCTCCACTTTATTTTTATTTTTTTCTTCTCAAAGGCATATTGGATTTTTTTTTTCTTAGCCTTGGGTAAAATTGGCATGATGTTGCATAAGACAGATGTGCTTTTCTTCCTTGACGTTTGGATTATTTACTCAAGACTGGTGGTCAGCTGGAGGTTTAGATTTTCACACAAAGCCATGTCTGCTTTTGACCTCATTTCATGTTCTGCAGTGCTGTGAAGTTTCTTTTTTGTAATTTGATGCACTTACTTCTCGCCTTTAACTCTTCTGATTTTAGTGTTTCCAAAACTAAACCTTGAAATTTTTTTTTTTTTTTAATTGTAGCTCGAGGATGTAAGTTTCTTCTTCTCTAAAGATGGAGATCCCTCCATCTCCCGAGACCTGTCTTCCATCGCTATACCACCCATTGCCGTGGAGGATGGATCGGTCCAGGAGCACCCCAGGGAGTTTCCTTTGGGGTTTGAGCCGTTACGCTCAGAGCAACTGGCTGAGATGAAAGTTGAGAGTTCTCCAGTGGTCAAGGATCCTCTGTGCTCACCTCTGCTGGCTCCTGATAGCATGCTCAAAGGGCTGCCTCCTATACACATAGTGGTGAGACGTCTTAGATGCACACAGCAGTTCCAGACGTTACCCAGGCATATCTATCGCTGATCTTTCAACATGTTAATGCACTGTAAATGAGGAACTCATCCAATCACTCACTCTTAGCAGGTCACTTGTCTAGAAGTCATAACTTATTTAGAAACATCTTGCAATAGTCGTTGCCGTGGAAGTTTTACACCATATTCAAGGTCCAAAATGTACAGCTCCATAACAGATTAGGCTTAGGTGCAAGCATGCCACGAACAACGCTGTTTTGATATCAGTTTGTGCACCGGAGTGAGCTTTGGGTGCAAAGCAGTCCGAGATTACTCTGCTTTCTTCAGAAAAGTGGCCAGCGACAGCAGAGTGACGATGTTGAGGGTGGCAGTGGATTTTATGTTTCTTTAAAGTCGTGGTCTATGTTAATCTAGTTTAATTTCTAGTACTTTGTCCGGATAGATGCACTTCAAAGTAGCATAATATAGGACTTCTAATGGTGCATAATCATCCTCTATCAGACATTGCTTTTACAAAGAGTAGAGAATTGTACGAGTTGGCTGATTTAAAACCTTTTTATAAAAATCTCTTTTTGGCTTAAAGGATGAAACTTGGAGAGAACTGCTAAGAAGTAGATGGTATTATTAGGAAAAAGTTCATATTGGGAAGGTGTAGAGAAAGTACTGTCACAATGAGTAGAGATGTTCATTGTTTTATAGTGGGAGATTAGTTTTAAAGACTTTTTTTTTTTTTTTTCTGAGAAGCACATTATATTAGAATGAAGGAAGTAGTGCAGATTTTTAAGTAGCTTCAGTGCGTCAGCGAGGCTGAATAGGAAGCAGGGACAAAACAGACTAGGGATGCATGGCTTCCTTTTCTTCACCCCTAAATTAAGATTCTTGACATGTCAGAGGAGAATTTAAATTTGCTTTTCACCAGTCCTAACCATTGGATTTCCTCTGTTTCTCTCTCCCTGTGCCAGGCTTGTGCGTTAGATCCCATGCTGGATGACTCTGTGATGTTTGCCAAGCGTTTGAGGAACATGGACCAGCCTGTCACTTTGTGCGTGGTGGATGACCTCCCCCATGGCTTCCTCAGCCTATCTCAGCTCTCCAAAGAGACAAGGGAGGCTGCCAATGTCTGCGCGGAGAGAATTCGTGCTGTCTTTAACCAGGACACACCCCCAGAACCACGCAAGCACCGCAAGCTGGAACGGACCGATAGGGGCTTGTCGGCTGCTTCTGGGGAAACCGGTTCTCTCTTTGTTGGTCCCATTGAGGAGGAACAGCCAGTTGTTGAGCGAGGGACTAAAATTGCTGAAGGGGAGGGCTCAGTTGCTGTGGCAGCCCAGAATAACACAGATGCTGGTGGCATTGGTGCTTAAATAAGGTTGGATAAAAGAGGTGATTGCATTTCACCCGAGGAGTGAAAGGAAAGAGTAAATGAAAGTCAGACTGTAGCAGGCAGTGCAATTTTTAAATAGGAGATAAAGAACGCTTCCTGAAAAAATAAGGGGGTGGGAGGAAGCAGACTAGGAGATTGCTCAGTGTTTGAAGAGAGAGGGGAAAAAAAGGTGGCGGAGCACAGAGGTGCATCATATTATGCTTTACAGTTCCTACCACTTGTCATGCCTCATCATGCACAAAAGCAAATCTGGCTGACAAGATGAACACACCCACTAAAGACAGACATTGTACAATGAAATGGTGTAAAAGAAACTTGGAACAAGGACCAGCATTTACGCAAATGCAGCACATATTTAACAGAATTGGTGTTAGGTGGCAGAGGCTTGGACGTAAAGCTGTGCAGAACATTCCTAAAATAAGGCCTAAATGGTTGGTCGATCCGGGCTGAGGCACACCCTGATCAGATAGTGTGTAGAGTTGTCCACATCAAAATGTTCACTTGTCTTGTGGCGCTCCTCTAAATCATACCCGACTCCACATTGTGTTCTCCATAATGCCAGTTTGGCAGTCATTACAGGTCACTGTGGATGGTAGCTCTGTGGACTCTCCAAAAATACAATTACAAAGCTAAAACACCACAGTTTCAAAGACTTTAAACTGGAGGGTTTGATTTACTTCCTAAGATTCTACTGCAGCTTTTAATCATTAACTCTATGCAAGTATATTAGTTTTGCTATATGTATGACTTTGTATTGCCATTTACAATCTGAGTCCCAGTAGGCTCATTTGATTTGTACACTATTATTTAATGCAATCTTTTGCTTTTGTTTAATACCACGATTTTAAATGTTCTCATTTATTTCTGCTTCTTCAGCCTCAGCTGCTTTGACATCCTTGGCCTTTCAAATTAAGCTCATATCCCATTCTCTACAAACTAGAGTGATAAAAAAGAGAAACTGTAGCATATACCGAAGAGACGCTGTGTCCTAAATCACTATTGCCTTGTGCTTTTTGTACTGCAGACAAAGACCGCATTTTATTGCTTGTTAAAGTGAAAACTTAAGATTCATTCATTTGAAAATGAATGCGAGGAAATTGTGGTCCCATCTCCACAAATCATGGCTGTTGAATGTCTTCAGTTGGCAAACTGTTTTTAGTCGTAATATTTGAAGACCGGAAACAATCCCTCAGTGTTCTCTTGTAAAAATGGACCTAGATGAAGCATAGCAGGAAAAGAGTTCTGGGCTATCGATGTAAATTATAAACCCGGCTGCACTGATTTCCTTGCAGGCTGTCACGCCTCCTCTCCAGGTGTTGCTGTTCTTTACATTTATTTGTTATGCATTGCATCTAGGCACCACTGCTCTCCACACTCAGGATGTCTGACCTGAGACTTGTATTTCTCCACAAGTCAGAGGCCTTAAGCAAACCCCCTGCTGTGTCAAGCATTTGCAAAAACTCCACATAAAAATGACTAACACACATCTGTCAAACTACAGGTAGCTATGAGAGATATGTTCGCTCCTCACTGCCACATTCTGGGTTGACTTTTCCCCGATAAGTTGAGGACACTCCTGAGTGTGTTGCCATCAAAGCACTTTAAGTACACAAAAATGTCCTCCTGAGGGTTAGTCCATATATCAGGTCCAACTAAATATAGTTGCCAACAATGCTGGCTCTCTCCGTCCCTTGCCTGATAACGGGGACAGGGTTGCCAGGTCTGCAAAGAGGGATGCTGTTTTGATGAAAAGGATTTAGCTGACACTTGTGTAAAAGCCTTCCCCTGTAGAAGAGCAGGATTTTCAGCAGCAGTCATGCTGCAGGATTAGGCCATATTCAGTTCTGTCAGCTCCAAGTACTTACTGCAATATTTTTAGTTGGATTGATGGAAAAGAACGAGGCCTGCAAAGAGAAAATAAGTCATACATTCACTCAGATTTTGGGGTGAAGTTCAAACTCGCTTTAATAGCTGCTGTTTATGCATACTGTGCACTTTTGCTGCAGTTGGTTTGTCGACCGGTGCAAGTTTATTTTAAGCTCGAGCTTGCATACATATCATTGTTCTTTATCCTCTTTTCTTGGTGTTTGTGGCTCAAGTGGAGTATGCACGTGCACATTCATAAGCTTGTAGTCGTGTGAGTGAGAGGTAACACAAGCTCCCATGTGGGACAACCCTGTATTGTTTAGGTTTTTGCCCCCCCCCCCAGCACTTTACAGTTAAGAGACTGTTCCATTACTTTTAAGGGCACATTTTTGTTTAGTCAAACCTTATTAAGTAACAGTGATTGTGATAGACCGTTTACAGACAAATACTGAGAAAACCACTGAAAATGATCAACAGCAAAGCTGATTGCTCATTTACACCATACTAATGTGTGTGTCAAACACTTGCATCAACTATGCATCAGCTCACTTGTCGTGCTTCTAGAGTACTTATGAAGGCCTTGGGGAGCACAGCTGATGATTTTGTTGCTGATTCTGTGCTGTGTGATACTTCAAAATAAGTCAACATTATTTGTCTTTCGTCCCTGTGCAGTGTTGGACAACTTAAGTCATGATTTTTCCATGCAAAGCTTAAAAAAAAAAAACAACCTTGTTGCTTTAATTCAGTATGAATCTACTCTTGTTGTCGAGCTTTTAAATTTGTGTAGTTGTAGTTTTCAGAATATCTTTCACTAGGTGTCTCTTTGGCCAATTATGGTTATAATGAAGTTCAGTACTGCTACAAGCATGAACTTAGTGCAGCAGGTTTTTACAGTAATCTTGAGTGAGGAAAATATTAAACTGAAAAAGGAGCTATTTATAAGACAATGCCAATTTAACTGTATTTTTATATTGGTCTACAAAAGGGTAGTATTCAAAGTAAGAAAACCCAACACTGAAATGGAGCGTGCCAATAGCTGCAAAATTAATCACACTGCTATATTGTGCCAGGTTTTACACCGCTGTTGATGCAAATCAAAGACTCCAGCAGAGTTGATGCAGAACAGGTTGACTCCTGAGAAAGACACTCTTGGAGTGAGGGAGGAACCCAAGTAATGCTATGTGTTTTGAGGGATGCAGAAATAATTAGGGCTCATGATGGGTGCAAGTATTGCAGTTGCGTAGGAGGATGTAATGTTGGCATGAGTCATTAACTGGTACAAGCTTTGTAATGTGTAAGAAGGAAAACGAATAAAAATATTCTATATGCACCTCAAGTAAACACCATAATTGGAATAACATCATATTGAGACTAAGATCATTAGTCTGAATATTGCTGTGCGTGTAAACATATCCACAGTCTCTGTCTTCCCAGTCTGAAATCTAGTGGTGCCGTTTGTGTTTCAGTCACCTCAAGCTGCGGCTTTGCAGATAACATGCCAATACAGTAACATTTAATACAAAGTAAATGCAAGTTGTCTTGCAGCTTGCTTGTGCAAATGCAAGCGTGTTAAGGTAACCTCTAGTACGCCTCAAATTTTTTCTTTTACAATGGCATAAAAATGTTGGATATTTTTAGTTGTGAAGTTTTGAAGCGGAACCAAAGACTGCAGTCAGTCTTGTAACAGATGTACTGTCCTTGTTTAATATTTTCTGTAAACTGTTACCATTTAAGAATGCAGCTGCTAGTTGGTGGCACATCTCTGAATTCCTTATGCAAATGTTTAGTCTTTTGAAAAGCCATTGAGGTGGGGGGGTGTATTTAATGCTGATGCCCCTCCCCCTCTTTATAATGTTTATTTTACTGAAAATGCCACAAGTGCAAATCTGCATTAAAAATAAGGAAATCTGTATCAAAGATATTAATGTAGATATTTTAACATTCATATTAGTTGATGCATTTAACTGCATAGTTCTTGATATTTCTGTGCAGGTTCTATGATAGAATCATGCACTGTTATGTATGTTTTTTTTTTTTTTTTTTTTTTATTTAAATAAATCTATTCTCATGACTTCTGCAGGATTGTTGACATTTTTGTTGCATGGCCAACTCAAAAGGTTAAAGGATCTCAGAGGAAAGTAAATTAAGAAAATGTAATATTGTCACCTTTAATATTTCTGATGTCTTGCGTTTAAGATTGTATTTGAACACCAAAACTGCTTAAGTGAACTTTACAAGGTGGTGAGATGGTCAGCATTTAGGGAAAAGGCCCCTAGAAAGGGCTGCCTTCATTTGATCAGACATACTGCCAGACCAAAAGAGGCAGAATAATAAACAAAAAAGTGCTCCCACAATTTCAAAGTGTAAAGGTAACATGAGGAAATATGTTCTGAGAGCAGATTGTTGTTAAAAGTGAAAACCAACTCAAAAATACCAAGACAAAACCCCAATTTTGTGGCCATCTCATCTGACAACATGCAGTGAGGCTTTTAGATGTGCAGGGTTGTGGAAGACCCAGACTCCAGGTTTCCTAACTTAATTTCAAGTCATGCTGCATTCACTGTTCTTCAGATTTTCTTTTATTGGCAAAGCTGTAACATATTTCCAATAGGCCTTTGGAAGAGGGAGTAAAGTTTGGATGCCTAATATTTATCATGTCATTACTCTGCATATTAAAGACAAAAAAAAAAAAAAAAAAAAAAAAAAAGTACTGCAGGACTATTAATGGCTTAAGCAGATCAACGTTTAACAAACCAAACTTTTGAAATGATGCAGAAGAATGTGTGAATACTGCTTCATGTACCTCTACAAAATACATATTCTGTACTGAATATAATACTTAACAGCCCTGATATCGTTTTTTCCTTTTTTTTTCACCTCTTCAACTTAGGCTAAAGCTAATTTAATCCTTGATTAAGTTTAAACACAGTTGAGGATATTTGCAAAAACAGTTTTAGATTACAATTCTATGTTCAGTCCAAAAGCCTCGACACAGGTCAGCCGCTGATTAGAAATATAATTTGTAGCGGGAGGTAGGGCATCGTCTGTGTCGCCGCTACTTCACTGGAGGTGTGTGACCTCCGATAAAAGCACGATTGCAATCAGCGGTGGCATTTTTAAAAAAAAAAAAAAACGAAAAAAAAAACCGTGTGGTCGTGTCGCATTAAAAGCACGAGCGGAACAGGGCGCGCGCGCGCTCGGTACCAACCCACATCACACATCCAGCTTCAACAGCTGGAGGAAAGCACATGCCGAGGAGACAGCCGCGGGGTCGCGCCTCGCGCCTCTCTTACCTTCTCCTGCGCCACCGCCGCTCCGCCGTGCGCGCTCCCGATCAAGGGACAAGGCTCCGGGCAGCTGCGAGAGCAGAGACGAGCGGCAGCGGGGGAGAGAGAAAGATGGAGGTGAGGGTCGGGGAGAGACTCCTGTGGCTGGTCGTGCTGTCCAGCCTCCTCTTCGTAGATTCAGCTCTCGGGAAATACGTCAGGGGCGTCGTCAACACCAAAGAGGTGAGCGACATTTATCTTTTCATTCCGCTTCCTTCGCTGTGACTCCGTTACAGACTGGTCGAAGGGGGCACCAAATGGACTGCGTGTCCAGGTGTCTGTGCGGGTTTGCTCCGCTGACGAACGAACGGGGCTTAAATTCACCAACAAAGTTACCTCGCTTACGTACGTTTCCATTTGTTTGCCACCGCATGAAACGCACTCACCTGCTTCGTCGAGCGTTTGCGCACCGTTTGCGTGTGTGCTCAGTGTGGCGGATGAATCACCCTTATTTTGACAGTCTTGTAGGATCATCTTTGTCCCGGTGAGCGACCCATATCGCTCCATCCCATGCAGCCCTCCAGTCCTCCAACAGTGTGCGCCCATATCTGAACCACGTCCAGCGTGTGGTATCCACAGCCTGCGTGCTTAAATAAATGAGTTGTGGTCCTCCTGTTAATAGATTGGAGAGCCGTCACAGGTGTGCGTCATGCGGCTGCTGGCGCGCGCTGTTGGGGCTCGCGGCGGGTCTTCGGAAACTGGATTCACTTGCGCCTGGTCCAGGTTCGGGCTCTGTTGTCACGTGGATCAGCAGCTGCTACCCGGATCATTTTATCGAGTTGTGACAGTGAAGGGAGGTCAGGACGGAGCCGATGCTTCCGAGTCGGGTATAAACCTCTTCCACATGTCGTTGGGGTCAAGATCGACACAAATGGACAGTGGCCTGCAGTGGCTGTCAAGCATCTTGCTGGGTTCAACTATAGAGGGCACTTCTAACAGAATAACAGTGACACCACATCACCAGCTCAGATGGGAGTTACCCAGCTTTCCTTCTTTATTTCCACGCATAACTTCTATTCATGCTGCATTCACTGTATCTCACAGATGGGAGTCAAAGAGTCATTTGCACTTGAGTTTTGCTTTACTTGTATCATGTTCTTCTCAACAGGCTTATAGTTTGCATATGAAACATGAACTAATAATTTTGTTCACTTTCTTATAAACCCAAACTCTGTTTGAGTGAGGAATCACAACTTGCTTTTTGAGTGGCGTCTTATCCATCGGCTCGCTGTTGCATTACTTCAGCTTTAAATAAGCCTTGGCGAGTTGAGACTGCACCCAAAAGAGGGACCAGCATTGATCTGTCTCGAGCAGAACTGCAGACGGTGGAAAAGAAAGTGGCCAGTTTTGGAATAAAATTGCAGTTTTTGTGTTGTTTGACCGCGTGACTTTCTGGCTATGTATAACATGCATAAGGGATTCTTCAGGATAATTTGTGTCCAATTTTTTTTGTTTTCATGGTTATGGAAAAAAAACAAACCTGGCAGTCTAAAGTTTAAATCGTCACCGTGTGGAAAACACGGGGAGAGCAGAGACGAGAGTGAATGGGAGCTGTGGTACTGTAAACCTGAACAAAGGATGTTGCAGACATTTCACTGAAGCCTAAGGAAATTCTCAATTTGGGAAAAATAGCATGTTTCCATTAAATTAAAGGTTTAAAAAAATGTGAATTACATGTAATGCATTAAAAAAAAACAAAGATGCTTTAGTAATTTTGATAGTGTCCACAACATGTAAAACGTCTTGTTTTGCAGAATTTGTTAAAAATATTTTGCACCAAAATCATTACTGTTGAGAAGGAGCCTGGAATTTCATCTTACTTATTGAACACTCTTGTTGGCTCTCACCAAAAAAAAAAAAGAAAAGAACAATCTTTTAGACTGCAAGCAGTTTGGGCCAACACTATTAAATTATCACTCCAGATTTATGTTGGGCTCATATTCCCTCAAATCCTGACTTCAGTAAAATTAGAAATAAGTCAGGCTGTGAGATTGATTTCAACAGTTTGCATTCCTGGGACAATGATGGTGGATCTGAATGTATAAATTAAACAAGAGGCATGCATCCGTCCGTCACAGCTACTGAGATGCCCTTGAACGCTGCGCTATATCTGCACCTGCTCCAATAGAGCTGCTCGGTGGCCGTGCAGAAAAAGGTGCCACGAGATGACTTGCCTGTGTGTGTCAGTAAGAGAGGGAGAGGGAAAGAGAGACCCTTACCTCCTGTCTAATGGATCAACCTTCTATTCATCTAGACATTTCTAATAAATTACAATGGTATTCAGTCAGTCCTAATATGTAAGGCTACAAATCTTGTTTTGCATAAACAGGACCCACATTTACATGACATTATAACTGCAATAAAAACAAAAGATATAATTACCCAGATTATTTTCTCGATTGTTTGTGCTGTAAAATGTCATGGGGAAAATAATCTTTTTGATTTTGTAGGTTATAGGCACGCTGGCCAGATGAAGCTCTCCAGCCAGCCGATAAAAAGCCAAAAAAAAAAAAAATCAACAATTTTTTCTTCTTCAATGTGTAGTAGCACCAGCTGCTGATCAAAGGAGCTTTGAGGAGGAAGATGTGCAGCACGCTTGCTTTTATTTCCATTGTTTCAATATTGATATGGTTATTTCAAAACCTCCAATGTCTGCTTCTACATTGATGAAATGAGTAAAATATAAATGCAATCTTAAATATGACGTAAAATCTTAAGCTGCTTCGCTTGACAAAACAATTAAATTAAATAATTAAAATCCATCCATCCATCCATCATCTATACCCAGTTATCAGACCGTTGCAGGGCAAAATACCTTCATATCGGTGTGTCAGACAAAGAACAATAGTGGCATTTTTGTTGAGCTCACTTTAATAATAGGTATATTACTAATTGATTATTTGATGTACTAACAAATGAAGTGATCATTGGTTTTGGATTTACCGCATCGTCATCGGATCGTCTTTCCTCGTGCTTCCATTTGTCAAGGGCTTTTGACAGTTAAAGTACACAGAGCACTGTGAATGACCATGGGCAGGGCCAAGTCTGACATTGTCTAAAGCACACACACACACACACACACAAATGCAGTGTTCACATTATGGCGATCTAAAGCAGACACATTAGGAGGACGTGTCCTCCATATGGGAATGAAAAGTAAATTCCCTTAATTTAAGATATTACATTTGAAGGAGAAGACATCTTTTAAGGTCAGGAAACAGTTGGGGCCGTTTCCATAACGACATGCTGCACAAAGAATTCAATAAGTCCTGTTTACTGTCACGGCCGCCGCCGTCGCCACTGTGACCCCTCGCTCACTCGCGTGTCGGAAACACAAACGGCGTTGCCATCCACTGGCTTTGAATGGGCTCATGTTGAACCATTGTGGAACTGGCCTGTGGGTCAAATGTGTGATGGTGGAAGCATCGCCTCCGCCAGAAATGGAGGAAGTACAACACTTTGAGGCAAGTAGCAGCAGATGAAATTGCCGCCACACAGCTAGTGCTGCCCAGTGAGACTGCAACTTGGGTTGGGAGCGTGTCAGAGCGCAGGCTTTACTTGTGTACTGAGAGAGGCTAGTTTAATTGGTATAAAGACGCCTCAGAAACATCCACGGCAAGCATTGCTGCTGTGTGAGCGGGGCATCAAAACGCCGTGGCAGAACTGGAAGCTACCACTGGAATCGTTGCGGCACATTGTAGTGTCCAATTGCATTATGGGATACAGTTTGCAGGTAGATTAAGCAGTTGCATGTTGTGATGGAGAAGTGACCTCCTGACCCAGTATGAACCTTCCAGACCCGTCAGGTCACCTGGATCCGGTTTTTTATCAGTTCCCAGAGTCTTTCTTTTTCTTTCTTTGTTTAGATTTTAAATAAATGTTTATTTCTTCTGCTCTGCAATGTTTTAATGTCTCTGTAAAGCACTTTGCAACCTTGTTGTTGAACTGTGATGTACAAATAAACTTGCCTTCTCTTTCTGCATATTGATTTGACAGAGGTTTTACATCAGATGCCCTTCCTGACGCGGTCCTTCCGCCTGGGCTCGGTGCATCCATATCAAAACATTGGCTTGTGACCTCCTTAGTGCAGTATTTCTATCCAGGTCCTCGAGGGCTGGTGCCCTGCATATTTTAGATCTATCCCTGTTCTAGTACACCTGATTCAAATGAATGGCTCACCATCAGCTTGTCATCAAGGTCTGTGCAAGTCTGTTAATGATCCATTGATTTGAATCAGGTGTGTTGGAGCAGAGAACATCTAAAGCAGGCAGGGCAACGGCGTTCAAGGACTTGGACTGGGGAACACTAGTGACTGGGTTTTTGCAGTGAGAACTCGACCTGCTGAGGTTCCCGTTGGCTGGCAACTGGCTCAGTTTCACAAGCAATGGAGCGATGCAACATGGGAGGGAATTCCATGTTTATTAGAGAATGAGGGACAACGAGCTGAAGTGTATAGTGTTTCCTGGAGGGTCATTTGTAGACCCAATTCCAAGCCTTGGCCCTATCACATGGTCACGCTCCTTCATTTTGCATGCTGACATGTCAGTAGGATGGTTCTTTTTCTTTAGGGTGCAGCAGTAGTTATAGTTCTAGCTGTTCAAATAGCTCCTGAAACTTAGATTAAAAGGCTCAATGGCCCATATCTATTGATTTCAAATGAAAAAGGGCAACTTACCCTGTAGAATACATAATAGAGAAGTGGTGCTAGATGAAGGGTGCCTGGGAATGAGGCATAGATTACCCATTGACCCCCAAAAAGAAACGGGACACTTGGTCAACATTGCAGTATATTAAATGGACAGATGGGCTTGTGTGAGGTAGCACCAGTGTGGTACCTATAGGCATCTATATGTATCAAGTTCTTTTCTTTCCTTTTTTTTTTTTTTTTTTTACTCAGCCAGTTCACACAGGCTTAGATGCAATTCTCCAAAAAGCCTTTGAGTGCACGGCTTTCAGAGATGACACTGTGTGTAGGTCAAATGCAGACTAATTGTAAGCCAGGAGGGGACCAACTGCAAATGATTTAATCAAAAAGAGGACATGTGTCAAAAACTATAATGAACAAAGAGGCATGGACAGTGGCTGCACTGAACACTCGGTTTCACGCAGCCACAAATGAGCTCTTTGTCCATTATGACTTTGCATGAACAACAGCACATTAATACAGTCAAGAGTAGCTCACACCTCAGAGTGTAATTCTTAAACTGCTCCAAGTGACAGCAATGTTGTGTTTTGCAGAGTACCAGTGTGCAGGGGTTGCAGATTTAAGCCCATCACACCAGGGGGCTAGTAGGTTTGGAGAGACTTAAATCCTGGGGAAATACGTTTGTAAATGTCCTCTGAATTTATGAAGGTGCCTACATGTTTAACACCTCATCGTTCCTGCCTCAAGGTTACCCATTAACCCATAATGTCCTCCACACGTCAAAGTTTGAACTTTGCTTCAGTCTCTTGCCATTGCAACGGATTCAGTCTCTCCAGAATTGAGGACGTGGTCTGTGACGAGGTGTAAATTGCCAAATAAAAGTTACCACACTGGGAAGGACAAACTGTTGAAATATAGGGAGCCACTGTAGAAATGCAGTGAGACAACAGCATAGTTATCCAGAGTCACTGGTGCGCAACACTGGTCAACTGCTTTCACTGGGCTGGTTGATGTTTACAATTAGTTTAAGTGGCTCATGACATATGGACACGCTGATAAAATGTCCCTGCTGAGGGGACAGCGGAGGAGTGATTTAAGGGCAGACCAAGGATGCTACTGCTTTGAAATCAGCTGGGAAGATTAAGGAAATTAATTAACTTTGCCTTTTCCCGATAGCCGGCAGCACAGGACCTCTGAGCACAGCATCAAACCCCGTTTCAGACAGTCTGTGCCTGTGTTGAGGTCCATAGATGTGCGAGATTGCACCAGACTATTGAACATTTAATGACATTTGGTTTAGCAGAACTGTGGCTTACAAACAGGCCTGCTGTGTTAGAGTATAGAGAAATCTGCTATATAAAATGTTTGAGGTGAGAGAAAAACTTTATTTCAAATATTGTAGTGTCACTGAGTATAAATTACATCAACATGCAGTTTTATATCAAGCAAGAGAGAGCAGAGAGCAGGTTTTTATGTTTGGCTGACAGACAAAGTGGAAATAAAGAATGTCATCAAAGAAAAGTAAATTTGCCAGCAACAATTAGTTGCTAAGACATGTTAAGATGCTTAACGGAAACCTTACTTTTAAAAATGAAGACCAAAAATGTTTTTGTCTGCACAGCTGATGAACGTTTGTGGATTATGCAAAAGATGGTCGTAAGAGTTTTTTCCTTTTTGGGATTGAGTGAAAATGGGCAAATACCCTCGAAGGCTCTGGTTCTAATTTAGAAATATGTCACCTACATTAATTGGCATACATCGGCTGAGTGACTTTTCTTCTTCCTAAAATCAACACCTTGCACCCTGAGGAGAAGCAAAAAAAAAACCCCCGTTATGGACGTGTGGGCTGATGTCAAAACAGTTCTTAACGTAGCATTTTGTCAGGATTTCTGCTCCACATGAGATCATAAAAAGTCCTTGAATTTCTGTCCTATTTCTATGATACATCTCATTGTAAAACAGTTCTAAACTCTTGAGTTTCACAAATTAAAGCTTTGACAGTCACTGGGAAATAAAATTCAATTAGACTTTGCTCATTTTGTGAAATTTTTAATTTACTGCTACACTTGATCAGCTTTCCTTCATCTTATTTTTTCACTGGGGACATTGAGATTAGATGCTACATGTGTTTAGGTTCTGCATGCGTATGTGGAAGTGCTTCCGTCTGTCTACATGCCCGCGTTAACATGCTCGTGTACGTATGTGTTGTCTGCAAAATCTGAGTGTACACAATGGAACCCTGAGCAGACAGAAACGGACAGAGCTTGAACGTGTCAGTGTGTGAGAGTGTTTATGCATTGCAGTATTGTGTAACCCTGACTAATGAATCATTGAGAAGCCTATCGGTCCAGGGGTGACTTGACTAGCTGATTGGTAATTAATTGTTAATGAGGCTTAGCCAGCAAACATGGATATTTGGGGACAGAGGAAGAAGACACAATGCCACAGAGATGAAAGGATGGAAACTGTGAGACTTGAACCAAGCACGAACGCTAAAGAGCGACTGTGAGGAGCTGAATTGACCAGATACTGCATTAAGGAGGCATAGCACTTGATTAATGGGGTGTACATACACACACGCACGTCTAACAACCCACACACACACTTGGGGAGGTGGCTGAGTGACTCTGCATCACAATGCAGTGGCCTTGGGGGAAATAACGGGACTAAAAGGGGATTAAGGTTGACACGTCATCTACTGTTGCTGCTTACCATGTAACACATGCACGCTGGGTTATGCAAGACTAACTGGTAGGTGCTTATTTTCGCTTTTGATGATAGTGAAAATGCTGCACTGTCTTGATATTAGTTTGTAGCTGTCGAATTTCATACAAGCTTGTCATTGCTTTTGTCAGATGTAGGTGTCTGCTTATAAAATGAAACTCGAGCTACTGATTTTAACGTTTCCCTTGAGTGACAACATCTTTGATTTTGTTGTGTATTTATTATGCTATTGCTCCATCTTTAAATATCAACAATGTCAAATGCCAGTAAAAAGACTGGAATTGGACTTTTTTGTTTGGAAAAATTGAAAAAGCTATTCGTCCAAATTGTGTCCATTATTATTTATGACAACTCTACAGAATTGCACATGGATCTGCCCCAGTGATGAAATTATAGTAATCTTTTTGACAATTTAGTCAAATTGGGAATTCTCGCCACAATCTGTACCAGGGACAGATGAGGACGGCAGGCAGGTGGAGCCAGTGCACATAGTCTCTTCCTCCATGGTCATGCCTTTGTAGTGTGCACGCTGTGGTCTTGCATTGTCTTGTTTGAAAAGGCGTGGACGTCTTGTTTGAAAAGGCGTGGACGTCTTGGAGGCAGATATGTTGTTCTAAATTTTCAGTGAACGTCTCTTCATTAGTCTTTGCATCACAGAAGTGTAAATGCCTTCCAACCCCATGGCAGTCCTGACAACGGTTTTTCTCCCATATAATGTCTGAGGTGCATGTTTATTTGACCACGATGCATGCTTCCGCTGTATCCTGGTCCATGGTGGATACAGCTGACTCCAGAGATGTCAGTCACCTCCGGACGAGGTTAGAACAAGGCCTCTTTTTATTAACAGTGAAGTTTTAAGTAACATTTTTGAATGTGGCCTCATAGTGTTTGATAAAGGTTTTCCAAAGTAATCCTTTTCCCTTGTGGGTAAATCAGCCTCAGATGAATGACAGCTCTTGATGCAGTGCAGGCTGACACATACATACCTCATCCCCTCGAAACATGCAATGATATTAAGCACTCTAGAAGGAGAAATATCCAGATCCCTCTCAGCGTTTTTTTCTTTTTTCTTTTTAGCTTTTTACTCATTAAAAATAAGAAAAACAGTGTGACAGTAGTGATGAAAACATTGTAGTGATATGGTGCCGGGTTATTGTAGGGTTATTTCTTTCTTTTAGGATCTGGGTTTTGTCTCGTTTTCTCTCCTCTGATCTTTCTGTTAACTTGACTTCCTGTTTTACTTTGAAGGTTAGTCTTGTTTTCTGTTTCCGTGGCCTCATCTGTCCTGATTGCACCTGTGTCTCTTCAGCCCCAAGCCTCCCGCTGTTAACGCCTGATGGCTCTTCTGCAGATATTTCGGTGGGGTTTGGTTGAAAGAGCTGAGAGCGACGCTAACTTTGATTGTGTACAGTCTGTGGTCAGCCCCAGCGAGTGTATATCTCGCCTTTCCCTTCCTCCCTGTCTGTGCTTCTACCAGTCTGTTTTTTTCAACCCGTCTGTCAACCTCTTTTTTTTTTTTTTTTTTTTTTTTTTACAGTAAAGAACCTTTTTGCTTGGATCCCTACAGGTGAAACAGTTTATGATCATAAAAGTATTTGTCTTTGTACTCCTGCTGCCTCATCTCCTTCATTTGGTTCCTCCCCACTCAACACAGTAGTTGTAGTTGAATTCTTGCAGGTGAATGGACCTCTAACAATTAGAGAAAATGGCTTTCTAAGGGTCTCCGGCCTCGTCCCATAGTCCAAAAACATGTATGCGAGGTTGATTGATTGGTGTGAGTGTGAGCATGCATGGTTGTTTGTCTGTCTGTATAGATGGACTGGTGACCTGTCCAGGGTGTGCCCCTGCCTTTTGCCTGTAATGAGCTGGCACAGGCTTCAGCAGACCTCTGTGGCCCTGTATGGGATTGAGCGGATATATAAAATAGATGGACAGAAAACCTGGCTTATGCTGAGGCGGTTTTTCTGTGACTCAAACTGGGCTGCAAATATGGATTAAAGTGTAAAGCAATTGGCTTTACAGATATGTATTATACTGTTTTTTGTCTTTCCTTGCATCGAATTTCCACAAGCCACATTGCATCTTCAAAAGACATATTTTCTAATACCAACAGTTGGACAACATAAATGTGCAAAACTTGTATAAAATAAAAATACAGAAATAACATGTATTTAAGGGATTGGTGTTTTAATCAGCTCACTGGTTCAAATTTAAACCCTTCAGGGAACGGGCTGTTTATTATAATCATTACTATTTCTATTATTGTGCATTCCACCCTGTGGCACAGTTTTGTAGATTGCCCTTTTCAGTTTCAGCATGTCGATGTCCAGCACACAAAGGCAGGTCCAAAAGGAAACAGCTCTTTGATTTTTGTTGTAGAAATACTTAACTGGTCTGCACAGAGCCTGACCTCAACCCCATTAAACACCTTCTGGGATGAAGCGGAATACCAACTGCTAGCTCGGCCTTATCGCCTGACATCGGTGCCTGACCTCACTAAAGCTCCTTGCAGCAGAAAGTGAGCAAATCCCTGCAGCAAGGTACCAAAATCGTGTTGCAAAGCCTTTTCCTGAAAAGTAGTGGATGTTCCTGCAGCATATTAATGCCTCAGGATTCAGAATAAGATCATACACAGACTTCTCACATTGTTGTGTGTGTGTGTGAGACATCGGTACCTGACCTCACTACTCACTGTTTTTACTTTGTGTTTGACTCCTGTTTTGATTCATGCCTAATGTTTAATCATGGTATTTTATTGCTGGAAAAAAAGCAGTAATGATGCATAGGTACGTGTACAAATTGAGATGCAAGTAAACTTCAGTGAGAGAGTTCTAATTACCGGTAATTTGATAAATTAGATGAATTCTTGAGCCTTATTTGATTAAATACGTGTCACTTAGTTGAGTAGTTAATTGTTTTGCATTCATTATAAACATCAGTGTGTTAACTGATCTAGTGGCTGCATTTGCTCTCTTTGCTGTGTGGAAAGCACAATGAAGTGGCTGGTAAAGGAAAAGAAGTCAAACTAATTATCTACTCTGAACATCATTGTTTGCAGCTGTGTACTGCTGCTGGCTTATTGAGTGGAAGATAAGGGTTAAATAAAAGTGGTAGTGAAATGAAGGCTTGTCCTTTTGATGTTTCTATGGCAGCTGCAAGCAAAGGTATGCTGTAGTTGCTATGGCACAAATGGGAAGTGGGGGCAGCGCGAGGAGGCGCTGGATTTAGTTTAGTGCATGCGCCTTAAGTGCGTTGTGTAGATGAGTGTGAGCATGCATGATTGAGATCAGCCATGCTGTGATGTCTTTGGGTACTTCTCTGTGTGCTTGTTCAAGAAAGAGGCCTTTGAGTCCTGGTCTGTGGTGAGTTAAACGATTACCCTCCACCCCCCCCAAGTGCTTCACCATCTCAACGTCAGCCACCCCGCTCTGCTCACTCTAGGGATTCATCTCTGTGCCAGTGATTCCTTCTTCGGCCCTGGTTGTCATGGTTACAGCCCTAGCGTCTAACCGGACGTTTCACAGAGGTGGGCGTGAGTCTCTGACTTTTGCCATGAATTTATAACTGAGAGGCTCCAGGGACTGAAGCTGGCTGGCAGCTCCTGAAATATGGCTGCGGTTTTTGTTTGTTGTGATATATGAATGGAGCTGTGCTGGCCACACTGCTCTTGTTGCACTTTTTTTTTACATCTCAGTACAGACATTACTGAGCTTGTTTATGTAGGGACAACACTGGCAGAGGTAATTACAATATAATGGTGCATTGGGAGCGTTTCTTGGTTGGTCTGAGCTCAGAGGTTCATGGCAACCAACCTCGAGGCCTGATTTAACAAACAAGCTGTAAAATCAAAATATAGCAGCCGTCAAATCATGGAAATGTTTTTGATGTTTGGCTTAAATATACGGAGAATACAACTGATATAAAGTAAATATTACTTGAAGTAGATATCAGCCACATGACAATACAACTTCATGACTACATATGCAAATTACAACCTCTGGGACTGGGCTTTCAACCATGTTTTTGTTTTTAAAATGAGAAATTGATGTTACTGATGCAGTACCAACCCCTACCTTCTCCAGCCTGCTAGGCCTTGGTAGTGCATGTCAGCGCTTTCTGAACTCAAATTATAAATTGATCAAAAGTTTCCAACACCTAACTAGTCAAACTCGCTTCTGCATTATTGTTCTTCCTCAAATAAATTAAAAGGCTTGTAATTTAAAAAAATTGCAGCTAATTATTAATTTAAATGTGGAAAACAGAACAAATTGGTTTGTATTCAAGTTTACTTTTTTCAGCAGAAAATATTAAAGTAGAATTTGCATAAAGAACTATGCTCTTTTTTTCTTTAATGTAGTTCCACTGTGCGTCGAGAGACCCGTTGGATGGATGACCTTTCCACATGCGTTTTGTCTTTTTACCCTGTGATAGAAAGAGTCACCGAAGAACCCAGTTGAACAGCTGTCGGTTATTTCCTTACAAGGCCACTTTATTTGAAAATGTAATTCTGAAACTCCACAGTCATAAGCCAGTTCCTTTGTTGGCTGCAAGACCGACACAAGAGACCTCAGTTATATTCCAGTCACGTCATTGGAGGTATTGAAAACCCAGGGAATTGCTCTGTTTTGGGTTGTAATGTGTCCAAAACAAATAGAAACCTCATATTCCTCTAGGTTATGTTAACACACTAGGATAATGTGGCTTTGAACATTAGGGCCGCACTAATGACTATTCTGATAGTTGATTAGTCATCAACTAGTGAAACGATTAGTCGAGTAATCGCATTATGAATCTCATGAATCGCCATTGACGATGGCGGCTGAACGCTATTCGTCTTAGGAAGGAAGAGGATGCCTCACTCTGTTGAGGTTTTTTTTTTTTTTTGACGACTAATAGCTGTTTTCTTGCTTGGAAGGTATTGCAATACAGCTGACTTCCCAATGCAGCTTTTCTCATGAACACATTTGTTTCTTTTGTCATGCAATGTAATGGGCCCATACAGAGATTGACTCTGTCTAAATATTAGTTTGAGATAGCTGTGTAAGACAGGATTATGTCTCAACATCTGTGACAAGAATTATCTAAGGCCATCAGCATAACAACAAATGTTGTTTTATATTAAAGCTGGTGATTTCAATCGAGCATCAGAGCAGCCTTACCCATATTCCACTAGCGTCGTCACAGTGGGACCAGTGGAAGAAAAACCGTGAGGTACAAGTGGAGGAAAGAGTGCGAACTCCTAGAAATGTACTGACTTTCAGCGTTAAGCGGCCATAAAACATCATCCCATCGCCACCCATGTCACAATAAACAGAGTGCACCTAATCTGATACATGCAAACGCATATAATATATAATTTCTAGTCATTAAAGATTGAACAGGGCCGGAAGAAAAGATACGTAAACCCTCACCGTTAATAAGTCCGTCAAACCTCCTTTGGCAGCAATGACATAGTCATTAAAATCGTTAGCTCTGGATCAGACCTTGGTGTGATGTCACCCAACTTCTAAGACTCCACTGTCACCTGACATTGTCCTGGAGCATATTTTGTTCACCTTTTGGAATTAATTTTTCCTTCCAAGATGACGTGATCCAGGCCCTGCGGCAGTAAGCGAGTCTGAATCACGATGCCTCCACTATACTTACAATCTGATGACTTGTGATGTTTGTAAGCTTTTATATGCTATACATACTGCTGAATGTTCTTCCCAATAGCTTGATCTTCTATTTCATCACTTTCCTATCTCTTCCCTGTTGCCTTGCAGATTGCCAAGGTGCTTCTTCGACAAAATTCAGATACACAGCAATGTTGGAGAGCTGTAGCTTTCCCTGCAGCGTTCTGCCACGGCCGTTCATGCCTCTACCGAACAGGAATGTCTGGCAGTTCGGTTGTATTTTCAAGCCCTTAGCTGTTATTTGTTATTTGTTGCCTGTTCTTTGCCTCTTTAAAGAAGCTGTGCTGCTTTGTTGGAGTCATCTTGGCTGGGTGCCCGCTCTAGGATCTTCAGTATTACTGTCTCCATTTATAGACAGTGGGCCTCATGCATGGAGCGTGAGCAGAATGCAGAACAATATTAATGTATAGTTTGGCATTTTTGAAAATGTTAGTAGTTCCAAAGTTTTGGTTGGTATAAACATAATCTACTCCTGCCTCGGACTGCGCATAGAGCCGGTGTCAATAAGTGCTTATTAATATTGCTTGTCATGACCAGAGATTACAAAGTTTATGCTTTGTATGGTCTGCTTTTTTTCACAATACCGTTTTCAACCTGACAATAAATTTAAAATAACACATTTATCTTAATTTAGCACATTTACACTTCAGATTATGTTTGTGAAAAGGCCTCCGGGTTAATTAAACTGGTGTAATTTGCCGTCTGGGTTTAGGAGCTGCAGGTGACGGAGATGAAACGGGAGCGGGTTTCAGTTTACAAACAGGAAAAATGACGGCGTGGTGTTGCCTTCATCTGCAAATGTACTCTTGCTGTAACTCAAATAAATCAAAGTTTGTGGGCTAACAAACTTTTTAAATAACCTGCAATGAAGGAAATTAATGGACTGTAAAATGTATTCCTGCCCATCGTTTCATACAATGTGTAAAAGCAATACGTCCCCTGGCTGCCACAATGCATACTGATATAATACTGTAGTAACAGTAAGCTTACCTTCAGAGTTTGCTGTTGGCTCCCGTGGAGACGTGTCTATCTCTGTCAGGTATAAATCCTGATCCTGGGGAATCTCCAATTGTAGAGACAATGCGTTTTGATATAGAGAAATACATGCTTTTGCATCTTCTTGGTTTTTTTTTTTTTTTGCCTTAATTCTATAATGCTTTGGACAGAAGAGACAGCAGCATTACCTGCTTTGATCATCTCTTTGCAGGGCTGTACCTCACCAGTCCCTGTCATACCTGTAGCAAACTAATAGAGCAAAATAAAACATTTCTTCTTTCTCCCCTGTAGTTAAAAATGTTTGGATTTATGCTAATTTTTTTAACAGTAAGAGCACAGGGCCAGCTTATTCATGAATGTGCAAAGGTGAATGTGCAATCGAAGTTTAATGCAGCATTTCACTGTAGCTTTTTAGTGAGACGATGATTCTCTCTCTCTCTCTCTCTCTCTCTCTCTCTCTCTCTCTCTCTCTCTCTCTCTCTCTCTCTCTCTCTCTCTCTCTCTCTCTCTCTCTATATATATATATATATATATATATATATATACTATATATATAGATATAGTATATATATATATATATATATATATATATATATATATATATATATATATATATATATATATATATATATATATATATATATATATATATATATATCTTCAAAGATCTTTTTTAAGAAGCATTGGTCACATCAACAGATGTTTTTTTTTATATTTTAATTGATTAGTCTATGGCTTTGCTTATTTTATTCTAGTACTTGAATGTTTTGTTTGGTTTCTTTTAATAAAGAGTCAAGCAATTAACTGAGTGCTATCAGCTAGAGCACATTGTGTTTGTCTGTTACTGTGACTGAGATGAAGCTCAGATAATGTTAAAATGCAAAATAATTCAGAAAACCAGTAAATTCCCCTGTTTGAATGGTTTTTCTTGCCACTGCATGTTTTATACAAACAATTGTACCAGCTGAAAATAATTAAAATCCTTTTCATTATATTTTAGACTTTGTGTGTGTGTGTGTTTGTTTGTTTGTTTGTTTGTTTGTTTGTTTTGTTTGTTTGTTTGTTTGTTTGTTTGTTTGTTTGTTTATATATATATATATATATATATATATATATATATATATATATATATATATATATATATATATATATATAGTTTCTGTCTTACTTCCAGCTGATGAAATGGCTCAAGCAATCAGTAAAACCTGGAGATTAAACTAGAGAGTTGAGGCTGCTGCTCAAGTGAGCTGTTTAGAGTGCAGTCTTGCGTATAATCAGTGATATTGGTGAGGTGAGATACCAAAGCTCAAAGGATACTAAAAGACAATATTAACCTCAGCCTCAGCCTGATCACCCTGCGGTCATCTTGTAAGCAATACAGAAATATCTTATAGAGGTGTCTTTCTTCATGCTGTGAGGTATGAATTCATCCTCCTACACTCCACCGACAGAAGTGTTTCACTGTATAGAACCGATCACTTTTTTCAGTCATATCAGCTTTAAGTAGGTGGCGTAGAGGGGCTGTATCTGTTGTTTTGTTATATAGTCTTCTGTAAACAGCAGCTGTCACAGCTAAACACTATGTAAGGTGCTTTTTGGGAAAACCTTTCCCAAATTACTGATGAAGAAATGCAACTTTTACCGAGGTTTTGTGTGTGTGTGTGTGTGTGTGTGTGTGTGTGTGTGTGTGTGTGTGTGTGTGTGTGTGTGTGTGTGTGTGTGTGTGTGTGTGTGTGTGTGTGTGTGTGTGTGTGTGTGTGTGTGTGTGTGTGTGTGTCTCTCTTCTGGCTACTACTGTGCTTAGACAGCTCATTTGCTTAGTTGGTTACATCTGCATGCCGCTGGGAGCTTCAGGAGCGCTGAGAGCCGCTGCTCTGTGCAGCAGGTTCCAAAAGCTGCAGGAGAGCTTCAACAACTGCCAGCTTGAGCAGCTGCAAGCAAACTGAAAAAAAAAACTTTTGGCATTCACTCTGCATTTACTTTTACTTGTTCATGGTTATTTCCTAATGTAATTAGAGACTTGGTGAATTTTGATTTATTTATTATTTTTGGTATCAGTTCCTACCCTACTTTACTGCTGTTGGAGATATTTTATTGGAGTGCAACTTGTGACTTTTTCACGACGTTTTAACTGTTTAACTTACATATGTCAGATGGTCTTTCATTATTAATCAGCCATGGTCTGTGTAATCCGATCACGTGTCCAGAAATGTGGGGGTATCGTGATTTCTGAATGATCGGAATCTTGTAGAAATGATCACATTTTTAAAAAAACGTATTTCACAGATTACATTACTCATTTCTTTTTTTTTTTTCTGTTAATAAGTTTCACCGTTAACAATTTTGTCAGGTAGGGCGTCGGTGTAACCTCCAGCCTAGAGTAGCAGGTTTTAGTTTGTGGCCTGACGTCAGTGTTGCAGCTGAACAACTTCGTCACCACATTCAGTTTTCAGACACCTCTCGTGACTTTTCTTTTCAAAAAGGTGTCTAGCTACAAATCTTGCAACTTTTTTCAGGCGCCAGCTTCAACGTTTGCTTCGTATTGTTTTCATTCTTCTCAGCGAATGCCGTAGAGCAGCCACTCTCAGCAGTGACAGGAGGAGACGTTCACCAGCCTGCGTCCGCCGCCGGACTGCAAATGAGCCCCGCGTTTGCAAATCCTCTGCTGGCTGATCTTGCCCTGGCCCAGTGCCATCGAATAATGCATAATTATTATTATATACTTCTATCTAATGTTTTAATTATAATAATTATTCAATGGCGCTGCACTGGCCTATAGTCAGGACAAAGGAGGAGGGTTGAAATGGTGACATAAGAAAAAAGAATCAAAAGAAAGTGAATTTATAGTTCTAAGCATAATTAGTGTTCTTTTGTTGTTGTTTTTTTTTTTTACTCCTTTAATATCTCCCATGACTTTATTCCTTTCTCCTACAGCCTTCATTACAATTACATGCAAACTGTAAAGCCAGTAGCTACTTTCCTTACAGAGGCTGACCAAAACGTAGAGCCACCTTGATGTGTATTTTTAGAAACTGTCTGCATTTATGAAACTTTTCAAATTGGCGAGCTAAGGGAAAGCTACAACAGCGTCTACTGTTGGTTTCATTTTTTGTGGATTGTGAAAGTATCGGATCGGGACTCTGTATCGGCCGATGTTCAAAATCAAACTACTTGGGCTTGGGAGCAAAAAAGAGTGATTTGGTACATCCCTGTGAACTAAAATCTCGTTAAAATGTTAAGTGCTTACAGTATTGATTATCAACGTTATTGCTTCGTTTTTGTCAGTTATACATGAGACACCTGTTGTTTGTTGTATTAATTTACAAGCCTGTCTTTGGTACTTATTAAAGATTTGATGTCTCATTCTGCTGCTGAACCCTTCACTTTTTCTGTCTGGCTTAGTTGGGCCCACGCACACTGGGCATCCATCCAGCTAGAGAAGTGTGTGTAAACAGCACATTACTATAAGTGATGTGCTGTTAGTGCTGTGTTCAGCACTATGATCCATTTCCACTGAATGTGTCTGCCCACTGCTGTACAGAGTATATATGCACACACCTGTGGAGACCCCGGTGACTGATCCGCTGTACCGCTGCTGCAGTTGCTTATGTAATCTCAGTCAAGTAAATCATCAGCGCTATTATCGGCTCCCATGCTGCCACGCTGATAGCTGAATAATTTTGTGGCTGGACAGGGCTTTTTTTTTTTTTTTTCTTCTTTCTTTTTATTAATGTGCTCAGCAGCCCTTTAATGCCGTCTTTGTTTACCCCCTGTTGAAGTTTAAACTCTTGGCAGAACCTCCCTCTTCTTCACTTCAGGTTTTTTTCTCTTCCACCAACTTCTTTTATTGCTCCTTCTCTGCTTCTTCGACGTTTCTGAATTTCTTCCATGCTTTTATAACTCCCTTTCCCACTCTTACTGCTTTTTTAATTGCCTTGTTGATGTTTTCCACCAGCTATTTTTTATTATTTTCTTCTCTGTTTTCACATCTTTTATGTCCCTACGTTTCTCCACAACCTGTTCTAAACATGCCAGTGGTGTGGCCCTCTGAAGGTCTTTTCCTCAGTGCCTCAGCCTCTTAACCATACATCGTGGGTCATCACCGTCTCATGCACCTTTCCTTTCATTCTCGTTCACGACCAGACCCGTGTTTAAGAGTACCCTAGGAGGTGTGTTATCGATGGGGGCCAGCTTGACACCTGACCCCATGTCAGGTGCTATAAAAAGGATGGGCAACACGTTAACTTGGTGTAATAAACACAGGAAAGCTGAGAATCTAAAAAGGGCTTTATGAAGAAGTCTCTGAGCTGCTTCATAAGGCTGCAGGATCAATTCCTTCAGTCATTATTACAGAAGGGAAGAATGAGTCTTTGAATAACCTGAGATGACAAATCATATTAACCCAGCTGCACGTCTTGTGTAGGTTATGGCCATACTCTAAAAAGACGTCCTTTTCTCATTGCTTTCTTTCTAGGTACAGAGTTTGAGTTGTTTTTTTTTTTTTTTAAACCAAAGGACAGCAAAGTGTCACCGACTGCACTGTCTAAAATATCAGCCCCACGTGCAATTCTTTTTTCATTTTCTTTTTTTAATCTGTGTCTGTTTTCTGATTTAAATATCTGCTTAACTCAATGCTCTCCTTTTGGTGCCCTGTACATTTGGATCTTAATAGTAGACAGTCACACACAACACCAGCACTGGCAGCATGGTGACCGCTGCTAAACATCTGACCATCAGCGCCGTCCCTGAAATATCGCTGGTACCGCTGATGTGGCTGTAGTTTCTTGTTCGCTCCTTTCTCCATTCACATGGTCGTCACTTACTCTTTTCACTGTTTTCCATGTCTCTGCAGGATTGGATATTCCTCACACGCTTCTGCTTTCTCACCGAATTCGGGCGGCTGGATTTCAGATTTCGTTATCCCAAGGTAAACAGTTGTTTTTTTTTTCTTTTTTAGATGTGACTTCATCACATTTAATCGCATCAATTTATTTTCAAACTGTTAGTCTGACATCCAGAAAACATGTTTTTCGAGGGATGACCTTAATTATTTCTGCAAAACTAATACTAAACCACATTCGGTATGTATTAGAAGAGTAGGGGTCCAGAAAGAGTTTCAAGTGCCACCTGGGCCAATTTACGATTCAGCAAGCCAAGGATGACGGTACATCTGAGTACAAGAAATGATGCGTCAAAACTCTCAAAAGCATAAGGGTTTTATCTCCTCAGTTCCCAAAAGCTTAGAATTTTGTGACAAGAATATGTGATACGGTCCAATGTTTGTGAAAACACGTCGTACATATCAATATGAGCATGTATTTTGCAAAAAGGATCAATATTTGATGAGTTGCCTGAGTGCTGTTTCCACTTAGATATATAAATAAAATGGTTTGTTTTTTTTTTCATTTTGTTTTTTAACATTTCAATTTCTCACAGTGTTTCTTTCCCCCCACTTTGGCTAAGCTCGCCAAATTCTGTAAATTGACTACATGAGCAAACTCATCCTCTTTCCCCCATCTTTTTTATGCAGTGTCTTCCACTCCGTTCATTTTCCTTTTCATTCTTCTTTCTTCTTTCTTTTATTTATTGTATTAACTCATGACAGACTTTTCTCTGTTCTCCGGCTCCCCCCTTCTTTCCTCTTCGTGTCTTACTAAGAGTCATTTTTTTCTTTTCTGTTTTTTTTCTGCCCTACTTTGCTTCTTTTAACCCATGCCTTCCTTTACACGTTTGAGCCCTCGGACTTTGGAAACAGTTTTGTCTGCTTAGTCTTAAACTGTCTCTCCAACTCCTCTCTGATCCACGAACATCCCAGTGCAGTCTGGTTTTCTGTCATTGTGTCTCTTCTGTGCAGTCCCGCTGCTGTCAGAACATACTGCTCTACTTTGATGACAGTTCTCAGTGGCCAGCTGTGTACAAAAGGCCTGAAAAGGTGAGATACTCACACCCTCTGCATCCTGTCATCTGACAGGCTATGAAGAAAGAAAAAGACTTATTTTCCAAGTGTGCTGTAAAAGTCGTGCCACTAATTTTCCGAATTTGACTCCAACTAAAAGATCACACACTTTCCCCCCCATTGAAGCCATGCTTTCACTTCTTGAAACGCTGACATTTTTTTAAAAGGCCAGCTTTTTGCTCACAAGTAGTGATATATTATTGATAATACATGCTATGATTAAGGATGGTGTGATGCACATTCATTAAATGCAAACTGAGCCACCAGAGAGCTGAGCATAAGTTGGAACTGTAGCATTAAAAATTGGGGCATGAGATGAGATTTTACGCAAATATATATTTGCTTTATGCCATTAAAAAGGCTTGAAAGGCCAGTTATAATGTAATAAAACCTAGATTATGACACATTTGTAAGATAATGGCTTTCTATTCTAATAGATTCTAAACAAAACTGTGGTCAACAAAACAGTGTCAACAAAAGTAACAATATAAAAAAGTGATTTTCCTTTCTCTTAAAAGGCTCATCTAAATGTAGGAAACCTGTTTGCTGTTTCTGTTTGACTCTAGATCTTCTCTTGCGGGGGGGTTGTTATATAAAGTCCTCTGTCCCTCAGCTTTAAGACCAGCATGCATAAATCCTTGTCTCATAATGTGTCATCTCTCAGTAACACATTCAGTAGGTACTCTGAGATGTCACATAATTTGGTCTATTAAATCAATATTAAATTACACTCACAATCAATAAATAATGTATAATGCAACGGCTTATCATATGCAGACATTAGTACCTTCCACTCTGCCTTTTTAAAGCTGCTCTTTACCAGTTCAGTGTTTTATTAACCATCTGATGTGACTGCTTATTTTATTACAGGAGATGTCTGAGTTAAAAAATGGTTTGATCTGATTTAAATGTTATGTGCTGTAATATCCCATTGGAAAATCCATCATAAAAGGATTTTCCAAAGAAGGAAAATATAATGTCAACTTAAATATCTTTCATTTCTTGCCTCGTGTGCAGAAGTTGTTCGGTTGACTATGTAATCTTCCTCTGCCTGACATCTTCTGACACACAGGTGTGACATCTATAAAATATTTCTAGCGCACTTACAAGCATCGCATTACTACAGCACTCTCAGGTTCCCAGAATCAACCTTTTTTTTTTTTTTTTTTTTTTTTTCCCCCCCGACTCGCCATTTTTCAATAACATTAAGAAGTCGCACAGAAAAAAATCAATCACAGAAGACACAAAAATTCTCTGTTTTCATCCCAGGAATAAACTACATCAGGATGCAGATTTCAGCATGTCAGTGATATCGATGCAGATGGACGTTATTTATGGAGCAAGAAAGCTGGCTTCATGTGATAAAATACAGCAGTTTAACAATGACAAACAAAGCACAATTATTACATTTTAATGAACTTTAAATACTGTGTTGTCTGCACCCTGTCTGTAGCACACTTATTTCAAGTAGGTGTCGGCTAAACAAATGGCTTAACATTGTTGAAAAACATTGCCATTACTTGAGATGTTTTAATGTTAGTATTTTTACTGTTTCTTTTTTTCTGTGTATGCTGATGGCAGAACTGCTACCAGAAGGAAGCAGTGCTCAGGCCTGAAAACAACCAGGTCATCAATCTGACCACACATTACACCTGGTCAGGATGTGTGGTAAGAGACACGCACACAAACATATACAATTACGCATATTTGTATGCTGTTGCACCGTGCTGCACTTTGTCCCGAGGATAGATAAAAAAATGTCAGTCATAATCCAGTATTTGGATGCTGTTTTGTAAATTAAATTGATCTCTAACCCTGCTGTGTGGTAATGTGCAGTAGTGGCATGTATTGTAGTAGATAGTGTCGTTTCCTTTCATAGGAAAACAGTTCAACTTATTTTGACCTTTCCTGTTGGATGTTTTTTCATGAAGCAAAAATGGCACAGAAATACGTAAAATGGGAAAACAATGAATGGAGGCTGACGGAGAGGGAAGGGGGGCTGACGGCCCGTAACGTGCTTTTACAACGTTCTACTCATTTACATTCTTCTACTCTGTATGATTCTACGCAGTCTATCAGAGAGGCTTCAAATTAATCTCTCCTCCTGTAACATATTTTAAGGTTTCTCTTTCAAGAAAAAAAACACTGCTTGTTTGTTTATTACATTAGGAGGTGTGATTATCAGCGTGATCATGTTGTGGTGGTGGTTAGAGGATCTTATTGCCACGTTCCAGGCTATATTTGGGTGTGAAATATGCTTCTGTCTTGATATCTCAAGCTCTCACTCCAGTCTGGCAACTCGGTGTTTCTCTGAAGTAAAAATGTGCTGCCTCCTTGGAATAACATCCTCTGTGCTCTGCCCCTACCGTGCATGTCCTCTGTCTCTCAGGTGGAGGGCGACGGCAGCGACGAGGTCCTCAGCTGTGTGGGTGGCCGAAGTTTCCGCTCGGTGAGGGAGAGATGGTGGTATATTGCTCTCAGCAAGTGTGGGGTAAGTGATGACCACTAACGCCTCTTTCTCCTCAGGAAAGGCAGGTTTACTGCCAGGCGGTTGGCGTGGTTACGGGAACACACCGGGAGGGCTCGCGTGGTCTCCCCGTGTTCTTCCTCTGTCTAAAGTAAAAAACGTCATCACCGTCAGCGTCGTCTTTTCTGAAGACAGACTGTGGTTTAGGTAGTATTTAAAGTTTTGAAGAGTTCTTTTTCTACATTAAGTTCAGGTTTTAAATATTTTTCAACAGATTTCAGGTGCAAGTAGCAGAAATGGATATGAAAGCAAAGGCAAAAACATGCCTTCCATGCCCTGAGGAATGCTCATCGAAAGGCTGAATATTTTAAGGCAACTTTTTTTTTTTTTTTTGCTGCCTCTTGTGAATTTTATATCAACTTGAGCACAAGTTTAGCCCCAGTGCACGCTTTGGGTTCACACATTTGGAACCGGACTATTTTTAAATTAGCCTGTATGATGTAAATGGGCTTCATCAAAAAGCACTTAAAAAAAACCCAGCAGCTCTCAGAGGTCATCCAAATGCCTCACCTTGCCTGTGCGTCTGATTCTGGATTCCATGTCGGCTTCTGAAAGCCTTGCCTCCTTCATGCTACACTGCTTTCTGCAACTAATATGCAGCTCTCTGCTTACACTGTGATGGACAAGACCTCTGAAGGCCCAACCGAAGCTTATTGATTACCTTGCTTTAAGGACACTTAAGCGTTGACTTCAGAAACGTAGCAGAAGGTTGGTTACAGTCGGTTCGTACGCATCTCTTTGGGCTCGCGGTGAAGAAATGATGAGCTTGGATGATGACAGCTCAGTGATCACACATGAGCCTTCGCCGAGTGCTTCAGTCAAGGACAAATCCTCGTGTTTGTGTTGCCATGCTCGGTGTGTGTGGTGTATTATGGTTTTATGAGAGTGGATTAAACTGATATTTATTTATAGAGCTCCTCTCAGAGACAACTGTCACAAAATACATGTAAAATGAAAATAATAAATAAAACCAATTTAAAACTATTAAAACTAACACAAGGGATAAGAAATAGCAACAGCCTAAGACAACTTAATACATCACCTTAAAGCCAGTGTGAATAAAAAAATGTTTTCAGCTGGTTTTTATATGCATCCTCTGAAACTATAAAATTAAGAGACTTTGGTAGAGAATTTTGGAGTCTTAAGTGCCGCGACCACAAAAAAATCACAGTGTTATTTGAAATGAGAGCAATGCACAGCAAGCGATCTCTGCTCTACAGAGCTCAGAAACTGGCTGCGATGGTGCGATCAAAAGAGCTCAGAGGTATACTGCGGTGCCTTATTTTTGAGAGCTTTAATAATAAAAACAAGAATTTTAAAACTGATTCTGAAGCTGTCAGGGAGCTTGTGAAAGGTTTTACAATTGGAATAATGTGGTCTGTCTTCCTAAATTTGGACAAAACGTGTGTGGCTGCATCTCGAACAGGCTGCAGCCCATTTAGGGATGTTTTTTTGGAGACAGGTAAAAAGAGAATTACAGTAGTTCAGTCATGAAGAAATAAAAGCATGAATAATCAATGTCATCTCTGCAATGACATGTCTTGGTATATCTGAGCTGCTGAACTTGAGCATCCAAGGACAGATAAGTCTCCCGAATGGCCCCCAAGGTTTCGCAAACTAGATTTTGTAAAAAAAAAAAAAAAAAAAAAAAGTCAACTGACCCACTATCCTTGCCTCGTACGGTCTTTTTTTAGGACTCGCACTGTGATCATCCTGGCCTCTTAACAGCAAGGGGTGCAGAGGGGCGAATACTTGGCAGCAAGAAGAGGTCGCCGTACTCGCCCCGTTTCACATTTGACTTTTGTGTGCCGATTGCATGTGAAAACAGCTGAAACGTTCACCGACAGGAGCGTAGATATGATCAGTAAAAAGATAACAAACAGAAATGTCCCAGTGCCGGCAGCAGCGGTAGGGCCAAGCACAGGCACCGCCACGCCACGATGACAGAGGAAATGCGAACACTTCTGCTGAAAGTGACAATGCGTTTGCTTATCAGTGACATGTTGTTACAGCACTGGATGCTCCAGATGCTGTGTGTAATTGTGTGCATCCATTCATGCCCTTGAATGTTTTTTTCCCCCTCTTTGTTAAGTGTTGTTGTTGGCTGAGTAAGGACACGATTAGAACGTACCCTTCCTGTGTGGTTTCATGTCATGCCAGCATCCAGTGACAGACAAGCTGCCTGATGCTGTTATAAAAGCTCATCTGTGACACATGCATGCCGCTTCCCGCAACCACTTTCCACCCCTCGTCTCTCACCGCTTGCCGTCTTGGTTTCGTTTGGCTTCCACGCCGCTTCATCTTTCTTCCTGCCGTCGCTCACAATCTTCAGCAATGTCCTGCTCTCTTTTAACTTTGTCACAAACCTGCGATGCGCTCCATGCCGTTTCATATCTATTTACCTCTGCCTCTCCAGCTCGTTCCGTTCGTTAGCCTCTTCTTAATTGTATTTTCCCTCTCCGTGTCTCCGACTTGGTAAGCTCATTACTTGGCGTCTTGGTTATTTAATGTATTTTTCCTGGCGCCCTCACTGCTACACCATATTTTCCTCTTTGTTCCTGTTTATCTTTCATCCAGCTCTGCTTTCATGTACTTTCCATCTCAGTCTATACTTACGTTGGGGTGGCGTGGAGTCCACGTTTGGTGTATAAGTCCTTAAAACCAAGAGCCGTCTGCTCTCACTTCCCTCATCTGCGTGAAGGAAAATGTGACGCTGATCTTGATTTTACATTTTCAGAGCGTTTCCAGATACACCGAATTTCAACTGTATAAGTATAGGTTTTTAAATCTGTCAAATATATTTTTTACGCATTCTAAGGATTAAGTGGGGTTTGTATTGTTTAAGGATTAAGGGAATTTGAAAGATGGATGGGAACTGTTTTGATGAATTACACAGCTGACACTTGTTAGCAGATCTAATTATACAGCCATATGTGAAAATAAACCGAATGCAGAGAAGCTCGGCTAACCCTCGCTGACCTCCACAAATGCTGTCAGTGTTTCGCCTTGTGCTCTTTCAAAAGCAAATGAAAAGAGGCGCGTTGAATTGCTGTAGTCAATTCCTTCTGTATTACTCTCAGCAGAGCTCTTGTTAATAACATCAAATCACCTCAGTAGGGATTAAAAAAAAAAAGTGAACTCGGAGCAGCTGTTAATTGATGCAGGCTCAAGGAAATAAAAACAGTCTAAAATTTATCAGCTGCCAACTTGACCAGTCTCTCGCCGCTACAGAAGAGATGATGCAGGAAATGCACCAGCTGCTGTGGTTAGCCCTGGTCTCAGGCATGAAGATTGTAAACTAGGTCTCGAGTGGAGACTTGCAGCACTGTCATGCATGGTGTGGTTCTTTGTTCGTAACAGATGGTGGGGCTGTCTGGACAGACTTCTGGTGTATAACAAATGAGAAATAATTACCAAAGTATTTGACAACATACGAGTCCTCTAGGATGTATATTCAACCTTATAGGAAATGAACAAATTTCTGGTCTGATTGTGCTGGTCAGTGCAAACTCAGAGGGATTAGGGTTTCTCAACTATACCACAGTATATTACGGGCAAGTAAAAGGACTGTTGACCCTACACTTTTATTTATATATATATAATAAATGTTTTATTTTTATTTATTCAAATGAGAAATATGCAGCCTCAGATGAACAACGCCTTGTGCCACACTGCACTGGGGCTTATTTATTATAAGTTATTATCAATTAGGTTGAAAATACATAAATTCTCATTCTGCAAACTCTAATGGGAATCTTAAACATGTCTTATAAAAATTTCCCAACTCATATTAACCTCAGCTGAGTAATTAATACTTTAAACATATTAGCTCTAAACTCTCTTAACTTGAACACGACTTTCATAGTTTGGATCTGATCTATTTTACACTTTTTAAGCAGATGTTGTTTCAACGTGACATTTCCTTGTATAGTGCAAGCATGGTCTTTTGCAGAGCTGTACATGTGAGCTTAATGTAGAAGCATTTCAAACGCCTTCACGGCCCTGACCTCTAACACTTTCAGGATGAGTTGGAGCACCAACAGCGAGCCAGACTTTATCATCTAACATCACTGTCTGACCTCACTAATCCTTCCCCGTTGGCTGGGTAGCAATTCCCATTTCACAGGCTCACAAATCCTGCGGGACGTTATCAAGAAAGACTAACTGTTGCTGTTTTAACAGACACTGTAATGTGCAGAAAAGGAAGACTTGTAATATTTTGTCTGTGCCTTTTGGAGTGGTGAAATAGTGATGGTTTTGCATATGTAAGTTGTAACTGGATAATGAAGCAGAGCTGTTCAAATCTTTTTCTTGTAAATCTCTTAAATTCATGGAAATCCATCCAACCATTCATCCATCCATCCATCCATTATGGGTAATTATCTGTACCCATTTCTTGGCTATATAGATAATTTACGGGTTCTGCTGGAGTCTATCCCAGCTCTCAAGGGTACTCTGGACAGTTTGCCAGTCCATTGCAAGGTTAAATGGACTTCATACTAAATTGGTGGAATTGGTGTTTAACTTTAAATATCCATCCATCCATTAACTTCTTGTCTGGGCTTGAGTCGTGGCCGCGGCAGCTTCTCAATGTGGAAGAACCCTACTTTGAGTCCTTCACATTTTAAGATCAAAGGTAATTCTAGATTTGAGACTAACAGGTAAACAGAGCGTCATTCCTTTTGCCTCAGTTCTCTCCTCTCCACAATAGACCACCCAACTACAAATGTCACGTTTAACAATTAGATCCACATAATGTTTATCTGTACATACATTTTTCCTTGTGTCTAATATCCAGAACTGTGCAAACTTTCCTTTCAGAGTTGCTTACCTGCACTGAACTGCCAAATACAAACAGGAATTTATGCCCCTGAGTAACAATGTCAAACAGACAGATGCTGTTAGAAGCAGGAAACACTCAAACTGTGAAAATGTTTGTGATAAGAGTACAGTAAGTCAGATTCCTTTTTAGACCTGAAGCCAACCATTAGCCCCAGACTCACGAGACTCCATCTGGTCCATGGAGAGCGCTCCTGCTGTGAAATGCCATTCCTTCCCTCCTCATTCCATCTCCTGTGCATCCATCTCACTTTCCCTTTTTGCATTTGTTCATTTTTTTTTTCTTCATTTATCCTTTTCTCTCGACTGGTATTTTAAACTTTCTCTACATCTATCACTCTCCTTATCTCTGTCTCCCTGCTCTTTGTGTCTGTATTGATTTTGTGGCAGTGCACGCTCCATGCTTCTCACCCTTTTTGATGGAGGGAGTGAGATGGAGTCTCAGGCTGCCAAATGTAATCAAAGTCTTTTTTCCCCCCTCCCTCACTCTGTTTCTCTCGCTGCACTACAACAAGCGCGAACTCCATCGGCTTTGAACTTGCGTGTGTGAAATGAGCTCTCTGTGCTCTGATTGTCAACCCATCTCCATGCCCTTTCTCTTGTTCTTTGCTCCCCCTCCTCCTTTTTTTCCCTCCCTTCCCAACTTCACTTTAGTTGCCAAAAGTGAACCTGATTCCAGTGTTGGTTTATTATGAAGAGACTTTATATTTCTTAATGGCAATTTTACTTTCTTCTGTTCTGTTTCTGTTCATCTTTCTCAGCGTATAACAGCAGACAAACACGTTACTATAATGGATTTCACTGTATGAAAACACAAACAAGAATATCCTACATCCAGTATTACATTGGGTGGTAAAAGTCCTAGATCTCTTTTGTGTTTTTTCCACTAACTTCTTCCCTGTGCCTGGGGATGCTGAGGTGCTTCCAGGCCAGCTAGGAGACTTCACTGACTATACAAGGTAGTTACACGCCGACCAATAAATCTCTTCCTCCCCAAGGAAGATGTGGATGTTTTCAACCTAATGCTAGAGGAAATGTTAGAAGAAATCCGGCTTTTGTTGTTACAAGGCTGGTGGGCTGGGATGTTTCTGTTATACCCATCTCTTGAAAGAAAAATGAATTTATCCTCTTCGTCAAGTGAAAAGATTGGACACAAGTTAAACATTTCTGCTGCTGAAGTGCTGAATCAGGGTGTTTAGAAACCGTCTTACGAGCAGCAGCAAATGTTATTATGATATATATTATGATTTGTGCAATTTACTGATAAATTGGGTTGTTTGTGCAGTTGTTGGTGTAGAAATTAGAGCAAGCTAATGTGCTGACACTGGGATATGGGACAAGATGAATTTTATTTATTTGGAAATGACCCTGTGTGTGTCTTATGGAAATGTTTTGAGTGTACAAGCAAAATGGTGTAAGAATATAGATACAGCAATTAGCCACAACATTAAACCCCCTGCCTGATATCCGACCATCCAAACAGGACAAACCCGCTGAGGCATGCACACAAGACCTCTTGAGGTGTCTTGTCGTGTAGCACCAAGACAACGGTAATAAGTCCTATGGGTCTTTTGGTTTTGGGGTCTCTGTGGACTGCATCAGGTAAAACCGCTGAGGGGTTTTCCTGAGGAGACTCCTCCCCCTCACAGGAGGTGTGTGAGCAAATCTCAGCTGGGTGGTACAAGTCCAAGGAGTATGCATGAGTGCAAGAACTGTTGATCTAGTCTTGAAACATGTAATCCTAATCTGAGATTTTCAAACAAGCCTTCTCTGCCAAAGCAGTTCCAGTGTTGGTTCAGAGTCAGTGCCTAACTTAGAGCTGGTCCTTCACTTCCAAACTGTGTAGAAAGGGCTGGGAAAACTGGCGCTGTGCGGGCGTCCAAACCGCTGGGCTAGATGGAGGGATTGTTAATGTCGAGGTAGGATTGTATGTACAATGAACACGTTGTGACCACCCTAATTTAAGTCACATCTGTGGTGAGTTTGTGGAAAATAAGGAAAAAGAAATAAAAAATGGACACCAAAATCAGGCAGCAGTCGTCTGAGGACGAGACCATTTCCTCTAGTCTGCTTGATTCAAAAGAGAAGGGAAAAAAAACATTTTTAAACATGGAAGTGATTTGGAAGCAACAGTGGAAGTAGAAAACAATTAATGGTTCATCAACGTTTCGTTATACGGCACATTGCATAACGAAACATTCACCGTGGCTGTTTTGAAACTGTATTTATAAACTGTGGCTGCATCTTGATTAATGAACATTGTTTGATCATTCAAAATTGCCCAGTGGCATTTTTGAATCTTGCTCAGATTCTGTTTCTAGGGACGTTAATGAAAACTGGTCAACTGTTTTCACGACAAGCTTTATAAATTCAGACCGGCAAAATTACAACATTTGTTTCGAGGGAAAACAAGATAAACACAGAATTTCTGTAAAGGGCCACATTGCACGAAGGACACAGATCACAAAGTACAATAACGGGGGGTTCATACGACATTGGAAAGGACGTACTGATTTAATTGCATTGCTCTCTAGAGGCTCTGTATATATGGAAAGTCAACACGATTCTGAAAACCTTCCCATGTTGAACCAGCTGCTGAACTGACTCTTGCGCCAGTCCATCACCAGTACGTGGTTCAAGTCGAGATCCGTGCCAAAACAGGTTAGAGCTGCCTTGGCAGCATGAGTTGAATCTACACAATTACCATCAGATGGCTGTAATGTTGTGGCTGATCAAGTATTCATATTAGTTGTGCAATTCTTTTTTTTTTTTTTGTTTGCCATGTAACAGGTACTAAGATGTAAACTGTATAGTGCTGCTTTTAAATACATATCATAACTTTTCTCTCTCAATAGGTCCCATAAATATCAATTTTCAGTATTTCAGAGACAACGCAAAGTGGCCCAAGATTGTTAAAATATAAATCTAAAAGTCGTTACCTCTTGCTGCCAGTGTAACCAACGGGATAGTCCGCTACAGCCTGAAGCATTAATCATATTTTGTGCTGATCAAATAGGCCTGAAACAGCACATTTTTAATCAAACTTGCCCCCCTCTTTTGCTCCCCTCTTCTATCTGGCAGGGCGATGGCTTGCAGCTGGAGTATGAGATGAAGCTGACCAATGGGCAGTCTTTCTGGACACAACATTTCTCTGCAGATGAGTTTGGTAAGAGCGATTAGACTGAAAGAGAGAAATTACAGAATGAATAGCTGATGGCACAAGCCAACACCACTTAGCACGGCCAATAAAGCACCCTGAACTGAACAAATTGCAATAATGAAGGGACGGTTGAATGAATTAATGATGATGGATGAACTAAGAGAGAGGAATGAAAAGGAAATAGATGCCCATGTATCTACTAAATTGATTATTTCTACATGTCCAATGCACCCTTCCTCTCTCAAACTCTTCTGCTATTCTAACTGCTTCTCTCTGAATTAATCCACTATCCTCATTAACTGCACACGTCTCTGGGTTTCTTCTGGTTTCTACCCTGCTTTATTGTTCCAAACAATCTTCAGTCTTTACATTTTACATTTCTGTTGAGTTGTTTAACATGTAGTTGTGTATCTCTTTCATATTTGTCTCCCACTTTTTCATGTTTCTATCTGTTTTATCAATTATTCTTCTCTCACTATACCTTTTTTTTGTTTTTGTTTTTTTTTTTTGACTTCCTCACAGGAATTTTGGAGACGGACATCACATTTCTGGTCATCTTCTCCTTGGTGTTCCTTCTCTCATGTTACTTTGCCTGTAAGTACTACCTTTTCTACTTAGTCACATTTCTCCTCGTCCCCTTTAAGGAAATTTACTCTGACTTTCACAGCTCACAGCAATGATTAAATGGATTTTTCCTCAGCTCTATTCTAAAATCTGCATGTTTTCTTGATGGGATAGAAGTACGTTCTCATGTTTTCTCCAGATAAGTAAAGGTGAAGCTTTCCCTTTTTTCCTCTCCTGGCTGAGGGTTTGTCAGAACGGAGCATGCAACGCACGAGCCGGGGTGAGAGGTTGGTGAGAGTAGGTCTTGGGTTTCATGTAAAAATGATTGGTTGGTTGAATGGAGAAGCTGGTAATAGCCTTAATATTTCTGATGTGAGTTTGCCGCATGGAGATTGATGCTGAAATAGACCCTGCAAGGCCAGAGAACAGGAGCTTAAAGGAGCAACTTAAAACTTGATTTAAATGGTGTCTGATGGTGTCAGAATGTTTATTTTGGCAACATAAAACAGATGAAAGAAGGCAGCTTAGTGTATTAAGTCTAAATTAAAAGACAATGATCAAAAATAACAAAGATTTATAATGGTAGCATTAGATGCCAAAGTGATGTCAATAAAAATATATGCCAAATGCCTTTATAAATATACCTAAAGGAACTAAGCTGTAAGATGTTGGTTTGTGGGTATGGACTTCCAATAATATATGGAATAAGAAAAAGTTGTTTGCCCAAAGGTACTTTTTCTTTGTGTGTCACAATATTCACTGATTATTGGCTGTCATGGATATGTTTTAATTTTATTCAGTAGTTATTTAGCAGAGGTGAAACCAAACCATTCAAAATATACATATAAAATATTTACTCACACAATCATCTTTTCTCGTGTTTTTTTTTTCAAGTTTTCTAAAAGATCCTACAATGATTGTTAAAATGTTTTTTAATAAAATCTGTTTCTACTAGTTTTGCTGTTGTCCTTCCCACTTTTTAAATTAAGCTCAGTTTATTTCCCTTCGGGGACTGATGAAGGATTGTTTTTAGTCTGAAATGAATTTGTGTCAATATTAAGATAGCAGCCTCATTCACATGTTGTTCTGCCTCTGCAGTGTCTATATTAAAGGTTCTGTCTTCATATTGTTCCTTATACATCTGAAATACACTAGATTTAATTCTATACACTTCTAAAAGATGTTTCTTTAAAAGTATGTTACAAATGAGTTATTACATCTCTGTATTTATTATCGAGAACCACAGGTAGTCTTCGCTGTGCTACATCTGGCTCTCTATTTATAGGTTAAAAAAAAACAAACAGTTTTAATAATCTTATTAAAAATAATTTACATGGGGCCCTGGAGACTCAGTCAGTTGAGCCTCCTCTCTCTTTAACCATTTCCTGTGCTCCTACTTTGAATAAAAGCCACTAGTGCCAAAAAATCTTTAAAAAAAAAAAAAAAAAGATTTACATAATCACTCCGAGATGCCAATCATTCAAGCTTATCGCTGGAGTGTGCTTCTTATTTTTAGCTTGTAGATATTTAATCGTATCATCAGTGTACATCTTGACTTGCCTGACTTGCGCCAGATGGACAAACTTCAGGAACGCCGTTAATTCACAAGCAGCAGAAGATCCAATATAGAGCCTTAAGATACCCCAACCATCAACCATAGTTATCAGCTCTTGAGTTGTTTCACAATCGATGCAAACATGTGGTTTTCTATTAAACGGATATGATTTTATCCATTTTATGTCTTTAGCTTAAAAATTAATCTCTGGTAACTTTTTTTTTTTTTTTTTCTCCCAGAGAAAATCAATTTATGTTTCCATTGGTGATTGGAATTTGTGATGTTACTACATGTTACTACATACCTGAGCTTTAACGTGAAGACGTACAATAATTTGTAAATGATGTTCTTTCCAGAGGACATGGCCTCTCTCTCTTATAAGCTGTGTGTTGTCACATAACAGTCTGAGAGTTCATGCAAATTCACACAAGCCGCTTGTTTTCTACCACGGTGTAACACACTCACAAAGAGATGGATATATGATATATTTCTAATTGGCCTGTTTTACTCAAGGGAGTGAGACGTATGCGCTATTTGAAAGGCTCCGCCTTCGGTTTCACTTTTAGTTTTGGCTGTGTTTGTTTTGGGCTGCATAGCTGCTCCTCACAGCACTTTCCCAAGGTTGCATATGATCTCTAATTAAAGGAAGAAAGACAAAAATGTAGCACTCTGTTCAAAAGCAATGTCTCCTGTGGGAGAGAAAAACCCACTCTGGTGTTGACTTCAGGCTTGGTAACATTCACACAGGAAAGAAAGTTTTGTCACCAACTAAAAGGAACGGGGGAAAAATAACTACAAAAAGCATATGAGCCTTTGAAAGAATGAAACATCAAACCACCTAATCTTCCAGTGTGGATGTCAATAATCCAAGTAGCATTTACTTATGTTACTGTTTTGTGACTCTAAATGTTTGCTGTTTCACTCAGTCTAAACTTTATTTTTATAATGGTTAAATGAGCCTGGCATGTGTTTTCGCGTACCCGTGTTATTATGTGACATCTTTTCCGCCCAGTCAAGCTTCATTATGATTTATCAAAGTGATTATTATTTCCAACAAAAAAAAAAAGAAAAAAAAAAAAGAAATCACAACTATTTGTTCTCTTTCTTACGATCTTGATAGAATAACCCCAACTGGAGATGATGAAACTTCCATTTATCTGCTCTCTTGTGCAGTTTCTGTTCATCTCACATGAATGCTGCTAAACTGACTCGTGTGACATCGTTGTGTTGGATGCCTTCAGGTGGAGGAAACCATCAGATTGTTTTATATATAGAAACCCCTGAAATGAAACTTTCACCCATGTTACTGCCGGTTTACTGAAATGCAAGAAAAAAAAAAAAAAAAAAAAAAAGACTGTTATGTATAAATAGAGGGAAATGTTTGCCTCAAGGACTTGTCTAAATGGGTAAAAAAAGAAGAAAAGTACTTGCAAAAGATTTGAAAGGTTATTAGATTCTGAAGTCAGCAGAAGGATTTAATTTTCAAGATGTGTGTTCGTTTAATAGCCGTCACTGCAGCCAGCTCTTGCCAGAGGAGCTACGAGTGGCTGTTTACAACGCCTCCTTCATCTATACCTTTCTTCCCTACAGGCCACCACTGCTGGTCGTGTGTTGGTAGTAAAATTGCCTGCTGAAATATACATTACGATTATTTCCTCTCAGATGGTGAGAACAGAGAAAATGTATCGGGCCTCGTCTAGAGATTGGCATTACAAGATGGATGCATACTAATGATCTCCATCCCCATTCATGTTGCCCGTTGCCTTGTTTTCATGTTTTCTTCCATCTTCTACTCCAGCTATCCTTTGCCATCTGTTCGTGTGTCTCCATCCTTTTTATCTCTACCACTTCAACACACACGCACACAGTTCTGTCACCTCATTGTTGTTGCTTTTTTTTTCTTTCTGCAGACAATCTGAAGGGAAGACAGCTTCTTCACACTACCTACAAAATGTTTATGACGGCAGCAGGTGTGGAGGGTAAGAGATTCTATCCTAAACACGACACACACACGGATCATAAACACACACACACACACACACACACACACACACACACACACACACACACACACACACACACACACACACACACAGACACTCTGGATGGCACTGAGCCTCTTGCAGTGCTGCAGCATCTCATACCTTAATCCGCACTCCAAGAGCAGAGATATTATCGGCCTTATTAGCCTCTGAATAGGAACGACTGCAAACAGAAGTGCTGCACTACAGTGTTGGGTGAAGCATGCTGTTACTGTTGAACCCCCCCACTCTCTCAAACACACACGCACACACACACACACAACACTACTACTCTTCTCATCTTAGTCTCGCTTCTTTCTTCCAGGCCCTTATCACACTTTCTTCTTTCTCGCTTACTTGTCCCTACTCCAAATCCTTTCATGATTCTCCTGCCTCCCTGAAGTTCTTGTTCACCCTCTCCTCCCAAGCCTCTCAAGCTTTCTTTTATCAATTCTCCTTCTTTCTTTTCATGCCCCACCTCCTCAATTTCTCTCTCTCTCTCCTTCCACATTATCATCTTCCTGCCTGTCGCTGCGTATGTTTGCTTAAATCCCATATCTTCTGCAATGACTGCTCACGTTCCACTCCTCTCTGTCCTTCCTCACTTATTTTTGCCACATCTCTTCTTCCCGCATCTCTTTTTACTTGGCAGTGCTCAGCCTGTTGTTTCATTGTGTCTACTGGGGCCTGTACGCCAGAGATGGAGTTGGCAACGGCAGCCTGAAGATACTGGGTGAGTTCTCCCCCTGCATTGGTCGCTGACTGACTGAATGACTGACAGCGGCTCTGCGCTGGAAAATCACTCACTGCCTGAGTAGAATGGATGAGTGGACAATGATAGATGCGCATGCACCTGAAAAAAATGGAGTGGTGTGTTTGATAGGTGGGATCATGCAAGACGCTGTGTGGGTGCGAGCGCGCGGTACGTGTGTGGTGACCTGATTTTATTGTTCCCCTCTGATATTACAGATTTGGAAACCACAACCTAATTACCCCTTCTGTCTCCTCTCTCGTTTTTTTTTTTGTTTTTTTTTTTTGTCTCTCCCCGCCTCACTGTCCGTCTCCAGGGAAATTACTGTTCTCCATCAGTTTCTTGGTGTTCCTTCTGATGCTCATATTGTTGGGCAAAGGTTTCACTGTCACCAGGTGGGGGAGGGCAATGGTGTGGGTTTAACTTTTCTATGTGTCTATTACTTCTCTTATTCTCTGTGCGTCTTAATGCATGCCTTTTACATTTTGTGGGTGTGTTGGCTTCAGCACTGTCTGTAACGTTCAGCTGTCACACTCTTGTCTTTACAACATGACTATGCCAGTTGTCAGTCACATGGTCGGTTATAGTCTTGGCTCTCATTCTACAGTCAAACTCCTCATATATCCACAGTATGTAGCATATCAGTGAAGCGTTACTGTTGATTGTGGTTATGTGAGTGACATTTTTAGCACTTTTGGTTTGGTCTTTAGTCTCTGCCAAGGCATTTGCTTGTGACTGGTGGTTAGACTTCACAGTAGACAATTCATGGGAGCTTGTCCTCACTGGAACATCAGCATGTATCCATCTTGCACCTCACTGGGGAATTACTGTCCTGGCTCAGTTGTTACTGGTCGTGCAAGTTTTAAATTTCAGTTGTCAAAAATCGGTGGATTTAAAAAAAGGAGAGAAAAAAAAAAAAAACTAAAAGCAAACCAGCTCTTCTTCAAATTGGTTTCAGAGTTTCATGTCAGAAAAGAACCTCACGATTACACAGTCATACTGAGAAACGAAAAAAATCTAAACAGCTTCTTTCAACGGTGTTTCACAAGGTCTGAGTTCTGATTTGTAGTGCGTCATTGCCTAAATCACCGTTCAGAGTTCAGAGATTTGTTTTGCTTTGCAGTTCAATCTCTGTGAAGATTTTCTCTAAACTGAAATTGAGCTTGCAAGGTTGTGAGGCTGCTTTTTTGTTTTTTTCCCCCTAAGGATTACACCTTCCTCTAGCTTCAAAGGACTTTGTGATCTAGACTTTCTAAGCTCTCTTAAAATTGCATGAAAACTGCATCACCATCAAGCTAAAAACGACTCTCTTACCTGATTAGGTGACACTTTGAAAATAGCCACTCAACCTTAATGTATTTTTTTTTTTTTTTCTGAGGTTAAATTTTGTGTTTCAAATGTTGAAGAAACTTCATTCTGAATTGCTTCTGTTAACTGCTGAGATAAAGATGCGTTCATTTCTGCTTGTTCTCTCTTCATGAGCCTGCAGCCATTTCATTCTTCTGAACAACACAGTTGTGCTCAATAACCGCTTACACAATAAGCTTTCTGCTTGACCATAAGAAATCAAATGCATGATTTCTTGAGTCTGTGCGTGTATGTGCGTGTGTGTGCGTGCATACACCTGTATTCCTCTTTTTGTCTATATTTCTGAATATATCAGTGTGTATTCATTTCTTATGTTTGTCCGACGTGTGTGCCACCTCTGACCTCCTTGGTTTGTTCCTGTGTCAGGGCGAGGATTAGTCACAGTGGGTCTGTTAAACTGAGCATCTACATGACGGTGTACACAATCACCTACGTCATCCTCTTCATCTACGAGGCCGAGGTACAGTATGAAGGCTATATCCACTGCACAGCACTGAAGTTAATACTGAGGCTTCAAGTTTAATTCAAATATAGATTAATGTATCAACGAAATGTCTGTCAGTCTGTTGTTGTTAATGTGCCACCATTAGGTGAAAGATTTAATTCGTCCAGGACTTGCTGGTTGTTGCCTGATACGGTGATGGAAAAATTATCAGCGGCCTCAAATAGACTTTAAGTCACAAATGAAGATAACGACAAAAGTATTAAACAACAGCAACAAACAATAGATTAAAAAAAAATAAAAAATCTCGTTTTTCTGGTATCAAAAGGGCTGTTTGCCTTCCACAATTTAAAAATGAAAAGAAAACTTTCTGGTGATTGCTTTGAAAGCTTGGAGTTTTGGTGTCTGACTAAAGCATTCACAATTATCAAAGAAAATTACTATTTAGGAGGTTGTAAAGTTTCACAGTCATATCACCACAAAATCTTCCAAGCTGCGGTATTTAAAAGAAACCCATTGAAGACTGTTGGTGTTTATTATAAAACAGTCACCACACAAAACTTCCCCCTGACGTGGAGGAAACCTCAGTGGTGCAAACATTGCAGACTGAACCAAACACTTTGTCAGTGAAGGTCAAGGAGGACGCCTCTAATGAAAGAAATATAGCAAGCAGGAAGGTACGAGAACCATTCTAGATAAATCAAAGACTTTCTGTGATCGTCTGTTGACGTGGGAAACCACAGAAGACCTTTTATGGGAGTGCAATGCATCAGTTTTTGTTTTTAAATTGGCAATAAAATAAAGCCCATGAGAAGAAGAAACACTATTGCAAAAGTATTATAGGGAAAAATGTGTTACCCAGTTTCATAAAACAGTGTTTCATCAAAGGATTTGGGTTAGGACAACTGAAAAAACTAATTCAAAAGCATTAAAAAAAGAAACAAATAAACATGGGCAGTTTTAAACAGGCCAACAAGCTGCAGTTGGAAAAAAATTGAACAAAAATACATAAATGTGCAGTACCGGAAGTGGCAAAGGTTTGCACTTCTTGTATTCGTAAAAGCCTCCTGTCGTTGTCGTTTTTCAATGACTAGTTTAAATATTCTGACAGATTTTTACATCTATATGTACAAATATTCTGTATTCTTTGTTTACGCAAAGGGACGCCAGTAATTCTGACCAGAACTGTGCGAGGCAAAACTGCCAACATTTATACACAATTTCTGTCACTAAGGCAGGGCACGTTTCATGCACAAAGGCAACTCGGTGCGATTTACAAGGGCATTAAGATGAAAGTTCTGCAAAAAGCAAAGTATGCATAATAAAATCACAAAAAAAAAAGTGTTTGATATCGTCACTTATTGGTTAATTGTAAATCCATCTGTGATGTTGACTGAACTGATTCTACAGGTGACACTATTTTGAATCACTCTCTTGACCCAGCCAATGGAACATATTGAAAGGTCTTGACTCAAGCCGATGTTTGTCTCCAAACGCCTTCAAAACCACAACTTCTCAGAGTCTCCGCTTTGTGCTGAGTGCCAGTTAGTATACTACGTCAGCAGATGAAACCAAGATGGCAAACATGGTTGGTCACACCAGCGAAACAAGTCAGTGCAATGATTGTTGGCAGGCTTCTCACGTTTGAAAACGTTGTTTTTCTACACCACCTTTTGCTGTTAATGCGTGGTCGATGCCAAAGCCATTGACGCATCTCAGGTCAACTTAATCGAGCTGTATTACTGAGCAAGCGGCAGAGCTTTAACTGAACTCAGATATGAAGTTAGAAAGGCACGCCGCGGATGCTGAATAGTTCGCACATCTCCAAGCTGTGAACTAAGTTACCAAGCACTCACTTTTACAGAGCGGGAACCTGCCGATGACAGCAAAGCTGTCGGCACAGCGAACACGCCAATGGGTGAGGAAGGGAGTCGTCGAGGCAATGATTCATCCAGTCGATTCAGTGGTATTCGCTAAAGGTTTTTAAAAGTACCAGGTTAAAAATAAGGCAAACGCTTTTCACCATAGCTTTGCACAAAATCAGTCCACTAAGCATCCACTCACTTCTGCTATCTGTCAGTAGTAGCTCAGCCCTTAAACCTTCACCATCAGGTGCTGACTCTCTGCTAAGTGAATCTATAGTGATACTTACAGATGGGACATTATTCTCTAAGCTGGTGTGTAGCTCCTCCAACATCTGCTGTGTTGCATATCAGCTTCATTCTTCACGTAATTCATCCATCTCTTCTGGATCTCATTAGTCCTTTGCAGTTTAAAGCTGCCCAAGTTTTACAAAGTCTCAAATCCAGTGAACATGCATTTTTGTGATTAAGGAAGAAACGTTTTAGTCACTAGTTGTCACAGCTAGAAGCATTAGTTGGGTCAGGTCTCAGACTAAATGCAGATCTGTTAATAAAATTACAGTGTTAGGGTGAGCTGTTACTTGTTTGTTGCTCTGCAACTGTCACAAAATCTTTTTTTTTTTTTCATCTGTCCTAAAAATACCGAACATAAACACAATGAAAAACTGCTGCGAGCTAATTCTCAGTCTTTTACACATTTTAATTAGTTATATTAACCATGCACATCTCTGAATTTGAGGTTTTCATACATTAATCGAAAACATTGCTTCCTCCTTCCTTGTGTTTCCAGCCTCTTGGCCATGGTAATGATTGGTCACATGCGTGGCGCTCACTGAGAGCCCACTTCAGTTCAGCTCTGACCACTTCCAAGTTATGGTTCTACAGGTTTGACCTGAAAATAACGTCTGAAGTACATCCAGTATAACTGGAAGCAAGATTTCTGCCATGAAAACACTCGACAATATATCTGGACTTCTGCAGTGGCTCTCTGACATTTTGATAATATCATACCCATAAAACAACAGAGCCCGCAGATGAGAGTGGGCTGTAATGGCCACAGAGTTATTTGTTACATTTTTACTGGATATGTATATACGTGTATTAACAAATGTTGGATCCTGATGCAAATAGCCGCGAATTTGCGGTTGAAAATGCAACAAAATACATCTCTGGTACTTACTTATGCACTTCGTTAATTACACTGGCATCTCTATGTTCTGTAGCAGAAGATGGAAATGTGTTTTAGTTCCTATGATGTTGAACACGAGCCTATGAATTATTAACACTCCCGGGAGAGTTAAGACGTACATGTATCTCTGCACAGAGACTTCGCCACAGTTGGATGTAAAGCTGGTGCATTTAGGGACTGTGGATTACAGCTTTTGAATACAGGGTGTTAATGACCCAAGAGATGAAGTGTGCTGTGGAAGTATCTGTGCTATATTTAACATTGAAGACTTTAGCCGTCTCTCTTACTGTACCACAATATTGAGGTCTGAAGCTGTAGGATTTATCAGTCGCCTGCCCTCCTACACAGGCCCTGCTATGAAAGAGCTCTAAACTCAGGGGAACGCCGTCTAAAAATAAGATAAACTAGGTTACAATCTGAGCGGAAATGAAGACTTGAGATTTTTCCTGGTGCTCGGCCTCCAGTGTGGAAACTGCAAGGCTCGTGTCAACTGGGTACATCCCAAGAAGCTCCAGATCAAACTGTCAGAACTATGCATTATGTAGCAACAGTAACCCTGTACAGCCCGTGCTATCCAGCCTCTGGACTGTGAAATGCAATCAATCCAGTGTCTACACATGCAACCGTACACGGCAAACTCACACCCACCAAGTTTCTAACACACTTACTTGTGACCTAGATGTGGGGAAGTGTCAATGATGTACTAAATAAATGCAACGAGTTAAAATTTGGCCTGGATCCATAAGAAATCCATCTCAGAAAATAGGATACAGACAACAACAATAAGGTTCTGAACCAGCATTAATTTATCTCTTGTTCATCTTATTGTGCATGTCATATCCCTGTGCCAGTTCTTTGACCCAGGTGAAGTGCTCTACGCCTACGACAGTCCTGCAGGCTACGGTCTGATGGCCCTGCAACTGGTTGCCTATGTGTGGTTCTGCTATGCTGTTCTGGTCTCCTTGAAACAGTACCCCGAGAAGCAGCCCTTCTACGTCCCTTTCTTCACCACGTACACACTATGGTGAGACCCGCACAGCTTCCACCCCCTCTGCTTTCACTGGGGGTGTCAAGCGCCTCGGCTGGACCGGACATAGCAGGAAAAGAAAATTCACATCTCTGCATGAGGTTTCCTCAATTTGAATAATTTATGCTGCTCTTTAACAAAAAAAAAAAAAAAAAGCATTGAATAGCTGATGAACTGGCTTTCCAGGAAATCCAAGTTATTTAGTTTACACTACCTCTCCCCCCTTGTCAGTGAAGTCACAGGAAAAAAAGAAACATTATCTTGTCTTTACGGCGTTTTGTAGCCGCAAGACACGTGCATCTTGCAGGCATTCATACTGTATACAAACTTAGCTGTATAATAAAATATCTGAGTCAAATGTGAGGATCACACAACAGGACAACGATCCCAGTCTACAACAGAATGGTTGACAAAGAACCAATACAATCCTGTGAAGGGACCTTATCAAAACATCTGTGCTCAAACCAAAGCATTAAACCCGAAGGACTGAGGCCACGTAGTTAGGAAGAGTCGGCCAAACTCCTTCTACAAATATGTGAAAGACTCATAACATCATACAGCAATCAGCTGCTTTATGTTTTTGATGCTAAAGATGTTTCTTCACACAGTTCATTCATGAACTTTACCCATTTCTTTCACACACTTATTCTGCATTTGTTTAGTTCTTGTTGAATTATAGCAGTGTAATTTAGTTGTATTTGCCTCATGTAAAGTTCTGGCGAGTAATAGATGATTGGTAGATGCTCGATTTTTAAATATGTTGCGATTCATGAAATATTTTAATTTATAATCACTTTTTTTACACAAGTCTATGTGATAGAAAATCTTTTGTTTATTTATTTTTTACTGGGCTGTACTTTGATTTTACTTTACCAGTTACTGTTTTTACACAGAGCCCAGAGAAAAACATGGATGGTACGTTACAGTCTAAGCCCTAATCAACATTACGAAGACTAATATTATCTCTGCATTAGTGCCTCATTGTCCACGTCTCTCCCTCGATCTATCACTCTCAGTGCTTTACACCCTCTTTTTTAGGTCTGCCACTACCTAATCATTTTCTCATCAGATCATCCTAAATCTGTTTATTTGTCTCTCTCAGGTTTTTTGCAGTGCCTGTCATGGCTCTGATTGCCAACTTCGGGATTCCACGTTGGGCTCGGGAGAAGATTGTGAACGGCATTCAGCTTGGCATCCACCTCTATGCTCACATAGTCTTTCTTGTTCGTACCACACACACATACTCATGCAGACTCCTTCACATCGTACAAGAAGAGTTATTGGCACTGTCAGTCATTTATTATTTATAATCCTTGAGTCCTTCTCCACACATCATTATCTACCGCTTCCCAATTTTCAACATATTCTTTACAAATGGACCGTTATGCTTCCGTATTCATGCAGCACATGTTCATCTTATCTGAATCTCACATGCACTGACTATGCATTAGCCATCACATACATTGTATATGCATTTATCACATTTAAGGAGTATGATTGTTAATACTTTTGTTTCTTAGGTTATTACAAGGCCTTCAGCAGCCAACAAAAACTTCCCGTATCATGTTCGGACGTCCCAGATTGGTATCCTGCTGTCTAGTCCGAAAGGAGGAGAAGGGACTGAGAGTTTTCCCCATCATGCCTATGGAAATAGCTCCTTCCTAGGAGATTCTCAACCCAACTTCACTGAACTCTTCTCCATCCAATCCGTAAGTTCAGTGTGCGTGTGTGCGTGTGAACATACACGTTTAGATGGATGGTTAATGTGCAGTTAGGAGATAAAACAAAACAAGATCATAAGCTGTGATCCACTGACCTTAAAACAATTATACTACAAACGTGCTTCCATCTTCCCATCCCTTGCTACATGTAATTAGAATAATACTTATCTGTACTCATTTTATGATACTTTTAAATCAGGCATTGCTTGACATTAACTGCTGCATTGTCTGACAGATGTGTCTAAAACTAGAAGACATTAATGCAGCAGTACAGTTTTTGGATGTTTTCTGTTGATGGCTGATACTTTTATATCATCCTGAGGGAGGTGGGTGAATGACAGTAAGCACGGTATAACATATCACAAGCACTGATATTAAAGCACTTGACAAAAACTAATTAAGGTGCTGTGTTTGCCGTGATGTATTGTCTTGCTTGGGTTACTTTCATATCAGTCCGTGTTTGACACTGCACAGAAGTGAGGGACAGAATAAAGGATCGCATCGTTAAAACTATACTACTACAATGTGGCATGAAGGAGCAAAGTGGCACCGCCTTTTAAACATTTTGTAGAGAGTTAAAACTTTAAATACAAGGACATTTGTTTTTTCCCCACCTGATTTCCTCATTTTCTTATGCTACCATTTAAAGTCTCTGAACCACCTGAAATCTTGATTTAAACTTTCACACTGGTTTGATTCAGTCTAAGATGAAGCAGCCTGCTGTTCACCTCAACAGAGCAGCATCTTCAGCAACTGTGAAGATTCTGTTGGGCGCAGTGCTTTATTATGGGATGGGATTTGTGCTATTTGAGATGCACCGTCTGTTTAACAAAAATGAAAAATGTAATAGGCTGCAGCTGTATCGAACTTTCTCATAATGCAAGAACAAAAACTTGTCCTGCCTCTAAAGACTTTTTTTTTTTTTATAGTTCTGATAATGTGTACATTATTACGCTTTATACTGATAATTGTTATAAATCTGCCCTTTTTGTTGATAACAAAAAATGCACTTCCTTTTTTCACCCAGTTATGGGATAAAAGGGTTTCAATCTGTTTAGAGATTTCTGGAACTGTTTATTAAGTTCTTAATAAGTTCCTAATAATGAAAAGGTAACTAATGGGCCTCATTTTGGCCATGAAGGCGGGGCTGGATGAATGCACGAGAGCTGAGCGGTGACTGGCAGATCATTTTGTGTGATCTTGTGTTTTGTTTTGTATAAACAAACTGACTGAATGAAAGATTCATAGCACTTAAGTCATCAAGGCAAATTGGCAAACTGTACATGGCTGAGCGTTTGTAGTGCTCTCATGCATCATTTATCTAATTATATATCTGCAGGTGTGTGTGTGTGTGTGTGTGTGTGTGTGTGTGCGCAACATCTAAACAGACTAACTCAAGTAAGCAAACACACCTTAAAATAAACTGCTTCAAAGTTTGCAATAAAATTATTGACAGTAATGAGTCTATTGCAGATGGTTTTAACTTTTTTTTTTTTTTTTCGAGTCTGTACAAGAATTAACAACTAATTGTAAATAGAGTCATTGAGCTTCACCTCTTGCACATGTTGACTGTGTGAATAAAAGTAAAGTTGCAGCACTGACGGCGCTCACACATTAATTACACCAGATGCTCATTACTGCTTGTAATCTAATGCAGGGCAAGTTAACAGAACTTAAATAAATAGTAATCACCTTTCAGACTTCCACTCTGAAGTGTTATTGCATGCCTCGTCTGGATTATTTTGGTAGGATCCATCAGCTTGATTAAACACATAAATGCAGCTTTTACGGTCACATTTAATACTGCTTGATGGGTGAGCTGTTAAAACTAGCAGGAGACATGAATGAAACATGATGGAATGAGAAAGTACCCTGATTTCTGCATCAGAAAAATGTGTTTTCTAGACTCTGCTCTCAGTTGTTGCAACAATTTTCAGTAAAGATGCATTCGATAGCATTTCTATTTCTGTGCATCAGCATGCATGTTTTACACTGACAGGTTGTAGTTAAATGCACAGCAGATATGCAAAAGGTAGGACGTGCACACATTTTCAGGTGACTGTACTTTAAAAATTGAGCATTGTCTAAAGAATTGTATGCACATGGCTTTATAAATCTGAGTTTTTATGATGCGTGGTATTTCTCTCTTGTGGGCAGTTACTCTTTTAGTATGGATCCAACGCACTGTTGTAAAAAAGAGGCTTCGAGTCAAACATGTACAACTTTTTTTTTTTTTTGTTCAGGATCCAGTAAAGACGGTGGAGGAGACAGTGGCTCGTAAAGGACCGGACGTGCCGAGGAACAGCGAACAGAAGATCATCACCACCGCTGCTGATTTGACTTCAATATTACCCCCACCTCCACCACCGATACCCCCACGCCCAGCTTCACGTTCGCCTGCCCTGCCACGTCGGCTCCCGTCCTTCACAGAGTATTTTAGCATGCAAAGCGGCAACGGAGGAGGGGGATTTGGAATGAAGGCATAAGATGGAGAGAAGGGAAAGACGGCGGTAGAACGGGGAACTTGTGAAGGCAACAGACGGAATGACGGGACGAGGTAAAAGCACAGTCGGTCGGTGTAACTCAAAGTGTTGCTGTTTAAAGACAAAAAGGTCAGCAAAAAAAAATAAATAAAGGGAAACAAAATACAAGGGACCAAGAAGAGAAATCACCAGAAAAGTGAATCCCTAAATGGTCCCTTTTCACCTGTGAACAGGAGTGACCAGAGCCGAGGAGCAAGGGAAGTGGCTAAGACTCTAGTGCTGAGCTTGTAAAAAAATAAAGAAGCAATAAATATTTGATGTTGACCAGTAGAAAGCACACAGGGTGGAAAATGACAAAGTGGATGTAGCTGGAGAAATAGATTGATAGCTGTGCACAATGTGGAAATGAACAAAATTCTTGAAATACTTTAATTCAAAAATTCATGAGGCTTCGGTGGTGTGCCTGAAGGAGCTTGTAAATAGCTGAAACTGTTGAAAGCTACTATTCTATATAGTTTTATTTCAACAGAGATTTATTTTCATGTTTTTCCACGATATTACACTCTAGCTGACCATAGATTATCTCATGCCATTACATGGATCATATTAATCTAAGAAAATCCTTTTTTTTTTTTTTTTTTATGTTTGACACATTTTGATAAAGTATAGACGTATTTACTCTATAGAGAGTCTGTTGGGTTAATTTATATTCTTATATGCCTTCATTGCAGCTGTTTCTTCTGGAGTGATATGCTGATGTTTAACTGTAAATTGTCACATTTACCGTGGACACCTAGAAGTACAGTACTCGTAAAACATGCATGTGTGTAATGTATTTCACGTCGGAAAAACTGATATATGTACTCCATGTGACCTTTCAATATTTGCTTATTGTGTGTATTGAAGTCCACGCCTTTATAAATACATACAATAGGCTGCAGAATATTTTTGACTGCAGAATTTGTTGTTATTCCAGTCAAAATCGTCTTGCACTGTTTGAACTGCGAAATAAAACTATTGTAATACAGATTCTGGTTTTAGTTGACATTTCAGCGGAGTGCAGAATATGCCTGCTCAAATTTGTCATTTCTGTGTATGTGGACGCTGGTGAATGTACTGATGCAATACAGCACAAGGACAGGGGTGATTATCAAGTTACTCAAACACCGCAGTACAGCTTTGTGAAATATTCTTGGCTGCACATCAAGGATTTAAGAGCAAAAGATTTTTTTTGATTATTTTTTTTATCTTCATCTTCAACACAAGTAACTTAATCTTTACCCGTGTCTTGTATGTCACTTTTTTATCAGTTGGCTTTTTGCACCCCAGCGTTTCTACGGTGCAGAGAGCTGGACGAGTATTCCGAAATTTTTTTTATCCCTTCATATTGAGCTGTGAGAAAGGAGGAAGGAAAAAAAACAACAACTCACAAATGAACTGGGAAAACGGCAACACAACTGTACATTTTGTCCGTCCTGCATGGAGCACTTTAATGTTCCTGATCTTGGTCTGTTTATTCGTGATGACGTCACCTTATAAGACTGTAAATACAAGCTGAAAATCTCATCCATTTTTCCAGACGTTTTTAGGAAACAATTCATGCTTGGTTCAAAAAAGAAGAAAAAATACTGGGATAAAAAAAAAAAGGGAGGGGGGGGGGGGTAATATGAAAGTACACTAACAAATTCTGTGGTTTTATCTTGATGTAGACAAACTGTGCTACTTGGCTACCAGCCCACAGATTTACCAGTGGAAGTCTTGCCGATGTTACTGGTGTTAGCTGATGTTGAGACTGTGGTGTTTTTAACGTGTGAGAGTGTAGTCACAGGTGTAACTTAGTCTGTGAAATGGAATGATACTTGAATTAGAGTACTAATTGTTATTTCTGATTTTGTGTCTGGTTCATAATTGACTTGCCATTTCGTCCGCTGTTGCCATGACTTGGCCGAGTAGACACCGAGTCGGCGGGCTTACCGGTACCTTTATCTCTGCTTCAGCCCTGTGTAAACTGGCGCTTAATTACAGGAATGACAAAAAGACTTGGGAAGAGAACTTGTAGAAAGGAGATTATGTATGCATGACAGACGACAGCACAGCTTTTAGGCTCCTGTTAGAGCGATCTGGTTAAGAGCACATCACAAAAGCACCATTCAGATGCATTTCAATGGTGTCAAATAATTCTAAATATGCTGTGTATATACACACTTTTTGCCAAAATAATAAAAAAAGATGGTTTTATTAAATGTCTTGCCTTGGTCTGTGTGTGTCATTTGCTTCCTGTGTCAATTTGGGGATGGTTGGGACGAGGACATTAAGTCCAAATGAGTAAATCAAATATTTTCAAATCTTATTTAGAATCTGTTCTCATTATGAGAGTGAATTAAAGTAAATAAATGAGGGATAGTCCTCAGTCTTGTTACATTCTCCATCTGGGAGGGATAATTGTTTCACCATCACTGTCAATGTCCTGGTCCGACTCCTGCATCCACACCGATGCAAACAGTTCCTGAACTATTCCGTTTCTGACAGCATTTTGAGAGTTTTCGTCCAGCAAATGCAATAGTCTAAAAAAGAATATATATACCTGGCTGCTAGTGAAACTTGTTACAGGCCAGTATGCAGTGGCCAACATGCATCATTATCTCTGGAAGACTGTTTCAGTGCAAGACAGCAGAGCTGCTCACCAGCAGACTGCCGAGAGGCCAGAGAGGCACAGCCGTCCGTTCCTGCACTGACGAAGACTCGTGTCCATTCGTCCGCTGTCCTGTAGCGCCGACAGTAGCAGCAGCCTCTATGCTCGTACATGAATAAGACTATAAACAGTCCAGCACTTTAGAGTAGAGGAGCTTTCATGAGTATTTATGGCAAAAATATTGTAGTTATGTCCATCTGGGCTAAAAAAATTAAAAGACAACAAAATCTAAAGTAAAAGAAGTGCTTCACATATCCTGTTAGCTGCTGTATGTGTCCGCTGACTCCGGGGACACAGGAGGAGGAGGAGTTTATACATTTCCTTCCTTTGAAAACGTTCCTGTACTTGTCTGTGGGAGTCGGGGTCTTGTAGCATCTGCCAACATTCCCTGACCCTCATTGCTGGCATTTGCATTAACGGTTTCCACATTGATGGCAAGGCTGCTGGCAGCCCCAGACCATGATACGCCCCCCACCAGGCCCCCAGGCTGGATAAACGCTTCGGTATGAGGTTTTTATGCACCGGTTCTTGAAAACCTGTAATATTAGTCAGATTGTTGTGTACATTGGGGCTGTTCTTCCCCTGCAAAAAAAAAAAAAAAAAAAAAAATATCTGTTGTGCTGTGATGAACAAATGAGCAAAGAGAGCACTATATTCTTCTGTCCTGTTAAAGTATTTGTGGCTCACACCAGTCTTGCTTGAGAAAAGCAGATCTGGTACCTGAACTTCTGCCATTACAAGAAAGGGAAACTCTACAAACCGCATTATAGTCTCATCTATAATAAGCCGTCTTCTGCCGCTGCAGTTTCAATCGTGTCTCTTCAGACCACCAACTTCACTTTCGTAAGAAAAGCAATGCACATATTTACGCGACTCTTGTTACTTTAGTTTGACGAAATAATGTTTATTAATACACAATCGGTCCAATGTTGTCTTTGACAGAACTGTCCTTGGCGTCAGATGACAGCGTTTCAAATGTCTTGGTTGTTTTGTGAAGAAGTGCATCGGCCTCTTCAAGCCTCCATCTGCAGTCACCAACAACATAATCATGCTTTTGCAGCTAACGCTTGAGCCCTTTCTTCTCTGTAGCCTTTGAGCAGCTGGTTGATGAGAGTCAGTTCATTCTCCTTTTTCGCAGGATAAAGAGGTGGGAAAGGGTTGCCTTTGTACTCCAGGACAGCCATCTTGGCTCTATCCAGGTTCGCTCTGTTGGGAATGCGCGCCATCCGTGTGTAGCCATGTGACTGGTTCTCAAACCGAGGAGCGAGGACCTTAAAGAGCTTTGGGACCAGGTCCTTTTCCTGGAGGATAAAAAAAAAAAAAAAAAGGGATGCATGACCTAAATGTCACATGTTGTTCATGTTACACGTACACTTGTAGAAACCTACCGTCAGCCAAAAACTGGCCATTTTCATTGCCTTGTCATCGGTGTCTCCCTTTTTGGCATAATCAACCAGCTGAAAAGATGAAACAAGAAAACACCTACAGTCAGAACCACTTTGCGTCAAGCAGAAGGTAAAACTGAGCCGGAGCGTTATACAGCTTTCATGGACGGTTTGTCTTTTCCAGTCGTTCAGGAGAACTGGAGCATCTTTCTCAAGGGTTCAGCGCACGTACAGACAAGCATTTATCTGTTTAAATAGTCTAAAGTAAATGTACGACATATGCAGCACATTTCGATTTTCAGTCAGTTCAATTTACTTGAAAATTTAAGACGGGTCCAAGATGATTACTGCTCAACACGAATGAGATCCGGAGTTCGTGAGAACTTAACAACTCTTCCCCACTAGTCCAACTTCTACAGTAAACATTAAAGGGTCCTCAGCAGACTTGTGCAGACCTCGACAGGCTGACAGGTACTGATGGAGAAACCCACTTCTGTGGACTGCAATTTTTTTTCCCCCTTTAAAAAGGACAAAAGCAGTAATCTAAGATAAAATCAGACTAGGTGTGAAAGACCGTAATTGGCCTGATGTCGCCGGTTCCTTCCCAGAAAGCTGTCGCGGTTATCAGAACTCTGACGTGGACCACCGGACGGACGCGCGCGCGACCCCAGCAGCTCGCGTCACCTTCTCGGCGTAGAAGCGGACTTCGTCAGCCCGGCCCAGCGTGGTTTCCACCCTCTCGTGCCGGACCAGCCCCGTCAGGATGTTCCGCAGCATGTTGATTCGGGACTCCGGGTTCAGACCCATCCTGCGGGCCATCCGCCCATGTGAGATCCACGCCCGCAGCGTCAGCCGCATCTTGTCGCCCTCAACGGTCCGCGAGAACGGAACTCAGACCGCAGACCTGCAAAGCTTTACGCGCACAGCCGACTTACGCCACAGGCAACGCCAAAACGGAGCGTTCAGCACCAGATAACAGCTGTGCTGGAGAATCTGAGGTCAGCCGTGTCAACAAGAAGTCTGGCATTGAGGGTGCATCAGCAGATTTGTCCGACTGTCTCCTTGGATCGAAGAAAATAGTTCCGCTGAACGAGCGGCGCCACTGTGGCGGATGTCTCTTTATATATTGTTTGAATGTTTTGTCGTCCTCTGTGGAGACTGTTTTAGGTTGTTTTTTTATTCGTCTTGCAAAGAGGGAGTTGCATGAACATAGAAATGTGGACACTTCTGACGTTCATTGTGTCTAAAAAAGACATAATATTACCTAGAAAAATAAAACCAGTCATTCTTACAGCCTCCAGGAGCAGAGAAAAGACCACATCTCATCACAGTTGCATCACTTTTTAACTTTTTCAACGTTTTCTCCAAATGTGAAACTCCTTCTGGACTATCTAAATTATCCACAAGAAGTAGAGATGCACGGTTTTTAAGGTAGGAATTTAAATTTCAGCTCATTTTTATTGAAGAAAATGAGAAAGTAAAACGACACTGATTCTATGCAGATCATGTTTGTTTAGTAATTTGCCCATGTTTGGGGGTTTTACTACAATAGTACATGTTATAACCTGTGTATACTATATATATATATATATATATATATATATATATATATATATATATATATATATATATATATATATATATATATATATATATATATATATATATATATATATATATATGAGCAGATATATATGAGAGATGAGAGAATAATTTAGACACATAGTGTGTATATGTGTGTGTATATTTGACAGCATGTAAAGACTTTGTGAATACTCTGTCTCTTGCAGTCATATAAGGTTGAATATCATTAAAATCAAACCATTTTGGGTCAGGGCCTTGTAGTGAACAACTCACATGTGGTGGTCAGTGCTTCACCATTGAGTCTGGAGTTTTTAAATTAGTAGAAAGCAGCAGTTGGACCAACTGCTGCTTCAAGGAGAAATGAAACAGGCATTTGAATGACATTGATGAAATCTATTATCTTCATGCGTTTGAGTCGTTTGTGTTTGTGTAGCTGCTGTGCATGGACTTCGCGGTGATGAAGAGTAGCTCCTACCTCAGTGCGTTCAAGAACAGCGTGCTCTACAGCACAAGAAAAAAACTGCAAGGACTCCTTCCCTGCAGCAAGCTGACTGACTGATGCTTTCCTATTTTCAGGTGTGTGTGCTGGCTGGAGGCTGTGCTGCAACGGTCGCTATTAACGCCACTATCCAGCTTCCACTCGAGGTGACAGGACCAACTGTTATCACGTGTTCTTTTATCTTCTGCAGGTGAAACGTGTCTGCAAGAAATAACGACACTACCTGCTTACGTTCAAGTTGTTTGTGTGATTAATATGATGCAGGACGTGGAGTAGATAACTTGTGTTAAAGAAAAATCAATAAAGGTTTTAAGCAGATTATACTCAAGTATTCTAGTCATTATCTAGGGATTTAGCTTTACGTTACCAGAACCGTGAAACACAAACAAAAAAATAAAACAAATCAGATCATTTAGGTCTTTAAAATGAGCTCAATCAAATCTGTTCGCAGGAACATGCACGATCATCAAAACTATTCCACTCCAACGTCTCAGTGACTCTGCTTGAACTCTTCCACGTGTACAAAGTTAAATATAGAAATAATGTGAGCTCAAAAGGAAATGAAGTCTTTGCTATAGTGTTAAAAGCCAGATCTTCACATTTTTAATTTCACTCATTGATTTTTGGATTACTCACTCGGTACACTCCAAAATATGAAGTAGCAGGGATGTATTCCTGCTCACCAACTGTCCTTGGAGCTAAATGGAGGAAACAAAAACTCTTTTTTTTTTATTAACCCAACTCTATATTTTTCCAGCCCATCTGTTAAAAGTGCTGTAAAGACATGGTTGTCCTTGCTCTCTCGTGACAACGAAGCGACATTTATGTGTCGGCTGTTGTTCAGCCGGTAGAGTGGTTGTTGGAATGACAGGTTGATGGTTCGATCCCCTGCACCGGCATGTGGCTGCAAGTGAAACTTTCCTTTTCCATCACGACAGGAATCGACACAAAAAAAACCCACCAGTTTCAGTTTTCAGGACAGATCGCTTTTGGACATCCGTCCTGACATTTGTCCAAGTTCAGTGTAGTGTTTGAGGATCTGGAAACAACAGAGCGATTGCTTTGATTGTTTAAGTCAGGAGAGCCCCGACCTTCAGTTCTGAGCTGCGTTTTCTGGTAACAGCTGCTGGGAAACGCACAGCTGTGAGATTCTGTCATCAGACAAATCTAATTATAGAGTTGAGAAGTTCCTGTTCAATCTGACCAGCGAAACAAAACTTTAGAGAAATGAGTTGCAAGTTCAGTTCTTAGACAAAATAATAGGGACAGTATCATAGAGAGTAAAAGTGGTAAAACAGCCTGTATGTGCATTTTAGTTTTATATAGGTTTATGTACCTTTTTGTTTTGTTTATTCCAAGATACAAAACATTACATCATTGAAATAAAATAAATTGATGCAATGTTTTACTCTATTTTTTAACATCGTTTGATACCATGGGAAAAAAAAAAGAATAGACAGGTTGCAACCTTTTGCGAAATCCAAAACTTAACATTCACATTTTCCTCACATATTTTTCTTAATTTGCTGACAGAGCCACATACATCTAATCTCAGAGATAAATCATGTAGCCTGGAACGACCTGCCACAGAGATTGGTCATTTACCGACCAATGAGGATGCTGGGAGTGTTGGGGCAGTTCTCCGTCGGGGGAATAAATACAGGCTGCAGGTGAAGCCCGCTCATCAAGAGGATCACAACTCAGCCATGAGGTCTCTCGTCTTTGTTCTGCTCATCGGTGCTGCCTGTGAGTGTGACGTCTTCCTTTCTGCTAACAGAAACTTTTTCATCATCCAAGACTAAATATTATTGCGAGCATAAATTCATTTTATTGCTGTGGTGACATGATTATGATTCTACTAAGAGGGAATGAAAATGAGACGTTTCAATAAAGCCCCAAAAGACTCGTGTTAAAAACTGGTTGCTGATTTGTGATTTCAGTCGCCCTTGACGACGACAAGATCGTCGGCGGGTATGAGTGCGAACCCCACTCTCGCCCCCACCAGGTGTCCCTGAACGCTGGTTACCACTTCTGTGGCGGTTCCCTGGTCAGCGAGAGCTGGGTTGTGTCTGCTGCCCACTGCTACAAGTCGTAAGTGTTTTCTCGTGTTTTCATAAAGCTGTGGATCAGATGCTCCACCCCAGGTGTATGCACATGTTTCATTCTCACTTTTGTGTCCCCCACCCTCAAACCTTCGTAGCCGTATAGAGGTGCGTCTGGGCGAGCACAACATCCAGTATACCGAGAACACCGAGCAGTACATCAGCTCCTCCCGTGTCATCCGCCATCCCAGATACAACGGCTACAACATTGACAACGACATCATGCTGATCAAGCTGAGCTCACCCGCCACCCTCAACAACTACGTGAAGCCAGTGGCTCTGCCCTCCAGCTGCGCTCCTGCTGGCACCATGTGCAGGGTCTCTGGCTGGGGCAACACCATGAGCTCCAGTGAGTTATTCTCCATGCTCTTTCAATGTGTTTATTCTTAGTTTCAGTGTTGTAAACATCTTTCTCTTGTCGTCCAGCTGCCGACAGGAACAAGCTGCAGTGTCTGGACATCCCCATCCTGGCTGACACAGACTGCAACAATTCCTACCCTGGAATGATCACCGAGTCCATGTTCTGCGCTGGATACCTGGAGGGAGGCAAGGACTCTTGCCAGGTACTTAAATATGTCTGTGTAGGAATCAGTGTATTAAAAATGTTGTGGGCCACATGGGGATTTATTGTTATATTTGATCACTCTTTCCACTCGCTGTTGCCAGGGTGATTCTGGTGGCCCTGTTGTGTGCAACGGTGAGCTGCAGGGTGTTGTGTCCTGGGGCTATGGATGCGCTGAGAAGGACCACCCTGGTGTCTACACCAAGGTAACTTTGAAGGAGAAAATAAAATCTCAAATGGAAACGCTGTCTAGCCAGAGTGGGATGCAGCAACACAGCAGTGACACACTGATAAACTATTCTCACAGCGGTCTTCTTCTGTTTTAGGTGTGCATTTTCAACGACTGGCTGGAGAGCACCATGGCCAGTTACTAAGTGATCCCATCAAGGACGTACGGTCAAGCAGCTGAGCAGAATTAGCTGTTTATGTTCCATCTGACTGCATGAACAATATTGCAAATAAATAATTAAAAAACAGACTTTTTGGAGTGTCTGCATGGTTAATTAAAAAACAAAAACAAAACAACATCTACATCATGTTTGCTCTTGCCTGAAATCAATAACAGTCCCTTTGGATTCCTCCACAACTACTAGTCTTTTTGTTGGAAAACCCTGTATAACATACAAAAGTGGACACATTCATGTTCTGTGTGCAGGGGAGCTTATATTTGGGCATGTAGGTGACTACCAAATCAAAAACCCTGTCTTAACATAACTTTGTTTGGGACCACTTCAGTCCGCAGATCTGTCATACAACAAACTGCTCAAATGATCAACTAATGATCTAATGATCTCCAGTCAGTTTCACATCATGCTGCATGTTGCCATAGTTTTGAAGAGGGAAGAACAAACTCACACTCCTCAGAAAACGGTTGAGCGTAGTTCAGTGTCTTGACTCCAAAAACTAAAACCGGCTGCTCTCTCTCTCTCTCTCTCTCTTTCTCTCTCTCTCTCTCTCTCTCTCTCTCTCTCTCTCTCTCTCTCTCTCTCTCTCTCTCTCTCTCTCTCTCTCTTACTCTCTCTCTCTCTCTCTTACTCTCTCTCTCTATCTCTCTCTCTCTCTCTCTCTCTCTCTCTCTCTCTCTCTCCCAACCACCTCTTGCTGCCCGTTAATTGCCCTCATCAGTCTCACCTGTTCTCCTTCCTATTTAAACAAGTCTTCAGGACTCACATTCTCCCAGGCTGTGAGTGTATTTTTCCTCCACTGGGTTGTCTGTGTTTACTACTCTGGACCCAACCTGCTTCCTTCACCTATGTTTTCTGCCCAGCCTGGTGCTTTTACCTGAACTTATTTTCCAGTCTTTGGTTCTGTCCCTGACCTGCTGTTTCTGTCTTCTGCCTCACAGTAGCCGAACTAGAAACCCTCCTGGTCTCTGTGCTACCCTGTGCTTGCTTCTCCTGACTGCCTGTTCACAGTTGTGCGAGTAAATATTTTAACTTCACACCTAGTCGGCTGTCATTTAACCCATCCTGTTCAAACCTTAAAACAAAATGTTGCCAACATTTCATTAGGGTGGTGGAAGTTTTGCCAACTTGTTTAAAAAAAAAAAAAAAAAAAAAGGAGCCATTTCAAGTTTCCTTTGAAATGATAAACATAAAAATGTAGACACGATCTGGCATCAAGTTAGGCATAAATCAATTTATATTTGTCCTATGTTGAAATTTCTTTTTCTCACAAGTCTGTCGCTGTTTAGAAAACTAACATATGGATTAAAGCTTTAAGTAATCCGTTTGAAGATGAAGCCCTGCAGATTGGTGCTCTCGTCTTAAACTGAGCTGCAAAAACATCCAGATTAGGCACTTTGTCGCATCTACGCAAGACAAAGTTAAATCCAGACAAACGAGAACTTGTTTCTTAGATTTATGCAAGAATTTATCAAATCATAGTATGGAAAGGGTTTGAAGTGAAATATGAATGAACAGAATTATTTTGGGGTGGAGACAGAAGTGCTGTGTTGGTATTTCTTTTTTAAAAACAGAAACTAAAATTACACAAACTGCACATTCATCATACGGAGTAACAAAGGATGCACTCGACTCCGGAATCTGAACTGTCGCAATCTGAAAAGGGAGCCTGGAAAAATAACCTGAGGCATTTTCATTTTCCTGGCAGCATGTTCTGCTCTGACATTAGATTAAAAGTATATTACGGATTTAACATTTTATAGATTTACAACGTGACTAGATTGTTTTGTGACTCACCTATCATGTCTTGCGGAGCTTAATAAAACATTATTTCTTTGTAGGCAAATATTTGAATGTTTTATTCAGGTCAAGAAATGTGTGGATAGTTTTCAACATCTCTGCATTTTACATTAAAAATCTCACAAGTCATCAGAAGGCTTCTGTTTTAATAATTTAAATTAATTTCTCTCCAGCTGAAGTCTAAATGCATTTTGTGGAAAATCCAATAAAATATTTCTACGGGGGACTTTATATCGAATGATACAGCCGCTAATCAGTTTTCCTGAGCATTAAACCTCTTTCTGTGCTCTGCAGGTTTTTCTGTCTGAGGACAACAAATTCTGGGCTTTTTTTTTTTTTTTAAGTGAGCCTCCAATAATTGACTTCGGTTGATCGATTGTAGAAAAAGCGTCAGACAGGCCAACACCGACTGAGAGTGAAATTTCAATCAACACCCTTAACAAACAAAAACAAACTAAAAACTTTGGCAAACGTGACAGTTCTCCTCTCTTTTGGTGTTCTTGAGAATAGTAATGTTCATCTGAATGCTTGTTCTTAAGCTTGAATTTATTTTCACAAAATAACAAATGAAAAGTAGTCCCACACTGATACAGCAGCTTGCGCTTCATGAATGTGAATGTTTCCCTGTAAGCTTTAAGACACTGCGAGAAGTGTTAGGCTTCGAGATCCTCTTTGCATCAGTACATTTTGAAATTGAGTCCTGGTTTTAAAACATGAGCAGCTTGGACAGTGTTTGAAAAAACAAGAAAAAAAAGGAGAAGAAAATACTGTCAGGAATCAATGATTTTGCTGAAAAGCAGCGTGATGTAAAAACTAACTGAGAGGTTTGTCTGCCGCATCATTTTTCAGCTGCTATATAGTCTTTTTTCCACATGCCTTTTGCTCCTACATTGAGTCTCTTTAACATTTGATTTATTACGGTTGAAGTAGGGACGTGTGACTAAGATTTCAGAACCGAATGGGAATCACTGGATGAGTTTCAGGCTTTTTTTATGTGTGTGCTGACATTGATGAATGGGAGCTGCAACATCTGTGTCCTTCATTTATTGATGTCTAAAGCGTTTTGCCCTAAAAAGGCAGACCATTAACATGGACCAACCCTGGACTATGTGACTGAATGGCTGATTATAGTTTGTGTAAGTTTATTTATTCTGCCATGGTGGGATTTTGGGCTGACTTTGTGATATATCAGGAAAGAAAAGCCATATTCTGTTATAATGAGTTGGATTTGGTTATTTTAGCTGACTGATTCGTATATGTCTGAGTGAACAATCTCTGTGTCTAAATGAAGCGTTCTCAAGGTCTTACAGTGACACAGTTGCCAAAGATCAGCAACAGTACAGGCAGAAATTATGAGCACACATGCAACACAAAGTGATGGATTTTATTGATCACGTCCTCACATATTACAGCTCTTTTTCTCTCTTCCTGCCACCATTTATCCCTGTGGCTGTCTTTGTTGCTCTCCTGCTGTTTTACTTTCTGAGACCAGCCACAACCACCTGCCGACGCTGTCACCTCCAGTTTCAGTCGCTCTCTGTTTTTTTTCTTTTTCTCCCCCTCTCTCATGTGTTTCTGTGATGGGAGATCACAGCCTAGCTGTATCTGGAAAGGATGTCATTGATCCAGGACATCAGAGAGCAGACTTTGGTGTAAACACCCGGGTAGTAAGGCTGAGCGCAGCCCTGGCCCCAAGAGACAATTCCCTGGAGCTCCCCGTTGCACACCAGAGGCCCGCCGGAGTCACCCTGAGAGGGGAATGGAAAACACATGAAAACGCTTAGTTATTTCACTCTGTTATCCCGTTAAGTTCCCTTTTAACATTTCCATAGTCCATCTACTTTTTCTCGTACTGCATAATTTCCCAACACATACCTGACAAGCATCCTTGCCTCCCTCCGGATATCCAGCGCAAACCATGTGATCAGTGATCATACCGGGGTAGGAGCGTTCACAGTCCTCGTGAGACAGGATGGGGACCTCCACGCACTGAAGGTAAAACGGGTTGAACACTGCAATTAAGAGCAAGAAAGAAAACAGAACAACTAAGTTTGAGAGAGGGACTATTATTCATTATCAAAGAGAGTTAAAAAGGTTTGTCAGAAGGAAATAATTTTCTTCTAAAAGAAATATGACAGTTTGGGTTTTGTTTGCTGAGCTATGACCTTGAGACATCTAGAGCAGTGCCATTTAAACTGATTATATAATAGTTGAGATGTTTGACCAGGATGCACCTTTATCTAAAACTAAATACACCTCATATTCACAAAATCCATATTCCACCTGCCAAGCATGGTGGTGGAGGGCTGATGATGGGCTTATTTTGCAGTGTGGCTCAAGGCAGTGAGCCACAAAACACCAGAACATCTACAACAAAAAGGCTGAAAAAGAAAAATCGAGTCATAGCAGTGAAAACGGAACCTAAGAAGAGCTGAGTCCACAAACATGATGGAACTAAAGCGACTTTGTAAAGAAGAGTGGGCCACATTTCACCCGAAAATGATAAGTTCTGGTTACTTCACCTTCATCGCTGTAGATGTTCCCCCATCCAGAGACGGTGCACATGTCTCCAGGTGTGGGACAGGCTTTGGGAAGGGCGATAGGCTTCACATACTCATTGATGGTAACAGAGTGTGCCAGTTTCAGCAGCATCATATCATAATCCATAGTCCTGTAATCATACTGCTCATGCCAGTAGATGGCATCCACTGGCATGTACTGCTCCGTGCCCTCATGCATCCAGATGTGGTTGTCACCCAAGATCGCAATCTGGGAAAAGGGGCTTAAAAGAAGAGAAGTAACAAATGAGTTAAACTCTATAAAGAGGCTGTTTGAATGGTGGGACACTGCACAAACCTTTTCCAGCAATGCGCAGCGGAGATGATCCACCGGTCATTGATGAGCGAGCCGCCGCAGAAGTGGTAGCCCATATTGAGGGACACCTGCCAGGGTTTAGAGTGAGGTTCACAGTCGTAACCTCCCACAATCTTGTCATCCACAGGGGCTGCAGCTGTGGTGTCATCAAAATGTTGACAATTTCTTTTATTAACAGTAGGTCAAATGTTTTTCTATCCTTTTCAGCATTTCAGCATCTTGTAAATGATCTTTACCTGCAGCACCCAGGAACAATAAAACCAGCAGGCCAATCATTGTGTGGCTGACTCAAGCCTTCCTCTGAGCAGACTGGACGTGAATGACCTCTTACTCACAGCTTTTATACCTCACTGCAACCTCCCATGCATCCCTCATCCTCCACCCCTTCGCGCCTCCACCCTCTTCCAAACATCTGTCTCTATTCCACCCACCCTGAGACTTTACCTTGGACTCACACTACATTTGTCATCATGCAACTAATTTTTCTTTTTAGTAAACTCCACAATCAATGTAGAAACATAATATACATTTATAAAACAAAATACTACAGTGGCTTTGATATTTTTCTCAAACCTTTTACACCATTGCGTGACACAAAAGTAGAAAAGCAACATGTGCTGTTATTCGTTTGCTTCTCAAGGAACAGATGGCTTCTTTCTCACCCTTTTGGCTTTTATTCAGGGGTGACATGACAGTCCACTGATCTGCACATTTATATGCCTTTTTTTTTTTTTTTTTTCCAAAATTATGATTTAAAATACATACAAATTGACATTTCTGTAATTTTTTTTTTTCATTTTTAATTCATATCGACCTAAGCCTCATTTGTATGTATATTGCCAGTGATGAGTAATCCATGCTGGAAGCGTAAACAGGTGATACCGGCGACCTTGACGAGGTACACAGTTGATGCAACCTCAGGGGTTGTGCAGCAAAATTGCAGAGGCGAGCAAATAAAAAAAAAAAAAAAAAAAAGGAGCATGATAAGACAGCAGATTTAGGTTAGCGTGTCCTAAAAATTAAGAACTCTGAGTAAAGACACAGATGGGGTCAACAAAAACAGCGCTGGGGGGCAGGGCGAGCACAGAGGGCCAGCAGTATAAATATGACCCGGGGTGTGTCCAGGTGTCTTCTGATCGCTCACCAGACACCATGACACTGCTGGCTCTGCTGCTGATGGTTGGGGCTGCTGGTAAAGACACAGAAATACACCCAGGATATATACAAATCCACTCATGCACACGTAGTGATTTATGTGCTGTAATGTGCGACAGTGGCAGTTCCCCGTGAAGATGGCAAGATCATTGGCGGCCGTGATTGTGAGCCTCACTCTCGTCCCTACATGGCCTCCCTCAACTACGGCTATCACTTCTGTGGTGGGGTGCTCATCAACAAGCAGTGGGTGCTCTCTGTTGCCCACTGCTGGTACAAGTAAGTGTGCGGCTGAAAAAAAGGACGGTTCTCAAATACAGAAGGCCTCGTTCTCTCTTGCAAACAGCCCTTAAAAGAAATCATAATCTTGTATGGTTTCATGCATAATTTATTTGAAATAGGAATAAAAGCATTTGTAATGCAAGAAAACAACAACTTCTTTTTTTTTCCATGTCAAAGTGTTGTCCCTGCGTGCACGCGTCCATATGTCTCCCCCCTCTCTCAGTCCCTATTACATGCAGGTCATCCTGGGAGAACATGACGTCCGTGTGTTTGAGGGTACAGAGCAGCTCATGAAAACCGACACCATCATTTGGCATCCTAGGTGAGTGAAAAGAAAGGACCCATCCCTTCTTTCCTTCAATTAGTTTTTTTTTTCTGCATGAAAACACTTCACCTGAACAGCTTGACATGCTTTATTTGCACTTTCTTTCCTCTCTTGTCTACCGTTAATAATAACACCGGGCCAACTGCTCTCCTGCTTGTGTTAGTTGCTCTTTAGTGCAATACTTGTCAAACTGGAAAATTCTGACTGGAACCCCCAGCTGTGCTTGAAATTGAATGTGATATCAGCGTTACATAAAAAGACAAGTTTTGCTGATTTGCAGTTAAACTGCTCAGACACCTCAAGTGTGGAAAGATGCCAAGATTTACCCTTTAGTCAGTTAGTTAGTTAGTTTACATAAAAATAATAATTGTTGTAATTTTTTTTTTCTCATTTAAAATGGAGTTCAGGCCCACAAATAATATTATTGTTACGGTAACAAATAAAAGACTTGGATTGAAACATTTAGTCATTAAAATGTTCGAAATGGAGCAGATGTGATGACTTTGATCTTGATTCTCATCATAGACAGCCACTGACATTTTTAACTGTGCTTTAAATTACACAGGCTGTCAAGGTATCCCAAAAGCCTCTATGAACCCCGTTTCTCTCAGCCACAAGATCTTGTTGAAAACTTTAAGACTGCTGCCTTGTTGAAATGATAAAGCTGATGGATCTGCTGGTGCTTTTTTAGCGAGCCATCATTGCTGGTCACTTCGAGCCTGGATCCCATCTGTGAAAGAAACGATTTTAAACTCTTGTTAAAGCTTGCAAACAGTGGGTGATGTGATATAATGTCATATCGTTTGAGCTCAAACTATCCTCTAGCTGCATTGAGCATAGTTTGAGCTCTAAAATGACAATTTGATACATTCCTGCAGTTTAATTTAGATTTCTGCCTGCAGTTACGACTACCAGACTATGGATTATGACATCATGCTCATCAAGCTGTTCCATCCCGTGGAGGTGACTGCGGCAGTCGCACCCACCTCCCTGCCCACGGGGTGTCCAATGGGGGGCCTCCCTTGCTCTGTTTCTGGATGGGGGTACACGGCCGCGGACAGTGAAGAAGGTGCATGAAATTAGAGGAGGAGACATCGTAAGTGAGAAAACATAACTTCACTTTATCAGAGCATAATTTTGTTTTGTTTGTTACAGTCCCCAGGCGTCTGCAGTGTCTGGATGTGCCCATATTGGACGACGAGGACTGTCAGAATGCCTATCCTGGAATGATCACAGACAGGATGGTGTGTGCTGGGTACATGGATGGAGGCAGGGATGCTTGCAATGTGAGTTTCGCAGCACTGGCCCACGTCTCTGCATCTCTGCATGAATTATTTGCGTGCTTGCTCACTTTCACCCTCCTTGCGATTGACAGGGCGACTCTGGAAGCCCTCTGGTGTGTGACGGAGAAGTCCACGGCCTGGTGTCCTGGGGTCAAGGTTGCGCTCAACCCAGATATCCTGGTGTTTACGTCAAAGTGTGCGAGTTCCTCTACTGGATAGAAGACACTCTGGCAGACTATTCCTGAAAAAAATACCTATATTTTCTCCCCCAACTTGCTGACCTTCTTCCTTCTAAAAAAAACCCCTCTTACTCCGGTTTTCTCCTTCCACACCCCACTGTCTGATCTTTCTCTACCTTTTCTTGTTTCTCTTGCATCTACACACGAATGTTCTCTCACAATAAATCCAAGTCAACCCATGTGCCAGGGTGAAAAATAATAAATGAAAGATCTTGGTATTTTATCATTTTTATTTGTGTGTCGTTATTTTTAAGTATACAATGAAAAAAAGATGCCATGTGAAATTAGAAACATAAACGGGTCTAATTATTTGATGCTTATGAGACTGCTGGATAACAGAGACCTTCATTTAGTCACGTATGTACATAAATATAAATACTGGTGTGCTGATATTTTTCAGCATTTTTCTGTATTTATACAACTTTAGGTGTGTAATTAGCCCTTTCTCATTTCTTATCTCTTGAGGTTACCTAGTAAATGTTTTGATTGCAAAGAAGATGATTTACGAGACTATATATGGAAATTAGTGCTGAATTCACCACACGAATGGTCGTCTTATTATTGAAAAGTTAAAAGGTCACAGTGGGAATTTTTTCTTTTAGCCATTGGATGAATTGCATGACAGCACACAGAATGTTTTACAGTCAAACATGGAACCAAAAACCAGTATTACATTTAAAAAAGGCCGATTTTATGAAAAAAGTCCCCAGTCACAGCCTGTTTCCAGATACTGGCTGTCGCTCAGGATGACATTGTTCTCGTCATCTCTCCCAGGCCAGTTTTGTTTCTTCGGAGCATTGCTCCCTGTTCCTCCCTTTCCAGATGTCTTCCGTCTCCAACTGCGCTGGGCGTGCTCATCCACGCAATTCTACCTGCACACAACCACAGAGAGAGGTCACTGAAATGCACGATTGAACCAAGTTGTGAGCTTTTGTTGCTTAAAAGTTCATAATGTGTAAACAGTTTCATGGTTTCAGTCAATACAATAGATACATATTCATATGAATATGTTACATGAATTGAAATTAAAATGCATTTTAGCTTCTTTAGATTTTAACAATACTAAAAAAAAAAAAGAAAGGAAATAGAGGTGTGAATAGAGCTACACAAGTAGTGTAAAAGTCCACCAAAATCTGGCAGGGAGCAAGTATTTACTGTAACACAGTTTCTCTATTCACTGGCTTAGATGTTAAATACTATAAAAATGTTAAAAACTAACTCTTAATCTAAGAATGACCTTCATCATGAGACTTTTCACTGCAAACCTTTTGACTCAAAGCAAAGAGAAAAGCACAGGATCAGTTCATGGTGCCTGAGTTTTTAATAAAGTAAACCATAAAGTGACCCAGCATTCACAAACACAGCACAAGCCACTATTTATACACATGTGCTTTCAGAGACGTCGAAATGTCTCCTGGGTTAAAAAAATAAATAAATAAATAAATAAAGGTCCTCTATGGTCTAACAATGAGGCTGTTAACAATGGACAGCAACAAATGTCAGCAGTGTGAGAAGTGTGTCTCCATTGTTCTTAACTGCTGCTCCGAAGCCAAAACTAATACCGTGAGTGCCATTTAAGCTTTTGTACAGTAACATTCTGAACAAAATTGGTAACTTACATGATGAATGGCTTTCAGTACGTCATGGTTTATGGGTTTTATGTTCCTTGTTACTCAGGTTTTACATCATTACTTTGACCACTGAATTCCATGTCATAAGTTGGCATCGCTTTTATTGCCTGTGTTGTTTTGAAAGTATTTCTTCCTTATGCTTTTCTTTTGATTTTGCTTTCTGTTTACTTGCTCTGTTCCTGCTGTGAGCGCTGTTCCTGCCATAAACACCTGGCTCTCATCAGTCATTAGTTAGCCGGTACATGTTCACCTGGTTTTTGTTTCTTATGTACCATATTGATGTCTTTGTTTCTCTTTTTGCCAGTTCTTTTTCTTCCTTTCTACCTTGCCCTTTGTTTTATGGATGTCCTGCCACAGCAGCGGTTTTATTCCCTAGGTCTCGTGTTTGTTTTTTTTCTTCCTTTTTCTGTCTCCTGCTTTGAGTCTGTGCTTGAGTTAGTTGTAGTGTCCTCTGAGGTTTGCAGTACAACCTTGTGTCTCTGTTGGTAAAAACTGAAGTTTGAGTCGCTTTTTTTGTTTTGTGGAGCCCAGTGAAAACGGCAAACTTTACATAAGATTCCTTAGATAATTTTGATACAGTTTTATTTCATCTTTGATAAGTTTCCACAGTTTTCATAGCTATTGATTTGTTAAAGTTTTTATCTTCGGATTTAGTTTTTATTGGTATCAAAAAGGAAGATTAAACAGCGGTTTATCTATTGATAAAAGCGTCACTTTACTTTCAACTAGGTGCAAATTGCAGGAATTGAGGTTAAAAGACACTTACTTTCAACAGTAAGCGGAGCAGAGGAAGGAATAACTTCTTCTCTGAGGAATTCAGCACTGTTTGAAACAGAAATGTAAATGGTGAACTGATATGTTTGAACAAATGAATCGACCGAACAGTGCTGCAGAAAGTATGCATTCAGATGAAAAACCCTGTGTTGTGGCTGTGAGCTTGTCACCCGTAAGTAAGGGAGTTTGATCTCAGGCCCGTGAAATTCTCTTCCGGAGTGCTGGGAAGTAAAGAAAACGTTTTTAGTTGTTGCAAATCTTTGTTTTTAATAAAAGTGCATGACAGACCTGCTTTCAAGCAAGGAATTGCCAATTTAAACCAAACCATGACAAAAATATGTGCTCCTTTTTACGGGAACAGTAAGCCTGCTGTTTACAAAATTAGTCACTTTATGGGATGTTATAACACCACTCTTTTCAGTGTCTAGAGATTGCAGAAAATTGTGAAGGAGAATTTCAAATGCCTGCAAATGATGTTAAATTTAGTGGCAGGAAATCACCTTGGCAATGGTGCATAAATCTTCAAATTTCCCAGTCTCCTGCTATGTAATGAAGCAGCTCACCTGTTTGCCTTGTGTTTATATCTGTGTTTGTCTTTGTCATTGGGAGCCTGCAGAAGAAAGCAAAACAGGACATAACAATAGATACCGTGTTACACAAACTTGCACAAAAGCTGATAAGCTCTATGAATTAACATTCCTGAGAGCCCCTAGTCTGTGAGGGCTGCAGAAAATCAACATATCCTGTTTTCTAGCCGCCAAAAAGAACAGTAAAGCAACAATTTACAAATATCCTTCGTATCCGGAGAAACTAACTGAACATGAGTGGATGTGTTTGCTCAGCTTTATGGTTCCAGATACCTGAGATTGGCTGGAGGGAGACTGGTACTCCGAGGGTGAGGTGTTTTTAGGGGGCAGTGGTGGAACACTAGCGTCAAAGCTGGGAACTTGGTGCTTCAAAGTGAAGAGCTGTTGAAAACACGAAATAGGTAAATGGAGGGGAATTCCTTATTCCGTCCTTCAGGAGTTAAGATGGATGTTTATAATGAGGTTATCCAGATCATTATCATTTTGCATTTCCTTTTAAATCGTAGAACCAGCATGTGTGATAAATAGTTCATAGATGGAGATAAACAGGCAGAAACGAGACAAAACGAGGACAAAGCAAACTCACTTGTCAACAACATTAGAGACACCAGTGACCACTCCTAAACATGTTCAAGAGCGCATACATTTTTCTTTGTACCCCCACCTAATCTAATCAATGTCAACATAAACCTAGCAGAAAAAAGTAAAAGTGTGTCTGGTATATTATTTCTTTGTTGTAACAACTCTTCTTGGCAATAAATCTTATAAAGTCTGTTTGCTTCTCCTTTAAATGGCCCCACATTTGTGAGGAGCATGCATTTGTGGGATGAGCTGCAGAGCTATGTATGTGGGTTGTTCCCATGAAAAATTTGCTAAATAAAGTCTCTGAAGACTTCAGCCACATGCCTCTGCAGAGACCTGGCAGCAGAGTGTGTGTCTTATACACTTCTCTGCAGCTTCCCACCTGCTATCACTCTCCAAATAACACCCCTCAGTGGCCATGTCTGATTGGCAGCTAAACAAACAAGAGAAGCAGATCACAACAGTGAGGAGAGTGCTTCCACGAGTGCTGGAAGATGTCTCACAATGTATGTAATAATCACCCATACTCACCATCATTTAATACACTGGTATTGAACTGGAACTTATAGTTGAGGCTGATGGATGAAGAAGTGTTTGCAGGTTTTCATTTAACGACAGAGGCATTGTACCAGCTTTGATGAGAAATAAGTTAAAAAAAAGGGAGCGAGAACTCCATCTACTACATGGCTGAAATGAAAGATCACCAACGTCATCAGGACTAATCTGGTGACCACCTGCATCTTTACCAAGTTTTCTGGGAACCCTTACTCTGAATTTAGGACAGACTGATGCTTCAATCTGCAATGAGATGGCTAAAATGACATAAAACAAAAAGCGATAAAGAGATATATCTACACACCTTCAGGGCAGCCATCTCTTTTTTCAGCAGTTCAATGTCCTCGTGGTCCTCTTCTTCACCTTCTTCATCCGCTTCCTCCTCCCACCGACTGCTGCCCTGCAGGTACGGCTCAACCAGGACGAACTCCGTTCCTCTGATGTCACAGCGGCAGTATGGGCAGGTGTGGCCAGCCGACTTCTGCTGGAACGTTACAGTTTCAAGTCTTTTCAACAGCATGTTGTGGGACATGTTGAACCTTTCATCAAACACAAGTGCAGTGGTGGTGGGCGACATCACATTTAGCATTGTTGATTTGTAGACCAGATGGGGATAAAAATAAATCGCAGCGTTTGAGCTATATTTGATTTCACCGCTGCAATGTGCTGGCAAGTTTCAAGAACCTCTAAGAGTTGATATTACACCGCGGATGTTTCGACAGGTGTCTTTGGCAACCCAGAACATAGAATATACTCCTCAAGAATTACATACCAGGGTAGTCAATCATTGATTCAGGGGAATAACTTTACAACCTTTTTCTTTTAGAACCATTAAAGATTTATTATGTTCAATAGATAATTGGATGTACAATATGTGGCTCAAAATATCTTAAGAGACCTGAAATCAGAGTGCGAAAAGTGAGTTCACACTTCAGTTTAGTGGCCCTTAAAAAGAATTAAATCTGAAATGTGAGAGTCACGTTCTTTTTCATAGCCTTTTTCATATTTAAAGTGTTTAAATTTTAATTGTTGCATTAAAGAAGTGCAGATCTATATTTAAATAAAATGTTTGCATAAAGAGTACAATAGGTGTTTTTGACACAAACCCCAAACCACATTCAAATAACCGACATTATTACGGTATTATGAGTCCACAGGCGTCCCCAAACCATAACCTATAAAAAATACGCCTGGTTTCTCAACCCAGACTGTTTCACTTGATGTAACAGACAGATGTTAGGGTAATGCTCTGCCTCAAAGTAACGCTTCAAAAAGAAAAGTGCTCTTTGTTTTTTAAAAATAGACAGGGCTCAGGGACCTTTGACTACGTGGATGTGGGTGAGTACTGTACCTGCCAGCCTGTGAGGCAGCGCTGGCACAGGAGATGCCCACATGGTTTGATCCGAGTGTCTTTATCCCGCTCCGTGCAGATCTTACACAGCTGGAACGTGCTGCCCATCTCACAGTAAAGCTCATACTGCTCCTGTTAGGTAGTGACCGTTGGTCAGAGACATGAGTCAGAGCAGGCACTTGATAAGATAAGAACTTTGTTCAGTCTGGATCAACCCTGACAATTCTGCTGAACGCCCACTGTAAAACCGGGGAACTGGCCTACCTCTGTAACTTTAACTTTTTCCTTCTGTGTGGGTTCACACAGGCTTGTCAGGTCAGGGTTCAAATCACGACCATCTGGATACAAGTAGCTGTCGGTACAGGAATACACAGCACTTATGAAAAGTGTCAAACTGGGATAAAAGTAAACCGTAGACCTGTGTGCATGCTTGAGCTAACCAGCCCTCGGCGAAGCCCTGAATGAGTGCCTGGTGGAGAACCATGTTCTGGGGGATGGTCTGGACGACGTCGCCCTCTACGGTCACATGACCTATAGCCCACTGACCCATTCTTGTGCAGCTTGGACGAAAGATGTAGCTGGAGCAAAAAGAGAAGCTTGTTAATTACACTTCTTAACAAGGTGTAAGATCAAAAGTGTGACAAATTTAGAAACATAGGTATGTCTGCAGATACCGAACATTGCTTTGAGTGTTATGCACTCTTGAACACAGTTATTCTGGTCCATATTTACTGAATATGTGCATTAAAATCTGATTAAAATCCTCTTATTCTAGGCCAAAATGTTGATGCCATAATACATGTATTTTTAACTCTATAATACCTCGAGCCTTTTTTATTTTTCTGCTTTGTTCTTTCTGGTAAGTGCACGGTTGCCAGACTGTGACTGTGCTCGTTCTCACCTGCCGGGTCTGTGCAGGTGGTTCTCCAGCCGACCTGTAACCTGATCGTAGGTTAGGAAGGCCATGTAACCTGGATGGGTCACCGCAAGCTGGTTCCAGTTCCTTATAAGAGACCTCCAGGGCTAAAAGTAAAGACACGTCGAGATGAACACATTTGAACACATTTCTCGTCATTTAACTTAACTGTTAGGAGTACCGGAAACTTTTTCTTACTTGAAACAGACTTGTGAAGATGTCAAACTCAAACACTGAGATGTGATCATTACACATGAGGTCGATGGTTGATTTCAGAGCCATGGACTCCATCCCTTCCTCGAACGGATGCACGCGTCTCAGCTGCTCCTTGAAGTTCTTCCACTCCACTATACACCTGGCAGAATGCATCATTAACACGGTGTGGATATGAATTTACACAAAGACACTCAACAAAAACAGAAAATACTTGTCACGAAAACATCCCACACTCACTTGCTGCCGAAAGAGCACCTCCAAAACACGTCTGGCTCGGTCTGAGTCACCTTGTAGGTGTCGCCTTGAAAGTATCCCCCTGGAAACAAGGCCTTCAGCTCCCAGAGCATGTGACTGAACAGCAAGGACAGTTTGATGAGGTTCTTCCTGGGAATGAAGGACACGGCACACCTTCAGTGTGGAGACAAAAATAGATGTTCTTTTCTTCCCAGGCCTCATAACGGCTAGTGCTCTCATTTAAGCATTGTGAGTTTTGTGAGTTGTTTAAATCTGCAGAACAAAAAAAATCATGTCTTAAGTTCAAACGCACAGACCTGTAACGGTTTGATGTGCCGGTGCCAAAAGGTCAGTTACACTTCCGCGGTGATAGCATTGATGTTTGTGTCAGGGGTTTCTGTGTATTTTCCAACCAGATAATGCAAAACTTTGGTCTGCGTGCATTACAAAGAGACGGCTGAGGCGCCCCGACTTCTCCTCAGACCAGGATCTGACCTGGACAACTTGAAATTAAAAGCGTGACAATGGTCATCCCATACTGTTGTAACACTTAAGACGTGTTTGCAGGAGGAATGGGACAAAAATAAGTGTTAAGTGTTGAGTTTAAAGGGAGTGCAATTAAACAAAGTTGTTAAAAAAAACAAAAAACAAAGGCCTTGAAAAGCAGGACATATGTATGTTTGCGAATATGAAATGCCGTAAGCTCGTGCCATCTGATTTGGGGTTGTACCACCATTCGCTGTTCTACAATCACTTATGTCTGTTTTTGTGTCAGTTGAAACAAGCGTAACTGAAGTATTGCCCATACTTTCCACAAACTCTCACTCTCTCATACACTTGCACACACAAAAGGTAGTCCAGCTTGCAAACAGGATGCTGGCTGCTGCATGCTTGTCAGTAAATACCACAAAATGTTCCAGCGGCCACTGTACCACATCAGGAGACCTTTAAGTGTCTCACTATTCTTAAAAGTTTCATTTTTATTTTTAGAAAATGGGCTTGCAATGGGTTTTTATCAGTTTCTTATCAACAGAAGCTCTTCCACCGGTTTTTGAGGTGGTGTGCACTGTAGTGCACCAAGCGAGATCTGACAAGTGCAAAAACGAACACATCAGGGAACATTAAAATAACATCCCTCCATGATAGGATTCCTGTTGAGATACCGACAAAGTCAAATGATCAAACAGTTCAGTATCGGTGTTCTGTCGCTTTATGAAGTTCTCATTTTAAACCCACCATATCCTGTCTGTTACAATACATTTTGACAAAACTCTGGAAATCTTAATTAGATCCATCCTGGAACTGAAGATTCATATAACGTGCATAAGTCTATCGTGTAAAGAGGTTGTAGCCTTTTCACCTCAATAAGAAAGAGAAAACCTCCACTGAGCGACGAAGTAAGCTGTAGTAGATGAGGTGGGTGTAAATGTGTGAGCCACATCTCTTGCTCTTGAGGGATTTGTGCATGTGAAAACATATATACAAAAAGAATTAAATACTGGGGTAAGGTTTTGCTGTTTTTGGACAATTGGCTGAGATGTTTCATCAAGTAACCGCACAAACCTCCTTCTCCTGAAAGAACAGCAAGAAAAGAGCCACAGTTTGTTTATTAAGTTACTGGGAGGCCGTCACATTATCACTGTACATAAGCGGTCAAATGCAATATATACACGCTGTTGTCCATAAAGTTGGAAATATTTTGTTTTTAGAATAATTTCGAAGTGAGATTTTAATATAAAACTTTCTATAATATTGCTGTTTACGCTTGTCTGAACAGTTCTTTGGCCATTGATGAATAAATACTTTACACCAGCATGTCATGTTGCTCTGCTGAAATTGGTTGATGTGCAAGAAAGTTGTCAGATTTGCATCTGCAACACTGATATTCCTGGCAGAAGAAGTCAAAAGCATCGATGTGCTACAGCACAATAATATTCAAACCTCAGGTTTCTCAGTTCTGTTTGACACTTCACCTGACAGCCAGCAGCATTCTTCAATGAGCTACGGATGTTTCATTGTCCAATGATCAATGTTTTAAGAAGCAGTCTGAGGGTCAATAAACCAACAATAAAAGAGGATATTAGAGCAGGATGTTTGAAAAGATAAGAAGATATTTGCACAATTTCACATCTAAGCCACAATGCATATACATAACAGATGTGATGTTCTACTTGACTGGCCATGCGGGTCAATCTGCTGTAAGAAGCCTATTTGTTGCGCAGGAGGAAGGTGAAAAATATGCAAACACTAGGTACACTTAGTGCAGTGTTGAGAGGAACCTGCAGCTCAGGGGCAGCACCTTCACCAGCTGAGCCGTGAACTAGAATGGAAAACTGACCATCAGATAAAATCAGCTTTTTGTGCTGCAGTCACGGTTTGTCCACTTATCTGACATTCAGTTGTACTACTCCGTAACTGTACTTTTCTTTAGTTTTATGAACAAAATGTACAGCTCAGTACTCAGACTGATCATTTTGCTGGAAGACAAACTACGGAACGACTTCAATACCGGAAATACCAGGTTTTTCTTCTCGCAGTACATTTTAATGTGACGAATGGCTTCAATAATATACAGCATATTAAAAAAACTCACACATTAAAGTTTGCAGAATTTAGTGTAAAAAGATACAAAAAAAAACATGATATTATAAAATTGTGGCAATACAAGTGAGTTGATAACCGCAGAGATAAACTGCACTGATCTGTGGCTAATCTCACAGATTATGCAGACATTTTTGATGTGATGCAGCAACTAATTAAATATCTCAAGCATGTCTTCATTAGAGAAGAAAAAGGAGAGCGTTGAGGGGAAAAATAAAATATCTGCACCACTTGTGCATGAAACGTAGAAATTAACAGAGAAAATGTCTGTTTGAGAGCAGATGATCTCCTGCTCTCTCTCTTTCTCTCTCACACAAGCTGCTCAAATTCAAAAGGCAGTGTTTCTTTTTCTTGTTTCTGCATATCAGCATCACAAAGATGCAGGTTTGGCCTTCTATCTGCCTGCATCATTAGTATTCCCAACGGGAACAAGAGGATGTGGCCAAAACCTTTAATAGAAAAATCCCTTTGTTTAACTGTTTGATGATACCGACTTTACCCCAAAGGTTATTTTGCAACTCTTGTGAAATATGGTGTAAAATAGAGTTATTCAGGTTCACTTAGCACCCAAGAAGAGGCTGAAGCGTCCATCTCAGTTGTTCAGAATTAGTTTATGAATATGTCCTTTACTCTGGCAGTTTCAAGTGTTTATCTTTTTCATTCTTCTTACTTATAAACATCAGTAAGCACCAGTTTCAGGATGCAGACAGCAGATTTGACAGATGCCGATGGCTGGCCACGGTCAGTTCTTTCAACTCACAGGATGCCAAGTCATGAAGAAAATTAAATGGCTAAATCAGTCTGAAAGAAAGATCATGATTCTGCTTTTGAGAAAACAATCTGTTTGAGATGGAAAGTAACTGTTAAGTATATCCATATATAGCCGTCTCACTCGACTTCCGATCGCGTCTGGTGATGAAGCGTGTTACTCGTGATGCGACGTCTCAGATATTTGGTTTGTTAGAATGAGCTGGGATGGAATTATGTTTGTTGAAACATACTTGAACAATTCAAAAGCAAACAGAGGAATCTTCACAAAACTCCACAAAGTGACACACTTGCTGTAAGTGACTGTCATCAGAACTGTAAAGAAAAATTTCCTTAAATGCAGATTGATCTGTGGAATAACCAAGAAAATTTCTGCATATGTAAATATTTAAAACTATCATGCAAATGTTAAACGTCTTTTAAATCACCTGGGGAAGGAGAGTGTCAGCAAATAAATCAGATCTGGATATTTAATCAAAGATTACTTCTTTTTTTTTATGTTGTTGTTTGAAGCAAATGTTTTTTTCATTATAATTCTCTTTTTTTCTCTGTTTCTCCTTTTTTTTATTACTTCTGTCTTGGCTGAGTTTTCCTTTTTTTCAATTATAGAAGGTTTCCCCGGTCAAATAAAAGGTAAAACTTTAATAATCTCAAACCGAGGACAAATATTAATTAAACTCGGCATCGTTGTGTGAACTGACCTTTTGAAAATCAAAATTTTCAGGCTGTAACAAACTTCATCTATAATGTGTGTATCTGATTTGTCTCATCATTTACACATTTGTGCCGTGAAATTTCCAAGTCTTAAAAAGTTTAAAAAGTCTCAAAACTCCGATGAGATGTGTTGAAAATGCTTTTTTTTTAATGTCCAACCAATAGCTCAAATTACTGCATTTGTTACATAAAAGGAAACTTTTTAGTTATCTTTTTAAAAAAGTGCAACGATTGTATTTTTGGTATTTTGCTTTGTAAATAAATTGAAGAAATTAATGATCTACTATACTTAACTTACTTACTTAACTTAATCTTGCGAAAGTCAATGAGGAGAAAATTGAAAATCACATTAATTAGTTTTAAATGAATTATTTTGCATTTATAAGTACTATACAATCAAACTTCAGTTCAATAAATTTGATAAAAGGCTTTTAACTTCCTACGGTCCTCTTACCTGTAGCTTGATGTCTCGTCAAATATCTTCTCTCGTCCATCTTTAAACAGCAGAAGAGCCCTCTCCGTCTTATCCAGCAGGTTTCTGACGTGGACTCTCAGGTATTTGGCCTCGGTCCCCCGGGGCACCTGCCCTCCTGCTGACCTGGAGCCTTGGTACGGCTCCCAAACCTCCTCGAGCAGCGTTGCTGTTTGGCGCACCAGATCTGGCAGGTATGGTGGACTGTTCTTCAGGCCCAGCCGGGGGTTTGTGCACAGTTCATAGAGCTTGTCCAGTCTTCTGAGGCTCTTCTCCATCAGCCGCCAGTCTCCAGTGGCAGGCGGCTGTGTGCTCAGCTTTGAGCTGTTGGAGGCTCCTACACCTGCCTCTGCCATCATTGCACCCCAGATGTCAGTCGGTCTATGAGTAATTGTGAAGGGTGTGCCGATTGTTAATGCTCTGTCAAGAGGGGTGAAAGTTCAGCTTTGAATAAATGTGAATATTGATAAGCAGAAAATGATCGCAATGCTCGACAGTGACACAGGTTTGTGGGCGTTTACAATGAGATTTGTCAGTGACCCTCGTACGTCCTCAGCTGGAACTGAAAAAGAATGCATCGTATCCTGCTCAAACAGCGTCCCATGCTGCTCCGTGCAACATTCAAGCTGCATCACCTTATCCAGCACCGGGCAGCAGGCGCAATCACATTATGAAAATATTAAGCACTTCCAGTAAGCCACTAATGTTCATACTCCACGCTCCTCTGTCTAGTCTTCAGAAAAATGCCAAAGTGCATGGGGTATAACATTAGTTCCGAGTTTAGAGGTTTCCTAAATAGGACAGATAAAAGAGGCAAAGAAACTGTTCAAACTTTTCTTTTACCCTCTTACTCCTCTTCCCCAAACACATTCAGCCATGCAGTCGTGCTCAAACGTTTAGCTCTGTGATGTGCTTACCAGCTTTCACCTCAGCAGCGTAACAGTCACATACTCTCAGGTTTAACAGCAGTGGTACATCCAGAAGCAGCACCACGGAAACATTTTCTCTGTCATGGCCTCAAACAAAAGTGGCTTCTTCTCAGTCTCTCTTCATGTCTCCCCCACTGTTCTCATTGTGTTGGTCTCAGGCTTTGATTAGTTTCCTGGTTGCAACAAGACAAACAGGGTTGTTTTCTTTGCTCTGTTGCTCAGGCGGACAAATAAAGAGAGAGAGAGAGAGAGAGAGAGAGAGAGAGAGAGAGAGGCAGATGGGTGGGAGGAAGAGAGAGGTGTGAACTCAAAATTAAACATTCAATGGAGTGAAAGCAGCACACTGTGCCCTGACACATAGATAGACTTATTAGCAGAAAGGAAACCTGGGAAATGTAAGTAGGGGTCAAAGTACCACCATCTTTACCTGTCTGTCAACAGAAAACACAGTTAACTGGGCAGTTAATGAGTTTAACTGTCCTTACATAAGAATATCATATAAACTCTGAGAGCATTCATATTCTGTTGCCTACCACCTTAGACTGCATCGAAATATATATATATATATATTTATTTTAAAGTGTTGTATTGATTGGCATAATTTCTTAGAGCAAACCTTTGTGGAATATTAGTTACCTTAGTCATTACCTGACCTTGCACGATTTTAGTTTTTTTAACCAAAATAAACCACCATAAACTTTGATCGATCCACGCATGCTGCTTCAGGGTGCGCTGTAATAACTCTGATTATTCCTTAACTTATCCTGTTGGGCCATACATTTTTTATCTATTCAATATTTCTGGCTCACGGTCAAATACCTGCAAAACATCGTATCAGCCTCAGCTGACCTTTTGCACTTCTTGGTGATTACAGAACATGTGCAAGCAAGCAAGACTTGGATTTTGTAAGCGAGGTAGCAGAAAATAATCTCCCTTCAGCAGCAATAAAATACTGACTGCCAGCTATCAAAATTCTTTTCCCATTTTACGAGACAGAATTTTTGTGCATGAGTCCACGAGTATGACTGCAGAGTCCTCAACGTTTTTCCACAAGGGGGAGACACTAACTTAAACTATCCTTTTCAGTTATCGCTGAAATCTGATCGTTTTGACAGTTTTTATTTCAGTTTCCAGTTTAAATGACTTTACCACCACCACCATCACCACCCCCTCATCTTCTTCTGAAGACAAGTATCAAAGCCACTTAGTAGTGAAAATGCAAACCAGAGGTCCGAATGTAGTTTGGGTATTTTAAAACTTAGTTGCTTGATGAACTTTAAATAACATGAGTTGATTGAGTTTGCTGTACTTACACAAGGGGGCCTCAGTTCATTGTCCACTATCTTCATGTTTTAGCCTATGACGTCAGGAGGGAACTCTGTCTTTGACATAATCAGCCACTAAATGTTAAAAGAGCATGGCTGTGTTGTTGACATATACTGTTTGTGCAACGATCAGTAAATCTTAGTAAACCTCAGCCAGTGTCTCATTCTGCACTAACCTGTATAAAGTTGAAATAGGTTGAATGTAAAAAGAGCAAACCTGTAATTTTGATAAACAATTACACCTCGCCCTAAACCAGACCGTAATGGTTGAGCACCCCGACAGCTGTGGAACATGTTTGTGCAGTGTCAGGGAATATTAGGGACTTTAGACAACAAGCTTGACTTTCCGTTGCCCACTCCACACTTCAGTGGAAAGAGGAAAGTCCCAAATTGACCCTGGTAATCAGACTCTCAATGAGGGCGGGGTAGGATAAGATTAAAGGCAGGAAGATGAGATTTGATTTTTGCTTGTGTGTGCATTTGCAGGTCTGTGATTATACTATGTGTCGTGATCACGTAATTAACCACATGCAGGGCTGAAGACTATTGTCATAAGGTTGGGCATTCTCTGTTTTTGTTCCCCCCCATTCCTTCCTTGAAGGTGGCCTGAGATTATATATGAGTCTGCAGTCTGGTAAAGTCATATCAAAGGCCTAGTGATCAATGTCCACATAATGGAGTGTAATTTAGATCTGAGAGTAAAGCCTGTTTGAACAAAAAAAAACAAAAAAAAACATCCCAAACATATATACATATTAGCCACAGTCTACACCATTCTGCAGCTTTGCAGACTGCAAAGAATCTATAGCCTATGATAAAAAAAAGAGACAAACACAGCATATCAGTCAGTCATTTCCATTTAAAACATCAGGATGGCGTTCCAGATATTCTCAACATGTGCAATTTTTTTTTAGGAACGTTCACATGGTTTCCGGAAGGAACAAAGTTACATTTGTGATCATACAAGTCCAAGAACACTGTTGTTTGCAGTCGTTTTAATGAAGCACAGCTTGGAAAATACTGCCTGTTCCTGACTGGATTCTGAATTGGGGTCAGCAGAAGTGATGTGACATGTGATGACCAGCGCAGCCACAAATCTAATTAATAACATCATTTGAGGTCACAGGCGATTTCTGAAAGGAAGTCTATCTTACAGGGTATTTGGGATTTTGGTACCTCTTCATTTTCTTTTTTTATTGTTCAGGTGTTTTATGTTTTGAGTCACAAAAACAGTGTCATATAAACCTTAGTAAAAAAAAAAAAAAATAAATAAATAAATATGTTGCTCTATAATGGAGGAGTCTGTTATGTTTGGGATAATGTAACAACCCAAATTGACTTTTTAAGTCATCCTTTACTGAATGTAACTATAAAGTACTTAAAACAGAAGATATAAACCGTTTTTTTTAATTCATTACGTCTTCACCAACGCAAATGGTCATATGCCATAATATGTGGTTGGAGCTCCTGCTTTGTTTTCTGCACCGGCGTCCCCTCCTCTTCACCATCGTGCCCTGAATATCGGAACCCACAAAATCTTCAACTTGTTTATCTCCTTGAACTTCTTAAGAAATTCACTGATAGATGTTTTCAACTGACATGCAAAACAGACAGATGTCTGAATAGTCTAAAAAAAATTAAAAAATACCACAGGGTATTCGGCGCGGTATTTCACTCCTTTCCTGCCTCTCTCTGTGTAACTGAGTGCTTCGATCAGTTTGTTTCGGTTTAAAACGAAAGTTACCATCTAGTGTCAAAAGCGTTCATTAAGGGCAGATGAGCTTTGGCGCAGCTGCACTCTGGCTGCTGTTGGTGCGCTGGGATACACATTCGTGCGTGCACTAAATGTCTACTGATTCCTCTTCGTCTACATTTCCATGAGTCTTTTAATTATACTCATTTCAAAAGAAAGGAAGCAGGGCAATAGTTTGATCGCAGATTATGTTTGTGTGATCATGGAAACTGCGCACAGCTGACCAAACTGGTCCAACGCTGGTCCAACGCTGGTCCAACCGTACATCTGAAACTTCTTCAGTTCATGCCGAGGGCCATGACCATGAACAGTGACCACCAGTCGGTTGCCTCTGCGCCGCTGGATTTGAGCACCACTCCGCGACGGAACGGTTGCGCCCGGTCGAGGACGCCGGAGCTGAACATTTGCGTCAGGGACGCGCAGGTGATAGGTGTCTCACCTGCGCCGGCTGCGTGCACGGTGACGGGTGGTTTAGAAGTTCCCTGCAACTCGGTCAGACCTTCTTCATCGGACAGAGAAATGGCTCGCAAACGGCCAGCGGACACATCTTCCTTAAAGCTCCCTTTTAGGAAACGCAAGATTCCATTTGAACCTGAGAGCCACATTCCTGCACCGGCTCTGCCGGTGAGCGCAAAGCACACTTCTCCGGCGGAAGACATGTACTCTGCAATCCGGGAGAGCACGGACGTTCGTTTGCCCAGACCAGAGGATGCAAACACGGCGGAGCTGCCACCGGTGACACCCTGGCGACTTTCAGGTACGGGAGGGAGCCTGGAACCGTATTCGTTTTGCTTAGCGCATCCTCGTAATTGCGGTGAACGACACTAGTCAACATTTTATCAATATAATTCAACACGTTTTTACACTTCAGTGACAACTTTTAATAGATGTCATTTTCCTGCCGAGCTTTATTTCCTTTATGACGATAATTTCTGTGTTTGCTGTGTTTTCTCTGAACACTTCCATGAGCGTTGTTAGAACATGGGCAGAGGAATCCCACATTTTTTTAACCGATTTTTTTTTTTTTTTTTTTTTTTAACAAGAAGGAGCTCTGATCTTGAATTTATAGCACAACATATGTATTTTGATAAAATAGAATGCAACACCACCTCTATTTCTACATTAGTGTGTCACAAGTGGTTATATTGGAGTCAATGTTGATGCAGCAGCTACTGCTGAGAAAATGCCCAGTCAGCTCTTCTGTAGTCATTCCTCCCCACTGTGACGCTTCAACTGACAGAAGTAGCTCACTAGGTCAACTCATAGCTGAATATTACACACAATCTCTCAAGCTATTCATGCAGGTAGCAGGATTCCACATTAGGAAAAAAAGAGATGCGTTTTGTCATCCGTTGCTCTTTTAACTTCTCTGTCTCCCACCTTTAATGATCCAACGTACATCTGCTGTGTTTCTGCCCCTCTTTCCTTTCAGTTCACCCAGTGTACTGCCCGCCCTTCGTCCCAGACAAGTGCCCTGCACTGGGTTTCTCATGTCAAAGCCTGCTGCCTAGAATCTCTGTGGCTACGCATCAAGATGAAGATGGAGACACGTATGTTGATTATTTAACTGGCTTACATCGGAAGTTATAGTGTGACTTTGTGGCGGTTAGTTTAACTTCATAGTGCTCATATTGAAATAACCGCTGCTCACAATGACCATGATTTACCCTCCTCCTGCATGTTCACTGAATTTTAGTCAGATGGGCGTTATGCATACATATCCATAAAAATGGTGGTAGTATTGAAAAAAAAGTTTTGCCATGATTGTTTGGGATGAGATCTCATGTAGGTTACTTTTTATTCTTTCGTTTATATGTCTCAGAATAACACTAAATGTATTCAACAGCTGACACATGTGGACGTCAGGCAGGCCAGTTTACCCTGTGCACATGGTATGACTGCACAAGTCATTCAGGCCATGTGCACAAATGCATCCTACATACCAGCTCTGCTGCTGGGCTTTCAACATATTGCTGAAAACCTGCCAGATGGTCCCTCTTCTTTATAGCCTGGGAGATACAGCATGCTATAATCTTTATTTTGTTACACCACATGATTATTGGTCCACTTTTCATTCGTGGATTTTGAATGAGATTGGCTACCGTTAGAAAGAACAGTTTTCATATTAAGTTTTAGGTTTAAGATTTCTAGTCAATAGAAGAATAGAACCATAGTTTTCAAAGGTTCTCCTGAGCCCTTGAGTCCTGCTGTTCTCCCTGAAGGCCCAAAGAGTCTGGTTAAACTCTCTCTTACGGTGGCTACTCTAGATTCTCTGCATCTAATAATTATATTATGGATGGTAGAAAAAGAAATGATAAAATTCATTGAAATCACACAAAGAAAAAGTTTAATCTTTACATCTGTAAGTCCCTGCCTTTCACAGAGCGACAAGCCACTCCTCTGCTCTGTTTCTCGAGACTCGGCCCAATTTATGTGCTCATACACGCAATAATGTTACCAATTTATTCCTAACATAGTAAGCTCTGAGATGATGCACCAGTTCTTTTTCTGTCTTTTTGGGCAACTTTGAACACATCTTAACCAACAATATGTACTAATCAAACATAAACCAATTATAAATCATAAACTGAAAATAGTACTTCAGTATTACATTTGCATAATATTCCCATGGCAGTCACACATTGGTGCCAGTGGTGGCTGTATGGGTGTATGCTCTTTTTTTTTTAGCCTTTAATCTACTTCCCCATGGATCACTATTGCCATGGAAACTTAAACTGCCAATCATCTGGTTATAAAAAGAAGTCAATACCAGTGATTCACAGAGCTGGACCAAAATATGTCAAGTCTCAGCTCATAACCATCTGACCTCATAAACAAAACTTTTGGCATTACACAACCTGGATGTAAGACATTTGGAGTTTCATCGCAGTTTATTTGTGGTCTCCGTGACTCACCTGATTCTACACATTAAACAGGTACAGTCAGTAACTCCCACTCTCTCCTTCCCTACCCAGCCAAATTCTTCACTGTTGTTTCACTTCTTTTTTTTGTTTTACTCACAAATGCTTCAGTAAATGTCAGCTGGGATTCTGATATAAAATTAAAGACAGGAAGATCTTTGCAGCCAGACTGAGTAGGAACTGTATCGACAGTTGGTGTTGGTCTAAATGTTATTTGTCTACAGTGGGGTCAGGGACTGGCAACGATACTGCCCACGGTGCGTGGTTTTCACATGAATGCAAATCCTAAACTTTAACGCATGGTTACTTTGAGTGGAGGTTCAGCACCCACCCACGTCCTAACTAAAATGACAAACTGACATGAGAGCACATGGGCACACTCATGCAGTCATGTGACTGAAACTAAAGCATGTCCAAGAATTAAATGGCTTTTTGATGTTCCAGTTTCAGAAAGTATCAGCATCATTTGCATACACTCAAAACAAACTCATGGTAGTCAACACTATGCTGAGCCGTAAGTCCTGTGACATACCATAACTGTTTTTATGTACCATATATTGCAATTAAACATCTGCTATTCAGAGATGGTGACATGGAAATAATGTGAATGCAGTGAATCAAAAATAATGATAAAAACATATAAATAAATAAATAAATAAATAAATAAATAAATAAATAAATAAATAAATAAATAAATAAATAAATAAATAAATAAATAATACAGTGTTCTTATTTTTGAAGGATGGACTACATCCATCCATTATCTATACCCGCTTACTCCTTCTCAGGGTCACGGGGGTCTGGGGGTCCGCCCTAGACAGGTCGCCAGTCCATTGCAGGGCTACATACAAAGACAGACAACCATGCACGCCCACATTCACACCTACGGGCAATTTAGAAGTATCAATTCACCTACTATGCATGTTTTTGGACTGTGGGAGGAAGCCGGACTACCCGGAGGGAACCCACGCAAGCACGGGGAGAACATGCAAACTCTACACAGAAAGACCCACCGGGCTGGGAATCGAACCAGGAACCTTCTTGCTGTGAAGCTAAGCACTAAGCCACCATGCTGCCCAGAACTCAGACTCCTTTTTGGTCTTGTCTGGCTTTATATTTTGCATGCACCTGTTGCATTTTTACAATATTACTTCTCTGGAGTGTCGTATGTATGCAATCTAAACTTGCAGGTTAAGAAACCCGTGTATATGAATATGTAAAGAGGAGCTCGGTGGTTATGTGGTACCAACAGTACTTGTTGCTTTGTGGTCGTGTGAAATTTAATTTGAATTCTGCAGAAAGAAAGATTCTCATCCCCCTGCAGTTATTTTCACACTGTGTATATGTGAGTATGTGCGTGTAAGCATAATCTGAGTGATGGCGTTCTCGACAGCTCTTGCGTCAATAGCCCCTTTAGTTTCGGGAAAACCAGTGAGAGCTCAGTTTTTTTACATGATTGTGGTTTTTCTCAGGTGTCTCTCTCGCACTCTCTCTCTCTCTTTTATTCTCTGTGTTTTTAAATGAATGGGTTCAAAAAACCCAAACATCCGCTCCCCACTTCCTCATTTACCGCTTTCTTTCTGCTTCAGTTCTCTCTCCTTTTCTGGTGTGTCATCTGCACTTTTGGCATGAGAATGATTTGATTTACTTTACATGTTTGCAGTCTATCAATCAGTGGGTTTACCTGCAATACCTGCTAATATACACCAAATCTAGGAATACCTGGAGTATGAAATTACTATGATCTCAGTGTTGCTGTAAGGTATATCAGGCATCACTAGGATCACTAGGATTTATACTAGTTTTTCCCAAAATGTCTGACAATATTTGAGTGCAAAAGTATAATAGATAAAAAGAAGAAATAAAAAAAATACAATCAGTTTGCATGCATTTCCTGTACAAAGACATGCTTTTGAATTCATCAGTAAGAAACCACTACTTATTCCTCTCTACTACTGAGAATGAAAAAAAATTTTTAAGAAGTTATCTGTTAAGTTGAACATTGTGTAATAAAAACCTGGAAAGTAGGGCAGCACGGTGGCTTAGTGGTTAGCACTGTTGCCTCACAGCAAGAAGGTTCCCGGTTCAATTCCCGGCCCGGTGGGTCTTTCTGTGTGGAGTTTGCATGTTCTCCCCGTGCTTGTGTGGGTTTCCTCCGGGTACTCCGGCTTCCTCCCACAGTCCAAAAACATGCAGTGTAGGTTAATTGATCTTTATAAATTCTCCCTAGGTGTGAATGTGTGTGTGATTGGTTGTTTGTATGTGGCCCTGGATAGACTGGCGACCTGTCCAGGGTGTACCCCTGCCTTTCGCCTGATATGCGTCGGGATAGGCTCCAACAGACCCCCGTGACCCAGAAACGGATAAAGCGGGTATAGATAATGGATGGATGGATGAAACCTGGAAAGTAGCTTGTTTTGTGTAACTGTTAATGTTGGCTAATGCTGTGTTGTCCCAACGTCAGCAGATCTAAAGAAATTTATTTGAATGTGCAAATCGATACATTTGCTGAACTGCTTTCATGTATGAGGCATTGCTTACAGTTATGTGATTTTACTTCTTGTGTGGAAGAGCTACTACAACTGATAGTTAAGTGCATTGCTGAATTGGAAAGGTAGCTGCACTATTATGTACTGTGTATCTCTTTCAGCACGTTTATGCTGTTATATCTCCAGGGAAAATGTAGTACTCCAACTCCAATACATTCATTTGCCAATTATTGTCATATTCAGTAGTAGTTTTTACCTTGTATCATTATACATGGTTCATTCGATAGTCAGGGTTGCACTGCAGATGTCTGCTGTTAACAGATATACAAGTTTATCTTATGGCTTCATTTTAATAAACATTGTAATAATCCAAAGAGAAAATCAAACACTACAGGAAAGATGATAAGATAACTGAAAAAAGATTTGGGGTTTTCATACTTTTACTTACATGACAAAGTCAAGAGTCTGAAAACTTCCTCAGCCACATCCATTTTCATCAAATGGCTCAAATTTATTCTCTAAAAACATCTTCATTAAAAAAAAAAAACAGCATGAAGTGGCATAAAGGAACTTTTGCAACTGCTAGGTCAGATGGTCCTTCTATTAGTGTGAATTTTACTTTGGTTTTACAACACTGTCCAAGATTTACTCTTTAGTCTCTTGCTCTGCCGCCCTCTTGTTTTCACATTCTCTTTCATTTTTTTACTCTCTTGAGTCTCTTGAGTCTCTCGCCACTACGATAATGTCCATCTCGGGCATCTCAGTATGTCCAAGTGCATCTCGAGTATATTGCATTCTCAGTTCCAGTCATATCTCACCACCCTTTAAAGTATCATGGCAAGGAAAAGTGTTTTCATTGTATTGCCTCTCCACAGGGGTGCCTCAAGGCTCAGTGCTTTGACCCCTTCTCTTTGCCATATGTGCCACCACTCTAGGCCAGAATATCCTTTCCCACAGCTTCTCATATCACTCCTATGCAGATGATATGCAACTTTACATGTCATGCCTGCTAGACGACCCTATGATCTCTGCATGAATCTTGGCTTGCCTCTCCAACCTATTTACATGGATAAAGGAACACCACCCTCAACTTAACCTGTCTAAGACTAAAATCCTTGTTATCTCTGCTCATCATTCAATCAACCAAGACATCGACATAAATACTACAGTGTTGTCCTGGCCTTCTTGCTTGCTCAGTAAAGCCGCTATGAAAGGTCCAGAATGCAGTCGCCAGATTGCCGTAATTGATAAGTGGCATGGCAGAAGGTGTTGTTGCACGAGGACAGTTTTCAACACCTTCTTGAATGTACAGGAGGACGATTCGGCTCTTGTGGCCACTGGTAACTTGTTCTACCATTGAGGAGTGACGTGTCCCCATTTTGGCTGATTAAAGATTAGATGTGCTGCTGCATACTGGACCGTTTTGTAGTGGTTGGCCGGCCTTTAGTCCTTTGTAACCTGCATGGGAGTGATAGTAGTAGAGCCAATATTTATGTTGATATTGAGGCTAAACAAATGATGGGCAGGGATAACCAGGACTTCAGTCTTAGATGGGCTATATATTGGGTTTCATCACTGACCACACATATCATATGGTAATCCGGAGATCTTGCACTCTATCTTTTTCCCATACACCTCCTTGCTTTATATTACCTTAACTCAAAGATGTTTTTGTTTTGAGAGCACAGACCCTTTGGGTGACACTTCAGATCTGCCATGCCCATCTATATCAGATGATCACACGTGATCAATATACAATGTAAGTTACCGCAAATCTGCCATGCGAGTAAATATTAAAAGCTAATTAGCTACCATTTTAGCTATGTTTTTGTTGATGTGAATGTGTGACTGCTTTTTAGATGACGTGTCTGCCTGACATCCTTTCTAGCATCCAGCATTCCAACATTAGAAATATGAAATTTAACCAAACTGCTGTTTAATATGCTAAATCAGGCATGCTTTGATACTGCTATAATGTTTGAAGAGACTAGATTTATGATGAATGCAAAACCAGATCCAGAACCCTAGTCCTTTAAAACTATAAATGAATCGCTTAGTTTGCTCAGAGTAGTTTTTCACATGACATTTTTTGCTCTGGAAGTTTTTGCATTGTGCACAGCAGGTGGTAGAGTAAAGCATAATTTCTTGTTAACAGGACTGTCAGCTTCCTTTTATTTACTATTCACACAAACTGACACCACATATCATTGTTCAGATGCTCCACAGACCACAGGATATGTAAAACTTCAATCTGATCAGTCATTCTGTCTGTACCTTCACCCTCCCTACCAAACAGGATACCACACTCATGCTGCCTTTAAGGCGCCTCTGTTCTCCTTTTCTTAATCTCTCTCTGTCACACACATATACATAGTTTATTTGTCTGTATTACAGCAAATTTGGGGCTCCTGTCTGCGTCAGTGCTGTTCTGCCTTGGGTTATCTCAGGCTGTGGTCTGCGCCACTTCCAGGAACAAGAAACAGTACAGTTTCATCTTAAGAGAAAAGAGAGAGATGGATGGATGCACACACAGAAAGGAGTAGCAAGAGAGATGCAATGATTTCAGCCCTGTATGAATGTATCTCAATGAGCTCAATGTTTATGGATGTGAGCTAAGCTCTGTTCATTTTTTATTCACCAAGCCAAACTGCAGCTGGCATTTGAGTTAACCCAAGCATCACAAACTCAGAATGACAACACCCCGTTCAAAGCCAATATGAACACCTGTCACTACATTTGACTGCCATGACTGATCACCCCAGTCAGTGCATTTATCACTGAGACACTATAGATCATTGCCTTTATGTTGTTGTTTATTTTTGTTGTCATTTGCATGTACACTAAACAGACGACGATCTGTCTGTATGCTTTTTTTTTTTTTCATAAATGCTTAGCTCAGTTACAGGAACAAAGACTATCTGAGGAAAGAACCGTCATTTTCAAATGACATAGAAAGTTCTGCTTTTTACTCTGATGTCAGTAGCAAACTGTTTTTTTTCACAGTTGCATTTCCAGTCTTCCCTGACACACCACATATGTGAATGTGCAAAAATGATGCATGTGTACATTTGCACAACAAAAAAGACAATATATTGGATCCATTTTTGTGGGATTTTTTTTAATATACACAGAATGGTGTGGCTTTGTGTTTATTTCCTGCAAAATGAAGATAGACTCATTCTTACAAACGAGACACATTTATCTGTTCAAACTTGACTTAATACCATCATCAAAAGATTTTGAATGTTTTCACAATTTAAAAGTATAAATCTTTGAATAGTATAAGAAACAGGTGTATTTGATGAATTGCTGAGAGGAAGCGTTGCAAGTGCAAGAAGAATGTAAGAACTTTATTTTTGACCTCATAGTTTTTTGCAAAGGTACTTTTAACTTGTTCTTAGGAAGAATCACTATTTCCTGTTGCATAATTATACTGTATCTCTGAATTTGTTATCCACTGGATGAAGCTGACAATTCAAACCACAGAAAACCCCTTTAAGGACATCGTGCAGGGCTATAGCATAGAGTTCAGAACATATAGGGTGAGAAAGAATGGTGCCTTTTTCTTTTTCTTTTTCTTTTTTAGTGACAACAGGAAGTGACATAAAACAAATCAGGCTCTTACTGGAAGCAGCTTGCTCTTGTAGTTTGAGAAAGAAAAAGGTAAAAACTGTTTTACTGTTTTCTGCTGTGAGCCTTCCCCCACTCAGTTTCCTGTACTTCCTTGTCCTGAACTCTGGCCTGTGTTTGTTCTTGTTCCTCACATATAGACCACAGATAGTGATTTCCCCTTTAGTCATGATAAGGGAGCGATAAGAGCTCTGTGAGTCAAGCCTGTATATCAATGGTACAACTGCCAGTGGGGTAGTTTTGATCGAATAGAATGTGGTGGGTTCTGTTCACAAAACAAACTTTAAACTCTTCATCTTATATCTAATGGCCAAAAATAGAATCAATTTGACTGCATTTACTTGAAACAAATAGTTCAGAACATCTAAAATGCCACTGCACTTATACTTGCTATGTAATTATGTGTTAGATGTTATTGGCATGGCTCTGCAGTAGTACAGCTACAACGTTCTGATGTTTAGTTATTAAAAAATAAATCTTACGTTATTTTTGTTCAACTCCTTCTCAGCATGTCCGTTCATTCAAACTATATGAAAGTGAATAACTCAGTAAAGCTTATCAGACCTACGTCATTATCCATCCATCCATTAGCTATTCCCGCTTTATCCGTTTCCCGCTCACGGGGGTCTGTCGGAGCCTATCCCGATGCATATTGTTCTTGTTCCTCACACCTGAACCTGTCCAGGGTTGCCAGTCTATCCAGCCAACCAATCACACTCATGTTTTTGGACTGTGGGAGGAAGCCGGAGTACCCGGAGGAAACCCACGCAAGCACGGGGAGAACATGCAAACTCCACATAGAAACACCCACCAGGCCGGGAATCAACCAGCAACCTTCTTGCTCTGAGGCAACAGTGCTAACCACTAAGCCACCGTGCTGCCTCTACGTCATTATCACTCTTGCAAATGGTCAGTTTTATATACAGTACTGTGGAAAAGGTTTTAGGCCCCTCTTGTGTTGTTGCGATGACAAAGTTTCTCAGATACAGATATAAAACACAGTGATGAAAAACAGCAATACCGTGTTAGAGGTAGATCAGTCAGTTGGCCAACTATCCAATTAGCCAATTATCGGCTACAGAAACGACCACCATCGGTCAGTCTGCAGATACTATGCACCCAAAACAAAACCATACAGTGTTAAGAAAAGTGAAAAGATGACTGTACAAGCAAAAGTTCATATTTATGGTCATATCCCTCAACACAGAGCACAGATTTAATGTTTTCTTATTTTTTTATTTATTTTTATATTAGGATTCCATTCTATAAAGGTTCAAGAGAGCCAGATTCCTGGATTTTTTATGTTTGCATCCTAAAGAGACTGAATAAATGTGATGATAGAACAAAACCTGGGATGACGTCCGCTTGCATGCTATTCACAAGCAATTTTCCAAACCCGTGGATCGTAACGCACAGGGAGAAGTGCTTTACACAAGACAACTTCGTAACAAGCAGATTTCACAGCGGCGTTACACATTGCAGATATGTTTAAGTTTGTTCAATTTTTAGAATGTATATAACCGTGTTGAAAACAAAAGTGAAAAATAGCCACAAAATGGAAATTCAGTGCTAATTTAGGAACAGTGAAATGCTCTAACAGCCAGCCCATAATAAGACGACCATTTAAAATAATCTTAATCCTGCTATAGCTGAGTCAAAGATCGTAACCCTCGTTACGGCAAAACATATATAATACCTCTGTATTAACCACTAGGTGAGTGCAGCATCTAGTAAGACTGAGATCATTTTAACACATAAAAACAAAGACTTGGCCATATGGCTTAACTTAGTGAGTTTTGATTCATCTTTTTCATACAAAAGGTCCAAATGTACATCTGAGGGTTGATGCAGGGGTGACACTGTAAATCCGTGTTACAGCAGCTTTACCAGAACAGAGCAGGTTAGAATTTGGACAAACAAGTTGTAGTTCTCAAAACAACATCCTTGCAGCTGTGTAAAAATCGTGTTAGGAAATCTCTTACTCTCAAGAGGGAGCTAAAAAAGACCCCAAATAAATCAATAGTTTCTGTGGTGTGAGAGCAAAAATCACAGAGAACTTCCTGTAGTAGTTACTGGAATTATGAAAAGGTTCTCGTGGTCCAAAAGTACCTATTGTTGACTGTGCACATGGACACAAGTACTATGACACCGTCGTTTTCCCTGATGTGATGTAGGACTGCACTCCCATCATGCTGTGTTGTACACATAAGTCGTGCTTTTTCCCAGTTTATGTGTAAGATCCAGTCTGCCATTGACATTTAAACAACCTCACCTGGACCCCACCGACTAGCAGGCCCCTGTAACTCTCAGCAAGGGAGGGAAAACACTTTCCAAAATGTTGAACTTTTGTTTTAAGTTAACCTTTCTTATTAGGGGATAGTGGTTTGGTGAACAGAAATGAAAATGAAATTATAATGTGAAACTCCTGCTCTATGTTATCAGGCATGTAGTACGCTTACATAATAGTTCTCTACACTCCCTGCTTGACTTAGACCAAAAATGTGTTTGTGTGTGTTTTTAAAATCACCGGGTCAGGACTCTGACGCAGTTAGATACTATATGACATGTAACATTTGTCTTCCATTTGTGAACTGTGTGTTTCTGTGTTTATTTGTGTCTATGGCAGAGCTCTCCATATAGCTGTGGTGCAGGGGAATCTGATCATGGTCCACCGGCTCATCCAACTGCTGGGGCTGGCTTGCAGAAGCCTTGATATCTACAACAATCTCCGTCAGGTGACGCAAATGCTTTGGTAACACATGTGTCGTTGCTTTGACCTTTAAATAATGTGCACCCACAGAATTTTTATGTAGTGCATCAGTCTAGTTAATGGCTTTGATTGAAAATCTGTGTTGTATTTCTTTTCAAATCTGACAGTTTGTTTTGATAACACATATGAAAGAGCTCTTAAATGAATGCCAGCGTTCTAGGGTATATGATGAGGAAAGAATAAAAGTGCATTGAGTAACAGTAACATGGACGATAATGCAAAAGGAAGTACCTTGGTTTCCTCCTTGCTTTGAAGTGCATTATCACTTACTCTTTCAGTCATGCTGGCTGAGGTTTAAGCACTGGAATTCACCCTTCCTGGTTTCTCCACCTGTAACTGACACAAGCCAAAGCAATGTCCATTCTGGGAAGGGCTATGTGTGTTTTCCAATGTTCTGTTTTATGTTGTGCATGTTTTCTAGCAATCAGTTTCTCTATCGTGAGGGTATTTTTCATGGTCGTCATGTAGGATTTACAATGTTGTGAAATTCAAAGGAGAGAGCAAAGATGATTAAGAGATGCAAAGATTGTGTGGAGTTAAGATTTTATAAATGTTTAATTCAGAAGTTATGTCATATCCTTAAGTCAAAACTGTTAGGTTGGTGTACTAGAGTGTGCTTAATTGTATTTCACGAGATGTTTTGTGTTTTATTTTGAAATTTAAATTGGATGACTAATATGTTTCGATGAAAAGTGATTCCTCGACTCTGTGATTTATGAGCCCAGCATGAGACGTGCGCTACTGTATGTTTACTGGAATGGGGCATAAGGAATTGCCTTTGAGTGTTTCCCAATCTCGGACTGTCCCAACCACTGGCTGCAAGCCAACACTTCCACATTTCTCCCCTTTTTGTTGTCTGACGCTCACTGACCTCCTTATCTGCTCTCTGCCAGCTGTCAGCTTTTCATCCTTCAACACAGAAAGCACCTGAGCTGTGTACCGCTGTTGTTCTCAGGGCTGGGGTTTCACACCACACAAGACAATGCAGACATGCTTACCAGAAATAATGCTGGTGCTATCAGTGGCTGTTCCTTTTCCTTATTGGTGAGGCTTACCAACATAGGTTTTGTGATATCCTGTGTCTGCCCTTTGTATGAAAATGCGTGCACGAAACACATATTCTCACAAAGACACAAAAACAAACTGTCTTTTCACACATACACACACACACACACACACACACGCTCCTTTTATGAAATATGTATTGATAACCAGAGGGGAGATTTAAAGGCACAGGTCCCGTCATAGTCAAATTTGCCAACCATATTTTGTGGGTTTGACTGAAAAATGAAGACATAAATAATATAGACGGATCTAAATGAGGCCAGGGAACTTTGTACTTTTCAAAACATAAAGTTTACTTGACAAACCTGGACATATTTTCCAGCATTGGCTAACTTCCCAAACACAGAAAGTAATTACAAATCCTGAGTTTCTGTGGTTTTGCATGTGGAACTTTTTGACTGAGTGTTACTATCACTACCGTTATCGAACAAGTGTCGTGCATCATTTGCCTTGCGCGATGATGTTTCGGAGACAGCTGTTTGATACTCCCACGATGGTCATGCTATCAGTGTGGCAGACAAAAACGTAGAAAATACCAGCCTGTTTGTTGCAGCTGTTGAGAAAGCTGTTTGTGTTGTAAATCCCTTAGGGGCCACCTATGCTGCAACACACACACACAGACAGTCACGTGCAGCAGATTTTAGAAAGCTCTGTTGCACATGTAAATGTTACATTTCAGGCAGCAATGCACCAATTCCTGTATGTATCTGTTTACTGTTGATTTGTGTCATGTTGATGGCATGTTGTTATATCGTGTTTAGTGCTCACATGCTTTAGTGTTTACGTGCACTTGAAGTATCTATGTTCCGAGAAGTCACATGACGCTCAACCCCACCCCCCACCCCCCGCCTGCCTTGCTTTGGGCGGTTTCTCAACATACCTTGCGCTGAGGTTCAGAGGGTAGTTTACAGGGACTTTCCCTTCCAGCGCGTGGTTCTCTGTCAGTCACTCTCTCATTGTTGCTTCTTTTTTTGTGTCGCACACTGCAAATGCATGTGGACAGTTTAGTTTAGTTGCTAACCAAAACCGACCGACTGATGCCAGCAATATAACTGTAAACAACAGTGACGTAAGAAAGATGTTGTGTGATTATTTGCACTGTGGGAATGGCTTCACCTTCTAGTGAAGAACACACACACACACACACACACACACACACACACACACACACACACACAAAAAGTCTTATTTTAGCTTTCCACCTCTCTGCATGTTTGGCACCACCTAAAGCCCGGGGCTGTTATTGTGCCCATAAACTTATTCTCTCTTCATCGTTTCATGTCATTCATGTTAATCAGTTCATTTTGCAGGAATGCAAGAGTCTGAAGACAGACTCACGGGAAAGTTAAGGGATTTTCCCTCGCTATCCTGTCTTTCCCTTGGACAACCTCCTGCCACTTCCACTTTTCCTCATTCCTCTGTTTCCCCACCCTAATTCCCCTTCAGCTCCCCTTCCAACCTTCCTCTTATCTTTGTTGCATTTTTGCTTAGTCACTCTGACATCCTTTACAGGAAGCCTGAGTCTGAGTATGCCAACTGTGAGACGTTTGCTTTGAAGGTCATAAAAGGCCTCAGTGTGGATTGTGAGTTCTCAGTTACGGGAGTGACTTAAAAATTACTTCGAATTTCACAAGTGCCATGAAGGTCATGGGTAAAATCTTTATGCAGAAGTGAAGACAAAGACTGTAAAATAAATAAGTAAATATGTAAAGTATTTTGAACTTGAATTGGGCCTTATAAGTCAAGTATTCTACATCATAAACACACTTAACATTTGTACGGAATCAAATAATTTGCAAATATCTCGATATTTGTACATTATGATGTTCTTACATGTAAATACACGTCACTCCCCTGCTGCAGATGTCTAAAACGATCATTTAGAAGTGAGGTGTGCACAGTCTGGCTAATGAAAAAAATAAGCTTATAGAGTACTGCACATATAAGTTCATATAGAGTATGTACTGCAAAGTAGTATGGTGTTGTCATGATTGTGATATGCTACTGTAAAAGTGATTATCACAAGATTATAGTACTCAAGTACTGCAATTTTAAGAACTTTAAGAATTTTAATATTGGCAAGAATTTACTCAGAAAAGTAAATGCTTTAACGTTGACTTTTGCTCAGTTTCGAGCTGGGAAAGGGTGGTAGGGAAATTACTCTGTAGCCGTGTGCAGGGATGTTGCCGATTGATGAATTAGAGTTAAAACTCCCTTTTGCTACTTTGGACAACTGCAGTTGTATCTGTAGCCTATAGTTGGTATGAATAGATTCATGACTTAACATGCTTATGTTTTTTAAATGCACACAAGTATGTTGGTTCTAATAAAGCACATTAGAGTGTTGCAACTGTGAGTCTTATGTTTTTGAAACGTAACAAGACTATGTATGCTTAAAGATGCTTAAAATATGTTTTAAGGTCTTTGCATGTATTTTAAAAGCTGGTAGCCAAGTAGAACGATCAGTTTCACAGTGGGGTTTTTTTTAGGAGTAGCACAACATCTGGGGGTGTTTGTGTGGGCTACTGCGATTGTTTGAATACAGCATTCTGCATATTACACTGCTGTAGTAGTTTTGGAAAAATACCGGTACTATAGTAAACTTAGTTCCCATCCATATGAAAACAAGCTCTGGACTTAACGCCAAAGTATTTTATAAAACCAGAGTGTCATCTATGCAAAGCTGGTGTTTTGGGGGTCTGTAAATGATCATTTTAGAAACCAGGTTCCAGAGTGGAAAGATTTATGTGGCTCCGTTGTTACTGCCTCTCCGAAACTTTTCTGAAACGCTTGCGTCATACATGTCACTCGTACTTGCAGCCATTTTCTCTGTTTACAGATTTCTAAGCATGTACGCATGACAAATACCTGTTTTTGCTTGTTTCCATCATAGCATCACAGCGCCTGGCATTTTATAGCGTCTTCAGGCATATTATGGGGGAGTGGTGGCCTAGTGGTTACAGTGGTGGGCTTGGGCGTGGAGGACCCAGGTTCAAGCCCAGGGCTCCCCACAATGGAAAATCACTGAGCCCCTGAGCAAGGCCCTTAACTCCCCGGGGCGCTGCCCTGCTAGCAGCCCCACTGCTCACTAGTGAAGCTAGTTGATGGGTTAAAAGCAGAGACTAGCTAATTTCGGGGTGCATCGTACATACAGCGTGTGCACGATGTCCACACTGACAATGAAAAGGAACAAAAAAAAAAATATATATATTGAGTACATGCGGAGCTCAGATTTGTTGCAGTTCCTCAACTGACCACTAGATGTTGGCTGCAAATCTCAGTCAATCTCTATTGATTCTCATGTTAAAATGTCCAACTTTAGATTTATTATTAACAAACTAGTTAAAAAAAATGTTTTGGTCTCAATTGTTTGATTTCACACCCATGACAAATCTGAGGGGGGTGCCTTTTGTTTTGTGCAAGAGAATTTATGTAAAGCAATACATTTATTACCTAATATGTCTGATTGACAGTTGACTCAGCCAATCACTAGCCTCATCTGTAATCGGCACACTGTTGCAAGTAGCTAAGCAACCACCGTTTGTGTTAATCCAGCGTTGGCTAAACGCACTTTCGCCGTTGAGTCAACATGTCCTCCCTTCCTCAAACCATTTTAATTTTAACTCCTTATATGTGTCTGTGCGTGTGTACAAGTCACTGGTTTCAGAGGAAAATAGCTAAAGGAAGACTCACACTGACTGGCGGAATTCCATTAAGAGACTCTCCTACAGCTCATAGTTTACTGGAACAAACCCTCGGTGTGTGAACACATACATACGCGCTTTAGTGAAACAGCAATAATGAAACTTGGAGCAACAATCTCTCCCTGATTGCTTAATTATTTGTGTAACTAAAATAGCAGTGCAGATTAAACAAGGATAAAAGAAAAGAAGAAACTTCCCTTTATGACAAAAAGAGTTATGAAGTGATTATCGGTGCCCTCTTTTTGGCCACATTTGACATAATTATAAACAGAATGATTTGTGCAGGCCTCACCCAGATGTATAGTCTAGATTTTTAAAGAGATTTAATTCAGCATTCGGTTCTTTCATTCACGTAAACACCCAGGTGATTTTGTGCAACTTTGATTTCTCTTGGCACTGCAGAGTGAACAGGTTCCTCCTCTTTTTGAATTAATTACGCACTCCCCTGTTTGGACTAGTTTTGTCAGAGATGTTTGCTCTGTGATAGGAGGTGAAAAGGTCTCACCTGACAACTTTTGAATTTAATTGCTGTCAACTTTGACTTGTGTGTATAGATGACATTGTGTATATGTAGGAGTGGTTTTTTGACAAGTAGGCTTATTGTTTTCTAAAAAGACTTTGCTTATTTTTTTATTTACTTCAGATGTTGACATGTCCTTACAAGACATGACACAGTAAAACAATACCCCTCAACTTATAACCTGGAGAACATAAGTGCAAACTTTGTCACTTTGCATAGTATTTTATTACCTTCTTTGCACACAGTTTTTTTTCTAAAAAAATGAAACCTTTAGACATGCATATTTAGAGAAATTAAAGTATGATAGGTTTTAAGAGAACTAAATTAGGTGTTTCACAATAGCAGATATTGCATCACTAATACCTGATAACTAACCAATGATACGTGTTAGATTTTCATTGTTATGGCTGTGAATATACTGACGTGTCTTAACTTTCATTTCTGCTGTCAACCTCCCTCAGACTCCCCTTCATCTGGCAGTGATAACCAAGCAAGTGAACATAGTGGAAGCTCTGTTGAGCGCAGGTGCTGACCCTGCCGCCTTGGACCGTCATGGCCAAACAGCGTTTCATCTCTGCTGTGAATATGACCATTCTGAGTGTCTGTCTGTAATACTCTCTCTGTGCTCGTCCTCCACATGCCTGGAGATCAGAAACTTTGAGGGTGAGTTGCTACTTACTGAGGAGGCGTCAGTTCTATTGTTTGTTACTGAACTGTCAAAAATTAATCTAAGTAGTAGTGAGAAGGTTTTCTTTATTTGTTTTAACACACCAGTGTATAAACTACATGTCTTATTTTCTTTTTTCTTAGATTCAACATTTGATGTTTTTAATCAACCATAACATTAAAGTAATTGCCAAAAAATTGCATTCTTATCTTTGAAAACTCCGATTTGACACTTGAAAGTCACTGCACCATTACTGGTGTGCTTTTTCTCATGTCATGAACGTACCTGAGAGTTCCCATCACACAGAGTAATTTGCAGTAGACGCACAATATTCAAATATTAAATTAAATTAACATGTGAAAAAGCAGAGAACTGAGCGCCCACAGTAGCACAGGGGATATGAATAATGTGAATCCAAGTTCAGGTCGGGGTCAGCCTGTTCAGGGGGTGTGGTGAAATGAGAGCATTTCCTTGCTCTGTGTTTGCCCACACTACATTTTGCAATATAACCTGAGACATTAGTACGGTGGTTACAAATCTATATCTAGAAGAACGCCCCCAGACTGCACTGTGACTTCATACTTTTGGTGAATCTAAAGTCTATTTGAGTCTATTTATTTTCATTATTATTTTAAGACATTTTAAATGACATGCTCTGTAAATGTTATCTTAATGCTCCATAAGTTATACATTTCAGGTGTTTAAAACATGTGCTGCATATTGCTTCTCTAAAATGTTTAAAAAGTCTTTTATTTTGCATGTTATCGCTTCCAGGTTTGAGCCCTCTCCATTTGGCTGTGATGCAAGGCCATAAGGATTTGTCAAAAATGCTGCTGGCTGCAGGAGCTGACATCAATGCGATGGTGAGTCCCCTCTCAAGCGCCACAGCTTTCAAAAAAATCATAGACTTCTCGTTTTCATTCACTGCATTCTCTGACTTTTTACAGCACTGTTTTTTTTTCCTTTCTAATCAGGACATCAAGAGTGGCCTGAGTCCCCTCATGCATGCTGTGGAGAGCAATAATGCCGACATGGTTCGCTTCCTCATCGAGGTAATGAGGTTGTGTGGGCAGGGAGGAAAGAGGAGACAGAAAGGTTGTGACTCAGCTGTGTTTAATAAGACTGGTTTTCTCTTTCCAACTCATCAGGGAGTTTCACATTCTTTAATAGTTGAGATCTTCAAAGGACAGGATCAAAATATTCAAAGATCACCTATTTTAGCGTTAAGGAGCTGTGCCTTACATGGGAATACTTATTTTTCCTCTTTTCATTAAGCATCCTTTGAAACCATAATCGGTTCTACGGCTCTTTTAGGTCCAACTGTTGTTTCATGCTTTATACTGAACTACTTCTTTATGAATCAAATTCTTCTGTTCTTCTGTCCCAGAATGCATGTGATGTCAACAGCCAGTCGTACAGCGGGAACACAGCCCTGCACATCGCCTGTGGCCGAGGCCAGGTGGACATCGTGCGGCTGCTGCTGAAGAGTGGTGCAGACAGTAGCCTCAAGAACTACCACAATGATACTCCGGTGATGGTGGCCAAGAACAAAAAGGTGAGTAAGAAAGTGACAGAGAGGAAAAACAAGGTGCATTATAAAACAGATATTGCTAAAATTTCTTTCTTGCGGCATTGTTTCCTCCTTTTTTTCTGGTTACTGTTCCCGGAAGAAATCGGGGCAGGAAAGCAGGTGACCTTAAAGAACTGGCCGTGATCTGTTGTGAATAACACCATTGTTCTAGTCCAAACTCTTGATCTCTCACTATAATTACAGGATGGAAAATCCCATCCATATACCTAAATTATGTCAGACTAAATTGAAACAATTGCAAAACCTAGTTGATTGAGCTCAGATTGGGATGAGAGGAAGAAATGGCTGGAAGACGAAGAGGAAGGTTTATGTGTGTAGCCTTCCCTCTAGAGGCCAAACCTGAGTGGTGCAGCGTTTCCTCCACCGCGTGTTATATTGTTTGAATTCATTATTTTAATGGTTGCAGTGACACTCACTGTAGGCCATGCATAAAGCTGGTGTGAATCTGGTCTTTTCTGCAGATAGCAGATGTATTACGAGGAAGAGGCTCCAAGCAGATCAGAGCACAAGATCAACACTGTGTGTCAGTATTAATGCATGGGAGCTCCTTCATGGAAAATGGTGAGAACGTTCATGTGAGGTCACAAACAAGTGTGTACTGTCACAAACAAAAAAAAGGACTTAATCTGAACACTTTGCTTGTGTTTTAGGGTCCTCATCTCCAAACCACAGTCATGGATCTTCACCTTCAATGACGCCAAACACCTCTCATCATAACACTTGCATCTCTCCAAAGACTCCACCTGCACCGTTTCGATATTAATAGCTCAGTGTTATTGTCCTGTGGAACCTGTAACTACCTCCACACAACCAAGCATCAAAGACAGTTCAAACATCAGCGCCTAGAACGTCCAGGATCCAAAGGGATGGCTGACCTGAAATAGCCAGAGGTTGAAATTAGACTGAACTGGACCTCACGGCAAAAGACTTTCATCTGATGGTCCTCCTTTGACACTGAGGTTCTGCAGCTTTGCTGCAGATACAGCTGCTCTTTTGGACCCTTCCATAGTGAGTAAACAAAATGAGGAGGCAAAAAGCTGAAGTGATCAGCAGGACATTCACATTATTCTTGCCTGGAAGAGGAGGCCACTGCACATAAACGGGGCGTTTGTGAAATTACTTGCATGTATCAATAGATGCATGACTGTCAAAACTCAGTAAACTTGAAGTGAACACATTTTGCCCATTTTGGCTTCATGTTTGATTAAAGACATAATATAGATTTGAAAAAGACATCCTTTGCCTTTACCGAACTGTTGACAAATACTTCACCACCGAAGTTAATATAGTATTCTTGTTTTAAATATTACCAAAAGACTCTGCACAGTCACATTGAGTCTTTCACAATTTCTCTGTTCAGGTTTGTCCCTTTTTCAACTATAGACGTGTTTAACTGTACATATGTGTGTATTCTATATCATTTAAGTTGTACATAGTTTTGTTTTTTATATATAAAATCTGTCCAACAGGTTTGCTTTGTGTTGTTGTTCTCATTATTTTCGTCACGCCCCATTTAACTTTTACGAATTTGAAAGGAGAGCTGTGATTGGTCAGTTGGAGGTTCTTGTCAGCAAACAGCCAATCCAAAAACGAGCGCGCGGCCATGTTGAGTTGTCAATATTCTGATAGAAGAGACAAAAGAGTGATAACCTTTTTTTTTTCCTCTCTCGGAAACATTAAATACCAAACTTACTTGAACTGCTGATTAAAGTTTAAGTCAGGAGTTAACGGGTAAGTCTCTTGAGTGCGTGTAGCAAAGTAAAGCTATCTCGGTATAAATATACACATACATATATGTATTTTTCATTGTTATAGATTATTTTCATCAGTCGCTCGAGTCGAAACTCGCACGAGCGAACAAACCTGTACGGGCCAGACTCTGGCCAGCTAACCAAGTCAATGGTTGATTTAAAAAGTAAACAAAACTAGCAGGTGCTCTCTAAACCTCACTTTATTTGTGGTTTCTGTGTATAAAGGTATGAAGCAGAGCCACGGGAGACGAGGTGTAAAACTGACGTTGTTAGCGGGGTGGCAAAAGCCACGTTGCTGTGTGAAGATTTGCGTTTGAAACGGTCGCGATGCCGAAACTTTTTACTAACTTCGCTGTTGGAAATGAAAACGGCGTGAATTTTAAATAACAGACCCGTGTGTGCGTTTTTGAGTTGTTGATTTAGGACTGCGCTTTAGTCATTAAATAAATAAGCCTACGCCATCGTCGCTGAAGTCGTTGTATAGCTTCATGGTCTCATTTTTTACAATATTGTAAAATATTACATTTTATGTGGCTGTTTAAAGTGTGTCTTATTTATGAAGTTATCGGATCAAAATTCAAGATTTAAAATCCACTGTATGAAAACGTAAAGATTTTAATAAAAAAAAGGCATTTTTTGTTTTAAAAAAACGTGTTTTTTGGTATTAAAGTATTCAAAGCTTCTGCTTTAATAATTTAGGCAAAATATAATTTGATTGGTTTACTAGTTTTGATTTTTTTCACACGTATACATCCATCCATCCACATATATACATAGACACACCACACCACACACATATATATATTCATAGAGATCGATATATATATATAGATATATATATATTATATATATATATAGATATATATATATATATATAATATATCTATCTATATATATCTATACTATAACATTGATGTACACATATATATGTGTTCTTATTCATCTTTTGTTGTGAAAATGATTGTGGTAGTTGAAGTTCTGCAATAGGATGCAAAGTTGTTTTTTGGTTTGGTTTGTTTTTTTTTGGTTGTTTTTTTGGCTAGAAGAAGTAACCACCTGTGTTTGTTTTTTGGCAGGCAATGGGAATCTCTTTTTTTTTTTTTTCTTGATCAGCCATTTCCAAAGCACTTTGCAAGCTGCCATCTCGACGACCTTTTTTGAAAGAAGCACAGGAAACCAGAACAAGACGAGACATGCGTTTGAGCATTGAACAAATATAGTCTTGCTGCGTTAAAGTAATTCTGTCATGATGTATACATCTTTCCCTTTATAGCTGAACCAGTGATAAGCTCCAGCATTGAAGTTTCTGGACTTTTTTGTTAAAGTAACAAATCATATTGACTTTAATAAAAGAAGATCAGATTAGTTAGTCTCTATTTTGAAAGTATAATAAAGCATATAAAGCTGCAAACAACAACAAAAGAAAAAATAAAAGCATAGGTTTATTTTAAGAATAAGATCACACTGAAATAAACATTCAGATAAATATTTTTTTTATCTATTTTTTTCTATTTATATAAATTTTATCTCTCCCTTTTTGGAGAGTTGTAAATATAAGATATTCATACTTCGGTTTCTTCAGTCTAAGACATCTGATTGTATGCACAATTTGTTCTTTAGGAAATAATTATAAAAAAAAGTTTCTTCCAACTTCTTTTATATATATATATATGTATATTCACATATGCATCAATCAAAACAGAGCAGTAAAAAAGAGTCAGATATAAATATTACACACTTGGAAGAATTCCCAGTAAAGGTGTTGAACTGATGGCTACTGCAAGAACAGCGAACCCATCACCAATGATTGGACTGAACAGACCAACAAATGGGCAGCTCAGGGGACAGTCCAAGCCGGCTGGACAGCAGTCAGGACTTTGTTCAGCTGGCCAACAGCCAAGTGTCCCCCAGAAAATGACCAACATTCCTCTGAGCAGTGGAGGCATCAAGTAAGATACTGGTTAGATTATTCCTGATTTTAAAAAGAACGCTGTTCCCTTTAATTGATACAGGAATCTCCATGAAAACCCTTTATGGCTTCTAGCATATCATTTTCTCAAAAGTGTTCAAACATAGATGGTCCTCTTCAAACCCTTCTGCATGTTTATTTGCCATTATGCCATCATGTCTTTGCTGATTGATTTTTGTTCTTTTTTTTTAAAAGCAGAAATTTTATCAGAATCTTTTTGCAAGTCCAAGTTATTTGAGTTAAGCCAGCACTCCACAGGGTCTGTAGTCTTTTGCACATCAGGTTTCTCCACAGCCAACATAAGCTCACATAAGGCTATTATATGAGGTCCCCCACCCACAAACAAACACAAACATTAGATTAAAATGATGATATTTAAAGGTTAAGTCACCAGAAATGGTGGGGCATTGCATGAAAGATATCTGTACTGTGTCAGGATTTTAATATATTTTTAAAAAGAAAAAGGGGAGGGGGGCAAACATTCCCAGATAGAAGACGGAGATGCAAGTTAAACACCACTAAGTTTGGCCTTCAGTCACAAAAGAGCCAACTAACAAGCAGCTTTCTATTTTTAAACAGTTTACATGCATTTATTTGTCTTAGTCTATTACTCAGCTATGACTGATTCTATGTTATTGATTTATTGGTTGTATAGATTTATTGTAAGCTCTTACAACTAGGTTTGGTGATGACTGGAAGAAGTGCCTGGAGCTTCCTCCAAAAGACAATAGGGTCAAAACTACGGTAAGGGTGTTGTTGGCAATAACAAACATGATTTTGCACATTTTGTCATACAACTCTTTTAACTGTTTTAGATTCAGTCCATTGCCTTCCTCGTAATTGTTTGAACGAATAATGGTTAACATTCTCTGATACCTAGCTTTTACGTGTAGTTGTGTTGAGTAAAGCTTCACCCCTCTTTCAAATGACTGCTGCAGGTGTGGGTCTACAGTGGGAACAGCTCTGATCAACGTAGTTGGAGTCATAAGTCCCAGATGCACTCGTTAATTTTCAGTGATGGTGCTGCAGATCACTTTGCTTTTACATGAACACTCTGACATGGAGGCTCTGAACCTGACAGTAACTCAATAGACACGGAGATGGCACTTATTGATATATTTATTTTTCTTTTTATCCTACTTTTACTTGTCTGCAAGACAGTTGGTATCTTGCTCTCAGTTGTGTCTGCGTGGGGGTGGACTTCTGTCTCTATTCAAAAGTAATTCACTCCCCCGACTGAGGCGTTTCTGCTGTGTTTCCCAGGATGTGACATCAACAAAGGGAAATGAATTTGAAGATTACTGCCTAAAGCGAGAACTTCTTATGGGGATCTTTGAGATGGGCTGGGAGAAACCCTCCCCTATCCAGGTAAATAAAGTAGCCAGAACTTGGGTGCTTGTGTCCGATGGGAAGAGACCTTGATTTTGGGAATAAGATTTCCCCATGGCCCTGTGACTTCCTGTAATATTGGCCTCGGACCCATCTCATGATTCATATTATTTTAGCTGTAAAACTTATCAATACAGCTCATAAAGCTTTTCCTTACTTTCTTTACTTCCTTTCCTAACGTATTGATCCTACACAATCAATTTTGTCACTAGACATCATCCCTCTATTAGGACAAAGCTGTTTGGAATGAGTGTTAACATGGAGAATAGTTGTGGATCACTGGATCCTATTATTTTTACTTGATGCATCTCACTCCTCAACTTTGTCCACTGTGGGGCTGGGATCATAATGTGATGTACTTTTTCCTCTGTATTCGAGCAGCAAATTGTGCAGTTCTGGGTATAAACTGAGTTTATTATCAGACCTTCTTGTAATATGTTATTAGTATTTTGGACAACCCTCTACTTTTACATGTCATTTGGAAGGCTTTTTTAGCCCCGTCAGCTTTGTCTACTCAGAGAATCATGCTCATTTTGCTTACTGGACTTTATCTCTATGCCACAAGGAGGAAAGCATTCCTATAGCTCTGTCAGGCAGAGATATCTTGGCTCGGGCCAAGAATGGAACAGGAAAAAGTGGAGCCTACCTCATCCCTCTCCTCGAGAGGATAGACCTAAAGAAGGATCACATACAAGGTGAGTTTCTCTTGTCTGTCCAAGAGCCATGTGCTGTTATAGCTCTTCTGTTTGCAAACAGCTTTTTTTTTTTTTCTTTTTTTGCGTGCGTGTGTGCGTGCATGCGCGCGCAAACTTTCTCTGTATTTCATCAACCTTCACATTTCATCAGCCCCTCCCATTTGTGTCTCCATCCAGCCATAGTGTTGGTGCCAACAAGAGAACTGGCCCTTCAGATGAGCCAGATCAGTATTCAGCTCAGCAAGCACCTGGGAGGGGTCAAAGTCATGGCTACCACCGGTGGAACTAACTTGAGGGATGATATCCTCCGTCTGGATGAGACAGGTTAATGTTCAAGGCAAAGTATTCTGTATTAATGCTGGTTATATGTCAACTAACTTTGCCAACGGGTTTTTGAGTCTTACTTGATACAATAATTTAATTTGACAGTTATACAAGTTTAGCTACTTTGTGAAATAAAGCAGAAATGTATTGTGATGTGCTGTTTGTGTCTCTTCAAGTTCACGTAGTGATTGCCACACCAGGCAGGATACTTGACTTGATGAAGAAGGGTGTGGCAAAGATGGATATGACACAAATGATGGTGATGGATGAAGTGAGTTTAGCACAATATAGGTTTTATTTATTTTTTCTTTTTGTATTGTGACTGTTTATCTTTGCACATGATAAGCAGTCTCTGCTCTATTTCTATGACCTTTTATGCAGGCAGATAAGTTGCTGTCTCAGGACTTTTTGATCCTGATTGAGGATATCATCAGCTTCTTGCCAAAGCATCGTCAGATTCTGCTTTACTCTGCCACTTTCCCCATAAGTGTCCAAAAATTCATGGTGAGAACTCAACAACAGCTGCAATTCTTTGTGTATCAGGTCCACATGTTGCAGTGTTTTACTTCAAAATTAATGTATCCCTTTTTATCAGAATCGGATTTTATTATAATCTTATTTTATAGTTTTGAAAAAGTCATTTTTGTGAATGATGCTTGAGGAGTCTACATGGGAAATTCTGTCAGTTGAACTACATTTTTAAAATTTTTGTCAACATGTAGAGGACCCAATCATGCATTTGAGTTTTTACCTGCAGTTTCTTTCACTGTTTTCTCAAATGTAGAATATTTAATCACTTATTACTGTTTTGTGTCCTTATTTCTTAACCACTGTAAACTGCAATAAAATAGAAAATTAGGTTAAGAGTTCAGGTTTGTGGTTTTTTTTTTTTTTTAACTTTCTAACAGAAATGTTTTAGCTGCAGCTGAAGTATTGTGACTGTTCTCTCACAAACTCTTCACCTCAAACTCTTCCCCTCAAAAACATCCAATGTGCTAGAACTTTAGTGATGAATCTGCACGATTCACAAAACTTGCTTCTTTTGGGTTTTTTTTTTAATTTTTTTATGTAAATCTGTTTGTTACCTAGGCTTTAAAAGGTGTTATGAAAATAACAAATTTACTCTGTTTAAAAACAAAAAACCAGTGGGTTCTTAAGATATTTTGGTTATGTTTTCCAGAACAAGCACCTGCAGAAACCCTATGAAATCAACCTGATGGAGGAGCTCACATTGAAGGGCATCACTCAGTATTATGCCTATGTGACTGAAAGACAGAAAGTTCACTGTCTTAACACACTTTTTTCTAGGGTGAGTGTTCAAAAGATTCATATTATAGAAGATTACAAGAAGCTATACTATGGAAAAAATGAATTTCTTTTTTTTTTTTAAATGTATTATTCATAGAAAAGGGTTATGTGCATGAAGACGTTGTTTTTATTTTTTTCTTAAGCTGCAAGTTAGTCCATTTTTAGGACCAGGTCTTAAAATTGGTTTAACCTAATTCTTTTTTTTTTTTTTTCATGTCTCAGTAAAAGAGGAAAACAACATTTTATAAACCTGTGGTTTCTTTTACAGCTCCAGATCAATCAGTCAATCATCTTCTGTAACTCCACTCAGAGAGTGGAGCTCTTGGCAAAAAAAATCACCCAGCTGGGCTATTCATGCTTCTATATTCATGCGAAGATGATGCAGGAGTACAGGAACCGGGTCTTCCATGACTTCAGAAATGGATTGTGCAGAAACCTCGTCTGCACAGGTAGATGAAGTGCTTGATGCTTGAAACCTCAGATCAACTTTTGAGAGGTTAATTAATATTCTCTTTCTCTTTTAGACTTGTTCACTCGGGGAATTGACATCCAGGCAGTAAATGTAGTCATAAACTTTGACTTCCCCAAAAATGGGGAGACCTACTTGCATCGTATTGGCAGATCGGGTAAAGCTTAACATTTCATGTTCTTATCAAGAAGTCGAGTTTTTTTTTTTGTTTTTTTTTTGTTTTTTTTGTTTCTTTTCTTCTGTCACACACAGTTTAATTCTATATCCACACTTTTATATATATTCCCTCTCCTTTCTCAAAGGACGTTTTGGTCACTTGGGTCTGGCCGTCAACCTGATCACTTCAGATGATCGGTACAACCTGAAGACTATAGAGGAGCAGCTGATGACCGACATAAAGCCCATCCCCAGCAGCATTGATAAGAGTCTGTATGTAGCAGAGTTTCACTCCATTGACCCAGATGCCAATGATGATGAAGAGGGTGCATAAACTTGGAAAAGGGAAAAAAAAGAAGAAATTAATAAAAAAAAAAAAACAAAAAAAAAACAAGAAACTGGAAGGAGCTTGAACAAAAGGTCTGTTTTTCTAATGGCTTAATGCCAGTATCGATTCGAAAATATTTGAGGTTTTTTTTCTTTATTAAATGAGTCTCATTTCATCTGCTTTTCATTTACCCATCTCAGACGTGCTCAACTTTGTGCATGCCTGGTGCTAAACCGTGCAAGACTGTCTAGACAGTGATGAGTCAGGAAGTTCAGCTAATTTGCATCATAAAACAAGTGAACTCTCAAAAAATAAAGTAAACCTCTATTTCATGTCAAACATTGACCTATGCCTGTGGTCTGTTTACAGGAAAATGTGCAGACATAAGCATGCTTTAATGCTAATTTACCTTTGGTGGGAAATGCAGATTGGGTTGGAAACACAGGTTATTGCACCCTTTCATCCCCTTTATTTTTTTTTTTTTATTTGAGTGATATTGTCTGAAGCTGAACTGTTGTACTTCATTATTTTGCAGTATGTGACATCTGCAGGTGGTGGGACAGTTTTTCAGTCAATGACAGAACCTAAGTTAGACGTAAATTAGTTGAAATTGTTATGTCATTGTTAATAAATCTGTTGAAACAGCCAAGTTAAAATGAGTTCATCATCTGTTCATTTTCTTTATTCTGATTAAGGAGGTTTGTAAATATACTGATGGAAATGGTTTGAATTGGTACACAGTGTATTTCATATTGTTAAATACATCTGAGCACTCAAATACCTGCAAATAGATTTCCCCCTCTTGAGTCAAGAAAGATTAACTTCAGTTTTACATGTTTTTAAGGCTTGTCCTCCTCGAACTGTACAACAGTAGTCGGCTTAGAATTAGACAAAGCGGATCAACACTTGCTGCCAGCTGTCTGCTCTGCAGGTTTGAGAGCAGCAGCTCGTCACACACTGAAATCAAACGCAGCACCTGGTATTTATCATACAACATTGGCTACACATCACACTTTTCTTCTTTTTGTCTATAGTAAAATTATTTAATTTGGGAGCTTGTTGGCCGTACATGTAATAAACTTGCAATTGAAACTGCCACTTGAATACTGGACCATTTCAACTTTTGTGAAGCACTGTTACTGATTACAACCGTTGTACTCTTTCACAAACGGAAGTAGACATTTATTTGGTACTTTGCTTTAGGATAGTTGATGTTAAATATTAACCTTTACAGACAGTACAGACCGTAGATTGGTAATGTGTACAAGCTGCTGAAATGTAATTTTAAACAGTTGTATAAAGTAACCTGAACCACTTTTAATATGTTTTCTTTTATATAAATGCAAACTGTTGGATTTGTCACCTTGAAGGCCACAGGAGTACGCTGGACATATTGAGATATTCATGAGATGCTCTGTTCTTTTGTGTTTTCTTCTGCTTAAAAGCCTACAAAGAAAAACTGACAAAAAAGTTAAAGTGACACATTTTCCACAGGAGCCGTGCATCATTATTATGCTTTAGGCAAAAGTGACACGATAAGGTATTTACATTTTCTTAATCATCACAAAAAAAATCAATTTGCAGAAACTGACAAAATCAGTACTGCACTGATGTTGGATCGGATGTGACATCTGCATCTGCAAGTTGTTGAGTTGCTGCCTAAAACTTTCTCTTCAGATGTTGGCATCGACAACCAGGTGCAACTTATAATGTGACATTTGTTTGTCGTTTCTGTAGCTCCCTTGTTTATGTTGGCAGCAGTGATTTTAAAATAATCTATTAAATTGTGTTTTAAAATCTCATCTATTGCTTACAGTGAAGTTAACCAAATGATCTGTTTTCTCAGACTCAGTATCTGGTGATGCTCTAACAACAGAGCAAGTGAAATAGTGTTGCTGATAAAGAACTTCAGATCAGTATTTTTGAAATCATTTGGAGAATTTAAAGTCGTGACACTAAAACTTTAGTTCTCAGATCCTACTAGTAATGAACATGACACAGTGAGAGCACTTGGTTAACGTGTTAAAACCATTTAACCCATTTTTTATTCTGGCATGTTGGGAGTTTGACCTTTTTCTTTGCAGGATTAAGACCCACTTGGGTTTAAATGGCCCGTCTGTCCCATTTAGAAGAGATGTAAAAGGATTCCATCAGAAAAAAGGCCACTAAAAGCTACGAAGCATGAAGATGGATTGGAAAGATGTGAGATTGGAAATTATACTGCATCTTTACCTTCTTTTTTCATGAAGTGCCTTGGGCTGACATCAGATTCCCTATCTCACCTATGCTCCTGTCTGATCTCAATAATAACTGATTGGATTAGAGTTTTAAAAAGCAAAGCTGCAGTTTATCTATGTGTGGAAAAACAAGCACTCATTTGAACAAACCGCAGACATTTCAAGCTTGAACTGCTTAAACTACACTATTGCCTGGGATTTACAAACTAATTACACGTGTGAGGGTTTATGTTTAAAATTGAATAGTGTTTATGCTGAGAGTTTTTTTTTCTTTTTCCCTATTTCTGTTGGAAGGGATTAGATGCACATGGATGGTGAGGGTGCACTTTTAAAAACAGTTGGTTTAGAAATGTCGTACTATAATAGACCTCAGTTTAATTGAGCTTCAGTGCAGCCAGCACTATTGTAAAAATAAAATAAAATAAAAACTTTTAAATTAAAGCTGTGAATGGTACAATTTTTAAAAAATGCCTCAATGAACTCAGACAAGTGAGGTTTTTTTGTGATGTGTTTTCTTTCTTTAAATGTGTATATAAAGATCTTCATCAGATCAGACTAAAAGAAGAAAAATTCAAACCCGCTCTTTCAACTTTATGTGGGATGACCTCTTTGCAGGATTCTGACCATAATACTTTACATATAACCACGATACCTGGAATAATAGGATGCATCAGAAGTATGATTTAACTTGTGTCCATTCTCACGGGTTTAAATGTGTTCAAATGTGTGTGTGTGTGTGCATGTGTGTATATGTATATTTATTTATTTATAGCTTCATACTAGACAACGTTATGTGTTACACAATGGTTTTGACATGCCTGAGATTAATCAATTAAACAAAACAAAACTGGTAAAAACACTATTGTATAGGAACTGTTGGATAACTATTGTAAAGGAAGAATTGTATAGGAACTTATTCGGTTCCTAATTTAAAAAATAAATAAAAACCACATTTTTGTGCCAGTTCTCTGGGAACGCCGTTTATCAATATGACATTGTCCTGAACGTTATTATGCATGATAGGCTCTGATTTGTCGTATTGGTGACCTCGCAGGTTTGGTAACTTCGTGAGTGAACTCGGGAATACCCTTGGAATGTCATTCAGCCTGACATAAACCGATGCTCAATAAATGAACCTCTTCAAACGTCACCAGGACTGGAGGTCGTCCTCACCGTGGCTTCAGCCAATAGCGATTGACATCAGCCACCAAGCAGCCAATCGGCGGCCAAATTATGGGAAATGGGCGGGCCGCTGTGAGCCACGGTCACAGACGTTGCCGTGAACTTTGCCGGTGTTGAGCTACCCCCTGGGCCCTAACGTCCGCGTAAGTAGTAAAACTACAAATAATAAATATCGGCTTTTTAATGGCGAAGAGCCGCTCGTTGTCTCGCTTAGCTGCCTCTGGGGATTTAAGCGGCCGCGTTTGTGTTGTGTGGATGAACCGGTCTCGTGGTCGAGTCCACATGGCTGCCTAGCCAGCTAGCTAACGCGCGTCCCCGCACCACCTCTAATAGGTTAAACGCAGTTATCTGATAATTGCCGCGTCTTCACCTCCAAAGGTGCCGTCTGCAACGAAACACAATATGCAGTTTGATATTGGTTAGAGGTATTGTGACCTAGTGCGCGTTTAGGAGGGGACCGGACTGGGCCTCAGCCGCAGCCGGCCGGCCGGCCGGACTGTTGGCGCGGCCGCAGGGCTGCAGGACTCGACCAGCCTCGCAGCCTGGTGGTGGTCGCATGCTTGGCTGCTATGGAGACGGAAAAAAAGAAAAAAAGCTTGGTTGTGTTTCAATCACACACCTCTCAGGTCACACAAACCAGTGCATGTCGGTGGTTTATACCAACCTGAGCTAGTGGTTTTGCTGTCAAGTACCGTTGTCCCGGTATGTGGATGAAACTGTCTGTCTGTCTCGTTTCTAGTCTGTTACAGTGTCAGAGTATGGGCAGTGTGTTGGCTGCCGCCTCCCCCGGTGCGGCCCCGGCTGCAGCTGCAGCTGGAGGCGGTCAGGGGGTCCCAGGGTTGGTGTCGGTCCCTCCTGGGTTCACGATGCCCCCAGTGTCTTCCGTCCCTCAAACAGCTGAATCGGGCCAGCAGACCACAGATGCAGAATCCAAACTCCCAAACCCAGGCACATACGAGGAGTGCCACCGGAAATGTAAAGGTTAGATTAACTGTTGACAGTTGACGTGTGTTGTTGGTGTATTTCTTTGTGTTTAGTTAACTTTTAATGAATGCTCCTATGGTTCAGATGCAATCATTTGTGTGATATTGTTTTAAAATGTGGTTTTATTCTTTTAGAGGTGTTCCCTCTGCAGATGGAGGGGGTGCGATTAGTGGTTAACAAAGGCCTGAGTAACCACTTCCAGGTCAGCCACACCGTCACCCTCAGCACCCTGGGTGATTCTGGTTATCGATTCGGTTCTACTTATGTTGGCAGCAAGCAGACAGGACCAGCAGAGGTAATACTTTTTTATTTCCTAAAGGATTTTAATAATCTCCTGAAATTATACATAGTTTTCTTCCATAAATCTGATCAGAAGAGTTTTTTCATAGTGTTTTTTTTTTCAAGTTGATTTTAAACACATAGAATGGAAGCACTAATTATATATAAGTGTACTTTTTTTGACATAGTAAAACGGTTCTCTTAATGATGTAGTACCCTGATCATTTAATTAATGCACAGGAATTAAGACGGGCAAATTTGATTAAAAAATGTTGTATATGAAGAAACCTGTACCACACAAGTGGAAAAAGTAGTTTAATTTGAAACATCATTGTTCAAAGCTGCTGAACACTCAAGTAAACATTCTTATCAAGGTGTACAGAAGCAAAGCACAGGGCCAACAGTATCTGCACTAGTAGTAGTAGTAGTAGTAGTAGTATCAGTAGTAGTATCAGTAGTAGTAGTAGCAGTAAGGTGTACAGCCCAAGGCTCCCCACCACTGAGTTTAAGTGTCTACTAATAGTTGTTCATCTAAATTGAAATATTAAATTGTATGTGTTGTACCTCCTAGTCATTTCCAGTGATGGTTGGAGATATGGACAACACTGGCAGCCTGAATGCTCAGGTCATCCACCAGCTCACAAACGCTGTACGCTCCAAAATAGCTATCCAGGTAAGGAAACATCTAAAGGGAACAAACTCGTAGATTTGGTCTTGCAGAGCTTATGTTCAACATTTTATTTTATTGTTCAGATAATCAATCTTTTTTTTGTTTTTTTGTTTTTTGTAGACCCAGCAGCATAAGTTTGTGAATTGGCAGTGTGATGTGGAGTATCGTGGTCAAGACTTCACCACTGCCGTGACCCTCGGAAACCCAGATGTGCTCGTTGGATCTGGTATGACTGGACATTTTTTTTTTTTTCCCTGAGATGAAGTTAATCCTTTTGTCTTTAAAGGGCATAGATTAATATACTTTTATTTTACCTCATTTAGTAATTGCTCAGGTTTCAGCGTGACAGTGTGCATTAATGGGTAGTTTTAGAGCTGTTTTCAGTGCTTACTTGCTTACAGGAAGTTTTAATGTGGTGTGACAGAGATTCAAAGGAATGTCGTCGCAATGTCCAGTCCAGAAAGTAATTATGGAGGTTGAGCCCAGCGTGTTGACATTTTTGCATATGTTGCTTAAAACTGCACCAAGAGTCCATCCTGTGTTTATGAATGAAGATCGTCTCACCTACAGAAGATCTAAGACTGTCCAAGACAGCCCGATGAACGCTGACTGCAGGGTTCTAGTGATTCATTCATTCATTCATTCATTCATTCATTCATTCATTCATTCATTCATTCATTTCGGGCCTTCTGCATGGCAGAGATTGGATGTGGTCTCTGGACATGTAAATGGTGAAAACTACATTGATTTAAGGCGTCATTCACACGCAGATAAAATCACAAATAAATCGGACACGTGTGTATCAGACTTCGGAAAGCAACGGTTTTGGAAACATCCTCAGTTGTGTGTTTCGAAGCTTGAAGAATAATGACGTGGTTTAGTTGTGTTGTAGCCGTTAACTTTTGCTAAAACTGTCAAGATGGGAATATAAATGTGCACGTAAAATTAAATAAAGACAGCCTCAGTATAACAACAACACATAACACCAAATCTTTTTTTATTTATTATAAAAAACCATGTTAAAATACAGAAGCAGTGCATGAAATACGGAGTACCTCCAACACGTCAATAGATTTGTTGTAGCCACCTTTTAGCTGGAAGAACTAGAAATCACTAATATCACACGGAAAGCAGTGTTGCATCATTCTGGAGGATTTTATTCATCCGCTCTTCTTTTCAGTGTTGCTGTGGTTCATTAAGGTTTGCAGGCTGTTGTTCATTTACGGCTCCTCTAAGGTCAAACCAGTTAAGGGGGGTGGGGGTGCTGTGGCTTTTGCTGTGGCTGTGAGATGAGCCACAATCATCAGCTCTTCACTTCTGTGGTTGCCGGATGGTAGTCGGTGTGTACCAAGAACGTAACATAGTTTATCAACACAATTGTAAAGACTAGAGGGAGGATGGTGATAACACTGGAAATGTGTATGAGAAGGAAATAAACTGTGTGTAACAACAGATTTTTTTTATTTATTTTTTTGCAGGTATTGTGGTTGCCCACTATCTCCAATCAATCACACCAGCACTGGCTCTTGGTGGGGAGCTGGTGTATCACAGGAGACCAGGGGAGGAAGGAACCGTCACCTCCCTGCTGGGCAGGTACACAGGTAAAATCAGATGCATAAGTACTGTCTCGCACTAATATGTTTTATATGTAGCTGCCAGTACTGCTTTCAGACACACAGCCTGTTTTATTTAATATGATGGCAACACAACGGCTTGGAGAAAACGTGACCTTTAAGTTAAAGCTGTCCAGCATTCAGACTCATTTGTGAAAGTCGAGCCTCTTCTTCACGCTGAAGCTGATGGATGCTCCTGTCGTCGTCTCCTCAGTCCTGACCTGCCAACGCTCTTCTGTGATTCAGACTCTGCACTTTAAACGGATTACTGGTTATCATACTAGATGGGCTAACGGGTCATAAACCGTGCTCACTTTAACGCGGTGGAGACATTCATGCAGATAACCTCAGCGCTCTCTGTTTAAAGTTGGTACTAGTCTCAGGCGTCACATTCGTCACAATGGATGTTTTTGTTTTCTTCATGTGTTCTGCAGCATGGATGTTAATTATAATAATAATAATAATAATTGTTTGTTCTCCTCAGGTGACAACTTTGTTGCCACTTTAACTTTGGGAGGAGCAGGAGCTCATGCTACATACTATCACAAAGCCAATGACCAGGTACTTCATATCATATGACTTTTTTTTTTTTTTTTTCAAGATGGTTACATTTCTTGGTATTGCATTGATGTAGACTGACTTCATACTTTGATTTCTCTGTTTAACAGTTGCAAGTAGGTGTTGAATTTGAAGCCAGCACAAGGATGCAAGACACTACAACATCCTTTGGTTACCAGTTGGACTTCCCCAAAGCTAACTTACTGTTTAAAGGTAAATACAGATATGATTACACCAAAGTGACTTGTTTTGTGAAAATGTACCATTTTAATACCCTTTTTTTTTTTTTTTTCCCCCCCTCTTAATGTTTCACTTTTTCATCTCTTCCCTCCGTAGGCACCGTTGACAGTAATTGGGTGGTTGGGGCAACCCTTGAGAAGAAACTGGTGCCACTGCCGCTCACTCTGGCCCTGGGTGCTTTCCTCAACCACCGCAAGAACAAGTTCCAGTGTGGTTTTGGTGTTACTATTGGCTAGAGATGCCCGGGCCGCCTGGAACCGGCTCACAGGCCACAGCTTGGACCGGCACAGAGACACACAGGAACCTGAACTACGTTTTAGGAATTGGATTCAGAGACACTCTTACAACTGTGATATCTGGGGCTGACTGAGAGACAAAGACAATTACCAAGGAGCCAGAACTGGCCAAGCCATGCCTACATACTGTAGCACAAATGTCTTTCCTGTGTGGCGTTTTGTATAAACCAAGAGGTTAGAACGGTGTATGTCAGAGGGTTTCAGACGACGCATGAAAGCATGTGATGTGAAATTCAAAGTAAGTGGTAAGACATAATATATGGTGATCATGTATGGATTAAAATAAATGTGATTACATTTTGTAAAACTGGCTGCTGTGTTTAATATTTGGACAAAGGAATGGGGAAAGCTACAGGAACGGTAGTGTTTTTAGTCTGTTACTTTATCAGGAAAAATTAAAGTGATTGGATAAAATGAAAAGTTAAACTGTAAATACTGGCTCAAGCCACGTCACGGTTTAAAACTACTAAGTTATTCTTCTTCATAATGTCATCTCTCTGATCATAAAAGCTGTTTGTGGAGGTGGAAACCTGATGGTATTTATTTCAAGAAAAAAAATTAGAAGCAATATTAAATCAGTTTGGTTAATTTTCAAATTTATTAAACAAGCACCATGTCAGAAAGTTAAGCAAAATTACAAATACATCTAACAGGGATAAATATTTGTGGCTCAAAAGGAGAAAACGTATGTAAAATCCACAAAATAGACCTGTTATCAGCTGCATATTTAATTTTACCGTCCATTTCATGCAATATACACAATATATTATATTGCAATAAATGATATTTAATGATACTCGGCCACTGATGAGTTAACATCATGGGCCCACCACCAAACGCAAGCCGTTACATCAGTCATACCTTAAAGCACAAGCTCCTTACTCAACAGAGAGTAAGTCCTACTGTAAACATCTCCACGACTAGTGGTCACTGGAAGTCACAGACTTGCTGATGCCGTCCCCGTCACAGGTCCCATGTGACCTGGAGATGAGTTTCAAAGCACCAAAAACATCAGCGTGAGCAGGAGGATGAAGTCGGGAGAGGCCCCAGTGCCAGGCGTGAAGCTAGAAAGGCAAAAGAAAAGAAGTGTAGACTTGATGAAATTATATTTAGTATTATATTACTGTCATGAGCCTGTTAGATTTGTAAAAAAGAAAATGCCTTAATAACCAGTATATCAGCTCTGAGGCTGCCGTGGCTTATAAACGCAATTCATTGTTGTTGTTGGTAAATTGCTGCAAGTCACACAGTAATCTATGTTAATCTATTTTAATCTATTTTAAATAAGAAAATGATTTCAGTGATAAAACTTTACGTAACTTTACGTCCTCCTACTTGGATGGTCCTTCATCCTGAGGGGCCCTGGGCAAATGTGCTGCCTTCTCTGATCCCAGCTGAGGACATGGTAAAGTACTTCCATCAACAAGAGGGGAGAGATCTGTTTGTTCCTAACTATAAGTTTAATAAACCCCAGGATTCACTCGCTGTCCATTCTAGCAGGTTTTGTTTAACCTTTAAGAAAATAACTTTAGGAACTATTGTGTTTATTTGCAGCGTTCAATGTTTTCAAGTGGTTTCTGGTTCTGCGCTACAGATGCAATCAATAACAAATAGGAATATATAACTTCTGTTGAGAATTAGGAGCAAAACAGTAAAGTAATAAACTGCACATCAGTAAAATAATTTTCTGATGTGCCGTAAATGCAGCATGATAAAAGTTGTGTCTGATGATAAATGGAGAAACACTAGGATTCTGTACTGGTTCTTACAAATCTAAACTGGATAAAACACTCTTTGACTTATTTCATCATCATATCGCAGGAACATTTGGGACAGACACCAAAGTAGAGAACTGGGTCAACAACATCTGTCCTGTATCTTTGACGGGTTTGATGGGAGGCTGCAGCCTGCGTCTTGTTTGTCTCATGCAGACGTAACATTAATCTTTCCAAGCTTAACAAAGCTGATTTATTTGTCTAAACCTCTTATTCTGATGCTGGATTTTAACCAGAATAACCTCTGGTTGTAGCATTTTTGTGACACTAGAAGGCAGCAGGACACCACAGGTTGCTCAGGTGACCTGCTGTCACGTTCCACTTTAACACCAATCAGTTCCAATCATCAATCACCAATCATCAATTGTTTGTTTGCTGGGTCACCCTCCCCACTGTTTCAAAGCAAATTCAGCAGCTGGACATATTGCTCAGGTAGTGGATACATATTGACTTTGGTGAAGGGATTTTAAGAATTGTTTAAATTTATTAACTTGAGACGGTCACCATTAGGATGCTGTGCAAGTTTAAATGACTCCTCGTGGTGGACTATTGACGCAACTACAAAGGTTAGACCAGGAGGAAACTGTATTTTATAGCATTTGCATTTTTTATATATAAGTTTCTTTACACAAATGGTCCATAAAGATATCAAAACTTAATTCAAGTAAAACCTTGTAAATCAAACTTAACAGTACAATAGTGTACAGTTGTACAGTGTACAGCTGCCTGCTCCAGAACTACCAGCACCTGTACAACCAGAACTGCAGAGACCCGTGGGAGGTGAGGATGTGTCGTCCTCCGGGAGCACTGGCGCCCGGACCCGAAACCAGGCGAGGCGCCAGGAGCTGAACAACGATGAGGATGGCCTGTTCGTAGATGCCCCAGACTCCACCCTGATGGCCCCCATGGTCGAGGTGTCTGGCCCAGATGGACCGCTTCTAGTCTTCCGACCATGGTCCCCGGCCGAGCAGCCAAGCAGCTACCTGATCCAGCTGCAAATGGACGTAAGTGTGGTGAAGAACCAGCAGCCTATTTTTGTAAAGAGTTTAAACCCACTGGTGCAGAACTGCGCAAGATTTTTGCTGCAAAGCTTAAACCTTGTGACTTTGCCAAAATAAAAGGTCAGATGCCCCGAGATGACGTGCGCCTGAAAAACCCAGACTACGACCATCTGACCAACGATGGGTACCGGAGAGCTGTGCACGACCTGGTGGAGGAAGTGAAGAAAGCTTTCCCCCACCGTCCGGACATGTCTGCCCTGCGTCAGCTCATTCAGGGCCCGAACGAGCCAGTGGAATTTCTACACCGAGGAGAGGATGTTTTTAACCACAACTCTGGCCTTGAGCATCCCGCTGACTAGGGCGACGCCCCTGGGCCATGGCAGAAGCTCCTCTGTTCTGCCATTTTGGATGGACTGAGACCTGACTTGGCAGCCCAAGTACGCCACTCGTATGTGGGCATGCGTCATGAAGTGCGTTTGGCTGAACTCTGCAGACAAGCCAAACATGCTCAAGATGTGCTGATCGACAGGGAGCAGAAAACAACTGCGAAGAAAGACTCTGAGCTGCACAAGGCCACACTGACTTTGTTCTCTGGCTATGTTCCACCCCGTGGGCGAGGATATTCATGTCGTGGCAGAGGAGGACGCAATGACCGCCGTCCACGCATGAAATTTGAGCAGGACCAGTGTTTCCTCTGTGGCCAAACTATACGCTGCAAGAACGAGTGCCCGAAGAACAGTCAGGACCAACAGGCAGACTGAGGGTGCGCGGGGGAGGAGATGACTTCAAAAGTGTCCAACACACCACCTCGGATGTTCCATCAACGCAGCAACAGGGAAGTGAGATGTCACAGACACACACGCGCGCGCATCACACACACGTACCTGTCTCATGAGCAGTATAAAAAGTTTCCAATGTTTGAATTGACTGTCTTTGGCCAGCCAGTTCGCTTTTTGGTAGATACCGGTGCAACACATTCTGTTTTGCAATATGGAACCCTCACCCCACCCCCCGCGGTTGGGTGAGGACTCCATCATATCGGTGTCAGCATCTGGTCATCAGCAGAGAGAGCGATTTACTGTTCCTTTATCCTGCTCCCCCTCAGGGATGCCAAGGTTCTCACACAAATTTCTTATATCCAAATTATGTTCCATAAATTTGTTGGGCTGAGATTTAATGTGCAAATTGTGTCTCAATGTCACATCTGGGCCAGATGGGCTTTCCATAAGCCAGCCTATTCCTGCCTCAGAGCAAGGTGATGAGACTTACACTATGGTTAAATACAGCCCCTCCGCCCCGTCGTATGCATATCAGTGGAAATTGAGCACGGGACCAACTCCTCATACTGGGTGAGCCTTTGTCACGCTCGCGTGCACACAGACTCATCTTTTATGAGGGAGGGAGGGTTGCACTGCATATCGCTCTTCAGCAAAGGTGGACCAGATCCTGATTATGAAAGTGTTTTACCGAGAGACAAATGATAAACTCACTGTTACACATGTGTATTGGGATGATTGTTTTTGTGCGCTCTCCGTGTCTTTGAAACCTGAACAAAAGAAGTTGTTCCGGATGTGGTGTGCAAAAGTCACTGTAAAAAATGTCTTGTTTGTGCAACTAACAATGCACGCCGCACACTCCAAGTAGCCACAGCTGGACACCCACCTCCACCCACCTCCCCTTTGATCACCTCATGATGGACTTTGTTGAACTCTCTCCATCAGGAGGTAAGAAATACTGCCTAGTGATAGTGTGCATGTTTTCAAAGTGGGTGGAAGCCTTCCCTACAAAACATGCAGACAGCAGTGCAGTAGCAAAGGCCCTGCTGACTGAGATCATTCCCAGATGGGGAATTCCAGGTAAAATCACAAGTGACAACAGCACTCACTTTGTAAATAAAGCCCTGACTGAGGTGAGTGAAAGACTTGGGTTCCAGCTGAAAACACACTGCTCCTACCATCCACAGTCTGGAGGAGCGGTAGAAAGAGAAAATGGCTCGTTAAAGGCCAAACTCACTAAATGCTGTGAGGAAACAGGTCTGTCCTGGCCTAATGCGCTTCCCTTAGTCCTAATGGCCATGCGCATTCGACGACGGACTAAGACAAACGTCAGTCCATATGAGGTACTGTTTGGACGACCATCACAGACTGGACTTGAACCTCCTAAGTGGAGGGCTCTCTCCACAGACATGTGCGACAGTGACATGTGACTTACTGTTCCAACCTCTCCAAAGCTCTCTCTCAGGTTCAGGCAACTGTGGAGGCTGCCCTGCCCAGACCTGCTGAAGGACCTCTTCATCCTCTGAAGCCAGGAGACTGGGTCCTGGTCAAAGATCTCCGGAGGAAGCATTGGGAGTCCAAGCGCTGGCTGGGACCGTTCCAGGTGCTCCTGACCACTCACACAGCTGTTAAGGTGGCCGAGAAGGCAACGTGGATCCACGTCAGCCACTGCAAAAGGTTCCTAGGGACACCTCCTGAAGACCAACAACCAGCTGGTCTCTCAACCACAGGGCAGAATAGTCCCTGAGACCAGCTCCCGTGTGAGGTAGTCTACCCTCCACGTGGCAACGATGTGGAGACCTCCGGTCTTCCTTTGTTTCTGACTTTGTGCCTCCTTCCTCCTGGAGACATGGAACACGGAGACAAGGTGTGCAGGCTGGATCCAGAAAAATGTGTGGTATCAGTTTGATAACTACTCTGCTAGGGCTGTGACCGAAGAAGATTGTATTGTATGTATGTCTGCAAAGGTTCCTTCCACTTATGTTTCTATTCCTGGTGAAGATGATATCCTCTGTGTGTCCTCCTGTTATAATACCAGCCTAAAAGAGCCAAACCCCTCTGAAAATATGACTTATTTAGGATTTAAAACGTTGATCTATACTGATGGGTGCATCACCTGCAGTTATTGTGGGTTACATTGTTCTATGGTCGCTATGACAGAACCGCCCCCTGGCTCCTGGCAGGGTCGCTGTCAGGAAGCCCAGCCTTCACCCCTGCCCCCTCCTCCTCATGTTACTCCTGCCCCTAATACTAGTGTGACCTGTTATAACTACAAACATAATGGTAACAATGTCTGTGAATTTAAACAAAAAATATACCTAAATTCTGTATTCTAGATCTATGTTTATATCAGTATAATAAATATAATGTATATATATATAATTGTATAATATATAATATATAATATATATATAATATATAATTGAACAGATCATTTAAAGTACAGAGTATTTAAAATACACTGTCAGTCTGGTTGTATATATGTGCTCAGCAAGGACGCACCTGCTGCACCTGCTGCACCTGCTGCACCTGCTGCACCTGCTGCACCTGTCCCTGTCCTGTCACCCAGGACAAAACCTTATTTAGGAGCACAGAAATACTCCGACAACTGATCATTTTATCCCGTCTTCCTCAGAGTGTCACCTTCTTCGGATAAAGCGGGTATAGATAATGGATGGATGGGATATGCTCCACCCCCCACCCCCAAATGCTTTTGTGTGCATGAGTATTTTTTTTTTTAATGAATTATTTAAATATTTGTTTTCTTCTATATGCACTTTAGCTGAAACAACGATCTTAAAACCAGGTGTTGGTTTTCTTATCATTTAAGAACTTACTTGATTTGTACAAAAGGTTCAGTTCCAGCACATCATAGGGACTCATTCCCAGACTTTGCCCGATCACGTCTTGGAATTTTGGGTCTTTGGTGACAATTGTAGAGCCTTTGCCATTCGTAAATGCATCTTTGCCATAATGCATCACTGACCAGTAGTCGTATGGGACTCCCTGGGTAGTGCTGTTTTCTCTGGACTCTATTTGAAAAGTAGAGTTAAAACCTAAATGACAAACACACAAAAAGCCAGCAATCAGTTCCAGAACACTGGAAAATGTTAGTTTTTATGTTATTTCATATAGTTGTTGACAGTTGTTTGTAATCAAACATTACTCAACCTTCTAAGATGTTTTCGAATACAATGGTGACATAATCGTCTCTGTCATATCTGGAGTGCTCATGGAAGAAGCCAAGCGCGTGGAGAATCTCGTGTTCAACAATGTAAACTTGATCACAGTTTTCCTAATGGAGAGCTCTTGTCCATTGGCTTCCAAATGTTTTCCAAATGAAGAACATCTGAAATGGAAAAAAAAAAAAAAAAAAAAGACCTAATAAGTCCCAGTGTGTACATCTCAAATATTATGACATCATACCCTTTGGTAGTTCCATCCATTATCTATACCCGCTTCATCCGTTTCCGGGTCACGGGGGTCTGTCGGAGCCTATCCCGACGCATAGTAGGCGAAAGGCAGGGGTCCACCTGGACAGGTCGCCAGTCTATCCAGGGCCACATCCAAGACAATCAACCAATCACACTCACATTCACACCTAGGGAGAATTTAGGACGATCAATCAACCTACCCTGCATGTTTTTGGACTGTAGGAGGAAGCCGGACTACCCGGAGGGAACCCACGCAAGCACGGGGAGAACATACAAACTCCACACAGAAAGACCCACCGGCCGGGAATCGAACCAGGAACCTTCTTTCTGTGAGGCAACAGTGCTAACTACTAATCCACCATGCTGCCTCCCTTTGGTAGTTGATTAAGGAAATAATTGTATAATAAACAACATATTTGTTTAAATTTCGTATGAAAATGTAAAAGTCCTCCGACGCTCTTGGTTTGAAGTTAATGCACGATTTTAACCTGAAACTGTCAAATCAACAGGAAGAAAAGGAAATCTGATGTGTCTTTGTAACTGCATTTATTGATTGCATCTGCATTTAGATATTTTTACCTGAAATTCTGAGGTGAAGGTTTGTAGTCGATGTACTCATGATTATAAAAGTATAATTTAACCCACAATACAAAAAGAAACAAACACTTACTGCATTGATGGAAACTTGAAATGACACAGTCCAGGTCACCATAAGAAAAATGTAGCCTTTCATCCACATGGCGGCTTTGTGGCTAAAATCAGAAAAGTATGTCAAAAAAGTTGAAGACTGATGTATGGAAATACAATCAACCATTATGCATTTAGTTAGAATAATTCAGTTCATAATAAAATCAGATTCATTTGTGTAAAAAAATGACAGCTGTCGTTACGTTTTTCCGCTCCTTGCTCTCTGTGGCTCAGTGAAAACTGCAGAGCTGTGGCTGTAAAAGTATCGTTTTAATTGCTAAAAAAAGAAAAGAAAAACAGGTTTGAAGCATTTCCAAAGGTCAATGTCATGCATGTCATGTCATTGCTTAAAATAAAGCAAAATATGTGAAAAATTACAGCCCCCCCTCCCCTCTCTTTTTTTCTTTTTGTTTAAATTATGTTGGAAAACACTAAGAACTAGTTAAAGCAGGGTTTTGCTGGGAATATTAATTCTCAGTGACTTTAGTTTGATCATCAAGTGGTCAATAATCATGGAGAGAAGGTCTTTGAATACTTTTATCAAGGGAATCGTTAATATTCGAAGGCTGGGAAAGCTTTTGTTGAACTAACTCTGATGTTGGATGTATTTAATGTACACAGACGGGTACTTTCCACAAACAACTGAATGTGTAACCTCATGTTGTGTTAAAAACCCAGACTTTTTGACGTTTCTTATTACAAATCTGTCAGTTTTACACTATCCACAAAACACACAAAAGAGTTTTTTTCTGTTGATGCTTATGCAGTGAGGAAAAACCATCGCTCTAGAAACATATACAAATAAATGAATAAGTCAATGAATAAGTCAATGCATGAATGAATGAATGAATATTTGAAAATATTATTTGACTACATTTGTTGAATTTGGGCAGATGAGCATGTTTAAGACTTTCTCCTTTTTGGTGTCATATTTGTTGGAACCAAACACAAAAGAGCAACCCTGTCTAACAGACAGAAACATCAAAGACGATTCCTTTGGCAGCTTCAGCCAGGGACCTGGCCACCAAACATAAGGCCTAACATTAACGCTAGCTTGATTTAGGTCATTATTGTTATTATCATTGTTACTAATTATTATGTCTCTACGAGTAAGGGATGATGAAATGAGACAAACACACAATATGCAAATTTAAAGGAACAGCTAATCTAGGAGGAAGTCATATTTTACAAGGGAGTGGTGTGATGATAGAATGTGATTGTTTTTTGTGTGTGTGTCGTGCATGATGATATGATAAGCAACTGCCAGTTCAGTAAATGTGGGAGGTCCAAAGGCAGAAAGACCCACCCAGTGAACTATGAGGATGTTGATTTCATCTTTTTAAGTTTACAATTGAGAATAAAACTTATCGACGTTACATGCATACAAAAACAACTGACATCTAGAGGAAATAAACATTTACACATCAACAAAAAAGAGACAGAAATAAGTTATAGTTATGAAACAGTTTTAAAAAAGTAACAACTGAGACATATAGATGCTTAGCAGGAACAATGGGAGCAGCAGCATGTGTAATGTTCAAATATATACTGGCATATAATACACCTACATGCCCATATACATGCACGCAGTACAAGTTCTTGTACAAGTACAGATATATCTGGAGATCTCAATGCATGTGTAAAAGCCAGCATACAGATGTGATCCCGATTTTGCTGGTACATATCATGTATGCACACATACATGAGATTATTTGACAAAATCCTAGTCAGGAACTTCTGTATATCCAACTCTTCCCAACTTCTCCATGTATGTAAGGGGGCACTATCACATTTTTTGTTTCATCTTATTTTTTATTCAAGTGATCAATTAATTAATTTAGTTGTTTTCATTAGGATTAAAAAAAGAAATGAGCAGAAGGGGAATTTTACGTTACAAGATGTGTACTAACCAAGAAGACCACACTTTTGTTTAATCATCTTTATTGTTTATTTTCTACACACCAATAAGACCCATAATACAGCACGACAGTATTATAAAAGCTACTTTTATACTTATAATGAAAAAAAAAAACATTTACTAAGAATCAAACACATTGGAGATAAGAAAAAAGTATATAAAATAAGTGTATGAATAATTGCTACAATATAACCCCAAGTATTGTTTAAAAATAACCTATAAATGCTTTGTAATGTAAAGATGTTTCCATCACTAAATGAAAGCCTTTATGTCAGAAACATGTCGTTAAACATGGTGACCACACGTAAGTGGAAGATTTAAAATGTCATCAAACAATAACCCATGTATTTTATCAAAACTCTGTGCCCTATATGTCTTAAAAAAAATAACCTTTCTTATATATCCCCACAAGTCAGCCCATTTGTGGTGCTGTCCATGCAAAAGGCACGGGATTTGCTGTACTGACGCACATCAAGGTAACAAAAGCATCACTGTGAGGAGGATGGTGACAGCAGACGGCACTATAACAGGAGACGAGCCAAAAATGCTGCAACAGAAAATAATAAAACAAATGAAATGACACATTGCATAATTTTAATTAGTAACTTATTGAGATCTGAGAAAATGATGGGATACCTGTTATCTGTTGTAGAAAGTCCAACAGTAGTGGATGGGGTCCTATAAAAGTCACAACATTATTTGATAAAAAATAAGAGCAAGTTTTACATTTTTAATAAGTCGTCACAATGATGAAACTAAGTTTTATTTGATAGGATGTCCTACCATGTGGAGCATGGACCTTCATCCTGATTAGTAACTTATTGAACTTTGAAAAAATGATGGGATACCTGTTATCTGTTGTAGAAGGTCCAACAGTAGTGGATGGGGTCCTATAAAAGTCAAATTATTTGATAAAAGGAAGAACAACTTCTATCTTTTAAATAAGTGATCTCAATGATGAAACTAAGTTTTATTTGATAGGATGTCCTACCGCGTGGAGCATGGACCTTCATCCTGATTAGTAACTTATTGAGATCTGAGAAAATGATGGGATACCTGTTATCTGTTGTAGAAGGTCCAACAGTAGTGGGTGGGATCCTAAAAGTCACAACATTATTTCATAAAAGTAAGAGTAAGTTCTATCTTTTTAATAAGTCATCACAATGATGAAACAAGAAAAAAGTTTTATTTGATAGGATGTCCTACCGTGTGACGCATAGGCCTTCATCCTGATCTGTGGGAGGATGTGAAATGTTCACTGATGTCACTTGAGCACAGGGTAGAGTATTTCCATCAACTAGGGGGGTGAGATCTATAAAAGACAAAGTAAAACATATAAAATACAATAAACTGTATTGTCACACAAACTGCTTGCCCAGCACCCACACCAACTTCTTATTAAAAAGTATTTAATTCAAGTCAAGTCAAGTCAATAATACTTCCATCAATACTCAATGGGAAATAATATTAAGATACAAGCAGATTAGCAGGTTTTACATTTAATTTTTTATGTTAGAAAATCTGTTAATTGCGTAATATTTGCTTTGAAACCTTAACCTGCCTTGAAAGTTGAATGTGAAAATAGCACTTCCTCCCTTGAGGAACTCTTTGGTATTCATCTCATCCACATTTGTAAATAAATTATAACCATACAGCGGTCCAAGGAAGATTTTCTGATTATTCTCATCTACAGAGAGTACACCAGTCTTCCGAGGGTTGTCCCAGACAAGGCTACCTGTATATGTAAAACATATATACAAGATAAAAGTTAAGAAATTTCCTTGTACTTTTTTTTCATAATTTTCACATGATTTGCAAAACTTACCACTATAGGTCACATGACTTCGTTCGGTGGTGAAACTCCTCTGTTTAGACATCTGCAGCTGCATGTTGGGGTTCTGGTCCAGCATTTGGAAAGTAATTTGCCTTTGTAGGCAAGGCCACTTCAGCCGATCATCATAGTCACCTGACACGACTTGAAAGTTCAGTCCAATATATGTTTGATAGAGTGAAACAGCCACCCTGTAAGCATACCCGTCCGGGGTGTACTGCCGAGGACTGTACACTCTAGTTCCAAAGCCACTAATGTTCAACAGTTTCTCAAAGTCGTCAATCTGTAAGGTTACATGTGGACACTCAGTCTCAGAGAGATTGATGTCATCAATTGAGAATCCTCCTGTAGAATTCCCTGCTCCTTTCCGAACTTCAAACACCACCTGGAAGTTTTTGGTGGCATTGAGAGAAACATGCTGGAGCTTCCAGTGAGAGGTTTGTGGACCTGGAAGGAGGGTTTTTGTGCAAACGTTAAACTTTATTAGGTGTAAAAATCTAAATGCATTAGAACACAAACACTCAAAGTTCACTTGTCCTCAAAGATCTGATGTTACCAGTGATCTGTCCCATGAGGCGGAGACTTCCTGTGGAGTCCTGTTCATCCTGAAACTCTCTGATCCAGATGTTAAGTGTGTCCGAGTCGTTGCCACTGTGGTAGTAGTAGAACTGGAGGCACTGGACGTGACAATCCCTTTTTGCACTCATGGTTTCAGTCTCTAGCCGTGCCGAGTCTCCTACCTGACCTGATGCTGTGCTTGCATGCATGAAGTAACCTGCTTCTTGTCCTACAATGACAGCACGCAGAAAGTTTTCTTTTTAACATAAAATTGCATATGATCTTAACCATAATCTTTAAAAAATACAGGTCAAAACTGTGATTTTTGAACCTAAGGAATGAAAAAAGGAAACAAAAAAGCCAAAACTCAAGCAGGAGACCTTTAAAAGCTCTCAGGTCTGATGAAATTAAGAGTTTAGAGGAATATGACCATGAACTATAACCCTTTAATGCCTGAAAATTTTAAAAATACATAGAAAATCAGACATTTAGTGTTTATCATATATTGCAATTAAAAACAGTTTTCAGTATCCAAATAAATTTGTATCTTTTTTTTTTTATTTGCATAAGTCTTTTCTTTAGGTTATTAGAGTGGTACAGAGGTTTTATTAATTCATAAATCAAATATTTAACATCCAGCATTAAAGGGTGAAGCTGTGTCTCGTCCATTTTTTGAAGCTGCTTCTTGGCCAGAGGTGACAGGACGTCACAGATTTTCAGATCAATAAATGGAAATTTCCGAATCAGAAAAATTTTATGCAATAGAAACGTTTTTTTGTTTTTTTTTTTACCCAGAAGGACAATTAAAAAGGCACACACAGGAAAGCTTTACCATAATCTGTGTTCCCACCAGGTAGTGTGGTATGGTCAGAGCCCGGACCCCCATAAACTTCCGTCACCACTTCCCAGCCATTGCCCCTTCGTGAACAGCGATTCATTTTGCACATATTCCCATTAGAGAAGCTACAGTGCATATTAAAAGCAATGATTGATTCTGTTGAAAGAAGAACACAGTATTTTAAGTCTATTGAGATGGAATGAGGAAGGACATAATATTATTGTATATATTGTAGTTTTAAAATCATAGCAAACAGGTTTTTAATCTTCAAGAACTTACTGCATTTGTAGAGAAGGTTCAATTCCTCAACATCACGAGCACTCATTTCCAGAGTTTGTCCAATCACATCTTGGAATTTGGGGTCTATGGTGATGATTGTTGAGCCAATGCCATTTGTAAATGAATATTTATCATAATGCATCACAGACCAGTAGTCATATGGGACCCCATGGGTGGTACTTATGTCACTGCCAACCTTTTCAAAATTATACTCCATACCTAGGAGACACGTACAGAAAGGAACCAACAGTTTTGGAGTGATGTAATAGAAAATCTAATTAAAAAGTCTACCCTGCTTCAGCACACCAGATACACAGATACAAACAGCTCATCAACGTGTCATCAACGGACTTGTGCAGACCTTGATGACAAACTAAGGATCTAATCCCGCATTCCTCGTCTCCGGAGAAGACGGAGCCTTTCCCGACGCATAGTAGGGGGAGGGCAAGGGTACACCCTGGACAGGTCGCCAGTCCATCGCAGGGCCGGGAATTGAACCAGCTGTAAGGCAACAGTGCTAACCACTAAGCCTCCATGCTGCCCCTAAGGACCATTAATTAGAATCAGGTGTGTTGATGCAACAACAACACGTGCAGGACAGGGGGTCCGAGGAGTGGAATAGAGAAACACTGCTTTTAGGGGAAGGTGTAAATAATTTGTAGATGAATTTTCAGTTTAATGTCATCAGGATGCCATTTGCACTAAAAGAAAAAAATTATTTTTGTTTCTGTTGACGGGAGAACATGTGCAATGGTTTAAATGTGGCGTTCAAGAAAACGTATGAAGATATGATTTTCAAACTGTGTAATAAAAAACAAGGTTGACATTTGCCAGGTTTTTAACAAGTAATGTGTGATTAATACTTGTAAGCAACATTTCTAATTGTACAGATACTTTACACAGAAGCACTATGTTTTTATATTATCAATAAGGGCTATAGAAGCATTTAATTATTTGTTTTCTATACCTTTTATTATGTTCTCGAATATGATTGTCACATAATCATCTCTGTCATATCTGGACTGCTCATGGTTAAACCCAAGAGCGTGGAGAATCTCGTGTTCAGCAATGTAGACGTAATCACAGCCACTGCCAATGGAGAGGACCTGTCCGTTGAGGAGTACTTTCCCGATGTATGAAAAACACCTGTAGTAGAAAAAACACTGGTCACTGCAAGTAACATTAATGTCTGTATGCAAGTAACATTACATGAAAGAAAGAACAAGGGTAACAAAAATAACATTTCATTTTTCACAAAGTCAAATATGTTCTAGTTCTACATCCGTACTGGAGCAATTCTAACATCAAAAGCCAAGTTCTTAATGCAAAGAATCACGTGCAGTTGTCTCGGAAGTGCAATATCATCATTTGCTTATGTTATCTTTAATCAAATACTTTGGACTGGTCCACAAACCCCTTACCTATCCTGATACTGTTTATTCAAATAAGTCACTGCACGAACACTTTATATTCAATGAACATCAAAATGTGTGCTGGTGTTCTGCTGGCTTCTGTTGCCATCTCTGTACAGATTTGATGAAATACGATGGACCACGTAATATTTGCATATTTTTCACCTATTCAAGCAGCAGCAGGACTTTAGTTTCTCTTACTTATGCTTGCAGCGGATGGATGAGCTAAGCAAACAAGCAAAGACAAAAAATACATACCCGCCTAACTTCTGGATATTAAGGTAGTATTCCTCAAAGTCTCTTGGCTTGAAGTCGATGCATGATTTCAGTCTGAACTGATCAAAGGCTCTCAAAAGGACTCCTTTGGCATTCAGGTCTTTTGTTGTCCATGAAAAAAGTGTTGAAGAAATTGTTCAGTGTAGTTCAGTTTTTGTTGTTTTTAATATCACTCTGAAGTATGTTTGTCATGAACTCTGTTGTAGACATGTCCGTTATTACTGCTCACAGGTTACAGTCCTGTTGTGCCAAGGCCTTTACTGAATGATAATCCTTCTTTGGAGCACAGGTTTCTTGTATATTTATTTCAGCTATAGATGCTTTCGTAAAACGATGTGTTTATCGTTTTGCGTGACTTGTGCTGCTGTTTCCCCTCTGCATTATGGAACAGCTGTGTGACAGACTCCTGTTAACTAATGTTGACAGAACAGTATTCTCTGGTATACAAGCTTGCAACATTCTTTAACCTCTCTGTAATGTGACCTCCTAATGAACTAAACCCAAAGCTGTTCACCCAACATACGCAAATAGTCTGTAATGAAATAAAATCTGCATTTACCAAGGTTTTCGTTGAAGACATATGGAACTGGAGATGTCCACAGGTGTTGCTCATCAATAATGGAACTCCTCTGAAAAGGAAGCTGACAGATATACAAGGTATAAGGTATTGAGTGGATGACACACACAAGTATGCAGACATAGTTCAGAAATAATAAACTTACCTGGCGGATGTCATCATGTAATAAATCTAAAATAAAACATAAAAGTTATTGATTTTTAATGGCAGAACTTATAAAACAATTTCTGTTACAAAACAAACTTTACCCTTGGCTGGCTGTTTCAGGTTGTCTATGACGACCTCTGGAAAAACAGAAGATTTACATCCAGATGAAGTTTTAATTTATTTACAAATGTACAGCACTGATGTAAACAAATGTTTTATAAAGCAAAGTGAGAAATAATTAACTAAATAATAGAACGTACCCTCGACATCTGATTCATTCTGAAAAAAGAAAACAAAATGACAAATGTCAAATGTAAACTCAGTGTTATGAAACTGAAAAGAAACAACTATTCCATCTCGTTTTCTTCATTTCCCTTTTTCCCAATCACTGCTAAACCTAAAGGCTGCAAGTACAAACTACATTTCATTATTCAAAATTTGAGGATCCGACTTTTACAATCTGCTCCTGATTAATTATTTCAAATGTGTTGTAAAAGTGTAAAGGTAAAAATGTCCATTATATATTTTTATATGTGTACAATGTTAACAGTAATATTTCTTTAAGGTGATTTTTTGAAACTTAATGCAATTCCTTTTCTTTCCTTTTCACCGCTAAAAAGAAACTGACAATGAATCAAACAATGACTTGTAAGAGCATAATAAAAGATCAATAAATCAAATCTTACTGTACTTATGTAGAATCCTGATGAAAAGGCCAAGTTCAGCACAAGAAAAATGAACCCTTTCGTGTTCATGGTGAGTCTTGGAATGAAATGCAATTATATATTATAATATTTAATAAAAACTGAAACAATAGTATGCACACCAAAAGTGCTCAGTTGACTTCTGCTTTATTTGTCTATCACCTGTTCTTACCTGCTGCCACCCTGAAAGGCTCTTCCTTAAATCAGCAGCTGTTGTGACAACATGGGTTTTTAAGCTCCCGGTACAACATAGGTAACACAGCAGGAAATGTTATAGAGTGTACATCTGTGTCATTGTTTGGAGTTATGCCAGCTATGGGAACAACTGCTGCAGGAAGTGCAGATTTAAAACCTTGTCTTGTCATTGTGGTGTAGTTTACTAGTATCTGCTTATGCTTCTGACAACTGATTCCAAGAGTTTTTCCATCATATTAAAAATACAGCCATTAAAAAAAAAAAAAAAAAAAAAAAAAAAAAAAAAATATATATATATATATATATATATATATATATATATATATATATATATATATATATATATATATATATATATATATATATATATATATATATTTTTTTTTTTTTTTTTTTTTTAATGGCTGTATTTTTTATATATATATATATATATATATATATATATATATATATATATATATATATATATTCTAAATCTTCTCCTTGGACTTCTAGAAATAACAAATACTAAAAAATCAGAAAATCCTCCTTCAGATACTGTTTCAAAAAATTAAAGGTTGCAATGTTATGGAAAATCACTTTATTGCTGACTGTAGAATATTATTCATGTTTCATCTTTTCAGGGTCATTTTTTTGTTTTATGGGGGGGCTTGGTGGTCAGCACTGATGCCCCACAGCCAGGGTCCCTGGTTGGATGTGTGGCACTTGCATGTTCTCACCATAAGGAAAAAAAAAAAAAGAATTGTTCTGCAGCCCCAAGACCTGAGTACCTTACAGTGATTGATGTAACCATGTATTCCTCTGTTTCCATCTCTTTTACAGTTAAAACGTGACCCAAATTGGTTAAGAAACGGGACAATGATGCCAATCAAACAGCAAATAAACAACAGAAGGGCTGGCAAAGAAAAGGATCAAGTTGTACAGTGAGCTAGTCAAAGGTGAAGTTGGTCGAAATGTGGACCCTAAGGAACTTGAAGCTCTCCATCCTCTACTTTGTGGAGTGCTCAAACCAGTCTTTATCCTGGTCATATTTGTCTCTTCCAACAGACTCTAGCTACACTATCTTGAGGGTGAAAAGACATCTCAACAAACTGGTTGGAGTTGGAGAGGACCTATGAGTGCAACAAAGGATTTGAGTACAGCACCACTTCTTTATTCCTTGATAGCAAATGGAGGCATACAAACTGGGGGCAGTCAGGGAGAGCCTCAACTCTTCTGTCCAAACTCTGTTTAGCCGCAGTCATGCATTCAGTTTAAGAGGCTCACAAGGATCACTTTTATCCTGCTCCATCAGGCTGTGTGAATCTCATGGAGGCATAGCATCAGAAGATTGTGTTCTGCTGCTTTGGATGTCTCTGTTCAGATTTGTGAGGTAATAACAGAGGTATAACTGGGGTCAAATGAGTGGTAATTGAGAATGCAGAGTCACAACACCTGATGCCTGATTACAGACCCTGTAGGAGCAGGGATGTCTTGCTCTGCCATTTGATGCAACAGGTAGGTATTTTGCCTCATGTAAAACAGTAATTGCTTGTTAATTGCTGTCCTACTGACAAATATCCAGGTGTTAGAATACCGTAGGTATTGAGACCGACCTGGACTAAAAATAGAACATCTAATAAATATAAAAAAAAAAAAGAAAAGAAAAAAAAGAAGAAAAAGAAGAAAAATGGGGAAATCGATTAGTAAGGTCGACCATAAAGACAGATTAGTATGCAAAGACTGGAAATACATGCAGATAAAAGATCCTGACTCAGTAAAATACCTCAAGTTGTGGATTGATATATATGGTTTTAAGGGAACTTTAAATTCACAGAAAATAGTTGAACTGCAGGATAAGATAAAAATTGACACAAAACTGAACACCAAGAAAATGCATAAACGCGGATTTGAGGAAAGTCAGAAATGGTTGAGAGAATTCAATTCAATTCAATTTTATTTATATAGTGTCTATTACAACACAAGTTGTCTCTAGGCGCTTTCCAGAGACCCAGAACATGACCCCCGAGCAATTATTACATAAACAGCGGCAGGTAAAAACTCCCCTAGTGGAAGAAAAACCTTAAGCCAAACAGTGGCAAGGAAAAACTCCCCTTTAAGAGGGGAGAAACCTTGAGCAGGACCTGGCTCATGAGGGGGGACCCTCCTGCCGAAGGCCAGCCGGGTAGAGCAAGAAATAAGAAAGAATAGAGACATAGAGACACCGTCAAAGGTACAAGACAGGATACATTAGTAACTATCATTGGTAGTCCAATTAGACTTCTGTGAATATGGGTGATATATGGATAGACGGTGATACAAGGGGATGAGGACTGCAGGTCGGGATGTCAGCAAGCATCCAACAGGGGAGTGGTGGCCTAGTGGTTACAGTGGTGGGCTTGGGCGTGGAGGACCCAGGTTCAAGCCCAGGGCTGCCCACAATGGTAAATCACTGGGGGCCCCTGAGCAAGGCCCTTAACTCCCGATTGCTCCCCGGGGCGCTGCCCTGCTAGCAGCCCCACTGCTCACTAGTGAAACTAGTTGATGGGTTAAAAGCAGAGACTAATTTCGGTGTGCATCGTACATACAGCGTGTGCACGATGTCCATACTGACAAGAAAGGGAAAAAAAAAAAAAAAAAAAAAAAAAAAAAAAAACAGACATCCACACAGACAGGTGAAGACAGACACCGGGACGGCCAGAGGCGGAACTGCAGGTCAGCAAGCAGCTCCTGAGGCTCTGGTCCGCAGGACATGCAAAGAAGAGGAAAAGAAGGGCCAGACAAGCACAAAAAACTACCAGAACAATGGACCACAATTAAGTTTATGGGATATTGTTAATAAATGAGGGTTGAGGTGAAGAAGAGACAGAGAAGGCAAAGAGAAACAGAGAAGGTGAAAGGCACCACTCAGTGGATCATGTTGGTGCCCCCCTGCAGCATAGGCCTATAGCAGCATATCTACACCGAAGCTGTTTAAAATGAGCTGCTCTAATCTGGTCCTGTAGCTGCAGCTTTGACTACTGGCCCTGACACATTAAGGTACTAAATATACACTAACTATATGCTTTATTAAACAGAAATGTTTTAAGTTTAGTTTTAAAGGTGGAGGTGGTGTCAGCCTCCTTAACCCAAACTGGAAGTTGGTTCCAGAGTGATGGTGCCTGATAACAGAAAGCCCGTCCTCCAAATCTACATTTCGATACTCCAGGAACTTTAAGTAAACCTGCACTCTGAGAACGGAGAGCTCTATTAGGAACGTACGGTACTATCAGGTCTTGCAAATATCGCGGCGCTAGGCCATTTTGGACTTTATATGCCAGTAATAAAATTTTGAATTGGATTCTAAATTTTACAGGGAGCCAATGGAGGGAAGCTAAAACTGGAGAGACGTGGTCTCTCTTGTTGATTCCTGTCAGCACTCGCGCTGCTGCATTTTGGATCAGCTGGAGGCTGTTAAGAGAATTACTTGGACAGAGAAGCAGAGAAACGTGAAAAGGAGAGGGAGGGCGGAGTGGAAAAATAAACTTCTGGTCATGTTTGTGTGAAGCCCACTAACGTGAGTTCACATTTGTGTTTCAGTTTTATTGTGTTAAAATGAACAGTACGTTACCTCATTTCTTTTGGACAAGGTTTTACTTTGAAACAGTCACCATGACCGTTACACCACTTTTCAACAGTAGAGGGCGCAGGGAGGTTTTAGTTTGCATGAGCCTGGTCGGGTTCCTCATAGCTGACGAGAATCCGGAGAAAGCAAACACCGTCTCCTGTGTTGTCTGTTGTTTCACTGTGTTTCCAGCTATCGATACAACTGTATTCGGGCATCACCACCGGTACCTGTTACAGTTTATTGGGGGCTCGTCCGGGATCTACTTCCTCTTCCAGGGCGAAGTTGATCCAGTGATATTGACACCACGGACCAGAAGGGACCTGATCCAACCAATGAAGAGATGTCCTTGACGTACACCAGGTGCTACAGGGATTAAGCGTAAGGTTCACGCTGTGCCGAAACAACCAGTCATCGATAACTGAAGCTGAGGACGGTTCCCGGATCGTGTGACCAGGTGCGAGGAATTGGGAAGCAGCCATGGCAGACGGCGAGAGGAAACGCTTGGTGTGGACAATCAAGAAAGACCTGCTCGCTCTCTCTGCAGACCAGCTGTTCCAGATTGCCAAGTCATTGACTCCAGTGCCGGAGATGGACCAGCTCCAGCTTGAGTTAGGGGATGAGGAGGTTTGTTTTGAATACATCCGAAGTTTTATGCACAGTAAAACCTTACTTGAGTCTGAGGATGCAGGTTTGGCTTATCTGTTAGAGCTAAGAGATGTAGTTGGTGTAGCCACCAGACTTTGTGTTTCAGAATCACAAACGTGTGTAACTAATGATGATGTGTCGCATGTCCCATCGGTAAACCCACAAGTTGATGGTGACAGAAGTCAAAGTAATGTTGTCAGCGAGATTGAAAGAGAGTTTATTGGAGTTGATACTGCTAATGCTAATAATTCTCCAGTCCCTGTAGGTGTTAAGACACATGATGCAGAATTGCAGGAAATACTTGCCAGTTATGAGGAGCTCAATAAGAAAATTAGGCAGTACAAATCCACATCCACTGCGGAGCCTACACCTGATCCAGTTGCAACACCACAGCCCATGTCACAACATAGGGACTGTTCAGACACCAAACATGTAGCTGAGAACCATACACCATCCACATTTGACAAAATGGTCTCCTTGAGGGAACTTTCTTACCTACACCGCAGAGAGTTCAAGATACAAGGGGGTCAAATTGCAGATCAGGGGTCAGATATTAGTTACAGTAACATTTGTCACCAAATTGAAGAGGGCGTAAAGGAGCAGTTTAGTGATAGAGAGATTGTGAGAGCTGTCCTCAGAGTTATCAAACCTGGAAATTTCAAAGACATGTTGATGACAAAGGATGATCTGACTTTGGAAGAATTTAAAGCCTTCCTCCACTCTCATCTGGGTGAACAAAGCAACATGGAGCTTTTTCAGGAACTCATGTGTACTAAACAAAAAGACAGTGAGACACCGCAGCAATTCCTGTATCGAGTTATAGGGCTTAAGCAAAAGGTCTTGTTGGCTTCAAAACATGTAGATACAGAGGTTAAGTACAGTGTAAGCACAGTCCAAGATGTTTTTCTCCACACTGTATACCAAGGGCTGGGACACAAACACGACGACGTCCGCAGAGAACTCAAACCACTACTTGCAGATGTTGATGTGACTGATGAGGCAATCCTGAAACAGATAAAAAAAGTGATGAGTGATGAAAGGGAAAGACAACGGCGGTTAGGCTCTACCACCCGTCAAAGACCTACCATTGTACATAGTGCTCAGAGTGAAATTAATGCTGCACAATCTTTTGGTGGCAACGAGGAAAATGTTGGAAAGAAACCAAAAACAGATACAATACAACAGCTAACAGACAAAGTTGAAAAGCTTACCAGCCTTGTTGAGCTAATGCAACAATCGATTGAGACACACAAGACAGAACAACTTAACCACTCAAAGAAAGACAGAACAGACACCAAGAGAGGGCGACCGTATGGCTGCAAAAGGTGTGTGGAACAACGATGCTCTGACTGTACTCACTGCTTCCACTGCGGTGAAGAGGGGCACCGAGCAATGGGCTGTCTAAAAGAACCAAAACACCAGGGAAACTGGAGCCGGTCCTTGCCAGGGGACAGACAATGACCGGGTTCCTGCAGTCCCAACCTGACATAAGACCTACTGGTGAGTGTGACAAACAAAGTGTAGCAACAAATAACAGAAACATGCTAAACGATGCAACAGAGAAGCAGGGGCACCAGAAACAGAAATCGAATGACCCATATGCTTTTTCCAACAGGAAAAGTGAACACATAGCCAAGCTGATTGGGAGAAAAGCTCTAACTCATTGTAACCTTAATGGCTTAGCTGTAACTGCCTTGCTAGATACAGGAGCTCAAGTAAGCATGATTGATAGAGACTGGAAGAACAAATACCTGCCTGAGACCCCCACCAAATCACTGAGTGAAATTATTGATGATGAAGAGTTAAGGGTCTGTGCAGTTAATGGGGATAGTATTCCATTTGATGGCTGGGTAGCACTTACTGTCAATCTCAGGGGTAATGAAAACCCTGATTTGTCAATCACTGTACCTTTTCTCATCAGTAGTGTTGCTCTGGAGAGGCCTCTGTTTGGCTTTAATGTGCTGGAGGAGATGATACAAGGACATCCTGGAAAGTTGATCCCAGTATTTACCACCCTGCTTTGTGATGCCCTGTCGGTGCCAGCAGAAAAAGCAGACCTCCTGGTAAACTTCATCCAAACAAACAAAAGTTCTGTGCAGTGTGGACGTCTACGGACAGGCAAACAAGATACCATCATCCCAGCAGGTCAGGTTGCTTGGGTTAAGTGTCAAGTCCCACCACAAATTGATTGGTCTGATTGCGTGTTTGCATTTGAGCCAGATGACAGTAACACACAATTGACAGAGTTGGATTTCGGGGAGGGTCTGGTAGAGATACAAAATCCGCAAAAGCCATATGTTGCTGTACCTGTGGGGAATAACACACAACATGCAATTACTTTACCAAGAAAGACTGCTCTTGGGGACCTATACAATGTTGAGAAAGTAATCTCACCAGATCAATCTGAAATGCCCACAGCGATAGCTAATACGATCTCTGTGACCCCTGCTAGCCCCAGTTCATCAATGTGGCAGCCAAATGTTGACCTGAGTCATCTTGATAATGATAAAAGGGCTCTTGTTAACAAAATGCTGTGCGAAGAGGCAGGAGCTTTTGCATGTGACAGCAGCGATATTGGGTGCATACCAAGTCTACAGATGTCAATAAACCTTCGTGATGAGATACCTGTACAGAAGACTTACTCTTCAGTCCCCAAGCCACTCTTTAGAGAAGTCAAAGAATACATACAGGAGCTGTTGCTGAAAGGCTGGATAGTTAAATCCAAATCCCCCTATTCTGCCCCAGTGGTGTGTGTCAGAAAAAAAGATGGCAGCCTCAGGTTGTGTATTGATTATCGTCTTCTGAACAAAAAGACTGTTCCGGATCGACACCCTCTGCCCAGAATACAGGACCTGACAGACACCCTGGGTGGAAATAGTTGGTTTAGTCTACTAGACCAAGGCAAAGCTTACCATCAAGGCTTCATTTCAGAGGGTTCACGCCAGTTCACCGCCTTCATTACTCCATGGGGTCTATATGAGTGGGTTCGTATCCCATTTGGATTGTCAAACGCCCCTGCAGCTTTCCAGCGCAGCATGGAGGAAATGTTAGGGCCCCTCAGAGATGAATGCTGTATTCCATATCTTGATGACGTGCTCTGCTACGCAAAGACCTTTGATGAACATGTTGAGGCGCTTCGTAAGGTTCTACAGGCTCTGCAGCATCATGGAGTAAAACTGAGGCCTGAGAAATGTGAACTCTTTAAACAAGAAGTCAGATATGTTGGTCGTCTGGTGTCAGGGGAAGGGGTCAAAATAGATCCACGTGACTTCGAAGCGGTACAAGCCTTGGCAGCCAAAAGACCACAAACAGTGGGAGAAGTAAGAAAACTGACAGGGTTTCTGGGCTATTATCGCTCATACATCCAGGATTTCTCTCGGATTACAAAACCAATCTATGAGCTACTCCAAACCAAACCAAGGAAAGTGCAGGACCACGTACGAGGCAGGAATGTCAGGTGTCCACAATTACCCTCTCGGGAGCCTGTTAACTGGATAACCGAACATCAGGGAGCCCTTGAGCAACTGGTCACCCTTTTGACAAACCCACCTGTTCTGGCCTATCCGGATTTCACCCTGCCTTTCACCTTACATACCGATGCATCAGACCAGGGTTTAGGAGCTGTCTTATATCAACGCCAGAATGGAAAACTGAGAGTCATTGGATATGGTTCGAGGACACTAACACCATCAGAACGGAATTACCATTTGCACAGTGGAAAACTGGAGTTCCTTGCATTAAAATGGGCTGTGTGTGAAAAATTCCATGATTATCTGTACTATGCCCCACATTTCACTGTTTACACGGACAACAATCCGCTGACCTACGTCATGAGTACGGCGAAGCTTAATGCAGTCGGCCATAGGTGGGTTGGTGAACTCTCAAATTTCCGCTTCGACATAAAATACAGACCTGGAAAATCAAATATGGACGCAGACACCCTATCTCGCCTCCCTCTGGACATGGAAAAGTATGAGACAGTTTGCACTGAGAAGCTCTCAGAGGAGGTTGTGTGTGCAACATGGGATGGTAGTCAGGCAGCTGAGAGAAAAGATGTAGCCTGGGTGGCAGCCCTTAACACCGCTTCCCCAGAACAGGACCAACAATCTCACTGTGACCTTATATCCATCAGCCGCGATGATCTTGTAAAAGCACAAAGAGAGGATCGAGACATCAGTCAAATTATAGAACTAAAAAGATCAAACACCAAAATGACAAATGGTACACGCAAAATAGTGAGAGGAACTGCCCGGAAGCTTCTTCACGAGTGGAGTAAGTTGCGTCTGGAAAATGACCTTCTTTACCGACAAACAAACGAGAAGAAACAGTTGGTTCTCCCTTCCAAATATAGAACACTAGCTCTGAAGTATCTGCACAATGAGATGGGTCATGTTGGCACAGAGAGAGTACTCCATCTTGCTAGGGAGAGATTCTATTGGCCGTTTATGGCAAAAGAAATAGAGGAATATGTCACTCGAAAATGTCCATGTATTAAAGCCAAAAAGCCCGCCACACATGACCGTGCTCCTATGGGTAGCATCACATCCAGCTTCCCATTAGAACTGGTGTGTATTGATTACTTACATTTGGAAGCCAGTTGTGGAGGTTATGAGTACATTCTAGTGGTACTTGACCATTTTACTAGATTTGCTCAGGCATACCCCACCAGGAACAAGAGTGGGAAAACAGCAGCTGAGTTGATTTTCAGTGACTTCATACCCAGGTTTGGGTACCCATCCAAACTGCATCACGATCAGGGTCGTGAATTTGAAAACAAGCTCTTTCAAACATTGCAGCAACTCTCTGGAGTAGGTCACTCGAGAACTACGCCTTACCACCCGCAGGGAAATCCAGCAGAGCGTTTGAACCGCACTATTCTCCAGATGCTGAGAACATTGACAGAAAGTGAGAAACTGCGGTGGAAGGATCACCTTCCGCATGTTGTACACGCTTACAATTGCACCCGACATGAAGCAACTGGGCACTCTCCCTTTTTCCTCCTTTATGGTCGTCATCCACACCTCCCAGTTGACTTGCTGTTCAAGTTAGCTGGAGATAAGGGATCATACTCACCAAAGGATTATGCAGAAAAATGGGCTGAAAGGATGTCAGAAGCCTATCGAATTGCAAGTGAAAACAGTCAGAAGTCCAGTGCAAGGGGAAAAGCAACTTATGACAGAAAAACTAAAGGGGTGATGTTGCAACCAGGGGACCGTGTTCTGGTTCGGAACCTTAGTGAGCGTGGAGGACCAGGCAAATTGAGATCGTACTGGGAGAAATCTGTTTACAAGGTCAAAGGGCAGATTCCGGAGAGCCCAGTTTATATTGTCTGTCCTGAAACTGGAGACCAGAAGAGAATCAAAACACTACACCGCAACCTCCTGCTACTAGTAAATGACTTGCCTATTGACATGGTTACACCCAGTGCCAGAAGTATTCCTGAAAAGAGACGAAAACATGCAAATAGACGAGACAAACAGAAAAGCATACAAACAGACATGGATGTGAGTGAGAGCTCTGATTCTGAGAGTGACCATGTCTCGCGGTACTGGTTCAGACTACCAGCAGCAAGAACTGAAGGAAACTGTCTTAGTCCCTGTGAGGAACCTACCTTGCCTCCGAGGAGTCCCTGCCAGAACTCTAATCAAGACTCAGCTGTTTCAGAGCCTATGGAAAGAGGAGGTGGTACTGTACCGGAATATTTACCGAAACCCATCCTTCCCCCTTCCGAAGAGATAGAGGAACAAAATATGGATGAAAAGACACACCCACCAGTCAGGCCTGAAGGAGAAGATGGCTTCACTGAGCGAATAGATACTGAGGTAGAAAGGAGATCCGTGTCCCCTGCTTCCGAACATAGTCAAGCAGAAGTTCGAAGATCGCAGCGTGAGAGGAAACCAAGGCAATTCCTCACATATGACTCATTGGGGGAACCATCAAAATACTCACATACTAATGTTAATTTAGTGTCTGCAAACACCACACCATACTCATCCACCACAGCTCCTTGTATTTCATCACCACCTTCACTTGTTCCATACATTCCATTTGGTGCACCACCATGGATGCCCTCCGTTTTGTACACACAGACACCATACGCACCACAAGTGACACCACCCTACATCCCACCTACATTTATTTGTTGTGGATATTAGATTTGAGCATTGCCAATGCTAACAGGTGACATTTAACAAAGTGAAAAATACTAAAAAGTTTAAGGAGTATTCTGTGAAATGTGAAGTGACATTTTTTTTTGTCAGGGAGTGTGTGAAGCCCACTAACGTGAGTTCACATTTGTGTTTCAGTTTTATTGTGTTAAAATGAACAGTACGTTACCTCATTTCTTTTGGACAAGGTTTTACTTTGAAACAGTCACCATGACCGTTACACCACTTTTCAACAGTAGAGGGCGCAGGGAGGTTTTAGTTTGCATGAGCCTGGTCGGGTTCCTCATAGCTGACGAGAATCCGGAGAAAGCAAACACCGTCTCCTGTGTTGTCTGTTGTTTCACTGTGTTTCCAGCTATCGATACAACTGTATTCGGGCATCACCACCGGTACCTGTTACATTTGACAGAAAGGCGGATGATGAGACAGGGCCTGTAAAGAGAGGACAGAAAGAGAGAAAAAAAAGACGAGGACAACGATAACAAAGAAACTCTTTCTGACACTATCCCAATCTATCCACTGTTGCCCCCTCCTAACGCTCCACCACCTGAATATATCCTTGAACTGCGACACACTCGCACACAGGGCAGCGTAGGAGAGTGGTCTAAGACAGTAGGGAGGAGCCTATCTCCTCCCCCTCCTTCTACTTCTGCACCCCTGAAAAACACACCTACTGCTTTGCCAGCTGCTGACACTTTCGCTTTCATAGAAGTGGCAAATCCTAACACCGACGACGTTGACAAAACCATCCTAGATTACAGGACATGGACAATGGATGACTTTAAAAAGGCTGTAGAGAGCATAACCTCCCATAAGGAGGATGTGGAAGGATTTATCCGTGACATAGAGGACCTCAGATGGTCCTACCAACTTAATGCCAGAGAAGTCCACCAAGTTTGGATGACTACTTTAGGCAGTGACTGGTATCATGTCAGAGGTGACTGGGACCCCCAGTGTGACGGTAATGTTTTAGATCCAGAATAGAATAGAACTGCGACGCAGAGTAAAAAACTTGCTGAAAGAACAAAACAACGTTTCAGCGTTTCATCTGTCCTCACAGTGGTGGACATCAGTAACGCCCTTTTCTCCGTCGCCATTCATAAGGACAGCCGATCTTGGTTTGGTTTCAGAATTCTGGCTGACAGAAAAAAAAAAACTGTACAAATGGGATGCTGTGTTGAGCCATGGTGTCACTCATGTCATAACAGGAGGGATGGTGTCAAAGGTCGTTTCAAAGTCTGATAATAGGGTGGATTCAGACATATAGAGACTGAATAGACCCAAAAGTCAGTGAAGTATTTTGAAGACATCTGACCAAGTAGAGGAGATAATAATTCAATCGAAATGGCATCTAAATCGGTAAAAAAGGCTGTAGGGTGCTGGATAGTGGATAGAGTTTTTTGTTTTTCTGGTACCTGTGGGAACTGCCTAGAATTGATCACAATACTACAACAAGTGTCACCTCGCCACCCACACACCACCGGTCTAAACAGGGGGCTCGCCGTAAACAGTTGCCTCAAAATCCCTGTACTAACACTGGACAAGACAGAACTGATGAATACGACTACACCAAACTCAAATTGCTCACAGTGGGACTCAATTTACCCTGTAACTAGAGAAGAAAAGAAAAAGACCCTATCTTCTCCAAAAAGGTTGCTCCGGGTAATTTCACCGGTATTAATCTCAAGGGCACGAATAAACGAGTAGGTAACTTGTCTGCCTCCACATGCACTACCACACTATCAGTTGACCCAGGCTTCTTTCCCATTGCCAGGAGCGACATCTGGTGGTGGTGGTGTGGAGATGACAGGCTTTTTGACAAGTTACCTAAGAATGTTACAGGTTATTGTGTATTATTAGTCACCCTCTTGCTTCGACTGTGCTTTCTGCTGTAACATCAAGAGTCCTTCACAGAAGCAAGAGATCCAGCGGCTCCATTTGGGCCTCTGACAACAATCCCACATACATTGATGCCATCAGAGTTCCACAGGGTGTTCCAGCTGAGTATATATTAGTAGACCAAATAGCAGCAGGATTTGAAAGTTCTGTTTGCCCGTGGTGCACGTTAAACAAAAATGTAGACAGAATAAACTACATCCACTACAATGTTCAGAAATTAGGAAACTGGACACAGAACGAGTTCGAGGCGGTACATGGTCAGCTGTCTGCCACGTCTCTTATAGCTTTCCAGAACAGGGTTGCCCTGGATATGCTTCTGGCTGAAAAAGGAGGTGTGTGTGCCATGTTCGGAGAACAGTGTTGTACTTTTATTCCCAATAACACTGCTGCAGATGATAGTCTTGCCACAGCCATACGAGGGCTGCGTACCCTAAATGGCAAAATGAAGGAGCACTCTGGTGTTGACACCTCCATGTGGGACTCCTGGCTGGATGCATTTGGCAAGTACCAAACCTTAGTATCTTCTGTACTAGTATCCATCGCTGTATTTTCAGCAATTCTGACCTTGTGAGGTTGTTATTGCTTTCCATGTCTGCGTGCACTACTTTGATTTACATAAAAAGTTCCGTCAAATCATAAATCATTATGGAAACATTTATATGGAGTTTAATTTTAAAACACAGACTTACTTGGTTTGTTCAGGAGAAAAAAACAACGCCCCTGTGATAAGATCTTGACTGAGCATTGCCCTTCTCAAACCACAGGCACAAGCACAGGTAACATGAGCGCAAAATCCTTTAATGACAGACAATCGAAGGGTTTGCAGAGCTCTTAGTGTAGGACCTTTCACTTCAACTAAGATTAAGAAATATTATAGTGCATTATAATGTAGGGAGGAATTTGTCCCTGTCCCTCTTAAATTGTAGCAGGTTTTTTTGGGTTGCTTATTATCTTGTCTGATTAAGGCCTTCCTAAGTCAAACATTTCCACACAAACATCTTGCCCTGAGAGTGTACTTTCAGGCGTATAGTCAAATGACAGAGACCTGAAGTTGTAACAATCAATGCAACTTGAAGATGCAAACGGTGACAAGCCACTAATGCACAGCAGTAATCTTCTTATCCGCTGGTAACCACATCTTATCTACATCAAAACAATGCCAAGAGGGTTTCAGACGACGCATGAAAGCATGTGATGTGAAATTCAAAGTAAGTGGTAAGACATAATATATGGTGATCATGTATGGATTAAAATAAATGTGATTACATTTTGTAAAACTGGCTACTGTGTTTAATATTTGGACAAAGGAATGGGGAAAGCTACAGGAACGGTAGTGTTTTTAGTCTGTTTATCAGGAGTGCTGATTATTTATTTTGTTTACAAAATTAAAGAAGTGATTGGATAAAATAAAAACTTGGATAAAATAAATACTGGCTCAAGCCACATCACGGTTTAAAACTACTAAGTTATTCTACTTCATAATGTCATCTCTCTGAACATAAAAGCTGTTTGTGGAGGTGGAAATCTGATTGTATTTATTTCAAGAAAAAAAATTAGAAGCAATATTAAATCAGTTTGGTTAATTTTCAAATTTATTAAACAAGCACCATGTCAGAAAGTTAAGCAAAATTACAAATACATCTAACAGGGATAAATATTTGTGGCTCAAAAGGAGAAAACATGTAAAATCCACAAAATAGACCTGTTATCAGCTGCATATTTAATTTTACCGTCCATTTCATGCAATATACACAATATATTATATTGCAATAAATGATATTTAATGATACTCGGCCACTGATGAGTTAACATCATGGGCCCACCACCAAACGCAAGCCGTTACATCAGTCATACCTTAAAGCACAAGCTCCTTACTCAACAGAGAGTAAGTCCTACTGTAAACATCTCCACGACTAGTGGTCACTGGAAGTCACAGACTTGCTGATGCCGTCCCCGTCACAGGTCCCATGTGACCTGGAGATGAGTTTCAAAGCACCAAAAACATCAGCGTGAGCAGGAGGATGAAGTCGGGAGCGGCCCCAGTGCCAGGCGTGAAGCTAGAAAGGCAAAAGAAAAGAAGTGTAGACTTGATGAAATTATATTTAGTATTATATTACTGTCATGAGCCTGTTAGATTTGTAAAAAAGAAAATGCCTTAATAACCAGTATATCAGCTCTGAGGCTGCCGTGGCTTATAAACGCAATTCATTGTTGTTGTTGGTAAATTGCTGCAAGTCACACAGTAATCTATGTTAATCTATTTTAATCTATTTTAAATAAAAAAACGATTTCAGTGATAAAACTTTACGTAATGTGACATCATCTCCTACTTGGATGGTCCTTCATCCTGAGGGGCCCTGGGCAAATGTGCTGCCTTCTCTGATCCCAGCTGAGGACATGGTAAAGTACTTCCATCAACAAGAGGGGAGAGATCTGTTTGATAAACGAAAAAACAGAAAAAAAGTGTTTTTAATTTATTTCAAGAGTCATGTTGAAAATTCCCACTTTCAGGTGGCTGCTCAGTAAAAACATTTAGCCTGCCTTGAAAGCTGAAGACGAAAACAGCACTTCCTCCCTTCAGGAAATCTTTCAGTTGCATTTGTTCCAGAGACGCAAACGTGTGAAAGCCAACCAAAGGTCCCGCAAACATTGACTCGTTCTCCACTACCAATTCATCTCCAGTCTTGCGAGGATTTTCACAATAGTAAACTCCTGTTTACACAGACAATAACATTTGTTTTCATCTTTCTTTTTCTTTTATTTTTGAAGAATGATACTAAATTCCATTATCTTGGAATCTTACTGTCAGGAGCCTGATGTGGGTCAATGGTCATACTCCTCTGTTTAGACATCTGCAGCTGCATGTTGGGGTTCTGGTCCAGCATTTGGAAAGTAATTTGCCTTTGTAGGCAAGGCCACTTCAGCTGGTCATCATAGTCACCTGACACGACTTGAAAGTTCAGTCCAATATATGTTTGATAGAGTGAAACAGCCACCCTGTAAGCATACCCGTCCGGGGTGTACTGCCGAGGACTGTACACTCTAGTTCCAAAGCCACTAATGTTCAGCAGTTTCTCAAAGTTGTCAATCTGTAAGGTTACATGTGGACACTCAGTCTCAGAGAGATTGATGTCATCAATTGAGAATCCTCCTGTAGAATTCCCTGCTCCTTTCCGAACTTCAAACACCACCTGGAAGTTCTTGGTGGCATTGAGAGAAACATGCTGGAGCTTCCAGTGAGAGGTTTGTGGACCTGGAAGGAGGATTTTTGTGCAAACGTTAAACTTTATTAGGTGTAAAAATCTAAATGCATTAGAACACAAACACTCAAAGTTCACTTGTCCTCAAAGATCTGATGTTACCAGTGATCTGTCCCATGAGGCGGAGACTTCCTGTGGAGTCCTGTTCATCCTGAAACTCTCTGATCCAGATGTTAAGTGTGTCCGAGTCGTTGCCACTGTGGTAGTAGTAGAACTGGAGGCACTGGACGTGACAATCCCTTTTTGGACTCATGGTTTCAGTCTCTAGCCGTGCTGAGTCTCCTACCTGACCTGATGCTGTGCTTGCATGCATGAAGTAACCTGCTTCTTGCCCTACAATAATGATGTGCAAAATCATCACATAGTGGCCTTTACATCACCATATAACAGAAAATCAGAAGGAACTTTATCACAAAGTCTTGCTCAAAATGAATTTGTTCTACTTGAAATTAAAAAAAATGTTTCAAGAGAACATCAGGTGTCGTAGAACATCCTATATACTTTTTTATCTATTTTCAACAATTTGCATTTAACACATGAAGAATCTAATCTGAAAACTTGGAAAGCTCACCGTGACCTCCATTTCCACTTGTTAGATTGGTATGGTCAGAGTTTGGACCCCCAGAAATGTGCGTTGCCACTTCCCAGCCAATGCCACTCTGTGAAAAGCGATTCATTTTACACGCGGTCCCGTCAGGAAAACTACAGTGCATCTGAAAGGCGATGGTGGAGTCTGTAGGCACGAATAAATGGAAACAACAATGAGGATAAATGCAGTTCTGAATATGAATTAAGAATGTGAAATCTTAATAATTATCATTGTTATGACGTGACTTATCATTTCTATTGAAATTCAGAAGTGGATTACTGGTGTATATGTTAGTAGTGTCTTCTGATTCTGTTAGTCCCTCTTTTAGGCACAGTCTGCTTGTGATTAAAGCATTAAATTGGCCCAAGTTTGGAAAACAACACTTCACAGATGAAAAGCAGGTTTTTTTTAACCTTTAAGAAAATAACTTTAGGAACTATTGTGTTTATTTGCAGCGTTCAATGTTTTCAAGTGGTTTCTGGTTCTGCGCTACAGATGCAATCAATAACAAATAGGAATATATAACTTCTGTTGAGAATTAGGAGCAAAACAGTAAAGTAATAAACTGCACATCAGTAAAATAATTTTCTGATGTGCCGTAAATGCAGCATGATAAAAGTTGTGTCTGATGATAAATGGAGAAACACTAGGATTCTGTACTGGTTCTTACAAATCTAAACTGGATAAAACACTTTTTGACTTATTTCATCATCATATCGCAGGAACATTTGGGACAGACACCAAAGTAGAGAACTGGGTCAACAAGATCTGTCCTGTATCTTTGACGGGTTTGATGGGAGGCTGCAGCCTGCGTCTTGTTTGTCTCATGCAGACGTAACATTAATATTTCCAAGCTTAACAAAGCTGATTTATTTGTCTAAACCTCTTATTCTGATGCTGGATTTTAACCAGAATAACCTCTGGTTGTAGCGTTTTTGTGACACTAGAAGGCAGCAGGACACCACAGGTTGCTCAGGTGACCTGCAGTCACGTTCCACTTTAACACCAATCAGTTCCAGTCATCAATCACCAATCATCAATTGTTTGTCTGCTTGCTGGGTCACCCTCCCCACTGTTTCAAAGCAAATTCAGCAGCTGGACATATTGCTCAGGTAGTGGATACATATTGACTTTGGTGAAGGGATTTTAGGAATTGTTTAAATTTATTAACTTGAGACGGTCACCATTAGGATGCTGTGCAAGTTTAAATGACTCCTCGTGGTGGACTATTGACGCAACTACAAAGGTTAGACCAGGAGGAAACTGTATTTTATAGCATTTGCATTTTTTATATACAAGTTTCTTTTACACAAATGGTCCATAAAGATATCAAAACTTAATTCAAGTAAAACCCTGTAAATCAAACTTAACAGTTCAATAGTGTACAGTTAGCAATGTGAACTTCACATTTGCTATTGCAAACAATCTCTCTCATTGTTCTTTATTACTTTTCAGAAACATTTAAATTTGTTTATGGGTACCACAGCTCAGTACTCATTATAATTACACTGAAGAATTACAATATTTGTACATAGAATATGTAAAAATGCAACACATTTTGATATGTAACTTTTGTTTCAGTCCAAATAAGACTTTTATAAAAATACAACAGAAACATAATTAGTTATATTAAATATATATATTAAATATTAAATATACCTAAATTCTGTATTCTAGATTTATGTTTATATTAGTATAATAAATATAATGTACATAATTGATAATAGATAATTTTAATAGAGTATTTAAAGTACACTGTCATGTGGTCTGGTTGTAAATATGTGCTCAGCAAGGACACACCTGCAAACACCTGCAAACACCTGCTGCACCTGTCAGCCAGGACAAAACCTTATTTAGGAGCACAGAAATACTCATGCCTACGTATGCATGAGTACTTTTTTTAAAAATTAATTATTATCTAAATATTTGTTTTCTTCTATATGCATTTTAGCTGAAACAACAATCTTAAAACCAGGTGTTGGTTTTCTTATTATTTAAGAACTTACTGCATTTGTACAAAAGGTTCAGTTCCAGCACATCATAGGGACTCATTCCCAGACTTTGCCCGATCACGTCTTGGAATTTTGGGTCTTTGGTGACAATTGTAGAGCCTTTGCCATTTGTAAATGCATCTTTGCCATAATGCATCACTGACCAGTAGTCGTATGGGACTCCCTGGGTAGTGCTGTTTTCTCTGGACTCTATTTGAAAAGTAGAGTTAAAACCTAAATGACAAACACACAAAAAGCCAGCAATCAGTTCCAGAACACTGGAAAATGTTAGTTTTTACGTTATTTCATATGATGACACAAACATATTTGACAGTTGTTTGTAATCAAACATTACTCAACCTTCTAAGATGTTTTCGAATTCAATGGTGACATAATCGTCTCTGTCATATCTGGACTGCTCATGGAAGAAGCCAAGCGCGTGGAGAATCTCGTGTTCAACAATGTAAACTTGATCACAGTTTTTCCCAATGGAGAGCTCTTGTCCATTGGCTTCTTTCTTTCCAACAAATGAAGAACATCTGAAATGAAAAAACAAAAACAACCTAATAAGTCCCAGTGTGTACATCTCAAATATTATGACATCATACCCTTTGGTAGTTGATTAAGAAAATAATTGAATAATAAATCAACGACATACTTGTTTAAATTTCGTATGACAATGTAAAAGTCCTCGGACGCTCTTGGTTTGAAGTTAATGCACGATTTCAACCTGAAACTGTCAAAGGCTCTCAGGATGACTCCTTTAGCGTTCATGTCTTTCGATGTATGAATGTTGTTACAGAAACAAACAAGAAACAAAAAGAAAGACACTTTAATGCTGTTGTAGATATTACTCAGCAGCACTGTAGGTGGCGCAACAACTTAAACATGCGGTTGAGCTCTTTTTCTTTTCTGTTCAGCTGTTAATAGTTAGTGAACTTCCCTCTGCAGACAGTCTCCTAACATTATGTGTTTTTATTAAGAAATACAGTAATTTAACCCAAATGTGGGCCAATGTGAAAAATACAGATGTGATGAAATGATTGTGAAAGAAAGATTGGATCTACCAAGGTCTTTATCAAGCACATATGGGACTTGGGAAGGCCACAGAATGTCCTCAGCAACAGAAGCACTTCTTTGTGTGTTCACAGGCTAAGAGAGATTAAACAATATCAGATGTCATGAAAAAGATGAAAAAATGTAATGTTTACTTTATAAAAAAAACATCTGAACTCACCATCAGAATGTCATCAAGTAATAACCCTACAATAAAGAATAAGAATAACAATTATTCATACTTGAACAATTAACTTAGCACATTCAATTAAAGGTGGATTGTTGAATTAAAGGTTATCAGAGGAATCTCCGAGCTCCAGTTGGAAAGAAATGATACTTGCCCTCGTTGGCCTCTGTGATGTCCTTTGTTTCGTTCATTTCTACAAAATAATAAAAAGAAAAAAGAAAAAGAAAACAGATGAGCTAATTCCTTAGAATTTATCATTTCTAAAAAATGAAATGACTAAAAAACAAGAAGAATTACAAATATTTAGACTTACCAATCCCTAGTTGATGCTGGGGAAGAAAAGGAAATCTGATGTGTCTTTGTAACTGCATTTATTGATTGCATCTGCATTTAGATATTTTTACCTGAAATTCTGAGGTGAAGGTTTGTAGTCGATGTACTCATGATTATAAAAGTATAATTTAACCCACAATACAAAAAGAAACAAACACTTACTGTATTGATGGAAACTTGAAATGACACAGTCCAGGTCACCATAAGAAAAATGTAGCCTTTCATCCACATGGCGGCTTTGTGGCTAAAATCAGAAAAGTATGTCAAAAAAGTTGAAGACTGATGTATGGAAATACAATCAACCATTATGCATTTAGTTAGAATAATTCAGTTCATAATAAAATCAGATTCATTTGTGTAAAAAAATGACAGCTGTCGTTACGTTTTTCCGCTCCTTGCTCTCTGTGGCTCAGTGAAAACTGCAGAGCTGTGGCTGTAAAAGTATCGTTTTAATTGCTAAAAAAAAGAAAAGAAAAACAGGTTTGAAGCATTTCCAAAGGTCAATGTCATGCATGTCATGTCATTGCTTAAAATAATGCAAAATATGTGAAAAATTACAGCCCCCCTCCCCTCTCTTTTTTTTCTTTTTTTCTTTTTGTTTAAATTATGTTGGAAAACACTAAGAACTAGTTAAAGCAGGTTTTGCTGGGAATATTAATTCTCAGTGACTTTAGTTTGATCATCAAGTGGTCAATAATCATGGAGAGAAGGTCTTTGAATACTTTTATCAGGGGAATCGTTAATATTCGAAGGCTGGGAAAGCTTTTGTTGAACTAACTCTGATGTTAGATGTATTTAATGTACACAGACGGGTACTTTCCACAAACAACTGAATGTGTAACCTCATGTTGTGTTAAAAACCCAGACTTTTTGACGTTTCTCATTACAAATCTGTCAGTTTTACACTATCCACAAAACACACAAAAGAGATATTTTCTGTTGATGCTTATGCAGTGAGGAAAAACCATCGCTCTAGAAACATATACAAATAAATGAATAAGTCAATGAATAAGTCAATGAATGAATGAATGAATGAATGAATGAATGAACAAAAAAATAAAATTAGACAAACACACAATAGGTAAATTCAAAGGAACAGCTAATCTAGGGGGAAGTCATATTTTACAAGGGAGTGGTGTGATGATAGAATGTGATTGTTTTGTGTGTGTGTGTGTGTGTGTGTGTGTGTGTGTGTGTGTGTGTGTGTGTGTGTGTGTGTGTGTGTGTGTGTGTGTCGTGCATGATGATATGATAAGCAACTGCCAGTTCAGTAAATGTGGGAGGTCCAAAGGCAGAAGGACCCACCCAGTGAACCATGAGGATGTTGATTTCATCTTTTTAAGTTTACAATTGAGAATAAAACCTATCCTACCTAACCCATCTAGAAGAAATAAACACTTACACATCAACAAAAAAGAGACAGAAATAAGTTACAGTTATAAAATAGTTTTATAAAAATAACAACTGAGACATATAGATGCTTAGCAGGAACAATGGGAGCAGCAGCATGTGTATTGTTCAAATATATACTGGCATATAATACACCTACATGCCCATATACATGCACGCAGTACAAGTTCTTGTACGAGTACAGATATATCTGGAGATCTCAATGCATGTGTAAAAGCCAGCATACAGATGTGATCCCGATTTTGCTGCTGCTGTCCCTCCTTTATACCATAATACCACACCTGTCTAAAACATTTTTAAAATTCTCATATCCTCCAACATTTCTAAAGTTTCTAAACTTTAGTAACTTCAGTTTCTAAAACCTTGTGATCGTCCCCCCTGGCAGTTATTCCACAAAGTTCCTTGTTATCTTATGCGTCAGAAAGTTATTCCATAACATCAAGTTTCACACCCAGTTACAACACAGTATGATGCCCTTAATTATGCAAATGAACAAATAAGCAGTTGGTTACTATTAAGCATGCAATGCTAATTTATTTTCTACAATACCTACATTTATATATATTTAAATATCTACAGGCACCCTTCACACAAATGTTCAAATACTTGTTACAGAAAAAACGTATTCACAGTTGTCACGGCAAGCATTTAGTCTCTGAGGATGTTATCATTCTTGAGATCTTCTGGTGGTGGGGTGGGAGTGGGATGTGGTGGTTGGGGTTGGAGGGGTAGGGGAGGAGGGTGGGGGTAATAGAGGCCGTTGCTCAGTGGAAGAGGCTGTTTCTCAGCCTGTCTGTGTGGATTCCTATTGCTCTGATGGCAATAGTTCAAATAGCTGCAGGAGTGGTTGAATACATGGTTTTGGCCTGTTTTCCTCAAGTAGCGGGTGAGATGTTACCAGCGGTGACCCCCTAAGAAGCACTGAGCAGTCGTTCACCTTCGTTCAGTATTTGACAGCACAGTGTTTGTTCTTTAAACTAGGCTTGACGTTTCTATGGTGCACGTGAGATTATTTCCAAAATCCTAGTCAGGAACTTCTGTATATCCAACTCTTCCCAACTTCTCCATGTATGTAAGGGGGCACTATCACATTTTTTGTTCCATCTTATTTTTTATTCAAGTGATCAATTAATTAATTTAGTTGTTTTCATTAGGATTAAAAAAAGAAATGAGCAGAAGGGGAATTTTACGTTACAAGATGTGTACTAACCAAGAAGACGACATTTTTGTTTAATCATCTTTATTGTTTATTTTCTACACACCAACAAGACCCATAATACAGCACGACAGTATTATTAAAGCTACTTTTATACTTATAATGAAAAAAAAAACATTTACTAAGAATCCAACACATTGGAGATAAGAAAAAAGTATATAAAATAAGTGTATGAATAATTGCTACAATATAACCCCAAGTATTGTTTAAAAATAACCTATAAATGCTTTGTAATGTAAAGATGTTTCCATCACTAAATGAAAGCCTTTATGTCAGAAACATGTCGTTAAACATGGTGACCACACGTAAGTGGAAGATTTAAAATGTCATCAAACAATAACCCATGTATTTTATCAAAACTCTGTGCCCTATATGTCTTAAAAAAAATAACCTTTCTTATATATCCCCACAAGTCAGCCCATTTGTGGTGCTGTCCATGCAAAAGGCACGGGATTTGCTGTACTGACGCACATCAAGGTAACAAAAGCATCACTGTGAGGAGGATGGTGACAGCAGACGGCACTATAACAGGAGACGAGCCAAAAATGCTGCAACAGAAAATAATAAAACAAATGAAATGACACATTGTGTAATTTTAATTAGTAACTTATTGAGATCTGAGAAAATGATGGGATACCTGTTATCTGTTGTAGAAGGTCCAACAGTAGTGGGTGGGATCCTATAAAAGTCGCAACATTATTTGATAAAAATAAGAACAAGTTTTAAAGTTTTTAATAAGTCGTCACAATGATGAAACTAAGTTTTACTTGTCCTACCGTGTGGAGCATGGACCTTCATCCTGATCGCTGGGAGGATGTGAAATGTTCACTGATGTCACTTGAGCACAGGGTAGAGTATTTCCATCAACTAGGGGGGTGAGATCTATAAAAATCAAAGTAAAACATGTAAAAAAACAAAACACAAAAAACAAAAAAAAACAAAAAAAAAACTGCTGTATTGTAACACAAACTGCATTCTTATTAAATGGTATTCAATTCAATTCAATTCAATTCTGTTCAATTCAATTAAATTCAATTCAGTTCAATTCAAGTCAATAATACTTCATCAATACTCAACGAGAAATATTATTAAAATACCAGCATTACCATATACTATACATTTCATTTAATTTTTTTTTAAATAAAATAAAATCTGTTAATTGTGTAATATTTGCTTTGAAATCTTAACCTGCCTTGAAAGTTGAATGTGAAAATAGCACTTCCTCCCTTGAGGAACTCTCTGGTATTCATCTCATCCACATTTGCAAAGTAAAAACCATACAGCGGTCCGAGGAAAATTTGTTGATTATTCTCATCTACAGAGAGTACACCAGTCTTCCGAGGGTTGTCCCAGACAAGGCTACCTGTATATGTAAAACATATATACAAGATAAAAGTTAAGAAATTTCCTTGTACTTTAGTTAAGTTAAGAAATATTTTCATAATTTCACATGATTTGCAAAACTTACCACTAGAGGTCACATGACTTCGTTCGGTGGTGAAACTCCTCTGTTTAGACATCTGCAGCTGCATGTTGGGGTTCTGGTCCAGCATTTGGAAAGTAATTTGCCTTTGTAGGCAAGGCCACGTCAGCTGGTCATCATAGTCACCTGACACGACTTGAAAGTTCAGTCCAATATATGTTTGATAGAGTGAAACAGCCACCCTGTAAGCATACCCGTCCGGGGTGTACTGCCGAGGACTGTACACTCTAGTTCCAAACCAAGCATCACTCGACAGTTTCTCAAAGTCATCAATCTGTAAGGTTACATGTGGACACTCAGTCTCAGAGAGATTGATGTCATCAATTGAGAATCCTCCTGTAGAATTCCCTGCTCCTTTCCGAACTTCAAACACCACCTCGAAGTTCTTGGTGGCATTGAGAGAAACATGCTGGAGCTTCCAGTGAGAGGTTTGTGGACCTGGAAGGAGGGTTTTTGTGCAAACGTTAAACTTTATTAGGTGTAAAAATCTAAATGCATTAGAACACAAACACTCAAAGTTCACTTGTCCTCAAAGATCTGATGTTACCAGTGATCTGTCCCATGAGGCGGAGACTTCCTGTGGAGTCCTGTTCATCCTGAAACTCTCTGATCCAGATGTTAAGTGTGTCCGAGTCGCTGCCACTGTGGTAGTAGTAGAACTGGAGGCACTGGACGTGACAATCCCTTTTTGGACTCATGGTTTCAGTCTCTAGCCGTGCTGAGTCTCCTACCTGACCTGATGCTGTGCTTGCATGCATGAAGTAACCTGCTTCTTGTCCTACAATGACAGCCCGCAGAAAGTTTTCTTTTTAACATAAAATTGCATATGATCTTAACCATAATCCTTTAAAAAATACAGGTCAAAACTGTGATTTTTGAACCTAAGGAATGAAAAAAGGAAACAAAGCCGAAACTCAAATAGGAGACCTTTAAAAGCTCTCAGGTCTGATGAAATTAAGAGTTTAGAGGAATATGACCATGAACTATAACCCTGTAATATCTGAAAAATGTAACAATACACAGAAAATCAGACATTCAGTGTTTATTATATATTGTAGTTAAAAAAACTGTTTTCAGTACTGAAATACATTTTTGTGTCATTATTGTGTAATTTATTGTCATTTTTAAGTCTTTTCTTTAGGTTATTAGAGTGGTACAGAGGTTTTAGAAATTCATAAATCAAATATTTAACATCCAGCATTAAAGGGTGAAGCTGTGTCTCGTCCATTTTTTGAAGCTGCTTCTTGGCCAGAGGTGACAGGACGTCGGAAATTTCCGAATCAGAAAAATTTTATGCAATAGAAACGTTTTTTTGTTTTTTTTTTTACCCAGAAGGACAATTAAAAAGGCACACACAGGAAAGCTTTACCATAATCTGTGTTCCCACCAGGTAGTGTGGTATGGTCAGAGCCCGGACCCCCATAAACTTGCGTCACCACTTCCCAGCCATTGCCCCTTCGTGAACAGCGATTCATTTTGCACATATTCCCATTAGAGAAGCTACAGTGCATATTAAAAGCAATGGTTGAGTCTGTTGAAAGAAGAACACAGTATTTTAAGTCTATTGAGATGGAATGAGGAAAGACATATTATTATTGTATATATTGTAGTTTTAAAATCATAGCAAACAGCGACACCTCGTTGACTATTGAAACCAGATCGAAAAATGATGTGCATTTTTTAGGCAATTATATTTGTGGGTGTGTATATATTAACAAAAGTCAAAGTCACTTAGAGGATTCTGGTTTATAATATCTCAAGCGTATGTCAACATTTCGAAAAATAGCCACAATACGGGCAACCCGAGAACTATAAACCAGCATGTGAACGCTGCGTTGATTGGTGAACTCCTCTCCAGCTCTTTTCCTTTTCTTTCATTTTTGAGGTGAGACAGGAATGCCCAGGTCTGCAAACCTTCTGTGCTGCCATCTCTGGTGATGTTTTGTGGATATCGGGTTGCATGTATTTGTTTTTTTTTTTTTTGCTCAATAATGGCTCATCGTATCTATTTTGACTTTACTAAGTGAAACAATCATTATTAGAAAATGTTCTCTATAAGAGCAGGTTTTTAATCTTCAAGAACTTACTGCATTTGTAGAGAAGGTTCAATTCCTCAACATCACGAGCACTCATTTCCAGAGTTTGTCCAATCACATCTTGGAATTTGGGGTCTATGGTGATGATTGTTGAGCCAATGCCATTTGTAAATGCATCTTTACCATAATGCATCACAGACCAGTAGTCATATGGGACCCCATGGGTGGTACTTATGTCACTGCCAACCTTTTCAAAATTATACTCCATACCTAGGAGACACGTACAGAAAGGAACCAACAGTTTTGGAGTGATTTAATGTCATCAGGATGCCATTTGCACTAAAAGAAAAAATTATTTTTGTTTCTGTTGACGGGAGAACATGTGCAATGGTTTAAATGTGGAGTTCAAGAAAACGTATGAAGATATGATTTTCAAACTGTGTAATAAAAAACAAGGTTGACAGTTGCCAGGTTTTTAACAAGTAATGTGTGATTAATACTTGTAAGCAACATTTCTAATTGTACAGATACTTTACACAGAAGCACTATGTTTTTATATTATCAATAAGGGCTATAGAAGCATTTAATTATTTGTTTTCTATACCTTTTATGATGTTCTCGAATATGATTGTCACATAATCGTCTCTATCATATCTGGACTGCTCATGGTTAAACCCAAGAGCGTGGAGAATCTCGTGTTCAGCAATGTAGACGTAATCACAGCCACTGCCAATGGAGAGGACCTGTCCGTTGAGGAGTACTTTCCCGATGTATGAAAAACACCTGTAGTAGAAAAAACACTGGTCACTGCAAGTAACATTAATGTCTGTATGCAAGTAACATTACATGAAAGAAAGAACAAGGGTAACAAAAAAAACATTTAATTTTTCACAAAGTCAAAAATGTTCTAGTTCTACATCCGTACGTATTTGATGAAATACGACGGACCATGTAATATTTGCATATTTTTCGCCTATTCAAGCAGCAGGTTATAGTCTTTTTACGTTTTCAGTCATCTGATTAATTGACCCTGCAAACTGCCAGCAAATGCTTGCAGCGGATGGATGAGCTAAGCAAACAAGCAAAGACAAAAAATACATACCCGCCTAACTTCTGGATATTAAGGTAGTATTCCTCAAAGTCTCTTGGCTTGAAGTCGATGCATGATTTCAGTCTGAACTGATCAAAGGCTCTCAAAAGGACTCCTTTGGCATTCAGGTCTTTTGTTGTCCATGAAAAAAGTGTTGAAGAAATTGTTCAGTGTAGTTCAGTTTTTGTTGTTTTTAATATCACTCTGAAGTATGTTTGTCATGAACTCTGTTGTAGACGTGTCCGTTATTACTGCTCACAGGTTACAGTCCTGTTGTGCCAAGGCCTTTACTGAATGATAATCCTTCTTTGGAGCACAGGTTTCTTGTATATTTATTTCAGCTAGATGCTACCGTAAAACGATGTGTTTATCGTTTTGCGTGACTTGTGCTGCTGTTTCCCCTCTGCATTATGGAACAGCTGTGTGACAGACTCCTGTTAACTAATGTTGACAGAACAGTATTCTCTGGTATACAAGCTTGCAACGTTCTTTAACCTCTCTGTAATGTGACCTCCTAATGAACTAAACCCAAAGCTGTTCACCCAACATACGCAAATGGTCTGTAATAAAATAAAATCTGCATTTACCAAGGCTTTCGTTGAAGACATATGGTACTGGAGATGTCCACAGGTGTTGCTCATCAATAATGGAACTCCTCTGAAAAGGAAGCTGACAGATATACAAGGTATAAGGTATTGAGTGGATGACACACAAGTATGCAGACATAGTTCAGAAATAATAAACTTACCTGGCGGATGTCATCATGTAATAAATCTAAAATAAAACATAAAAGTTATTGATTTTTAATGGCAGAACTTATAAAACAATTTCTGTTACAAAACAAACTTTACCCTTGGCTGGCTGTTTCAGGTTGTCTATGACGACCTCTGGAAAAACAGAAGATTTACATCCAGATGAAGTTTTAATTTATTTACAAATGTACAGCACTGATGTAAACAAATGTTTTATAAAGCAAAGTGAGAAATAATTAACTAAATAATAGAACGTACCCTCGACATCTGATTCATTCTGAAAAAAGAAAACAAAATGACAAATGTCAAATGTAAACTCATTGTAATGAAACTGAAAAGAAACAACTATTCCATCTCGTTTTCTCCATTTCCTTTTTTCCCAATCACTGCTAAACCTAAAGGCTGCAAGTACAAACTACATTTCATTATTCAAAATTTGAGGATCCGACTTTTACAATCTGCTCCTGATTAATTATTTCAAATGTGTTGTAAAAGTGTAAAGGTAAAAATGTCCATTATATATTTTATATGTGTACAATGTTAACAGTAATATTTCTTTAAGGTGATTTTTTGAAACTTAATGCAATTCCTTTTCTTTCCTTTTCACCGCTAAAAAGAAACTGACAATGAATCAAACAATGACTTGTAAGAGCATAATAAAAGATCAATAAATCAAATCTTACTGTACTTATGTAGAATCCTGATGAAAAGGCCAAGTTCAGCACAAGAAAAATGAACCCTTTCGTGTTCATGGTGAGTCTTGGAATGAAATGCAATTATATATTATAATATTTAATAAAAACTGAAACAATAGTATGCACACCAAAAGTGCTCAGTTGACTTCTGCTTTATTTGTCTATCACCTGTTCTTACCTGCTGCCACCCTGAAAGGCTCTTCCTTAAATCAGCAGCTGTTGTGACAACATGGGTTTTTAAGCTCTCAGTAAAACATAGGTAACACAGCAGGAAATGTTATAGAGTGTACATCTGCGTCATTGTTTGGAGTTATGCCAGCTATGGGAACAACTGCTGCAGGAAGTGCAGATTTAAAACCTTGTCTTGTCATTGTGGTGTAGTTTACTAGTATCTGCTTATGCTTCTGACAACTGATTCCAAGAGTTTTTCCATCATATTAAAAATACAGCCATTAAAAAAAAAATATATATATATATATATATATATATATATATTCTAAATCTTCTCCTTGGACTTCTAGAAATAACAAATACTATAAAATCAGAAAATTCTCCTTCAGATACTGTTTAAAAAATGAAAAGATTGCAATGTTATGGAAAATCACTTTATTTCTGACTGTAGAATATTATTCATGTTTCATCTTTTCAGGGTCATTTTTTTGTTTTATGGGGGGGCTTGGTGGTCAGCACTGATGCCCCACAGCTAGGGTCCCTGGTTGGATGTGTGGCACTTGCATGTTCTCACCATAAGGAAAAAAAAAAAAAGAATTGTTCTGCAGCCCCAAGACCAGAGTACCTTACAGTGATTGAGGTAACCATGTATTCCTCTGTTTCCATCTCTTTTACAGTTAAAACTGACCCAAATTGGTTAAGAAACATGGCTGGCAAAGAAAAGGATCAAGTTGTTACAGCGACCTAGTCAACGTCCAGGACTCAGCCTGGTTAAAATGCTATAATGGAACGTGTAGAGTGAGTTATGCATCAGTGACAACCCTACAAACCTCAAGGATCTGAAACATTATTGTATAGACGGCTGTCCTCCAGGACTGATAGGATCATAATATAAAAAGATAAGTTACGTTTATTGCTCAAGGTGTTTCTTTAATCTGTTGTTTCATGAGTTTTATTTAGTTTTTCCTGGACTGTTTCAGCTTAGTTTGTTTATGCGGAAAATGACACACTATGCCACCCTATTTCTGACCCCAAATCATTTACAGCCACCAAATTTACAACATCTATCTAAGATCATGGTCTGAGTGCACTGTTTAAAGTGAAAAATGCTGGGGCCAACAGGGGCAGATTTCTGTCTCATTTATTCAGTTGTAAAAGTGAATTAAAACTATTTGCCATCTTTCCAGGGTTTTTAAACTGTCCTACATAGAGGCAAGTTGTTAATGATTAATGTTAATGTAATGTTAGGTCTTCTCCATAATTTTATCTTGTATCCTTACATCAACAAACCTGATTAAAATTAATGGTTGTCATCAGCTTGTCATCAAGGTCTGCACAACTCTGTTACACACAGTCATATGCATTACGCTGCATTGAACCAGGGAAACATTTCCCAACCCGGTTCCTCAAGGACAGCGGTCCTTGAGGAACCGGGTTGGAAATCATTGGGCTAAACAACAGAACCCTAACTGCCATTAGGTATTGAGATGAGATATTTGGACCTATTGTCAGATACTATGCTGGTGGATCCTGTCACTATGTTCATTGAGAGGGAGTGCTTTTCAAGGCAGGGGTGTATTTTTGGCACAACACTGCCCCCATTGTCAGGTGATTTGTGAGGAATAAACCTCCTAAGCCTGTCAACATTCTGAAAAATACCATTGACAATCAGTCTTCATGTAATTATATCTACAATAACCACATATTCTGTTACACTTACTTCAAGGCAGCACATTGCTCCATAGTGACATTTGGTGGGGCCTGGCCCCACTGGTCCCACTGGCCCCACTGGTCCCACTGGCCCCACTGCCCCCACTGGCCCCACTGTGCCCACATGCAGAGATACCAGTGACTGTAACACAGAAGAACAACTTGTGTATCATTACTTAAAGAATCTATGATGACATGTTTCACAACTGTGATAAAAGTGGTTACAGCTGACTGCGAGTGATGATTTGATGTGCCAATGGTTATGAGGGATGGAATCCTGACCAAAGTGGCAAGAAATAGTACTGGTTTAGTTAAACAAGCTTGTCTGCATTCTCTGGAAGCACAAAGCCAACCTGTCGAGTAATTTTACTTTGCTCTTTCTTTGGAAATGTTCCTGTACTATCTGCCAAGCGAGGACAATAAGGTGGTTGGATTGGGGCTGTTATACAACACGTTTCTCTTGTGCTGCTGGACATTGGCTTACTATGTAAAGGCTTATTGTTAGTGATTATTATCCTTTTAGTTTTCTACTTAAATTAGCAATAGGCAAGAGTAAGCCATGAGTAAAAGATACTGAGTCTTTACGACAGTTGCTGACATGGTAAATGCTAACAGCTAGATGCTCATTTGTGTCGTTGCAACTACTTACTAAGAAGCAGATTATTTTGAATTAATTATGGAGCTGATTTTCATCATCATTTGCTAGACTGCAAACATTTAGAATATATTTGGGGACATATTGTAAATTGCAACATGCCAAAACTATATACATCTAAGAGGGAGGGAGGGCCTGATTAACACCCTGTGGAAGTGGAGTCTTTCCCCACCTGAAGAGAGATGTTTGTGGACCAGGTGAAGTCGGTCTTTATCCTGGTCATATTTGTCTCTTCCAACAGACTCTAGCTACACTATCTTGAGAGTGAAAATACATCTCCACAATCTGGTTGGAGTTGGAGAGGACCTATGAGTGCAACAAAGGATTTGAGTACAGCACCACTTCTTTATTCCTTGATAGCAAATGGAGGCATACAAACTGGGGGCAGTCAGGGAGAGCCTCAACTCTTCTGTCCAAACTCTGTTTAGCCGCAGTCATGCATTCAGTTTACGAGGCTCACAAGGATCACTTTTATCCTGCTCTATCAGGCTGTGTGAATCTCATGGAGGCATAGCATCAGAAGATTGTGTTCTGCTGCTTTGGATGTCTCTGTTCAGATTTGTGAGGTAATAACAGAGGTATAACTGGGGTCAAATGAGTGGTGTACTAATTGAGAATGCAGAGTCACAACACCTGATGCCTGGTTACAGACCCATATGATACCCAATGATTTTACCTCTCCAAATCTTGTGGTTTGTTGCGATACAGCCATGGAAACATGAGTATAACTTCCTTTTTCCCCTCAGAGGGAGAGATGATGATCTCACAGTGATTTCAAGTGGCATATTACTTAAACAAACATCAGAGGGCCAGCCCCATTTGTAGTGGTATGTCAACATTCTGACAAATACCTTTGACAATATATATATATATATACACAATCAGTCTTCATATAATTACATCTGCAATAACCACAGATTCTTACACTTACTTCAAGGCTCCATAGTGGCTCCATAGTGACATTTGGTGGGGTCTGGCCCCACTGGCCCCACATGCAGAGATGCCAGTGACTGTAACACAGAAGAACAATTTGTGTACAGTAAAATGAAGCACAAGGTGCATATCAGAAAAAATAGAATAGTCTTCACTCCCTTCCTCTCCATCTATAACCCCTATCAATGATTAAACCTAGATTAAAAATATATAGATAGATAACATAGATAGATAAACAAAGATAAAAAAAAACAACAACATCCATAACCAAAACCAAAACAAAGACACCACACCCAAGTAGGCCAGGTAGTTTTCCATCACATCAGGCTCACCCGTGTAAAACACCCACATACACACACTCACACGTTAAGACAACACAGCCCAAACAAAAACACCCTGCCCAAGGAAGGGAACCAGCACCCAGGAACCACCAGCACCTCCTTCAGCTCTATGCCACTGAAAAGCAAACGGAGTTAAAACCAAACAAAAACACATAAATACACACATTACACTTACTTCACAGTTCGGGAGGGCCACACCAAATCTGTCCTTCATCTGCGTGATACCATTGGCACCCCAAATATGGTTACGTTTGGTAGACAGGAAACATCTGGTAATTGGTCGGTTTTCAGCCACAAAGGTGTCCCGTATCTGCATGCCGTGGTCGGCGCCCAGGCATCTTAAAGTCCGATGACGGGAAGCTCCATGTGATTAGTCTGCGATTGTCAGTCTGTACTGTCTGAGGTTGCTCAGAGTAGACACTCCTGCCCAAGCATTGCAGGCAATCCAAAGATAAAACAACAACAGCAGGGTCTCCAAAAAGAGCTCTTTGTTCCTAAAAAAAGAAAGATTCAAAATCTTACCAATATAGAACTGGGAGCAAACTTGCTGTGGTCAGTCATATGTACCACTCCTGGTGCCTGCAGGTCCTTAACTACCAACACCTCTCATTGTTGCATTAACTTACCATAGAGCCCCACTTGAAGCTCCAAATAACCTACATAGAGAACGGCCAAACCATTGTCTGCTCTGAGTTGTAACCATGAACACCTTTGCAACCTCTCTTGACCCCATGGTTCAAAATGCTCCTTGAAAAAGACTGTCCGACTACCGTTATGGTAGATACCATAGACCCCGTATCCACAAAACACTGAAATACCTCCATGCTCACTTTGACGTATGGAGATGGTGACACCAACTTAGGAACATCTTCTAGTTTACCAAAAGAAATGTGTGAGCCAATAACTATGCCCTCCGAGCCGTGACTCTGCAACTCGGAGGCCACTACTTTCTCTCTAACACAGAATGAGAATAGTCGTCCACTCGTGACGGCTGCACTACAGGTGGGGGTCTAGAAGAAACGCAAACCCCATCACAATCCCAGGAAAAACCGCCTAAAAATAACAGTACGATGACAGGGGAGAAAGACTATGTCGAGAAGAGCGCTGCAAACTGGAGATACTTTGAGTGTGTTGGTTAAGCTGCTCTTGCTACCTTTCCAACATTTCCCTTACCCCCCTCAGCTCAAACACCAGTGGGCTATTTCTCACTGTGACATAAAGGTAAACTGAAAAAAGCCAAACCTTCATAAACGATTAATAAAAAAAATATTGCAAAGGTTGTTTCAAAGAAATTGATGGCTAGCAGTTTGACTAGTTCGAATTAACCGTTCTCTGTGTTTGCTGCTCTTTTAATCACAGATAAAACTATCTGGACTGCACACAAAAGAAAGGTTTCAGACATTTTTTGCTTTCCATTGTACTCTTGACTTTCTCTTTATCACTGGCTGAATCAACAAGGAATGGTAGCAATGTTTGTCAGGCAAGAAAGACAGAAGCTCAGACAACTGTTGAGTCACGTACACATGCATCACATGCATAGTTGAGACAGACACACAATTGATGATTTTGTGACTAATGTGAGAGAAATATTATATTCACATAGTACTAGTTTGAATCACTTATTCTACTAAGCAGTTTAAACATTGTCTGAACGTAATCTGACCCTAAGTGAGCATGCTTTAAGTACAAGCCTGTTCTTTGTATTTTGACTGTGTAGCCTGTGTTACATTTATGTCAAGGATAGCAGACTTTCTGTTTCTCACGCTCCTTAAAATTTACACCTTGACAAGGTACCCACTTTCCTCCTCCTTAAGTCTGATAAGCAGTAAGGGGATCTTGCAGAAGTATTTCATGTGAGACAAGCTCTGCCATTTAGGAAGTTACACAGCTGTAACTCATGTGACGTTTCTTGGTTCAGATCATATAAAAACTTGTCTCTTCTTCTCTACGGCAGAACTCTCCACTGAGACTTCTCTGCACGTCTGATCAACGTGTATCTTGTCAATAAACCTTTGTGTTAAAGTTGCAACTGTTTGCTCTCTCATTGGATTCCAGTAAATTTCCACCACAACTAAGTTGGAACAGGAACAAATATATATATATATATATATATATATATATATATATATATATATATATATATATATATATATATATATATATATATATATATATATATATATATATATATAATATATATTATATATATATATATATATATATATATCTATCTATATATATATTATATATATATATATATACGGCGGCATGGTGGCTTAGTTGTTCTCCCCGTGCTTGCGTGGGTTCCATCCGGGTACTCCGGCTTCCTCCCACAGTCCAAAAACATGCATGCAGGTTAACTGATCACACTAAAATTGCCCGTGAGTGTGATTGGTTGTCTGTCTTTCTATGTGGCCCTGCGATGCACTGGCGACCTGTCCGGGGTGTACCCCTGCCTTCCGCCTACTATGCGTCGGGATAGGCTCTGACAGACCCCCGTGACCCGGTATGGATTAAGCGGGAATAGATAATGGATGGATATATATATATATATATATATATGTATGCAATTTTCTCTATTTGTTCTTGTTTCAACTTAGTCACAAAGTCATCAATTGTGTGTCTGTCTCAACTATGCATGTGATGCATGTGTACGTGACTCAACAGTTGTCTGACCTTCTGAGTTTCTTGCCTGACAAACATTGCTACCATTCCTTGTTGATTCAGCCAGTGTTTTTCTCTTGGAGCTACCTTTTTTTTTCTTCCTGGAGCTACCTTTTCCCTCTCTAATCTTACTCCTCAGTTCTCTTGCACAGTCTTCATCTGCCTGTCTCCCAACTTGAAGGCCTGTGTTTTGTCCTCAAGGAGGGCTTTTATGTCAGTAGGGATGCAGTGATCCAGTGATCCAATTTAGTCTGCCAAGAGGTCAGCATTGCAACACATCTGCAGGTTCCAGAAAAGGTCTGTCACCACATGTCAAAATAAATGTCTCATTTGTCTCAGTGCACTTTAAATACCAGTCAACAATGATCATGGAATTTTAGAGGTGTATGGTTCAGATTCTTCAAAAAAATGTATAAAAACAGTTCTGAGGTGGAGACAGTTTTTGATTCTCACCTTTATCTGTGGTGTAATATAAAATTATGTTATGTAGTGGCAGTTTCACCAAAAATTAAGCATAAGATTGGAGTTTTATAAAAACCATCATCAGATACATTAGACAAGATCAACACTGCTCCCACAGCATAAACACATATTATGTACTTTCGTGCTCCCATTTATTTATCTAAAGCTGAGAAAACCTTGATTTTATTTGTTATAAGCATTTCTCTGTGTCCTCAAGTACATAAGCACATAAAACGTTCAGTCAAATCATAAATCATTAGGAAACATTATGTGGAGTTTAATTTTAAAACACTGTTTAACTAGACTTACATGGTTTGTTCCGGAGAAACAAACAACGCCCCTGTGATAAGATCTTGACTGAGCCTTGCCCTTCTCAAACCACAGAAGCACAGGTAACATGAGCGCAGAAGCCTTTAATGACAGATAATCAAAGCTCTTAGTGTAGGAACTTTTAACTTCAACTGAGATTAAGAAATATTATAGTGCATTATAATGTAGGGAGGAATTTGTCCCTGTTCCTCTTAAATTGTGTCAGGTTTTTTTGAGTTGCTTATTATCTTGCCTGTTTAAGGTCATGAAATGGCCTTAAAGCTGAAATTAACGCAGATGCAGTTTAATATCAATCAGTAAAAAGATTAGTTAGATTAGATACTGAAATATTACCAGTCTTCTCTGGGTAAACTACTTTGCTATGATGTTTTACTCAACAGTTTAATTAAATAAAACCAAAAACAACTCACTTATCAAAGCTTTTTTTTTCAGGGTGTTCTTTCCTTTGACAAATGCAGGAATGTAAACTAAAGTATAAACTTTACCCTTGACACCTGAGGACAATCACATCCTGTCAGTCTGACGCTGTGGGTAATATATGCTGTGTGGATCAGTTTTCAACTTAAAGCTTTATTTAATGTTTTGAAGAGTATTAGGACAGTATGAATCATATGCTTTGGCTTTTCAGTGGCACCTTTTGGTAGACTGGTGTTTCATCCCTCTAGCAGAGTTTCAGAAGTAAAATCTATGACAATCTGCGCTGACACTGTTTTCACAACACTTCAGCCACTATGACGATGTTGATGTTAGATCTAATCTTTTACGGCATATTTAATGAAACGTCACCCAGGACGTTGCTTGGCCACTGTTTCACCACTGGGTGGCAGTGTGGCCTCTTCTATTGGAACACAAAACCATCTCTGAAACCTTCTAGTGCTTCTTTAAAATATAAAACACAGCCTAAAACACTACAACCCAAGTAAAATATTATCTAAAATCCTATGTGCTAGTAATATATACAACAAATATGCTCATCGGGTTAGTAATATTGAAAGTATGTAAGTGTAACTTTAATACTTTTAAGATTGAACTAATTTTAATTTAGCACATCTCAGTGTAGAAATGTTTTACACAAAGCCAACATTTTCTTTCTTCTTTTTTTTTACACTATCAAGACACAGTAACATAAAATGTAAATACCAGTGGTATAAGTTGTTACAACTTGTGCACACACCTTTTATACAACATCACCAAAATGTGAAATGATTGAAACTTTGAGGTAACTGTAAGCAGTTATTCTTCATGGGTGATTTTTACCTTCTAATATTGAGCCGTGTTTCCCACTCTGTGTATTTACCGTCCCTCTCAAGCAGTGTCATATCAACAAACACCTAACTTCTGTGTTACTGCTGACAGTATTCACTATGGCACTTCTGAGCATGGTCACAACAAAATACTGAAGGTACTCCTGTATGTCCTGCTGTAATTTAATTCAGACTAACACACCCAGACAACACAGTTAGGCATGAACTAATCCCCCGCATGCACATGTTTCTGTCCGGGACTTGGACGAACTGGACAAACTGAAAGCAGAAGTAGAGCGATACTGAGAAGAAAATGAAAACTAACACTTACAGAACATCTGAAATACACATTGTGGTAAGTTCGTCCAAATCATCTGCCATGACCAGACAAATTTATCGGACTCAACCGTCCATGTAAAAGTACTGTGTGTTTCAGATCATCTTCAATTCTCACTGTCACCTGTAATAAGACCCACATTTCCACTGCAGCCTTTACTAGAAATGAACAATCACTCCACTACTTGTGTTAAAACCGGTTTACAGCCTAGATCACTAAGTTCAGCTTACAATTTATAGTGTAACTTTTCAATATCTACCTTTTTAAATTACTGTGTAATTTTGTTCTATGAATCAGTAACTTGGAAAATACTTCCAGGTTCCTGTGGGTGTCTAAAGAGGTACAGGGGAATATTTTAAACTTTAAAAGTATGAAATTCTTTCTTCCTAAGTGAAACATTTCCACACAAACATCTTGCCCTGAGAGTGTACTTTCAGGCGTATAGTCAAATGACAGAGACCTGAAGTTGCAACAATCAATGCAACTTGAAGATGCAAACTGTGACAAGCCACTAATGCACAGCAGTAATCTTCTTATCTGTTGGTAACCACATCTTATCTACATCAAAACAATACCAAATCTCTGTCACTATGGTGTGATGCGAGTCGTATCTTGTTCAAAGGAGCTTGTTTGCGTCAGACGGCACTGCCTGTGCCTCGTTAGTATTAGTTGTAGAGTTTGAAAGGGGCAGACATCAGTCTCCTGCAGTAAATGTATGGAAGGGTATTTGGGATTTAACGTCTTTTGGCCCTGTTGTATGATAAAGTGGTGTGAATGTGCACCTTGGTGCCCACACAAGTGCTAATTAGTTATAAAACAGGCTGGAACATGACATGATTGATCGCATTTACATTTTCCCAACCTCCAGGAGTGTCTGCAAGTGGTGTGACTTGGTTGTTTGTCTCCCCGAGGTCAGCATTTACAAAAAGAAATAATCATGGAAGTAAATTACTGAGAATCTAATAAAACTGAGAATGACTGAGAATCAGTCAGAAATAATATTACAACTCAAATAGCTACATAGGTCTTCAGGTCTTCATCTTGTGTTTTGAAATATGATGTTTGTAGGAGCATTTTTGTGTGGTTTCAGGGAACAAATATGTATTGTGTGCGTGTCTATTGTCACTGGACTCTAACCCTTCACGCTGGATGCTGGCACTGTCAGTAGGGGGTGGAGAATAAAGGATACATTTTCTTTTTTTTTGGTGAAATTTACTGCTGCAAAACATCGCACAGTTGCTTTCTATGGCAAAGAGGCTCCTGTTGTGTTTAAAGTAGCATCAAAACAATTTTATAAATCAACGCTGTGTTATTTCATAGTTTTCAACCACTTTTTTAAAAAAAGAGAGAAAATTTCCTTGTTTTTCGATATTTAACATTACATCTGCCCTGCATGCGTTCCTGCAGGAGTTACCTCATTTTAGTGAGAAATGATCTGAAGAGGCGTTTTAACGGCAAGTGTTGACAGGCTTGAGAATAAGAACACTAGTGTGCCTCTGGAGAAAATACGGAAATCATGACCGAAGCCACGACGTGTTAAGACACAGCAGTCTGCCTCGAGGGGAAGAATAGCACATCTCAGTAATTGTTGTTTGTGTCCGGTCTTATTAAACAGTGCCACGAGCTTTCAGAATGGTAAATATACACTGTCTCCCGATCAGCTCTGAGAATAAAAGCCTAATGATGAGTAGTGTGTGTTTGTGATGAAGTTGCAGTGAAAGAGCGCGGCCGCTGTAAAGGATGACCAATTCCAGCATTTACAGTTTTACATGTATTTCAGATATGTTACACAAATTACAAAAAGGTGACAGTTTATTATTTCACAACACAGTAAAAAGATTATATACATGTTGGACAAGTGCAGGTTTTACTTTGTATTTATATGCTTAGCAATAAATATAGTGTTGTGAATATTCACAGAGTATAATTTGGTTTACAGTACAAGTCACATGCTTTAACCAGAATACATCATGTCTCGAAGAGAGGTAAACCAACAAAGGCCAGGATCTTGTGGTGATTTAGTTGCTGTCAACAAATGACTGGTAGAGGGACATGAGCTGGGCCTGGAGGTCCTGCGCGTAGGGGTCCAGCTTTTCTCTTAGGTCTTCAGCGTAGGGGGCAACCATCTGTTTCACCAGACTGGCTCTCTGCGTGAGCTCGACTTGGACCTTCTCTGTCATGGGGGACACGCTTCTTTGGAATTCCTGCAGATGCTGGTCCACCTTCTCCTTCAGGTCATCAGTGTAGGGCCCCAACTGAGCCTGCAGGTCTTTTACACTCTGCTCCAGGCTGGTCTTCAGCTCCTCACTCTTCTGCATCAGAGTGGTCCTCAGGGCCTCGGAGTCCAGGGAGTCGGCGTAGGGAGCCAGCTCCTGTTTGAGCTGCTCAACTCTCTGCTGGATCTGAGCCTTCATGTTGTCGGTGTAGGGCTCCAGTTTTTCTCTGACAGAGCTCAGCTCCTCGGTTAGCACATTTTTCAGCATATCAGCCTCGTTGGTGATCTTGTTCATCAGGTCCTGGGCAGCAGGAGGAAGCTGCTCCTGCAGGGTGACTGCATATTTGCTGGCTATGTCGGCACTTTCCGTCAGACGGGTACTAGAATACAGACAAAATGATGTTCAGACAATTAGGTGGTTTTGTCAAGTGCCATATCAATCTACATCTCCCCCACAGGTATTGTCATACTGTCACACGGTTGTTGCAAAACATACTTGATATCCTGTCCTATTGGAGATTTTCTGATCATCTGGAGGGTGTCATCCGCTGTCTGTGTGGCTTTGGCGATGTAGTCCCAGAAAGCATCGGTCAGCACTTCCAGCTGTGGCGTGGGTGCATCAGCATAGAAGAGGTTGGCATGGCAGCCTGTTGGATAGAGGTAACAATGGTCTTGGCACTGCTTTCAGTCTTTCAGTTCATTGTTATTGCTATTGCCATCAGCTTCAGCTTCAAGACAAAAACACCTGCAACTTACCAGAGAGCGCTGCAACAGCTAGAAGCACAAACACCTTCATGACTGCAAACTGCTGAAAACAGTAATGTCTAATGAGTCTTAAGCAGGTGTTAACAAATTCAAAACATTCATATTTGCCATTTAAATTCCGTGTGAAATATAATGCTGTTCTCACCTGCTTTGGATTTGTGTCTCTCTCAAGGTTTAGTGTGTTAGTGAGTGTGTCGGACCGGTGCCTCTGCGTATATATACTGAAGTCAGATGACAGTTGTAGTCAAGAGCCCAAAGTCCAGGAGTCCCTGCCATGCTGTCACAACAGCTCTTTCCTGATTTCTGCTGTTGCTCTTGGTTACTATCAAAGAGTTGCTGGACTGAAGGAATGTCAGGACGTTTCTCCTTAGCTATGTTTTTCAATTATAACATGATTCCTTGGTGACCCCCTCATCTGAAGGCATTATTAGGCTGCGGTAATTAACTGTCCACGTAGACCAGCACTGCCCGTCTGGAGATAATTTCAGATAACCTTTCTGTTCTGACGCTACTGGACTTTGGGTCACACAAAGACAATAAGACAGTATGAAACTGGGCTCACATGGCCTGTTCATTTGGATTATAATAATATCTCAGAAATAGAGATTTTATGGGATTTTGACAGGAATTATGTCTTTCAGTTGATGAAAAAACTAAAGGACTGCCTGTAGCTAAAAAAAAAAGAAGAAATGGAAAAAACTGAATTTTAACAGCAGATTAATAACCTTACTCTTATTTAATTATATATATATATATATATATATATATATATATATATATATATATATATATATATATATATATATATAGATATATATAGATATAGATATATATATATATATATATATATATATATATATATATATATATATATAGATATATAGATATATATATATATGAGATTAAATCAATAAAAACATCATTGTTGACTGGTATGGAAACTTCTGAGAGATGGTCCATTGTAGTTTGCCAGCTAATTAATGAGCCTATGATAACTTTTCTTTTACTCTGGGATGGTTTTTAATGTTTCATAAACCGTGGAGTTGCTTTAACTGTCTGACAGCAAAATGGACAAATAACTCAAAGACAAACTCAAAGCATTCGATTCCAGCGTAACTCGCAGTTCATGAACTATGGCTTGTCTGGTGTGAAAAAGCAGCTACTTTGGCCCCCAGGGGCTGACGGCGCCTGAGTCTACTAACCTTTGGTCAGACAGACACATTACTGAACGTTGGAATGAAACAGAAATGAGAACTATTAATTACCGTGACGCTAGCAAGCACCGTATCAAACTGAAAGAGATAAAGAAACACTTTGTGTGAAATCAAAGCTGGACATCAAAGAAACGACCACGTGATGACACACAGCAGAAAGGGTCACTATGGATTGAGTTCCACTCTAACAGTGCTGAAACATGAATTTAGGTATTTACAAAAACCAAGGAAGAGTGTTTAGACAGTCATGGTTTTATTTATTTATTTTTAAAAAGTGACATAATCATTGAGAAATGAAGCTGCACGAATAGGATCACGTGCCCAGCATTTATGAATGTTTGTATGATATTGGAAACTTGTGCATGTGCATGTTACATAGATTTTCTAGTATAATATGTCAGTGGGGATAACAGGGTGAGGCAAGGTGACAGCAAGGCATTACCTCTTGGACTTTGGGATCATTACACACCGGCTGCCTATATAAGCTGCAGAGTCTCACCAGCTGAACACAAGCGCAACCAAGTGGACTTAAAGGAAGACTTGCAAACTTGGGTAAGAAGAAGAAATAATAGACACAATCTTCAAGTTTGTTATGCGGTGAGAGTGCTTTGCTGACTAACTACTATTTCCTTGTGATAGGGGTTGAAATCATGAAGGTCCTCGCTGTGCTCGTCGTAGCCGTTTTCACTGGTGAGTATGCTGGAGACCCAACATAACTCCAACGCAGCTGCAAGCGTCAGTGATGAATTAACGTGCACTGACCTAAAATCCAGACCACAAAACTGCTGTGCATAGTTTTAATGTTTGCTCCAGTCCCAAACGGTGCTCTTGTATCCACCCAACAGGCTGTAATGCCAACCTTTTCTATGCTGATGCACCAAAGCCACAGCTGGAAGTTCTGACTGATGCTTTTTGGGACTACGTTGGCAAAGCCACTCAGACAGCTGACGACACTCTTCAGATGATCAGGAAGACACAGTTTGGACAGGATGTCAGGTACATTTATATAACAACACATGCACCATGCCTTCAATACAAACAAACGTGTGTGCTAACATAGATGTTTATTTGAAATTTCATTGTACAACTTTTTTTCTATTGTCACTTTTTGCCTCCAGTGCCCGTCTCACAGAAAGTGCTGATTTGGCCAACAAGTACGCAGTCACCCTGCAGGAACAGCTTCCCCCTAGAGCCCAGGAACTGATCACCAGAGTCACCACAGAGGCTGATGTGTTGAGAGAGCGTGTGACCCAGGAGCTGAACAATGCCCGGGAGAAGCTGGAGCCCTACACCGACAACATGAAGGCTCAGATCCAGCAGAGAGTTGAGCAGCTCAAACAGGAGCTGGCTCCCTACGCCGACTCCCTGGACTCCGAGGCCCTGAGGACCACCCTGATGCAGAAGAGTGAGGAGCTGAAGGCCAGCCTGGAGCAGAGTGTACAGGAGCTGCAGACCCAGTTGGGGCCCTACACCGATGACCTGAAGGAGAAGGTAGACCAGCACCTGCAGCAATTCAAGGAGAGTATCAGTCCTGTGACTGAGAGAGTCCAGAGCGAGCTCACACAGAGAGCCCAGCAGGTGAAAGAAATCGCTGCTCCCTACGTTGATGAGCTGAGGGAAAAACTGGACCCCTACGCCCAGGACCTCCAGGCCCGCCTCACCTCCCTCTATGATTCCTTTGTTAATTCCAGCTAAGTTAACCTCACGAAACAAAGACTGCATCAAATGAAAAGACCAAATGCTCTGATTCTTGTTCCCAGGAACACACCCATGTTGGTATGACAACCTAATTTACCTGCTTCAAAGTTACAGATGCTTCTAGGTATATAGGTAAAGCTGTTCTGTGACCACACACTGTGCTCTCTTCCTATAGTACGGAAAATAAAGTAACAGCAAACCAGTTTGTGGGTTTCATGTGTTTCTTCTCTCCTTTTCACATAGTCTCTTTGTTGTATGTTGTAACTATGTCTGCACACCTGGTGGAAAAGTGAATTTTTATTTTCCATGTAATTTTTTGAATATTTGAACAAGATACAATTGATGCATATTAAAATAATATAAAAATAATGGTAAATATTTTGTAGGGATAAAAAAACAACAAATTAAATTAGTAGCATAGGGGAAAAATGCACTTTTAAGTCAATAGACTTCAGAATAAGAATCAATATGCCCTTTTAACGGGGTGAGCATACGTAAGCGTGCATGCGAATCAGAGGTGCTTGGAGAGGGTGACGGTGTGTGTGTGTGTGTGTGTGTGTGTGTGTGTGTGTGTGTGTGTGTGTGTGTGTGTGTGTGTGTGTGTGTGTGTGTGTGTGTGTGTGTGGGTGTGTGGGGGGCAAGCTGATGTGTGGAGAAGTTGACCAGGATGGTTTGAACAGTGTAACACAAAGTGTGTGTGTGACTATGGTCAGCACATGTACAACGTGATCAGAAAGTTTTTACATTTTCACACTTCTCACTCAGGATAAGAAATGGGGGGATGACCCCTTCATACACAACCGGTCTCTCCTTTTTTATGCCGTTTTGACTACCTCGAGAGTTGGAAAAAAAGGGGGAATCAGATTTTATGTCTTTCCGGAAAGCAGCTTTTACAAATGGTGCTTAAATGATGAGAGGCTCCTTCAGAAGTGACAGCTGCATTCCTCTTAAATAATCCTCTGACATCAAGAACCCGAAACTCTATTTACTAAGTTTTTTAAATGGAATATTTAGTGTCATTTTGACAAGACAGAATGAACTATTTTAGTTCTTTAAAAGACAAAAAAAAAAAAAAAAAAAAGCTGAGTGGCCTGCCAGTGCTTCCACGACTGGTAATCCCCTCAGTGACCTATCATCCAAAATAAAAACCCCCATAGCGTATCAAATGTATCATAGGACCTACAGGTAAGTCTTGCATCTGTCAAGCATAGTGATGGAAGTATTATGGTTTGTTGCCTCAGGGACAAGCTTTACTGGTGCAAAAGAAGCTGAACTGGATGTGCATTAATTATGACACCTCAGTATACTATACACTAACTAAGGGGTATAAAAGGAGAACGTATTAAAAGGTCACACAAGTAAAACACCCCCCCCCCCCCACCACCCAAAAAAAGAACATCAATGTTTTGAAAAAAAATATATATTAGTGAATTGCCATTTCAGCAAATTGATGTCAAACTGTTGGATTAGTCTGTAAAATATCTGGAGGAACAAACCATCCGAGACCAGTGGAACCCTTCTGACGTTTCCAAACAGAAACATTAAATCTGTTGATATAGATTCAAATGACTGAAAATGTAAATCTGCCCTGATGCTTTTCAGGTTTATCATCTCTCTTTAGGATCTGTTTTGAATTCTTGTTTTTTTTTTTTTTTTAAATGCGGTAAAGGTTACAATTTCTATAAATAATTCATGACTTTAAATGTTTTAATGTGAAATATTGTTTCCATTGTCTAATGTGTTTTTCCATGTATTTGTTTATGTTTCAACACCAATAGGTGCAGGTGGGAGTATCTAGCAACACCACATAAAAATTTTATTTCAGAACTCAACTCTTTTTAAGTTCAGGTAAACACACACCATCAACAATATATAACTAAGAACACACACACACACACACACACACACACACACACACACACACACACACACACACACACACACACACACACACACACACACACACACACGTGCCACACCCCTCTAAGAGTCAGTTGTCACTATTGGGACGGGGCATGTCCGGTTTTGTCTCTGCACGTCTGGAAGTTCATAAACATATCCTGCCTCTACAATGTTTTTGATTTGCTTTCCCTTGTGTGCCTGTACCCTACTGTCAGATCGCTCCCACGCTGTTTTACCCAGTGGAAAACAACATTCCTCTATTCTGCCCCGTCCTAACAGTTAACCGTTTATACACGCAGGTCGGATTTCTCATTGTGGCTTATGATGTTTTTCAGATTGATTCTGCAAATGACTCTCCCCGCCCATTTCAACATCCAGTCCACCTGGTACTAAAGTTACCTTAATACAATCTAAGATTAAAAAAAAAAAACAAAAAAAAAAAACACAATGCCATTAAATATTTTTAACAAAAACTATCAAAATACAAAGAAACCCAATTCCCAATCTACCTTTACTTCCATTTGGAATAAGAGTAGTATCTAAGTGCTGTTAACCACTTGATTATGCACTTAGTTATTTAATCATCATTAATTCTGCCAGTATATGTAAAAGTAGAGCATTTGTCAATTTGTTGGGTAGTCAAGGGTGTGTTAATGCAATGCCAAAAAGTGAAGACATCAGAAGTGAACTTTTAGAAGCAACTGTTGCTGTCCAACTATCTGGCAAAGAGTTTAAGTCCTTTAGCTTTAATAAACTATGTTGATTCCATCATTCTATAGTGCAAAAGATTATTCACAAGTGGAAAACACTCAGTTTCCAGTCATTTTCCAAGGACAGTTTCTAATCTCCCCAGGAGTGGCTATCCCTTGTAGAGAGGTGACATCATTGCAATGTCAGCTTTATTTATATAGCACATATAAAAGCCTATGGCTAACCAAAGTGCTTTATAGTAAAAAGTAATCAACAATGAGAAACAATAAACAGTAAAGTAAGACAGTTAAAAGATCCAGTAGGGGTGGCAGCTCAGCCAAAACTAAGGTGAACAAGGGTCGTGAGACATGTTTAAGAGTGGAGAGGCTATTTGCTGACCGCACGGAGAGGGGCAATGCGTTCCACAGCGTGGGAGCCACGCCTGCAAAAACTCAGTCTCCTCTGGTCTTCATGAGGGATTGAGGAATGTCCAGGACCTAAGGGTTCTGGAGGGTTAATGCTCCTTAACAAGGTAAGATAAAGGAAAGCACTGGTGTTATCTGCTCATGTTTCTTTGACCCGGTTAGGAGACGAGCTGCTGCATTCTCAACAAGCTGCAGACAGTTGAGTCCAGACTGGCCAATGCCGACGTACAGGGAGTTACAGTGATCAAAGCGCGACATAATAAAGACAATTTCTTCCACATCAGCCCTTCTTAGATAAGGTTTGACTTTGGCTAGAAGCCAAAGCTGCACATTGTCAGCAAAGCAGTGAAAAGGAATATTATGCTTCCTAAATATCGACCCCAGGGATTGTATGTAAAAGCGTCTTTCAGCTTTGGCTAGAAGTCAAAGCTGAAAAATGCTAGACTTAACCACAGAGCTGATCTGTTTGTCTAAGTTTAAACGTCCCATAAATTACAACCCCAAGATTCCTTGCCTTCGATTTTATATAAAGGACTAGTGGGCCAAGAGAGCGTGTATGAACCTGGACCAAGTCAGGGTGAAAAAACAGGACAATCTCAGTTTTGTTTTCATTTAATCTTAAGAATTTTAAGTCCACCCATGTCTCAATATCCCTCATGTAATTAAACACAACATGAGGAGATTCCTTAGAAGGGGCTTTTAATGGCAAGTAAACCTGCACATCATCAGCAAAGTAGTGAAAAAGAATAGTATGTTTTCTAAATATCAACCCCAATGATACCATGTAAAGGGAGAACAATAGAGGACCCAGAACTGACCCCTGGGGAACCCCACAGATCAGAGTGGCCACAGAGAAGGAAAACTGCCCCAACTGCACACATAAGGATCTATCTGCAAGGTAGAATTTAAACCAGTCCAAATTAGTGCTTTTAATGCCTACACAGTGCTCAAGGCGTGACGGGAGAATAATGTGATCCACTGTGTGTCAAACGCCGCTGTTAGGTCCAATAGAATTAAAGAGGCACCATTACCAGAATCTAGATTTAAAAGAAGATCATTAAATACTTTTAAAAGAGTGTTTCAGTGCTGTGAAGAGGCTTAAAACCAGACTGAAACAAACAGCAGCAATGGATAAATCTTGTTACAAAAAATCTTGTTACAAAAAAATCCTCACACAGTGAAGAAGAAGGTTTAAGAGAAACCGCATAAGTGGGATTCACTAGTGAGTCAAATACATTAAAAAGCCCTGAGGTTTATGTGCATTTCTGGAGACAAGTGAGGACAAATTTTCAGCTTTAGCAGCTTTAACAACCTGCTGATAAGTTTGCTGATGGCTTGAGTTTGCTTTGCAAACAGTTTGGGTGTAGATTTGACTATCAACTCTTCTGTATACGAGTGTATTTTAGTGTCAGGTCGGAAGCCGTCTGTGTGAAAACAAACATGCAAAAGTATGAATGTTATCTCAGTCACAACAACAAATCTGCGACAAATGGCTGAAAATGAAAGGAATCAAGATTTGTTGTAATTGTAATCCAGTCAAAGTCCAGACGTGAACCTGACTGAAGTGCTGCAGTGGGACTTTAATAACCAGGCATAAATGAATACCTGCAAACCCTAATGCATGTTATAAATGGTAAAATGTGTTATGTCATAAATGTGTAATGTTATAAAGATATACTAAGTTTTCTACACATTGTTTTTGAATTTAGGTTTTGGACTTTTGGGCTTTTGGACCTGCTGGATCAGACTGTTTTTATTGTGTCCCGATATGTAAACTGTTGGAAGAGAGGGCACTTTGTTACAAGGCTACATGCATTAACATTACATTTCCTTTGCATTTTACTTTATTGAAATTCATAACTGACCATAGTGTATTTAGACATATTCCTTCTACTTTCTGTTCAGAGATAAACATGTCTCCAGCACCAACTATATTCCAGTTGCATAACTCCAAGTCACCTCTAACAATGATGGAGGTTGCTTCAGCCATAAATTGTGCTGACTGCAGCAACAAACCCAGCACCCCACCCACATGCTCGACTCTTCTTGCATCAATCAGCTACACCACTCTGACTCAGAACCAGATGCTTGTTCCGTAAGATTTTAGTTTTTTTATGTATATATATGTGTTTTTTTTTTCATATTTTTTTATTTTTACGCTACAGTTTAGAAAAAAGGCCAAGAGCAAGGAAACAAATACAGACGTAAACAGAGGACGCCGTCCAACCTGGGAACCAGCTAGACTTTGAGGTTAACTGCTTCTCACAGCTCCTAAACCCACAACCTTTTATAACCTCTCTGACTCACCTAAACAGATGATTTTCTGTTGAAGGGATGAGATCACCTCAACAAAACATGAAGTCCCAGGGTTACTTTTGTTCAAAGAACCTAAATTTCCCCTTTACACACTCCCCTGACTGCAGACATTGCTCTTGTTGTTGTGGAGCGAAAGGGGAAGCAGCGGTTTGGATGACTGTGTCAGATTTTTCACTGTATTACCTCATAGTTATTCTTGTTTGCTTCTGTTTCACTTCTCTGTCTGTCTCGTGTCTCTTTTTCCTGGAGACCCAGCAAAGGCAGCCACTGTGCATGTTGTATGATCTTTTTTGAAGTGACAAAAGTTTGCATTCACACTTGGGCAGCTCTTAGAATCAAGGTTGGAAAAACATCACACATTTGTGAAGCTAGAAAGAGATAAAACAAAGCTTTACTGCATAAGAATATGTGGGCTAAATGGTAATGTTTGATTGCTGATCTTTGAACTGGTCATCAAGCTGAACTTACTGTTTCTTTCTTTGTCTGAGACAGTGATACATACCAATCAGCACTGTCTTTGAATACAAAGATCAAAGGGCCTTTGTTTCAACAGAAAAGTGACTTTATCTCAGTTTTTGTCATCACCACCTCTGTCTTATTGCCCTCACATTTAAGGAGATGTAAGTTTTTCATTCTTTAGAATACAGTTGAACAATTTGGCGGAGTTTCCTAATCATTAAACAGATACCTGACGTTATTCTTTGTTCGATGTCGTTCATGTTCAGTCACACAGTAATGTTATCATATTCTTACATTAATTGCCTGTAAAAGCCAACTCATTTAAACTTTGTTCCTTTGTAAAAGTTGAATTGCTGTGGGAAAAAAGACTTCTGAGAAACCAGGATAGAGGCCAAGTCCAAAAGGGTAAATGAAACTACACATAGGCAGCAATATAACCAGACAGAGTCTTTAGCAATAGAAAAATGAAAACAACAGAAAATTTTAATCAGAATTGAAGCCAATTGTAATATTATATATCAACTAATAAAAATATCACCCATGAACCATTTATAACTGAATCTTTGTTGTTTGGGATTTATACCATATTTGGGGTTCGACATCCTGTTTTTGTTCATTCTCATTTGTGATGTGCAGCTCAATATAAAAAACAATCTTGAAGGGAATAAAAAAAAAAAGATCATAGAGTTAAGGTTGGATACTGAACAAATACCTGCTGTTTTACAAGCCGTCTGTCATCATTAAACATCTTTACAAATGTCATAATCCTGGATTTTTCTTGGAAATAACTAAGCTGTGTGAAAACCGTTAACATAGAAAACATGTTGCTTTAGTTTAATGGATTCATGCATCACTGTGCCGTTTCCTCATTGTAATCCGTCTTTTGTACAGTGGATTTGCTGCGCTTTAGTTGCTCACAAGCCTGAACATGCCCATCTTGTTGTGCAGACTTCTCATTTTTTTTCTTCAGATGGCTTCTAGATATTTACAGCAATTCCTGAACTCCTGATGACTTGCACATCAAGCTGCACAAGCTATCTGCAGCTTCCTCATGGTACATTTACTGTTTGAGATATGCTGTTGCTCTGCAGCGGTGCCAAACATGTTGGGGAGTGAATGAAAGTTCCATAGTGGCCATCAACAAATGCTGGTAGAACATTGAAACTGAAATGGTTAGTTGAAAAGCTGTTTTACATCCTGGAGCCAGAAGATTTGCATTCAGATGAGATGTCTTGATGACAGCAATCAAAGACTGGGTATCTGCAAAGTAGTGGTCATTTGAGCAAACTTTCAACAGACAGTCGTGGAAAAACGACTGCTTGAGTGAATATGGCAGGGCCACCATTAAAAAGTAAAAAAAAAAAATAATTAAAAAGTGAAACAGTGGAAGAAAAAAATATCATAAGTATTGAAAACTGCATTTTAAACTGCATTTGCTGTTATATCACGTTTTGTCATAATCTGGTATCTAAATTAACAATCTTACAAAAACCCAAAAATATATATATTTTTGTGAATTAGTGTATTGACAACTTGACTGAGGTTTAACAATTAAAACTCCAACTACAAGATGCTACAACTACAAGAAAAAAGCATTATCATTTATAACAATAGATTACTTTTTTTCATAGATTTCATTACTTTTCATAATTATATATATATATATATATATGTATATAGATTTGCCTTTGGAGGGAAAATGTGTGAAAACAAAATCATTATGGAACTATTAATCATCACATTGGTGGTGAAACTTTCGCCTGGTTTTCTCTCGCGTCAGCCAGAAAGCGCAGTCACCTGCTCCACCAGTGACCGCTGAGAGCTTCGGACTCGGTGTCAGTGGCACGTTGCGTGAACGTGCCCGCTCGCGCGCGCGCGCGCGCGAGTCCCCCACGCCACCCCACCCCCACGGAGCGCAGCGGCAGCAGCAGCCTCCTGGGACTATAAAAGCCCTCGGTCACCGTCCTGGGAGCACGGAGGAAACTCAACCTCTCAGGTGAGTGATCGCGCTGGTTGCCAGCTCTGAGCATTTACAAGTAAAGGTGCTGCTGCTTCTAAATGCTTTCGTTTTTCACTGTGATTCAAAGAAAATCCCTGTTTTTGGTGAAGAAGAGTACACCTTCTTCTGCTGTTGTGAAAAAATGGGACGTTTTGTTATAATAATTTGTAATAGGAATGTAAATTTCACTTTGTCCGTGTTTTGAGCTCTCCTGTATTTTACAGGTGTATCTTGTCAAACAACAATGAAGGCTGTAGCTCTGATCTTTGCTCTGGCAGTCATCGCCGGTAAGTGTTCTGCTGCCTAAACACAAGCATCTTGTTTCACTTTCCTGTATTTATCCATGCGTTCCACATGTGCTTCTTATAGGCTGCAATGCCCGTGCTGTGCGCCAGGCAGATGCCACCATAACCCGCTTAGAGCAGAGCGTGGATCGGTTCTGGCAGTATATCTCTGAGCTGAACCGGCAAGCTGATGGCGTCGTGGAGAACCTCAAGGCCTCTCAGCTCAGCAGGGAGCTTGAGTAAGCAGACCGTTTCCATCCTTTCTAATCCTTATCTGTTTTTTCTCTATGTCCTTCTGAATCCTTCTAACCTGTGCTCTAACTTATATATATATTTTTTTTCATGTTTCTAGTACTCTGATCAGCGACACTATGGCAGAGGTGGCAACATACAGACAGGAGATCGAGACCAAGCTGGCCCCCTACACCGTAACCTCTGCTAGCCAGGTGACTGAGGACTTGCAACTCCTGGGCAACAAACTGCAGAAAGACATGACTGATGCGAAGGAGCGCAGCACTGAGTATCTGACTGAGCTCAAGACCATGATGGAGCAGAACATCGGTGATGTCCACCAACGCATCAGCACCTACACTAACAAGCTGAGGAAGCGCCTGACCAAGGACACCGAAGAGATTAGAGAGTATGTACGGCCAAAATGTAAGTTTCCACTTGTTCTCTCTTTTTTGAAAAGGTGAAACCTAAATTACTCTTGTCTTTATTTTATTTGAAGCACTGCGACCACTTACCTGAGTGAGATTCAGTCCCGCACCTCGCAAAACCTGGGGGCCGTGAAGGAGCAGGTTGAGCCCTTCGTCCAGCAGGCCAGTGACTCCACCGCTAAGAAGCTGAGCGAAATCTCCTCAATCCTGGAGACCCAAGCTGATAACTTCAAGACCCAGCTGGAGTCCGGCCTCAAGGAGCTGGGCACCTCCATGGACAGCAAGTTGGAGGAGATAACAGAGCTGATCTCCCCATATGCCATCAAGATCCGTGAACATTTGGACAACATCATGGACAAGGTCAAGGACACAACCATTGCTTAAAGAACCTCCGAGACTGAGGGGTTTTAAGGGTTTCAGATAGTTGGTGGTGTTAGTTGGATGAATGTGCAAGCCACTGATTTCTTTGTACCCTGATAAGGAAAGGAAAGGCAGGAGCAAGTTACTGATCATGTACATTTCATGCTTTTAAGTTCAGGATATCATCTACTGCCTTGGCCAGAGAACACAAGAACTGCAGTCATTAGCGTTTCCTTTTTTTCACAAACAGATGACAATTATTTGTAATATGCTTCACTTTTCTACTTATAACTGTTGTAGTACACCCTCTTAAGTTTTCTACATTGTGCTGCTTTGTTTTGAGTCTCAGACTGGGATTCCAGCCAAATGTATCGGTCATCTTTCATTTCAATAAATGCACTGAATGATGTTCATCGAAAAATGTCGGCATCAACGCAGCAATATCACTGTTAAGTGATACTGAATCACTCAAGTGCCCTTCTGTATTGTCTATTGGTTGAAATTGCACTTCATAGAAAAGTGAAATAAAACCAACAGATATACATCTGACAATCGGCGAGTAAAGCAGAATGTCTGTTCCCCACTAGTGACTCCTGCATTTCACATGTTTTGTGTCCACTATGCTGCTCTCTGTAAGTGCACTGCCTTTGACTGCTATGTGCTGAAAAGTGCCGAGTGAATAAAGAAACTAGAAGAGATACCCACCTTTCACTGTTTGTGTCTTGTGAAACATTCAAGAGTTGGATATTAAGATAACATTTAGCTACTGCACAGGCAGGAAGTTAAGACTGAAAAGCCTACTTGTATTGCATTTTCATGTGTTTATCCATCATTAAGACTCACCGTCAGTTTCCGTATTATTTCAGTAGCATGAAAAGCATTGGAAAGGATGGAGACATTATTCATACAACCTAATAAACAGTCAAAACACTAGATATGACTGTAACTAGCAAATGTAGAAAGTAGTCTGACCTTCCCCTCTCCCCCAACCGACAGTCACCATAACTGAGAAAGTGCTATATTTTTTAGATAGATGCTGCAATATTGCAATGTTGGACTTTGCTGGATGCACAGTACCAACATTTGCACGTATACTGTCAAAAACAAATAAACAGAACAGCATTCAAGGAGTAGATTATATACAGAACAGTAATTATGAAAAAACTGTTAATTCTGAACAAATGGAAGTAAAGGTCCGTTTGATCATTCCAGGTTTACATTTGTCCCGTGTTCCAGCGATACTGCTGCTTAAATGACTCGATCCATGGTCTTTTTGACTTTATTTTGGTCTCTGGCATTGTCAAGCTGTTGTCAACATGCAAATGACGTCACCAGAGATTGGAATCTGTTCCATCTATCGCAAAAGGATCAGCGGCGTGGTGCACATCTGAGTCCTGCTGCAAAGCTTCCTACATGAATCTCCGAAAGTACTCCAGTGGTTTGTGGGAGCGAGCTGCAGCACCGGTGATGTCCAGACCACACAAATGATAGTTATGGCTGTTGGAATCATTTTTAGGCATGTTATGAACATTTTGAACAAGTAAACATGTCGATGAAAGTCTAATTTTAAGCATGCATTTCACAAAATCATAGTATTTATTCTAATAATCTATCCAGACTGCAAACTTTATTCATTTTGGTGTTAATGTATTGACTTTAATGAACCAAGTTTTGAAAAGTTCATACCTCTTATGGATAGGCATATATTTAACTTAAAATGACCTTTAAAGAAAATAAAACCTTAAGGAGATAATTGCTTTCATTACTAAGATGTCTAACTTAGCAACTTGTTCGCTAAGTTTAATATTCTACAATGGCGTTTATAAATTAGCGGTGTTGTGGTTACAGATGTGGACTTACAGAATGTTCCACTCAGCTCGTATTTCTTCTTTTTTCATGTGACAGTGCAAATATGAGCCTATTAAGTTACTAATCTGGCAGCTCTAAAGCAGCCCATAAGTGTGAGGCATAAAGCATGAAAGGTTTTCTGTCTTTACTTGTCCACTTTATGTGCTTCACAATGGACTTTTCCCTACTCGGCTTCACCTCTTGGCCAGTGTCGACGGGGATAAGCCTCAGCTCCATACCACCAACACCGTCCCCGACTTCAACCCAAAGGATTCGCGGGTGTGGTTAAGAATAATATTTCACCTTTAAAACACAAAAACAGCTTTGTATATTTACTTTCCTTTGACAGCCACCCCCACATCCTTCATCCGAATGCTTCTCCAGTTCAGACTTGTTAAGATCTGCTTCCAGATTCCTTTCTCTTGATCCCAGCAGGCACTTGGGAACATTTTGTGCCGCAGCTTGATTTCTTTTTCCCTTAACAGTGGCACTGTACCATTTTAACTTTTATCTAGATTTTGTATGGTCCATTAACAAAGGCTCAAATGTGTTTGCATTTTGTTTATGTTCGCAAACATGTTTTTTCTGCAATCCTTTGTTACTCGTTAATTTTGCCATTAATAAACATTGAGTTATCATATTTTAACATTCCTGCCAAGTTATAGCTATACTGCTGGTTATAAAGCTGCTGAATGCAACGAATGTAACAGCAAAATTAGGATGTTCACCTGCTGTGTTTGTTAAGTACTTTATGTCTGTCAAGCACAGCTGGGTTTTCCCTTTGAATTTCAGAGCGGGAACCAGTAGGGGACACCATTTGTTCCTTGTTCATCCTTTGTCCCCTGACCCCTCCACTTGAAACCAGACTGTACAAAGTTGCAGCTGTGTTTTCTTTAATGGCAGATTACGTAAACTATAATTGCTTCATAAGAAAAAAAAAAACAAACATACACATGAACTAGGCTTCAGGAACACAGAATACGTTTTCTGTGCAAGTGATCATTTGAGGAGCATACAGTTAAGATACGTTTGTTTAAACCACATATCACCTCCTAACAGGATTACAGTCACTGGGATTTGACTCTTTCTTGTAGAATAGTGAAAACTCTTGAATCACGGTCCACGATGTACTTTGACTTTAAATCCAGGCCGTCGCACTCAGGAAACTGAACTGTATATTACTAAGAATGAGGTGTAAAAGCCCTAAAGTCATGTCAAAAACTGTTGTGTATAAAAGAAAACAAAAAGTGGGATTCATCATTATTATGTATTTTGAATCCTTTAATTTTCTATATAAAAACACTTCGTTGGAGCGAGAGCATAACATGTTGCACATAACAGACTTGTTTACCAAGTCTTTCTGTGTTAAAGGGCACCGCTCATAAAGCGAAGGAATGACTAACTTCATGACCAGGTGTTTATCCTCTATGAAATTGCTTCTTTCAGGAGCTGCTGTTTATTTCTTAAACTGGGCAGTGCAACTCTGACATCACACAGCCAGTTGTGGAGGAGGATTACTCATGGATGGAAAAACAGGAACAGCACAGGCATCCTCCTAGTGCAGAACTTCTGCTCCGTCTGTTCCTATAGGCCAACTGCGCCGTGAGCACTGCCTGGCAACAACGGTAGAAGGGGGGAAGAAAACCGGCCTGTGACTGCTAGTAACCTCCTTCACAAATACTCCTGCAGCGATTTTACCTCTTTTTATAACCCAAACTTTTTTCTCCATCCTCTTCAGAGCTGGCACAAAGCACAAGACACCACAGGAGCCTTGGCCAAAGGCAAAAAACAACTTTTTTTTTTGCTAAGCTTGTTATTGCAAATTGGGAGCACATCAGACACGCACTTTCACACTTTATGCCTCCTGCAATTATTCAAGAAGAGCTTGTATGCACGCAACCTCCAGCTCATACATAAACTCAGTGGCCACTTCATTACAAAAGAGATGGAGATTTAGGCTTTCAGTGGTAACGTGTGATCACTTGGGCATTCAAAGGCTCATTTCACTCAGTTGTAGGTATTCATCACAGCAATAGCGCCTTCTAGGGCCAAGTCATCAGCAATGTATAGACTTTTGGCCTTTTGCATTGACAGCTGGGTGTGAAAACAGATATGTTAAAGAGGCAAGAATTCAGTTAGATGCAGACTTCCTGGCTCTAACTCGTATCACTGTTGTAATGAGGGGTTACTGCAGTTCATCCAACTGTACAGTTTTTCTGCCCCATGTAAACTAGCAGGGTCTTTTTGTGTCAGTTACTTCCCCTTTTACGAAAGGGAAGGTCTGAAAGTAACAGACATCAAATGTGGCAATACATTTCTAATTAAAGCAGTAAATGGAAAAACACCAGAAAGAAAATAACTGAGGGTGCGTGACCGAAGCCGCTGCTGACATCTGGCCCTAAAGCAGAGCACACAATCTAACATACTGAAATGTAGGGCATATGATATCTGAGAGAATGTTAAACCTGCAAAGTCCAAAAAGAAAGAAGAGAAAGAGAAAAATCCTCTCCATGAAATACCAGAGGAGGATATTCCTTTATTCAGTGTATCTTGAAAACTATACACTTATACACTTAAACTGCACAGTATATATATATATATATATATATATATATATATATATATATATATATATATATATATATATATATATATATATATATATATATATAGTATATATATATAGTTTAACCAATTACAATAGGTTTTAAGTGTATAGTTTTCAAGATTTAGATAAAGATGAACAGTTAAGCAAAGTTTTTCATGCAGGGCTTCATCATATCATTCCTCTCCTTTATCTAATAAGAGCAGACAATTAAACTCTATAATATGCATCATGTCGTCACACTCTAAAAATAATAGCCTAAGTCATATTTTTATAAAAAATATGTGGTTTAGTTTTTTTTACCTGTTTTCTGAAAAACTTTAAAAAAAAGTATGACTAAGCCCATTATTTTAAGAGGGTGATGATTTGCACACAAACTGTAAGCAGGAGTCAAATCGTATCACATACCTGCTTCTTCTGAGCATAACTGCTGACTTTCACCAGCTTAAAACCAAAACCTTGATAAGCCACAGCCAATAAATAGAGCTGACACAGAACCAATTCTTGGCCAACCACTGGGGTCCAAAGGAGCTTCCAACCAGTTCGTGTCCTCAATTCTGTCAGTGATGAACTATGTTCCACATCACATCCTAGCTTATCTGTCAAACACTGTTTTTGCTGAGAGATCAGTTGGGACGTTTATTTGTCTGAATCCATTGTTTTTCATTATTGAAATGCCATTATCTAACCCTGATATACCAATCACATATGCAGCATACAGCTGCGGCTGATGACGTTAAATATTACTCATCACATTGCATTGTGCTTCTTTTGTAGATGTCTTGTTTCATCTTTGTCTTTGTGTGGCTTATTTTTAATCAAAGTAGATAGACTCTGATCAATAAATGGGGCATGGACGCCTCAAGGCCATCACATGTGCTCGTTGACATACGCCTGCCGTTTGCGTCACCCTCCGACAATCAGGAAGGCTTATAAAGAGGTGCGGACACTCACTCGCTTTAAGTTTTTTTTCTCCTCTGAGACGGAAAACAGGTATGTTTGACATATTTTTACTTCTCAAAATTCAGAGAAAACGATACCCCGTTCTCTCTATTAAACTTTACGAGAGTGTCACAATATTTAAAAGTACTTATTTATTGATCGGGAAGTTGAGTCTTATGTGTATACGTGTATACAAGTTTGAGGTGCCGGATAAAGACGTGAGCTGTCCAGTCAACATGGTGCTGAACGGCGCTGTTTTTAAAATAACGTTGTTGTTTTTTGTTTGGTATTTTACTGCCGTTATTTCTATAATTTCGATCTTTCCGCAAAGGCCACGATTCTATGCATGAGAATGACGGAGGAGAAATAAACAAAAATCTTATTTCTGCTCTTCTTTCTAAGCGACTCACAGCCAAGATGAGACTCTACCTTGCCGTTGCCGTGTTGATGCTGGCTCTCGTAGCATTCACAGGTACGTCTTCTGCTAATCGCGCGTGCGCAGCTTTATTGTTCACCTGTCATTATTCTGTGTAAATTTATAATGCTCGGACTCCACAGACGCTCAGGAAGAGACCTTCGAGCAGAAGTTCTCCAAGTTCGGCGAGCAGTTCTCTGAGATGGCGAGGAACATAGCAGATAAGACTAGGGATGCCTTTCAGAATGTTCACAATTCCGAGTTTGCCACGAACACCAGGTAAGCGTTCACACAGGAAATACAACATCTCCCACAGTCTGTCCACATGCATCCTAACATTAATATTCTCTACTTCACAGGAACTGGTTTATGGACCAGTTTGAGAAATTAAAGACCAAATAGGAAATCGCCCAGTAGCAGAAACAGGAGCTAGGGCCATTCCTGTTCCCAGACTGCATTCTACCCTCCACCCAAACCTCCCAATCTGCTTGCTGACCTCCTCTGTTATCCTCACATGAAAGGCTGATATGCCACATGACATTGCTCTGCACATTGATTAGATCAAGAACGGTTGCATTGCTTCTCCATAAAGTGTTATTCTCACTTTGATTTCTGAAAATGTAAAGTCAAATAAAGCTATCAAAATATTTTTATATAAATTCTCTGTAAACATCAATTTTTCTTCATGCAAATAAAAGAAGTCATGTACAAACATCACGAGTCATAAGAAGTTAAATGCGTTTGTCATAATCCACTGGATATGTTACCAGTCCAAAATGAAGACATTACAACTGGATGGGTTTCCTTCTTTCAATATATTTTTATTTATTTTAATTACTTATTTTTAAGTGGAAATGAATGCAAACAGACAGCACCACATACATATGAGTGTATGTCAAAATTCTTAGTAAAAAAAAAACTTGGAAAAGTAAAGCTTTGTGGGTTAGACATAGTGTAGCTATTCTAACGTTCAATTATGAAGGATTCCACAAGATGAAGCATTTCAGCTGTTATTTCGCCCTGGTGTTCTTGCAAACATGTCTCAATTTATGCCACAGTATGATGCCCCTCATTACTGAATTTCTGCATCAAAATTCTCCATACCTTCTCTGCTGGGGCCAGATGGGAACTACAGGTACGCCTGACCAGTGCCCATACTCCCTTCCACCTCAGTCACACCTGTGTATGTGCACAGAATATGCTTCTGCATTGGCTTATTGGAAAAAAAAAAAGTAAAAAAAAATGAATAGACATACTTGGAGAAGATTTTGTCCAGATGACAACACTGACACATACCTGATAGACCCCTTACCATTACAGAACCTGGGTTTTGGACCTGTTGCTGATAACGGTTTGTATGGTTACTTTCATCTTTGGTCTGATCTAGTAAAATAAATAAATAGTTTAGTGTCCACATAAATAAATAAATATGATCTAACATCTGTTAGTCTGACCACAGAGCACAGTTCCAAAGTGTGATTTGAGTCCAGAGAGGTCAATGGCACCTCTGAACAGAAGCATTTGTAAATCCAAATGTTAGTGTTTGTTAATAGTTTTCCATAGTAATCCCTTACCAGTGTAACCACATTAGTACCCACTCAGCAGCCATAACATTATGACCACCTACAGGTAACGTGCGTAAACACTGCTCATTTTGCTTTAGTGCATGGTTCTGCTGAGAACATCTGCCTTCTGTCGTTCACATAAATAGTATGTTGGCACTTGTCATACACCTTAAATCATTTGCAGTCCAATTACACCCCCCAAAATCACAACATAATTTTCCTATAGCAGCAGCCTCCCCAACAGGCCAGCTGTGGGCCCTTAATAAATCTACAACAAAGACAACAAAGAACACAACAAAGAGCCAGTTGTGTGGTTTTTTGGTCTCAAAACTCCGCAGATATCACTCTGACAGGACCTGATGGTGTCTATGGGAATATTCAGTTTATAGAAACCCCATCTCCAAACCCACACAGTGCAAAGAATCATAGGATATATTTCTGCAGGTACGACAGATACTCCAACACACCTTTAGATGTTCATTACTACTCAGAGCTCTTATGGGAACACAAGCAGGACCAGCTACATATTCAGCAGGTGTTCAGGTGTCCAACTTAGACTTGCACCCAGATCCTCTATCCATGTTTGCTCCTCAAGGCTCTATTGTGGAAGCTGCTTTTGTACCATATCATGGTTATTTTTTATTTATTTGTTATATGCTTGTTGGTTTGTGCGAAAATAGATGTATAATAAGATGAGAAGACAAAACTTTAAACATCCAAATGGTTCTTTTTTTTTTTAAAGTCCACATAAAAATTAAAAATAAACCATGCTGTTGAAAGCGGTAGGACATCTATATATTTACTTGGCAAATGAATTCATTTAAATGGTGTCAACAACAAATGAACAGACTTTATATCTCACTACTTTTATCAAACTTTAAGCAACTTCTAATAGATAAAGCTTATTTGTGTTAATCACAGGTATCAAAGGGCGAGGGCCAACATGGCAGCTTTTCTGGCATTTCACAACTCCTGGGATAAAGTCACTGTTTATGATAAGTTAATAATCCACCAGTTGTCCTAGTTCAGTGAAATCAGTTTCAGCGGGGAGAACAGAGCAACAGAGGTCAGTAGCTTATGCAAAAAGGCCTCAGGCAATTATCACATTGCGACAGCCGTCTGGGATGGAATCACTTTGATATCACTTTCACTTCAAGATAAAGTTGTGAAGTAAACGGCTTCCTCTTGATCAGCAACTTTGGCATGTCTGTTTAGAAACCAAAGTGGAAGACTCTGAGCTTGTGATTCGCTTGCTGCATTTTGATCACAATTTGCAACACGCTTTAACAGTTCGACTGTTAAAACGTGGACTGTCAGTTAAACTGAAGCTGTTTGTCCCCTTTCTTGTTACTTACAGACACTGCAGTGTGCAAAACCAAATCTTTTGTATATATAAAAAACAACAACACAAGAGTGCATGAACATATTTTAAACAGTTTAAGTGTATTTGAATATCAGATTATATAAGATTTACTGCAGAACAATGATATTAGTATACTGCAGGCTATTATTTTCTAAAGGTGACCTGAAAAAAGCAAACAAAATCTTGATCCAGTCCGTTAAGGCAAAACAATGAGGTTTCCTTTTGCTTTAAGGAAACCTAATTTCAAAGTTTGAGCTGCTTTCATGCAGAACAAGTATTGTGAAAAGCTTCCAGCTACTGGGATGATCAAATCCATTCTGCAGTGGACTTTGGCCATGGAAACACATTTGCAAGACAGAAAACATTTATCTGTTTGAACCCAGTCTTTACTAAAACCTGTATCTCTACTTTGAGACTTTGACTGGTCTGTACACATTTCAGCACCCCCTAAATGGAGCGACATGTCTAATCCAAAGGGCACGTGGACAGTTATTCAACCCAGTTAATGTTGATCAGGAAAAGATATCAAGAGTGCAGGATCTGCAGATGTAAAACGCAGCATCGCTTTCCTGTTCCTGATCTGCATTGTAACACAGTTCATGTCTAACACAAAACCCCAAATCTATATTAGATGAGTGCAATTACCCAATTCATAAAGTTTCATGCCTTCCAAATCTTGCAAACTCCAAAGCAAGTCTCACAAAACGCATACCTCAAAAGTTCGAACCATTGCTGTCAAGTATGTGTGTGTTTTTTTATTTATGGGAACAGTCTGAGAAAGAATTAAGAAATTAGATTTCTGCGTAGCATCAGGTCTGAACTTGTGGGAGATTTGGCATTAAAACATTGAGCAAAAAAAAAAAAAAAAAAAAAAAAAAAAAAAAAAAAAAACGGATTAATGATCATCAGGACAAATGTACACAGCGTTTCAGTCCCCAAATACAAATAAAGTGGTCTGATAATGCTCAACTCATTTAATCTGTTGACCAGAGCCAGAGGAAATGGTAAAATTACTATTTTTATTTCTATTTATCAATTATTGGGTTTATTTTGTTATTATGAACACATGATTCAGTTTTTTGAATCTATTTTTATTTTAAAGCACAGATATGAAGGTAATATACGTTACCATAATGTAATCGTTGGTTTGTTTAGACATCTAACTCAAACTGCAGCAATTAACATGCAATGACAAACACCCTGCTCATGGTTGTGTTTCTCCTGTTTCTGGCAGATACATTTTAAGACACTTGTAATCATATCTATCTTATTAATGCAAGGTATGGCTTCAGAATAATTATTCTGCATTTTCATAATTAATCCTTTAATTACTGAGTATTTTAACTTTTCTTGCCTGACAAGTGTCCCTCTCTGCAGCATGCATGCCAGCTTTGACACAGGCACAAGCCCCAGGCGTGCCTGACTCTCCAGGAATATTGCAGCAGCTGGCACACAGAGCCAGGTATTTCTTTATACTTTATATTGGATTATTAAATTGTGCATTTACTTGCACCTCTGTGTGCCTTTGCAAGCATGTAATAATGTATGTAATCTTCTGCGTACATAGGCAAGCCAAAGATAGAATCCAGGCTGTTGGGGGGACAGTTCTCGGCTTTGCCGAAGCTTACTACGAAGACCACATCCAACCAGTGACGGACAGCTACACTGAGTGGGCGTCTAATGCTCGAAAGTCACTGTGGGAGAAGATTCAAACAGCTGTTGAGACCTACATGCCATCAAGCAACTACGGACACGCATCAAGCCCCTAAAAATCAAAAGAGCTGTCTGTAAAAAAAATATTTCAATAAAATGCCACTGCTTCAGTTCACGATTCACTCACTCACCATGTCTCAATGTTTTCTACTGAACTTTATTGGTTGTGTGAAAATGAAGCCTGTCAAACTACATCTCCATGAAACACCATGAGCTTCCTTTGCAGTAGATTTCAATAGGGGCATAGCTTTGAGGAAACAAAAGATAAAATAATTATGTTTAATTATAGATGTTGACACATATATTACTGTCGTCTTTATTAGTGTGATGCTTAATCAGTTCGATACGTTTTAACTCAAACATCAATCAAGATTAAGGATTGAGAAGCAAGATAGGACAAAACTCAGACATCAGAAGGGTATAAAAAAAATAAACATTTATCACCTTCCATGCAGTCTGTCTCAAGATAAGATGATGAAAGGTGAACTCTTATGGTCAGGAAAAGCTGTCGAGACAGATCCTGGACCATTGATTGTTTGGCTCCAATCTCACTGAGCTGTTAAAAAAAAAAAAAAAATGCTGATTTAAAAGAGTTAGTTTGATCAACATTATCTCCCAACACAGCAAGGAATGAATAACACATGAGCTGATTGAAATATATATATATTTTTTTTCAACCTAAGGTCCAATTACAACGCACAAGTCCTGAGACATTTAATGAACATTTTTTTGCAGGATTAGAAAGTCTCTGACTGCCTCCTGCAATAGAAACGCAGATAAACCTACATGTTGGGACATTGCACAACCACAAAGTCCTATTTCCCCACGTAGACTGTATGGTCATGTAAACTGAACTTTGTTTAGGTGAAAGTGTATGTGTGTGTGCATGCAAGCCTGCGTGCGTTGGCGTGTGTATGGTCATCAGATGACGTTTGTTTGCAGTGCCCCCCTATATCATCCTGTCCAGATGTGAGCTCCGGGTTACAGACAACTCGCTGTCAGAGAAGACTGTCACTTCTTGGATCTGTACATCCAGCACAACAGCAGGTAATCAGCAGAAGCCCTCGCTGCTTCTTTTTAAAACTATTCTGAATACATTTCTTAAAACACAGTTTTTATAAAACACTCAGGTGTTATAATTCTTACCTGCATGTAAAGTTTTTCTGTTGTTTCAGACATGAACGCAAAGCTTGTTCTGGCCCTGGTCCTCGCTCTCCAGGGTAAGACAACATATAAATAATTGAACAGATTTTTTTTTTTTTACCAAGCTTAAAAACAGCAAAACTATAGAAAAAAAAAATTGAATTACAATTAAATCATTTGTTGTTAAGAAAGATTGGAGTCTTTGATGTAGAGCTGTGCAAAAATAACACACGGTTGATGCGTTTGTCTTCTTTGCACGAATGGACCAGCTGGTGCTGCATGGAGAGTCCAAACACACGATTATTTGCATGAATAGAAGATATGTACTCTCTCTGTAAATAACACGTAGCTGCTGTAGAAGTGGGATGTTCAACATTTTGTTTGACTTCATGTCACATTCAGGGTAGCTCATTGAAGGTTTGAGGATTTATGCTTGTGTTCTTTGAAGAAAAAAAAAACAAAAACTAGCTTTTTGAATTACTCTCTGATTTCATTTCAGTCTCCACGAGCATCTGTGAAATTCCTCAACCATCCCAGGAACTTGTTGAAAAGTATGAGGGAATGAAATCTGTATTCTACAAGAGGCTACTGAACGCTTACAACAAACTGCAGGCTGCTCTCGGTGAGACCGAGCAAGGGCAGGTCACCAGGGAATTCATGGAGTCTCTGCAGAGCAAACCTGAGCTGCAAGCCATCGTCAAAGTTGCCAGGTGAGTGTTAACCCAGAGCTATTCCTCCAGTGAAGACCACCAGCCTGAACTATTAACTAGTATTAACCATTAACTTCTGAAGCTGCTAGTTGACTAGTAGCTGAGATGTGTTATCTTCAACCACCAATTTGTTGTGAAACCACACCAACACAGACAACAATGTCATGCTGTAAAGGGGACAGCAGCTAATAGTTTTTAAAAAATCTTTTTTTCCTCTCCTAAGAATTGAATCAGTTTCCTTAAACCAACGTTTTCCTCTCTTTTGTGCAGCGGTCTGGGCTCAGAGGCAGCTCCCATGGTGGACAAGGCCCGTTTATCACTGCTGGGTTTGTACGAGTACTACCTGCGCCCCCATGTTGGCGTTACCTTGAGCAATGCCATTAATCAGATAAAGCCTTACCTGGATCAAGTCATGCCCGCTGAGTAAAGATGAACAACTGGATCAAACTGCCTGTCAAACGTCTGTAACAAGTGATAGCTCATAGAATCCACGCCATTTTAGTCTAAGAGGAGCAATGCACAATGCAAATATGATACGTTGCCTCCTTTAAAATCAATGTCTTTGGCAAATTATGCAGGATAACAAGCATGGCAGACATATCAGCACCATCTATGCAAGTTCTGCATGTACAGTATTAGGTGTTTGTACACTAACAAAAGTCTGTGTGTGACTGTTTATGTATGTATGTGCGTGTGTTCAATAAAATGAACAAAAAAATTATTTGGATCATTCTCGTTTCTTTTTGCTTCCATATTTAACACAATGTAGCTTTATTTAATTTCATAGGTTATTAATGGATTTTGAGTAATAAATTGTTATTATGACCCAAAACTCCAAATATTAATCACTACTTCAGGGTCATCGATTTAATCATTATTGGATTATTTATCAGTACTCATGGTGGTTTATAGGAGGGGTTTTCCGTTTGATAAAACTGCAGATGTAAGCTGAAATAAAGCCTGAACATTACACACACACCAACAATCTGATGTTACATTAATGCACTGAACACAGTGCTTGGATTTCAGACTCAGGTTGGGTTCAACGTGTCCATCTCAGTCCCCAGATTGATGAAATATCACTCAGACGCTATCAGTGGAATGATGGGAGAATCATGTGGAGGTGTGTGACTTTTCACCTCATTTTAGACAAAAGTTGTGATTATGACTTTTGGCATTTGGTTTGAACAAACCAACAATGTTGCAATAACGGGACACATGACCTGAAAGAAAACCAGCACCGCGTAGCATCTTGTCGTCGTTGCTGTCGGCACAGGCGATACCGTCGTGCAGCTCAGGGTGTCAGGGTATCTCCAATCATAACCAAACAAAGCGCAGGCGTCCGTGGGACCGACAGCTGGCCACAGCTGCACACAAACTGACCAAAGATCTGAGGTCACAAGCAGCACGACATGTGAGGCCGGATCACATAGCAGGCCGCAACGTTTACTTAGGCCTTGATCAATGCCTGGTCTCAGGACAAAAAGCTGTGGAGGGGTTTTTTGTTTTTTGTAAGAGTACACACACACACATATATATATATATATATATATATATATATATATATATATATATATATATATATATATATATATATGTAAAACCTGTCAAATCAGTGCTATTGGGCACTCTCAGGTAAACGATTCCATTTGCTTTTCATGGATCTGTTTGTGATATTTTATCAAAAAAGGTACTTTCACTCACTGATTTTATGCCGATACTTTAATTCTTTAAGTCTTTCTCACTTTTTTTTCTCACTTTTCTTGCTTGCATATTTAAGATTTAAAATTAACATATTCTTTTGAAACATGTTGCACAAACAAGTTTAAGTTCTTATTGTTCATATATAATGAACAGAAATGGTAACTATGTTCTGCAGATGGTTGATGACATGCGCATTAAGAGGTGTTCCTCTCACCACTGAGCAAATTAAATATTATAATATTTATGCTGAAAAAAGTATATAAAATCCTGTGTCCTGCATGAACTTTCTCAGTGATATTTCTGTAAACAAGTAATTTGACTCTGGTTCACAAAATCGCATGAACTGTGAATTGTGTGAAAAACAGAGTACATAACATGTTGTGCAACAGCAGGAAACAAACACCAGCACTTATTAACTAGACCCAAAATATTTACTATTAATATATAACCATGGCCTCAAGGCTAAAAAGTCAAAACATTCAAAAGTAAATTATTTTTTTTGGTCTGTTATTGTGTTTAAGGTGCTATTACTGTTAGTAAATTAGAATAAATATGAAAGAAAGAGAATGTGCATGCCTGGGAAGAAACTGGTTTGCTGCATTAATTCAAATATGATCTAATCTTCATCTAGGTCATGGAAATAGTCAAACACGGTGTGCTTTGGCTGCTACAACACAGATCATTTTAATTTATTGTGTCTTTATTGAACACTCTCATTAAACATTCGCAGGGCTGGGGGAAAAAACGTATGAAAGTATGAAAGTGAATAAGCTCATTTCTATAATAAAAACTAATTGGGCTCAGTTGTTTGCTATCAAACACTCAAAACATCATAAGTTCTCTGTTCTTAAGAAGGATTTGCCGATGTTAACCAAGACTCGCAAATAGATCTCTGAATGCGATCAAGACTAATATCTCCATAAGGCTCGAAAAGGATAAAAAGTCACTTAAAAGTGTTTAGACAGCATTCCTTCAACAGTTAGACAAATAATCCATGAATGGAAATGGTTTTGTACCGCGTCTACTCTGCCTAGAGGTGGGCACTCGGCCCAGATGTCTTCATAAGCACAATGGGGTCTTCAATGATCTAAAGAAGAAGTCACAAGTAACCGTTTGACAAAAAAAAATGTCTCTTACTTATTAACCAGTGGTTAAAGGTAGCAGAGGGGTTGCTGTGGAATTACCTCAAAATAGTGTTTTCACACTAGATTTTCCACAGAAATGCCAAAGCTGAAGCAGTTCTGTAAAGAGGAATGATCAAAAAATTCCTCCTGATTGTTGTAGAGATCTGATCCAGAGCCCGTGGTCAGCGTCACTGCCTCCAAAGGAGGTTAAATCCAACCTAATGCAGTTTAATTTAAGTGTAAAGCACCAAGTCACGTCAAGGCAATGTTTGGAGAATAAAACAGCTTCAGTGCGGTTGAGTTGAATACAGTCCGCTTCACTTAAATTAAAATTCAATTATATTACAATTAAATCCAGTTGGTGTTAATCTATTTGTAATTCAAGTCAAATTCATAATATTCTAAGTGAAAAAAAAAAAACAAAAGAAAGAAAGAAAGGAAAAACAGCATGGCAGAGGGTTCTAATAAAAATAAAAGAAATTAAAATAATTTAAGACATTATGCTTTTCTATCATGGTGATTCGGTGAAGATAGACACATGACGGCAAATTAATGCAGAAAACCATTAAATTGCAGAGGGTTCACATTGTTTTTCTTGCCACTGTGAACGTTTTATACAACAAAGTATAAGACTGAAATGTTTCTGCTTTGTTCTTTTAGTTTCATCTACTGTACATAGCAGAGAGACCACCAACAAGCAACAATGTCGTAAGGGTAGCACAACACGTTTACTCAACCCGGCTAAAATGTTTCTCAACCTGACTCTGCACTGACGACGTGTTCAGCACACTCTAGACTTAGGACCATCTCAGTAGGATGTAGGACTGCTGTGGTGTGGCCCTGTGTGTTTTTGTGGACCCGGTTGTTCTCGAAAGAGTAGAGTGGCATAAAAACAAACAAAAAAACAACTTTTATCCAGTTTCTGTACCCACTACATGCTGTTCTGGGTTTCAGGGGGCCTGGGGTTGGGGAGTGGCGTTGGGTTGTTGGAGTCTGTCCTAGCTGGCATTCAGAGAGGTTGGATATACCACTGAGGTCACCAGCCCATCACAAAACCCTAAAAAAAAAAACATTTGTAGGAAAAAGTAGTGTAGTGTTTTAGAAGTTGCTGGTTAAAATATTCCACAAACTGATTCAGCAATGATGACGTGTTCAGGACACTCTAGACTTAGGACTATCTCCATAGGATTACTGCGGTGTGGCATGGACACGTCAGTCTTGTTATGCAAGCAGTAAGAGCCTCCTCATGGAGCCGTGAGAGTGTGCTGCATCAGACAAACCGCTGATCTAATCAATGGGAAACAACTCACGGTGGCGTCATCAAAAGTGGGGTCACACATGCAGAGCAAGAGGAGACATTCCCTGCCTGATGCCCACCCTCGGTCCATGTGCGTTTGAAACTGAATGTGACTATCATTTCCTCATGGAGATGTATAAAGTCCTGTCTTTATATAGTAACAGTATCTCCTTTATCAGAACACCATAGCGTACGTCTCCTGCAAACAGACATCAGGCCGCAGCGCAGGTTTATCTCCCACAGAGTGCACTTTGGCTCTGAGAGCAGCAAGTCAACACATTTACACTCGTATATAAACAGGTCAGGCCAGAGATGCCTCCAACTCTGGTTTCTTTTCACAGACGTTTCTGCAGAGGAATACAGTGAGTACTGAGTCCTTGCCTTCAATTATTTTTATCGAAAAAAAATTGCATTGTTGCCATGCAAAGATAAAAGAAAGGTTGAAAGGAAAGAATGAGCGCAGAAGCTGTATCTTGATAATAATTACAAGTGAGGAAGTGTTTTTTTTTGTTGTTGTTTTTTTTAATGACTATACAGTAAAATAAGTCACAGATGGACTAAAATCACCCAAATAAATCAGGAGGACACAAGCGGTGAAATCCACGACAATGTCTCACCCTAGTGGATAGAAAAGTGAAAGGTTTCAGCATCTCGGCTTCCTCTCTCTGTATTTGCAGGTCTGAAACAACATGAACAAGCTGCTGGCCATTTCTGTGCTTGTCGCTCTTCTCGCCCTCAGTAAGTGCATTCTCGGGTGATTCAAGCACCGATAAAAATAACTTCAGCGAGGAGCGAACATCATTAACGTTGATTAAGTCAACATAATGTAATGAAAAGTCTTTTCTGAATTGATCCGTTTAAATCAACCTGAGTTAAATCAGGTCGAATGCTACGTGATCAGACGCATATTGTTTGTAGAAATGTTGGGGACATGATAGTAAAAACATAACCTCTGTTTTAAAGCACAAGTTTTCAAACACTGTATCAAAGTATACAAGTTTGCAATATGAAAATGTGCTCTTCACAGATAATTGAATAATGTGATCTTGATGGTGTTATGACAAGGAGTTTAAATTTTAAGGAGATGGGTTACATCCGTTCTTGTTCACATGTCACATGACTGCATTGTTTTAAAATATTTAAGCTGAGGTGTAAAAATGAATGAATTTAGTAAACGTATCTGTAATATGTAATAAATACGACACTCTTTAATTGTCATCTGACTTGCTTTTGTTTAGGTGCCGAAAGCTTCCGTGTGCCGAGGCAGACTGAGGACGAAGAGGGGACTCTGACAAAGATCTCAACTTCCTTCAAGTCCTACTATGATGGTGCCGTCAACACTGTCAGTGGATACATGGAAAGCATCAAGGAATTGAATCTTGAAGAGAAAGCAAAGTAAGGAACAGATTCAGTCATGCATTACAAAAATAAATCAGAACTAACACTCAAAACAACTTCTTTTCCGTGTCCGCAGGAATCTTTACACTGACACTACCGCGGCCGTGAGCACCTACGCCGGCATCGTGCAAGACCAGCTTTATCATATTTTTTACTCCCAGTAGTAAAAAAAAATTAAAGAAAGAAAAAAGAAAAACAAACTATGATCCATTGACCTCAGCTACCTTTCATGACAGTTTAACAATTCCCACACTGCATGTGAAAGGCCAACACAGCAGTTGACCTTCATCTTCAGAAATAATGCGCATCTTTGTGGAGTTTTCTTGGGCCACTGCATCTATTAAACAGCCAGTGTGTGGACGGCAGTCTTTTGAAAAACGGCTTGCCCGCAACAAATGGATGGAAAACATTTGGTGAGCATGAGGAACACCAAACTATTTCTAATGTAGCAATGAATTTCTGAATGTGTCTCAAGAGCTAGAACACAATCACACCTGAAAAAAAAAAAAAAAAAAAAATCAATATCAGCCCCACTGTTGCATCCCGTCGCCATCACATCCTTTTAAATGAACTGAAATGTTTGTGTCATATCTTGGAATTAAATATTTATACAAATAAAAGTGGTGTCTAAGGTTGATTTGTGACAACTGAACGAGATCATACATGACTTCGCACCTTCCTGTTTGGGTCGGGCTTGTGTTTTCCTTCCCATTAGCGATGCACAGAATCACGTGTTTCTGTCTATCCGAATGTGCAATGAGACGCAGGACTTTTATCAGCTACAGCAGCGCCAGAACAGAGGCCTCTGTTACAATTAATAATGGATGAAAAGAAACAACTTGTAATATGTGCGCGCAGAGAGACAGAGATGAAACGACATCGACTGTGGCGTTTGTTTTATCTGTTCTCATAACCACTGATGCAAGAAGGATGCAGCTTGTGTATAAATTGTTCATGTATAAGTCTTCAACATGCTATGCAGCTGCAACGCAACATAAACAAAAGCATAAAGTGTTGCTTTCAAGCATCATCTTCTTTTGTTGCTTCAAAAGAAGAATACTACAACAGCGAGCCAGAGGACAAACGGCATTATATCCTGCACACTTTATGGACTAAAGTATTCCTAACTCTACCTCCGTTAACATTTCTGCAGTTATTGTCTCACTACTGTAATTAGACGCAGAAACCTTTCATACAGATCTGTTGGTTTGCAGCTCTGTTGAGTGTGGATGCAGGTGAAAGAAACTCTTCATTTAGACTCATTAACATTAGATTAAGTTTACCCAAGAAGCAAAAATAAACAGACTATGTTTGATTGACTTCCATTTAATTAAATCCAATGTAATCAGCACAGAAAGACATAATAGGAAACTACTCGTTCTCGGTCTCAGAAGTATACTCTAGTTTGTTTGTAAATTGAATCTTCAAAAGCAGAAGGTTTGCAAGAAAGAGTGTTAGGATGAGTACTAGTGCATGTTTTTGTGCACAGGCTTTCTTCACTTATTAGTATGAAATCAGCCAATAAGATTTTTTTTTCTTTTTCTTTGTCCTCTTATTGATACAGTTTTGTGTTAGTGGATGTTCTTATATATTAACTACACAGAAATCACTCTAGAAAACAGAACTAATGCACAAACATTATTCACTTACATGCATAAACAGATCAGCCACTAATTTAATTGATGTTGTGCGTCTCCTTCCTGAGTTTCCACGACAACAGCTCTGTCGCTTCAAGGCACAGACACAAAACTCTGGTGGAGGCCTGCCGTTTCCAGAAGCATCACATCGGCAAGAGGCCCTCTAAGGGGTTCAGGGGTGGGAAGTACCGCTCCGCGACGGTTGCAGTGCTGCATGTTTTAGACGTCTTCCTGCTTAAACACACCTGTTTCAAATAAATGGAACATCGCCAGCTCGTCATCAAGGTCTGCACAAGTCTGGTAATGACGGAGTTAGTGTATCCAGGTGGGATGTAGCAGAGAAACATCAAAAGTATGCAGGACAGTGGGCCTTGATGACTGGAACTGGCCAGCCCTGCTCTGGGTCCTCTGGAGCTGCAGGGCCGTATACTCCATGGATCCAGGTCCAGTTCAGCATGGGACTGCAGGTCAGATTGGACTTTGAAGACCAACTCAAAATCATTCACAAAGAAGGGGAAACGATTTTATTAGTGGATATCTTTGTCTTCCCAGAGACCCTTCAGATTTCTGCAGTATTTCAACTCTTTTATAATTGCATCATGGTAAAACATTAACTTTATTAAGCGAAATGGGAATCATGTCTCAAAAAAAAAACTCAACTTAAAACTCTTATCTTCTTTATTATTACTTCTGGTAGTTCTACAAAACCTTTGCTTCATTATCTGGCACATCATTGTTCATGCTGAAGCACACTTAGGACAAGCAAACCATAAAAAATAGGTTTTAATATAGCCTTAATGATCTGTGGTCCAGAGGTCCAAGCTGACGTTCAGACTGTAAAAAGGACATTAGAGTCTCACAGAACTAAAAAAAAAAAAAAAAAAAAAAAAAAACAGCTCCTAGAATCTATAATGTCTGAACAACATAATCTATACCGTAAATTGAGGTATTTCGTGTTCTTAGGAAAATAAACTGTTACAGGAATCAAGGTGCGGCACCGCAAGTGAACAAATTGCCAAACACCTCCGGTTGGCAATTTGATAAGGTTATTACAAAGGTTACGGCTGAGCAGGAAATGATGCTGAATAATTATTTATTAGTCTGTTCCTCCCACTGTCCTCTAAAAGGTTTGTAGGTATGAAGAAGACAGCAGCTAATGAAGATACACTGTTGTTGCTATGGAATAGCACCAAGAAAACAAGATGAATGTTCTCCTTCTGGCTGTTGCTCTGGGGCTTGCAGGTACGTATCGCCACTTTGCATATAAATTAAAAGAGGTGAATATCAGAGCAGCTATTTATAGTTTCTTTTTACACCTCTTTGGTTTCAGGAGCATCTCCTTTGGAGGACAACAGGGAGTGCCAGCTTCACTCTTGACCGTGGCACGTCCGGCTTCAAGGTGGAGGAGTGTCCTGCAGCGGAGCTCTTATTGACAAGTGCCTGGTAGTGCCTGTCTATCACTGTGCACCCAGGTATGTACAGAGACTGACGGCGCCAAATGAAAAAGTACCACTTACAGTTAATTAAAATGATTATTTCAGGGGAGACTTTTCTTTTTGTTTAACTTTATTCACGTGTGGCTGTGGTAAAACCAGACAGAAGTGCTTGAACTATCTTTTGGTGCAGCTATTTTTGAGCTTGATTCAAGTGCTGCAGCCTTTTCAGCGTGAGCATCTGTCTTTGGCTGCTCAGGACTCTCACCCAATTTTCCTGGTGTAATTAAAAAGTGGAGTGTGTGGTGTTTTTTTTTTCTTTCTCTCACAAAAGTGATTCATTGAAAGGTCAGGTATTTTTGTCAGCTGTTCTGTTTCACAGCCTTTTTTTTTTTAAGAGCACTGCAAGCATACTAATACATTCTGCAAATAAGGTTGGGTGAGACGAGTCAATCATTCATTGTGATCAGTTTTGTCATGATGCTGTGTTTGGGGTCTGCGTTAGAAAGAGTTAATATTGTTGACTGATGTGAAAAAATCTCACTTGGGTTCCTGCTTAATTAAACCTCATTTATCAGCCTGCAGCTCGCTCGCGTCTGATTAAGGTATTCTGTTGCTGAGCCGCGGGCATGTTTCTGCCCTACGCCGGAGAGATCTGCCTGACCTTTATGAATTCTCTCCTCTGTGGTTTTGCAGGGCCTACAGCACTGTTGCTTCTCCGGGAGAACAGGACAAAAGTGTGGCAGAAGGCACAGAGCAGCACATTCAGGTTTCTGCCGTGATCCATCTCAGCCTAATCTAACCGCTCACCCCTCCACAGCCCCGCCATGGTGCGTCTGCCTGAGCCGGCCCGCTTCAACCGGTGCGTCCAGCCCACTCCTCTTCCCAGACCTGCCCTTACAGTGGTTGGGGATCCAACTTTGCAAATCAGTGTAAAAATGATAACGTTTTTGTTTTTTAACTTATCATAATAACAGAATTTTGTAAATCTTCATGATAAACCAGTTATAGTACAAAAGTCCTTTGAGTTTCTATTCTAAACAATATATTAAATAGGCACAACTTTCTTGCTTAGATTTAGGTAAAAAGTCCTGATTGAATAGATTAAATACAGTATTGATTTTCATCTGTACTGTCATCAGAGAGGTCTTTTTATCCCCACCACTCCCATTTCCAACACACGCCTCCCTTTTTTTTATTTTTAATTTATGCAAATAGCCCTGCTACTCTGTTACAGTCTAACACGAGATTTTCTCATTAATGCTGTGGGTGTGTGGCTTTTATTTTTTTGTTTTTTGATTATGGAAGTTTACTCAAATTCACATAATAATGTACATCATCTTTAGCAAAGATTACATTTACAACATAACTACGTAATCATGTCATTATGCTTCTAAATAAAAAGCTTGGCGCCGGCATTCGGAAAATCTCAAAGAATGTCAGAGAAAGTCCGACTGCGGCCACATCTGAAAACGGTTAAGTCTCACTGTAGTTGTTACCTCAGAAATCATGTTTGTCTTTAGTCACTAATTACGTCAGAGTGCCTAGAGCTTAAAGTCAACTTTGCAAAATATCCTTCTCTTTTAGATAAAACATAATAAGTTCAGGTTTCATTTTGGGTGAATCTACATTGTCATTAATGAAGATTCTGTGATGTAAATTCAAAATTCACCCATTTTAAATTTAATATTTTTATTTGCTGTCATGTTATTTTGCTGCTAAAGACCAAAAAAAAAAAGCACAACTAATCTTTAAGAGACAAAGCATGGTTGCTTAAATTAAACGAGCACCTATTAAGTACAAAGAGGTTTAAATTTCATTTTAGAAAATGTAGAAATGCATTTGCTCTCTGTCTTGACAAGATTTGATTTAAAGGTTGATACAGAGGCAGCTTTGGTTTAGTTTAGCATAGCTCAGCTTATATTTGCTTGTCAGAGTTCAGCTTAACTTGGCTTTAAATCCACAAACAGAGGCAGAAAACAAGGGACGCAGAAGGACCTACTCTGTCCAAAGGTCACAAAATCAGACTTGCACTGATAATCCTCCACAACTGCTCATTTGTCTCATTTGTACAAAAGAGAAAAATAAATAAATCGTCGAATACAAATATCCGTGAACTTTCTTTCTTTACCTGGTGACATATATTTCAATGCCACCTGGTACGTCTCTGTGATTCTGCATAGCTTTAATTCCTCTTCAAGGTTTTGCAAATGCATGAATTCCTTGTCAAAACCCTTATTGACATTCTTCTCAAAACCATGGCAACACTGTTCAGAGTAAATACACAGACATCAGAGCACCGAGAGCACCGACTGCTGTACAGAAAGAACAACTTAGTAGAGATTTAAGCTTGAAGGACTTTATATTTCAGGGGTAAGTGGAATGTTAGACTTATCATCGGGAGAAACATGCTCGCTTTAAAGCGCATTGATATTCCGGTCACAGCAACTCTAACAAGGCATGAACGCTCCATTTTAATCATGGCCTCCTTTAATCATTTCATAATCCCACGCCAAAATGCCCAGTTGGTAATCAGGACTAATTAAAAGAGGCAAACCTTGAAAATAGTATTCACTCAAAATTTAGACCTCCACTGCAGAAAGTGAGAATTAATTCATGGACCTCCTGAGTAGAATGAAAAGAAGACTTTGTCAAAACAATAAGAAAAATATTTGACATATGAAGGTATGTTATACCTTTCTGGGGGTTGCCACAGAGTGGGGTTCAGGGTCCTAAAACTTGTGAATGGAGGCTAACTAACTCTACGCACGGATGCACGGTCACGCCATTTACACATAGTTTACACGACTCAAAGTAACAGCTTGACTCTTTCTTAGATGTCCCCTGTCAGCGCCGGAAGTGTATAACTGTGTCGGTGGTGGAGCACCAGACCTGCAGGAACACCCTCCCTCCGTTCATATGGTTTGTTTTGTTTTTCTTCCAAAATCATTGTATTTTCTTATATTTTGTATTTTCTTCCCAACCAACTACTACAGCACAGTAATATATTCTGTTCTCCATCTCTAGAATGACGGGAGCGCTGTGATGGTGTGTGGTGACCAGCTGCAGGGCCCGCCATGGCGTCATAATGGCTGCAGGAACCCAGCCGACCCCTCGGTGTACGCCAAGCTGTGCAGATACAACGGCTGGATCAACGGCGTGATGAGCGGCACACCGATACTGAGAACAATGCTGCATTTGAGACGACATTTTCTCATAAACTGCTCCATTCTGGAGGAGACGATCAGTAACTGACCCTACTATTTACAGGTTTCTCTTATTTCAGTTTTTCAAATTGCAATAAAGTTGCATTTAGGATAGGACTGCAAAATATACTTTAGAAACTTCATTTTTTTTAAATTAGTGTTGCTATACCAAATAAAGAAAACGCAAAAGTTAATATTCTTACAAAAAGATGTGCATGTAATATAAATGAAAAGAAATATGTCCTTCTACATGTATTGTTTTAGTCATTTTTATTACATGGTAACTTATTTTTCCTCACCAACTTCCACAGTTCACTGCAGCTCACTTGCTCAATTCTTTTCATTTGGGGTCACTTTTTGCAGACAAAGCTATATTCTACAGTAGTGCATTTAAATGGTTTTGTGCAGTCAGTTTTCTGGACTCAAACTTTAAAAACAGCTCATCCCTTATCTGGGAGCTCTCTGAAATTAAAGACAAGCAGCATGAATCATGTTGAGACTCATCGTAAAAGAATCACTTGCCTAGATATTTCCCGTTAAGTTAAATGGAGATTGATTAAACACGAGGCATGATTATACTGCAGGGCTTGATAGATGATCCCCTGGCTGGACGTGGAAAGGAGAATTATTAGTATTACGTACCAAAGTTGTAACGACACCACTGAAAATGTGTCATGTCTGTGTCAGATCTGGCAGCCTGTGGCCCAGACTAGTGCCACTTGGGGTTTATTCGGTTGTTATTGGATGGGATATGGTATTACTTTGGTTTTCTTATGGCCACAACATTGTCAGAAATGGCTCGTTCAGGGTTGACGTATGTCGCATTGCTATGGCCGACTGTATCTAATCTGGCAAACAAAGGACTACAGGCCAAAGGCCATTATTCCACACGGCATGTGGCTCACAGAAATGTGGTGGGTGTTGGCTTGACCTGAGCAGCAGCGATATTGCTATCTGCATGCAACTCCTGCTGCTGCATGTCACTGGCTGTTAGGATTATTTAAAGCAACTGTAATTTGTAACTCTACTTTTCCTTTTTTTTTTCTTTTTTTTGTGATTGGAACTCCCTATACATTTACTTATTATGAAACAGTGAAAACAAACGAGAGATGAAGCGTCTCATAGAATCACAAACTCTTCCAAAGCAATATCACAAAACACCACAAGGGGGCGATACAGCACAATAATACGGACACGCAGGAACGCGGAGAGATCGTAAAGCGGCGGTCCGAGTATGGACGAGGGACACGAATTCCACACTTTTTCAGTTTTTATATAAACTACCCAAACACAGAAAGACATTTGAAAAAAATATGCTACAGAAATAAACAGGTGGATGTCATCCAAAATTAACAACGCACAAAGGAAATGGAAAGCACGTGGAGGGAGACAAAATCACACAACTGCAAACACACACACACACACATACACATGGACATGGGAAATATCACCCATGGACACACACTTGCATCCAAAGTGACTGACAGCTGTGTCCATAATCACCCAAACAGAGGGACCACTCTGCCATCTGCTCTCAGCATTTTTCTCCAGCTCCTCACCCCTCTCCTCCCTTCTTCTCACCTCAGTGGGAGACCGAACACAAACTGAGGGGCCGACTTTGGTAGCCCGGGTGTCACTTAAAAAGCAGTGTGTGTGTGTGTGTGTGTGTGTGTGTGTGTGTGTGTGTGTGTGTGTGTGTGTGTGTGTGTGTGTGTGTGTGGTGGGGGGTGAGGGGTGTTAAAACCTCCATGCGTTACTTCCTTTCATAATTCTGTGGGATTTTGTGATATCAGTGATGTATGTTAAGCATCGTGTTGGTGAATGTTGGTTTTACAAATGTTACAGTTGCCATTTAATTTCAGTTTTAGGAGATACCTTATGAAAGTTCTACTCTCTTGTAAGATTAGATACATGTACTTTGTCGGTCTCTTTACTGGATGGAAACGGATGCAACAGGAGTGACGGGCACGTGGTCCCTTAGTGGGCGTGGCTCACAGCTTTACCTGTCTATGAAGAGTTAAAACATCTGTAATTCTGCATGAACCTTCTGCTATTTGAAGCTAATTATCTTCTGTGCTTCTGCAACCATCTCAGTTCTCCTCTGTAAACTATTTATAAAAATGAACCTTGCTTTCTAGTTAAGTGACTCAGACGTGTTCAGTCAAGTTTAAAAAGTTAAGTTCGAGGTCAATTTATCAGAAAAAGCATCAGGAATTTAACCTTGTGAAATTGTAGTCTAACTGTAGAAATATCAAAGACCTGAGCACAACGTGCCAATAATGAAGCATGGAAATATTTTTTTCAATTCACAAGGTAGTGAAACCTTATATCCTGGAAGTGTCTGGCTCCAGGTAATAAACAAATATTCCAGAGCCAATAAGTTGAGGCCTAGGCATCTGTGGGTTGGCCTGCATAAGTTACATTCACTTTCCTAAACCTCTGTGCAGAGTTTAAACGGCCGACACAACTGGAAGACACAAACTGGAAATGTCTGACTGACATTCTGGTATCCGCTCTCTCAGCCGGGTAACTTAGACCGCTCTTTCCTTTATTAATGGCTTTCCTTCCTTTTACACTCCTGCAACCAGCACATTATAAATTGTAGTTAAGTTTCTATAGATCCTCCCAACCTCCTCCTCTCTCTTTTGGCTGCCATAACTCAGGCATGCATGCCCGGCCTAGCCTGAAAACAAATATCATCCTCAATTGCCTAAACATCATGTTTTAAAGTGATTAATGGGGGAATTAAAATGAATGATGACCCTTTGGTGGAAATCTTTTTTCTTGGGGTGTGACAGAGCTTATCAGTGGTGGGTACAACATCTCAAGAGTAAATATAGGGCTTCTTCCATCTCTTTCCATCGCTCCATTTCTCTGGCAAACTGTCACCATCACTCATTACCGGCTTACATTCCTCACATTCCCTTGTGGCACCTGGCTCATGACAGGAAACTCAAATGCACATTCACAAAACCAGATAATGTGAACAAAGTACCTTTACATTCACATCTCTCCATTATATGCTTTTCTAAAACTGACAGGTCTTTTTCACAGAGATGTAAATGAACATCGCGAGCTGACTTACAGTACATTAACACAAGCAGCTGCATTTATATGCGCGTGTGTGTGTGTGTGTTTTTTCCCTGCAACAGGCAAATGGCTCATTGAGGATAGCACAGGCCAAGTCAATCACGCTGGATCTCTCCCTATCGTCCCATTGAGACCCTCAGCTCATCAGGGGAGATAATTAGTCTGAAAAGCTTTAATGATACTCGCCTAATAGCTACAAGAGCACAGAGAGCGAAAGCAGAGTGGATGCGTGCATTTGTGTGTGGGATGCGAAGAGCGCACAGATGTGGGATTTGTCTCTGAGAAGTGATGAGAAAAGGAATAAATGATTAAAATTGTGTTTTTGTAAATACATGTGTTCATGAGAGTGCGTGGAAAGTGATGCAGTGAGATGTAAACCGAAGAGATAGTGAATGTTGCGGCTATCAGGCTCACACCCACACAAGCGTGGATACACTCACAAAGCTTCCCCCTGCTCCCTCCATCATTGTGAACACGGAGCTTTTGAGTTTGCTCATGCCTTATGCACAGTGCAGCCTTGACACACAAAACCACAAACGCGTCGTGGATGTGCGCGCGTTTGTGTGTGCATGGCAGACACAGAGACATAGAGGCAGAGGATGCATAATGCATTCATTTTGGAAACTGCTGTGAATTCAAATGAGCATGTGCAATTTAGTGGATGTGAGCATTTAAGAACAAATTGCTACAAAGCACGCTGGTACCAGGACTAAAAATACTCGATTTAAGCCTAGAAACAACAAGGGGGTGGCATTTTATGGGCTATACTGTATGCACACTGTTTAACACATACGTTTTTGTCATAATCTTTGAACATTTCCCAAAAAAAGTAAACTCAGGAGGACAGTAAAGTAACAAAATCTGCTAATTAACATCAACTGTGATAATAAAAACAAAAGCCTACAACAATAGTAATAATGAACACAAACCTGATTGTGTGCAGTTTTAACTCATGTGGCTCATTGATGGAAGATAGTTTGATCGTAGTGGAAACATTTTGGATAACAAAATTCGAAATATGGGACTATTTATGGACACATAAGTTCCAAGGGGCCGGGTATTCATCTGTAATGTCGCCTGGAGAGACAAAGAAGACTGCAAAAGTACCACAAACACACAACGAGACAGATGAAGAGATGTAAAATTATCACAACCTGACAACAAAAAGGTTGTAAAATGACTCACAATGAGACAGGAACAGACTAAAAAAAAAAGATGCAAATGACTTACAAAATAAGCGTTAAATGGTGCGCTAATGTGCATTTCTGCCTTTTTTGAGTGATCCATTCTCTCAAGCACAGCGTCTTATAACATGCGACACATTGTATAAAGCTTTTGCATCTACATGCGTGGTCCCATCCTAAAAAACAAGATGTCATCTAATCAATCTTACAATCCAGTACAGTACAAGCTCACCTTTTTTACAAATAAGTTTCAATATAAGTGTAAATCAGCCCTGCAGCTGGTTCTGTCGCTCAAACAGCCATTTTCGCTTCATGCAGGGGGTGCAGGGAAAACAACGAAAGCAGTGGACCGCATCAGTGGTGTGCAGTAATAGAGCGTCATCGACTGATCTCAGAATACTTTGGTGCATTAGGTCTGGGAGGGAGACGTCACACTGAATTGTAATACTGCTGTAGAACTGATGGAGACGTCTCGAGGACGATAAACACACACAGCTGAGCATCGACATACATGCATTCTCAGTAATGGATTTCTCAAACTAGAGAGACAAAGTAGCAAAGAGGGAAACCCCACTGGGACTCCAGTTGGCTTCCCTTACAATCGTTAACACAGTTCTCTGAAAGCACTGCAGACTGGCGCTGTTGCCATGGCTGCACGCCAGTTCATCCTTCTTCTCATGCTGACATTATTCTAGTGTATGTTTATTTCTTTGATGGACTGGTAACACTTCTGACACATACCAGAACGTGCTGTTTCCTCTGCAAAACCATGCCTTGAAGTGACTTTGAAAGTGTGAGTTTGTTAGGAATGCAGCAAGAAAACATTACCTGGAGGCATACTTGACATCATGAAGACAGACAAATAACACATTGCGATGCAGCTGAAACACAAACGCAGCGTGTGCTGCTGTAAACAGCTGCTCCCAACAGTGATCAGGTGATTTCTTATGCACGTCTTACATCTGGAGACATGCAAGCTGGACACACTCGGGCAAGGAGAGACTGGACGAGACAAAGTTTTCCTTCCCTGAGACTGAACAAAAGCCGTCTGGAAGCTGCCTAAGCAGTTATCAGAGTTGGTCTAATCTCAGCAGTCCTGCTGTGAAACAGATTCCCACTCTGTGCCAGACAAACACAAATAATAAATCAACAGACATGGTGTCAAGGTAAGGTAAAACATTAGAAATAATATCTGAAACCGTGTCATCCAGCCTCTGCAGAGAGCAGCTGATCTATACAAAAACCTAGCAATATGTGAAGCTTTATAAGCCCTCTGGTGCTTTACATATATTCAGTTACATATCTGAGGATTGTGATTGAATTCAGTGAATCCTTAAATCCTATTATATCTAACGGAAGATAATCTGTGAGTTGGGGAGTAAATTATTTACAGCTGCTGTAATACCCAAAGTGAACAGCTTCGAAATATGTCACTTAAAACTTTAAACAGCCAATTCCATCCTTTTGAAAGGGAAATATCAAATTTAGGACACAGATGTGAAATTCTGCTGTACTTTGTTTCAGTAAATGCAAAACCAGTTTTTTTTCAGTTATAGAAAGAAATTAATGCCAAAACAAAAAAAATGCCTGTCTTAAAAATAACTTTAATAAAAATTGTTGTGTTTAAACGTTGTGGGGGAAATGTCAACTATGTTTAATTTCACTTAGTTTTGGCACAAAACAACATTAACATTCAACATGATTTGTGCCTCACTGACACAGTACAAGATGTTTACACCAGACGGGATTTTCTTCCACGCCCTACCCCCGGCTCCCACTTTTCTTTTTCTTTTTTTTTTTTTTGGGTATCGCTGATATGAGAGAGCTTATCCTTCCATCTATTTTAGATAAACTATGTTGCTACCAGAGCAAAATGAATCATTTCCTGTGTAAGGGGTCTCGACTTTGAAGGATGTCGTTTCCTGTGAGCCATAAAAACAAAAGTAAAATCTCCCAAGAGCTGGGTAAATAATGAATCAATAAGGTGTGCCAACAGGAAAACATATTAATAGTTTTATATATATATATATATATATATATAGCTGAATTAGGATCAGGATATGACATTCTGTACTTGCAGCAGTGTAGCAGCTAAACTTTGAAACATAATACACAACCCCGGGTCTAACCCGAGGCAAAGGTCAGCTTCACATATACATGTGTTGGTGGCAATTTTCCAAACTATTCTGCACCACGCTCACATACACACATACACTGAGAGCAGGGTGGGATGCAGTTCACATACAATTAGTAAGGAATGTTCACCCCCTCTATCCCCGCCCAGCATGCGGCTCAGAAATGTCACTGGCATGAATACAACTCGAGTATGCGCTCGAAGATGGCTCAATACGTTGCAAAATTTCAGAAATGTATATTGTTAAGTCATATTGTGCTGGTGCGAACATACCGATGGGATATGAGGGAGGCAGTGGAAAGAGAAGGGAGGAGAATCTTTGAAATATTTCATTTACACCAACATCCAAAACTACAGTATTTAAGACTGTAAAACCTCCCCCACAAATCCTGCACTTGTTCACGTTTTTTTGTTCTGTGTATGCCACTGATCCAGCATCAAATAACGTGGACAAACCTGATGAGCTGATAGGGATCCAGCTGAGAACAGTACCAGCGCTCCAAACTTGCGTGTCGCTCGTGGAAGCAGGAGAACCTGACACACGTGACAGACTGGTGCTGAATCTGCAGGTGACAGATGACGCGGATGCTTCTGTATTACAGAACCCTGCAGCTTTGTAGGATCCCTACAGTTCTACAAAGTCTTTTCTAGGAAGTCGGTCACAGCAGTGGCTGAAAGGTATAAAACTGAAGCCAAGCTAAAAAAGGGGAATATGTGCCAATCGATAACAAAATAAACGGCCTCTTTTACAAACCAGCCAAAACAGGGGAACTCGGGTCCATTCCACCTGAAAAAGAAACGAGAGTGAGCGAGTATGCAGGAAGGAGGAAAGAGTGGGTTACAAGGCCAGAGCCGCATTAGAAAGTCAGTGGAGCATGGGATTGTAATTATCAGGAGTACTCCTGGGACGCCTTAAGTCGCTCTTACTGTCATTGCTATTACAGTTACAACACATAAGGGAGCAAGTGTGGAAGGAAGGGGACTTAGGAGAGCATGAGAGTGATACAAACAGGGATCTTTGCTGAGAAATGGGAATCTAGGCTATCTGCTCTCCCTGGGGACATTTTTGACATACTTAACATCATCAAAGAGTTCAAATATTAACCAGCAAACAAGTACATCTGGTAACATTTTGATATACAGAGACTGTATGAGTAGTAACTTTTTAAAAACGTCTCAGTACTTTTTCCTGTTAGTTCAGCTAATGACCAGAGAACATATTACCTCCCAGCGAGTTTCTACTTAAATCTGAGAAATGATTCTCACCATGAACTTTTCCAAACACGTAGATTTATATCCACGATCCAGACGAATTTCCATGGCCGACATTTCTTTGACTATGGAGCTACTTTTGTTGATCTTTTGGACCTCAGCAGCGCCATTAATATGACAATTGAATGCAAACCTTTGAGTAGTAATACACCTCCGAGAGCTGAAAGCAATCATCTAAAATATCTCAATTAGAATACGGTCAGAGTTTCAAATCACGCAGGTGTAATGAGATAAAGCCACAGTAATGCCAGAGGGTTTGTTTTTTCTCTCTCTTTTGAGGGGTTACCCTGCCTCTGATACTGTACGTCCTCAGCCTCAGAGGGCCTCATATACAGAGCCTGAATCCCAAATAAAACCTTTACTTTTTTCCCTACAGAATGCCGGTAATCCTAAAACATTTACATTTTCCTTACAAGAGAGCCGGTTATAATATTCTACCAGCTGCATACCTCCTCTGATCAGATACGTCTCACACCTCGATGCCAGAAGAAAACCATTAATCAATAGTTTTTGACTCTCAAATGAAAGTTTGCGCCCCCTTTTTTTAGTAGATGACACAATGTTTATCTTCTAATGTCAGCTACTCAAGTAATTGACAAATTTCACAAGAGCAAAAATCATTAAACCTTTTATAATCTGTAGTACACATTGGGTTTATGTTGAACTGTCCAAGTATCCTGATTGTTTGAAACACCTAAAGAGCTTTAAAACTTGCCCCAACAAAAGATACAAAACATAAGCTGTGTGTTTACTCGACATTATGTAGAGGATAACTTTTGCTCCTCAGCATCAACGGAGTTCTGGGGAACTGAGAAAAACCCCGCATCCTTTCGTAAAGGTGCTGATAACACCATCTATCTGTTTCATGGCTTCATATCCTGAGTACAGTGGGGGCCTCTGGTATAAATGAGGACTGAATTCTTCATGTTTTCTGTGATGCTTTATTTGCCAGCTCTTATTTTATTTTCTTTGTTTTTATTTACCTTCTGACATTGACTAATAGCATATTTAGTCAGAAAAGACCGCAGAACGAATCAGGGAGAACCAGTTATCTTATATTTTGTTTGGTATTTGTTTTCTCTCGGCGGGAAAGCGCCTGATTCAGCTTCACGATACTAGAAGTTATTTTAGAGAGCTCGGCTCCTGATAAAAACGGGCAGTCTGCAGCATGATAGAAATACAAGCAAACTTTTTCTTTTTTTTTTTTTTTTAAAGTTTGGCCTCGGGCAGGTGTGCATGGTGCAGATGTATGTTTTTTACAATGAGAGATTAGCAGCAAGGTCAAAGTCAAAGCACGAGCTTTGATGTCCTTTCATTGCCCCCCAGCAATCAACATGCTTTCAGTTGTGTGCATCAATTCCCAAGTCTGGATTTGTGAATGTTTTTCTCTGGCTTTTATGCGTGGTGATGTGTGGATAAAGTATTTTTCACGTGTGGAGGGATGCCACTGATACAAGTGTGTGTGTGTGTTTTATTCTGACAGCTGCTGGGGTGTAACATTATCCAGTGGGCGGAGCCTGTAGCACATGCAGAAGTTCTCAGAAGAGTCACTCTCAACAGCTGCTCTTCATTCCTCCGGGCCTTTCTCCCTCGTTCCTTCTCTTTGAGGAGCAACTTTCTTCTCTGATCCTCTCTCTCTTCACGGGCCCCTGGGGGATTCTTATTGCTTTTGGGGGTGCTTGAAATCCAGTGTGGAGCGTGACTATATGAGCATTCGGAGTATTTTCTAACATATTGTATTCCACCAGCTCACAAATCCTGCCTTCCTTTTTTTCCATCACCAGATTTTATCACTAGAGTTGAACTCATTTGTAATATACTACAAATTACGTTTGAGGGACAGTCCACCTAATAATTTTAAGCGTTTTAGAACATAATCGCGATCCCCTTGTCAAAGCTTTCTACTACCATGTGTATTACTAAACAAATTAAAGATGACCTGATTTCCAAAAAGCATAAAATAAAAAAACTATGCATTTTTGTAGCTATTTTAAGCAAACTTACTTTATTTAAGTTTTGTTGAGGTTTCTTTGGGATAATTTTTATGTTACAGAGCCCACGCTGTTTCCATCTTTAATTTTTTTTTTAGCAGACATTTAAAACAAATAGATATACATATATTTATTCTTCCATCTGTATGGCCCCCATGGCATTACTGTAGCTGCAACAGCACAAGCCTAAACAAGGAGCAACCTGCCCACCTGGTTAACAGCTGGAGGTGCTCTTGTATTTTCCGCCTCTTTTTCTCCACAGAAAACATGTGCTCTTCTATTTTAAATCAATCAATCCATTGAATCTGAGCCTATTGGTGGACGCCGGGGAGGAGGTGGGGTTGGCGATTGAGAGCACAGCGAGCTTGGCAGGCGAAACATCCCGAGGCATCTGAGAAACAAGTGCTTCTTGCTCCTTATATAGGTCTAAGAACGAGATTGAACAATTGGAATGAACCCTGCAGAGGGGTGACTAGGGGTGACCGTAAGCACAAACGCTGCGGAGATCGCCTGCCTGAAATAACTCCCGGGGGTCGTTTCATTAAACGTTAGGGGTGCCCGAACATTTGCATGCCATTATGCAAAAATATGCAGTCTTCTAACAAGTTTTGGTGCATGAACATCTTGCAGCAAAACATTAAATGTTAAATAGTAGAACTTCAGGTGGTAAAAAAACGAAATCCCGATTTCCCTTTAATTAGCCATTTTGACATTGCTGAGGAGAGATTACATAACCAAGACCTTAAAATACACACTTCACTTGCTTAATTATCACACTGAATTATTTAAGTAAATCAAATCATGTATTCCAATATCTACTCACAGCAAATCATTTATGCTCTTTATTCTGACTTGGAGTGAGTAGCTCCTGTTTATTAGACACATTTTTTGGTGCAGACTTTGTACAAAGTTGTTTTTTTGGTTCTAGTTAGTATAGTTAGTCTAGTTAACGCAGACTTTGTTTTTTTTTTTTGTTTTTACATTATTTATATCAAATTTAGCCCTGGCATGCCCTGGAAAATGTATCCGACCTTGTGAACAAACTTCCAACCTTTCCACTTGCTTAGCCGAGTCTCTCACACACAATCACAGTTCCTAATCTCCCATTTGATCTCTGTTTATCACTTTTGTTTTGCTTTTAATCAAAGCCCTGTTGGATAGTCATCTCCTTCAGCTGCATTTTCTCACATTTTCTCTGACCCAGCTAGAAAAAAAAAAAAAAAAAAAAAAAATCAATTAAAATTCAAACATGCCCAGCTGTGTCTTAATAACCACACATCCCACAGGAGGCCCGGCCCTCTGCAGCGACACACACTCACACACTCGCTGAGGCTTCTTCTGTAGGAGATCCGCTGCTTTTCAACTTAATAGGGAGCTCACTGATACAATCAATGAAACAAATCTTCCTTGCGGTGAGCCAGATATCTGAAATACAGCAAATAAATGCAGACCCGTACAGGTAGGTGGGTAGACACAGATACACACACAAGAAGTGTGTTTCACAACTGCGCCAGTTAGGCCTCACAGGATATTAAACCTGCAGAGTGAGGCAGATAAACATATTTATCAAACGCTCTTTCACTCTTTATCTCTGTTCAACTCTGCTCTTCCAACTCGTTCTGCTTCCATTTTCCTCACAGCTTGTATTTATGTAAAGCAGATTCATGACATCGGAACAATTGGCTCTATTTTACCTTTCATCGCCAATCACAACTGTCATTTCCTCTCATTTTGACAGTAATGCCACCTTCCACGGCATCACCTCCTTCAATCTGACCCCCTTCCCTTTTCGCAACGCTGTGATTTACAGTCTTTATCTAAAGGATCTGTTTATGTAACTTGTTTCTGAAAATATCTAATTCAGTTAGTCACTGGGATTTGTAGGGTCCTGTTACATCACGAGATCAGCTCAGAGTGGAATTATCCAGCTTTTACCTCGTCATCTTCCTACCAAACCCAGAGTGTATGGAACCTGTGCTCAGTTTAGGAGTTGTAACGTGATTTTGAACAGTTCGCCATCACCCGGCAGGTTGTCTCTTCTGCCTATTTATGGTGTGGTGTCTTTTACTGACTTGTGCAAGTTCGACGCATGATTTAATATGAGATGATGCGTGAAAGAGGGTTTAGTACTAATGGTGTGTGGCCAAACTGCAGAAAAGGGAAATATAAATATTTTGGAAAACAAGTGTTCTCTCGGGTTAGGTACTGTAGGCTTTCTCATACAGTGATATTGCACTTCAAGGGTTATTGAGGATCAATGGCGTGCGAATTTGCATGGAAATGCAAAGTTGTACACTGATCTCACCTGAGATCCATCCAGTGGAACATGGCCAGCTGCTATGACAGAAGTGTGAAGACACAGCCCAAAACAGAGCAAACGTATTGTCGTTCCACAGTATTTTGACCAAAGCAGGAAACAAACATTTCATTAAATACCCCAAGAGGAAAAATAAGCCCTTTTGTGTCCAAAGGCTTTCATCTTTACATCCGTGTTGACCTTCTTGCCTCATTACTCTTTGGGTAATGTGGAGGGTGATGGAGCGCATATTGTCAGCAGAGCCTTTTCCAGCCTGGCTTCATTTCCACAGCACTGCATATAAAGAGTAGTGGGCCTGTTTATGTGCGTACGCTGAACTGAGCCAAGTGCTACTAAGTAACGATCAGATCCGGGCTGGGGAGACAGAAGGCACCGACAGTGGCTGTCACTCCTCAATAGGCTGATGCAAAATGGCTAAATCAGTTTAAAGCTGGTGCAACAAAACCCAGTGAAGAGAGCAGGAAGACTCCCGGTGGGGAGATGGAAGGAGGGAGAGAGAGGAGAGGACTTTGAGAAGAATGGTGGTAATCCCCTTTCTTGTAAGGAGGACTGACAAAAACTGATCCTCTCTATCTTTGCAAAGCGAAGCTTTTCTCTCAAATATACAGACACAAACTAAGCCACATATTCTTAATTCATACTGCGCAACCAGTCTGCTTAACGCTGTTAATGCTTGCATTTCATGCTTTTTTCCATCAATAATGCCATCACTGCAGCATGTTCAGGCATGAGTAAAGAACAGTTTTTCACTTTTCAAGGATCTGCAGAATTTTCTGTATTATTAATATTATTATTATTTGAACAACAATTCATAAAAAAGTCAGACTGGAATTTGTCAAAATGCATACAAACAAGCTACAAAGCTTCTGGGGAATGTTCTCTGGACAGATGGGCAAAAACTGAGCTCTCTGGCAAATCACATCAGCTTTTAAGTTCACAGATGCAAAAACGAGGCACTCAAACAAAATACTGGCGCTACTGTGAGACGTGGAGGACGCCTGGTTAAGTTCTGGGGCTGCATTGCCATTGCTGTGACAGGATGTCTTGAATCTGTGCAGGTACAGTGAAATCTCAGGACTATCAAGGCACTTTGGAGGGAAATGTGCTGCCCAGTGTCAGAAAGCTTAGACTCAGTTGCAGGATACAGGTCCTCAAACAGGAAAGTTACCAATAACACACATCTAAAAACACCCAAGAATGGCTAAGGTCAAGACACCGGACTCCCATGAGCCTGATTTAAATCCTATTGAACATCTGTGAAAAGAGCTGAAACGTGCCTTCACAGTCTGGAGAAGAAACCCTTCTCTTTCATCTTTCATCTTATTTGAGTGACCATTGTGGGTTTTTCTTTCTTTAAAGGTACCAACACACTTGTCAGTGTGTATTTACGTGTTGTACAAGTATATAAATGAGGAAAAACAGTGATGCCGTTACTTACACGTTCAGTACGACTCCCGTGTCTGTCCACGCTGCTCTTGTCCATCTTTACTTCTTTGTATGCACAGTGCAGATCGATTTCACTGGGTCGCATCGATGGGACACTTTTAATATCCTAATGGAAACCAGCAGTGCAGTGGGTGTGCGTTGTAAAAATGTCTGATAGGCCTGTAACCTCAGAGGCTCTATAGGCATGATGCGAGGCAAAGCTGCAAAGCTGCAGCAGCAGCTTAGAGGATGCTTATATTTAATGTTAAAGATGCAGAACGGTTCAACACTTCTGATACTGAGGTCCTGCTTTTGTCTCGTCTCTTAAGGGATGGTTTTGAAAGCCTGTTGGATGCCCAAGATTTTTGATTGGGTTGTGTCAGGGAGCGCAACAGACAAACCTACACGCTTAATCAATATGTGGAGTTTGATGACTCATCAAATGAAGGAAAAAGGCAAAACAAGTTGATTTCTTTGTTGTTTTTCCAAGCCTGAAATGTAAAAATGTGTGTATACCGACATATGAAATGAAGCCGATGATACAAATAAACAAACAAAAAAAAAACAACCCTGAAATATCTTTGGTTGATTGTGTATCATGATGTCATCAGATTTCTTTTTTTAACTATGAAATAAAAATTATAAATAATACAGCTTTCCTTGTATATTTGCTCCCTGTATGGGTTTGATATGTCTGAGCAAAACATTATTCTCTGTGGTTCAAAATATATTTGGATCTTAATATTTAGATATTTGGATTTGGATTGATATTATGAATATGAAATGTGCACAAAATTAGATGTTATCTTTTTGGACGTTCATGAAAAATGCAGATAAAATACATTATGCACCATTTCTAGCAGATATGAAAATTTTAGTGATATAATCAATAGTTTGCGCTTTGTTCTTATTGTGATAATAATAACAATAATAATAGTAAAAAAGCACAGACACATCCCGGAATCTAAATCCAAAAAAAGAGCCTTAGTAAAAAAAATAAATACTAAAGTCTGCTGCAAAAACAGGAATGAAAAATAAAAACACAAAGCGTAATGGGGTGTGATTGGTTTTCTTCAGTTTTTTCATTATAAATTCTACACAGCTGAAACAAAGTAAAAAGATACATCAAAACACCACAGAAGTCACAAACAGAGTATCACAACATATACAGAATACAGTGAAGAAAGAGAGCAGTAAAGCTCTGAGAATATCTCAGTTAAAAAAACGCCTCAAACAATAGAAAAGTCCTCTCTTTGGAGTGAGTGGAAAAGCACGGGAAAAAGAAAGCTCAGTAGTTCCAAAATCAAGAATCCCCTTTCTAAAAAAACAACTTTTATACCACAATAATTTTATATAAAACATTTAAAAAAAAAACAGCTCATAAAGTTCACTCGCTATCTTCACCTGCCATCACAGGTCTGCTAACAGTCAGTATGTTTACGGCAAGATCAGCAGACAGACACTGAAAAATAAAATCAGCTTTGTTGGCACAGATGCTTATTTGAGGCGACCTTGTTTTCTAAGAAAATATCAAGGCCATTGGTTCCAGTGTGCAACCAAGTAAAAGAGCAAATAAACCTGCTGCATGTTGGCCTGCTGACAGAGTGCAGAAGAACCAGAAATGCCAGGACCGCGTACCCAAGTGCAGAAATACTTCAGTTGTGACAGGCAAAAACTTAAATTCAGCACAAAAAACAGGATAGTTCACCGCTTCATCAACAGCCCTCATGTCTCCCACACATTCCCTTCCCTGTTTGTTTCAAACTGGAGTTAATGTGGACCAGAGGTTCCTCCTAACAGGCTAAACCGTGACTACTGTGCTGCAGCCCTTTAAAGTCTTATTTACTTTGACTTTAAATGGGGAAAACAACACATTCCTCTCACCAAATATCACCTATGTTACTTTGAAAGGTTGCGGTAATGGCACTGCAAGAAAGCAACAATGCACTTAAGAAGAAAGAGTAGGAATTGCAGCTCAGTAACCACAGTCGACCTGGAGTCACACACAGCCGCTCCTCGTCCAGAGTCAATGTAACAGGCATCTGAATTTACAGAGATGCAGAAAAAAAAAGAAGGACAAACAAATGAGCCCATATAATGTACGTGTGCTGGAAAGGGTGAGAACAAGTTTGTACAACCTAAAGGATTTGCTGCTTGGTGGCTTTTGGACTGGATTAAAAGGTTCTAGCAATAATGAGATAGGGTTGCAGTTATTAAATACATGGCTTGTCTCTACTAAAAGCTAATAAATGGTATTGGAAAACAAGATATAAACATTCACAGGTTGCAAACGTACAATTTAACAAAATGCACTAAAGCAAAGATGAGTTTCTTTGACATAAAAAAAACAAACAAAAACATAAAACGAAATTTACAGCCTTTGTTTGAGGGACCAAAATATCACGAGTGTAAATCTTTACTGAAGTGAATCAGACTGAATGAAAGACTGTTAATTTTCCCAATTATTACCAGCAGAGAGGAAAGAATTTAAGTGCAGACTCCAAAACAGACAGGATGTTCGCTGTAATGCTTGAATGCAGACACACACCACAGACAAAAAAAAGGTTAATGACATTTTGTGCTGCATTCAAGAAACATTGAAAGGATTAAGCCAATTGTGCCTTAATGTACATCTCTGCTCTGTAGAGGAGCCTACCAAAGATTGTGATTGGCTAAAAAAAAAAAAGAAAAAAAAAAAGAAGCAGTTATGCAGGCACCCGTTGTGTTTTGATTTTAAATGTGCTTTAAGCCAACGATAGATGGATGGAGTTCCTCATGCGTTTTCTTTATTGAAAAAAGGAAAAGGAGCTCCACCCAGCTAGGTTACGAAACAAGCACAGCCAAAGCCGAGCATGACGTGTACCTTAAAGTCCCCAAAATTAACCCTCCTGCTGCACCACCTCGCTGTCCCCCACAGTCCAATGCAAGAAAGAAAAAACAAAATAGCCCTGTTGTCTTTGTGACTGACATCCTCTTCCCTTCATCGCTCTGAGACATTTCCTTCTTCTGGTTTCATCACTGAGAGAAAGACAGCAAAGAAAAAACAAAAAGAAAAAAATCGTTCATTTCTGATAATCACGATTAAAAATGACATCATCACGACTTTTACTTTGAAGCTTTTTTTTTAGCAGTTCAGTGTAAATACGGTATAAATATGTATATATACATATATGTATATATTCAAGTTCCTTTGGCTTGGCTGCAGTCTTTTAGGTGGCAGTTTTCCAAGCGGTGTTTAATGAAATCTTTTCAACGAAACTTCAACTGATAGCACATGATGAAACAGACGAATAGCAGAAAAAGAAAATCCTAATCTCAGTGCATTAAAAAAAAAAAAAAAAAAGACTCAAACTGGCTTTAAAGTGCAAATAAATATTTCACTCCTATACTTTTTATGATGAAAGTATTTTTTAGACTTTAGATGACATTTTCATCTCCCCTCAACTGTCACACTCCATCATTTAAGCTGGAGATCCTGCATATCTTTGAACTACAACTGACTACAGAAAACCAGTGAGACTGAAGAGTCTGGTAACATTTTAGATGTCGAGGTAATGTCAGATTGTCCTGGCCATCTTTTAAAACCTTTATACAAAAGCTTTAGTGTTTTATATTTGCGTTATTGTTGGATTGGATTATAAGATGTTAATGAATGCAAATGCTGCTAAAAACCGTGTGACGTAAAAGCATCAAAGTAAACTGCTACTTTTCCACACATTTGAACAAACTTTGCCTCTCTGACCGCTGGCCTAACCTGTTCTGTGGAGACTTTTTTGTTGAGCAGACCATCCTCTTCGTTGGCCTTGTCCGTCTTCATCTCCACTACAATGTCGTTGTTGACCTCTCCAGTGGACCTGAACAACAACCAGATTCAGGCAGCAGAGTGATGCACCAGCTGTTACAGAGTCCTTTCTGAATTTACTGCAGGAGCATTTGTTTTTGTTCTTATTTCACAAAGCCACTCAGAGGTAATTACACATCATTTGTCCCATATGCCCTTCCTTTCCCTTCACTTACACTTCCTTCTTGTCCTTCTTGCCGCAGGGCATCTTGGTCTTCCTGCTCAGGAAGTAGATGAGGGCCACCAGCAGCAGGAGCAGCAGAACACACACCACTACGGCTATCACCACCCCGCTGGAGCCTCCCTGCTGCTTGTCAGCTACAACGCCGTAATGGAGGGACACATGGAGGGAGCAGGTGGTGGGGAGGAGGGTTGATGGGACAGTGGGGGGTTAAGAGAGAATTTGATGGTAGGAGGGAGATGTGGAGGGTTGATCACAGTGGAGGAGGTGGGGAATGGGGAAATTTTTTATTTTTTTTTCCGATTCGCATGGGGGAAAGGCACCATGAGGGGTGTTTGATTTGTGTAGGAGAGAGAGGAGAACCGGGGAGAGGAGGGAGGGGTATGATTTAATTTAGGGTGGATGGAAAGGCAAGGGATGGGCATAGATTGGGTCCAGGTGAAAAGTGTTAATGGATGGTTGGGCAAGGGGGTAGAGAGGATAAGGGGGTGGGGATCGGGATGTGGCGTTAGCTTCTGAATGCAATGACTGAAATGTGATGGGACCCGATAACAGGGCCTGTATCCTGACAAGTAATACAAGACAGCTGACCAGAGCCAGAAAACAACACTGAACATACTCACCCATCCAGTTACGCTTGTATTACTATAATTGTGAGGCCATAAACGTGTTCTTAAACGGACGCCGTAACGCATGAACTCTAACATTACCGGGTTTAATATCTACCTGAACAAAAATAGTGGCACTTCATATGTCACAAGAATTATTGAATTTACAAGTTTTCTTTTATTTCTTTAATCATTCTTTAATCAGGGGGCTGAATGACGGACTGTTACTTGGCTTGAAGTTTTGTCCTGAAGTCCGCTATGGTTGCCTGGCAACCACAAAGTAATGACAAGACTCCCGGAAAGTGTTGGTGGCAGCTCCTCTGCTTCTGCTGGTGGTTAAACTGACCACACTGTAAAATGCATCTTGCTTTTCTTGTTCACCACCGTTTCCCTTCATTAAAACACCTGAAACACGTCTATGAGTTTCCCAAAGAGGTTTGCATGAGTCGGACTGAAGGCGGATATCATGAGATGAAAGAACTTTTCTCTGAATCTCAAACTAATGAAATCACGAAGAAAAGGCAATTTACAGGACATTTTTAATCTGGGGCCACATTTCTGTCTTAATGAGACCAGTCAAAGTGATATTAAAAGTTAAGAAAATGCACTTATGATCACTTTAGCCTATTTTTGGTTCAAGGATAAAGATTCAAGGTGGATTGATAAACAAACCGTTGAAATGTTTTAAATGAGCACTGTGTTGCAGGTTAATTTGTAGGCTGAAATGCAGACAGTTCATCAGCATCCTCAGCTGTTCGCAAACTATTTAGATGATGCTCCAATTAATATTGATTTACTGGCAGTTATGGTTGAAAATCTGACATTTATTCAATATAAATCATAGCATGGGCTTTCAATTTAATTTGATTGTCAGGCATCAGTGAGAGTCAATACATTTTTCCTGACAATATTAATTGTTTTAATCTGATGTTGCTATCTGGGGAGCAGCTTTTTAAAAAATGTTAATTGTTTGGAGAATTTTCAAATTAAATATTGAGAAAAAATAATTAAAAAATCTCTGATAACAATGTAAAAAAAATAGAAAAAAAGGCTATTTTGGCAGTTAATCAGAAATTTATAACACAATCTTTTTTTCTAGCCTCTTTGTTGTAATAATGTTTTTAATTATTATCATTTCATATCTAATATGATTTTTTTCCCCCTGTGTGGTCCATTAATCGAAATAACATTTTTAAGAGGCATAATATGAGATTAATGTTATCTAGATGCCAGTCTCCCAGTAATTTTCAGCAAAACCCACATGAAGCATGAAGAAGGGATCACCGGAGCATCTTCATACTGTGACGCTGCGGCTCACGAGACCCGACAAAAGTCCTGATGGAAGAGGCCAAACCTGGGTAAACGCTGCAGCATCGTAGAAGACATTCAGCCTCCAAACCTATAGGGGGACCCTCTGAGCTGCAACTTCAACATGTCTCTTCTTGCCATTTTAAGGTAAAAGGATTCTTTATCTTAATCTTTAAACGTCAACGTGTGTGACGGCTTAACTGCATAGTTTCCTTTGTCTCGTTCCCCCTTTTTTTTTTTCCTCACAAGAATGCACTCTCAATCATAGTAATACAAGTACAGCTACACAAAAACATGAACTCATGTAAACACAAATGCATTAACCCGTGTGTGTACACAGACGTCAATACACACACAGTAACTCGCAGTTGTAGACGAACACCATACACACGTCAAAAGGGTTAGCCATACAGACCTGACTTTAGCACAGGGTTTCCAGAGAGCAGCACTTTGAAAGAAAGAAAGTTTCTCAGTCCCATCGCATAGCAAAGCAAAGACCAAAACACACACCACTGAGAGCATATGCATAAAAAAAAAAAAAAAAGAAAGAAAGAAAGAAAGAAAAGGCAAAGTTACACTATCTACATACAGCACCCGGTGAGTGGAAACAACAACGGGAGAAAAGCAGGAAACTAAAAGGCAGTCGGAAAGAAGGGGTGACCAAAACACACACAGTAAGGAAACAAAGAGAGGAATAAGAGGAATAGAATAGAATAGAGTCCTTTATTGTCCCCAAGAGGCCACAAAAACGTGTAGTAGCATCCACAAAATATAGGACAGACATCATACAAAGGTGACAAGAGAGGAATAACAATATACAATATCCACAGTGTTCGGTAGCAAGAGGGCAAATATACAAGATTACAGTACAGCAGAGAGGAAAGTGTGTGTGTGTGTGTGTGTGTGTGTGTGTGTGTGCATGTTTGTGCGTGTGAGAAAGATGGAAGGGCTGGGGCAAGAGGAGATGGATGGAGGGGAGTTTTCTAAATTACAGGATCTGTACAACAAAGAGTCCTGAGAGAAGGGAGGAGAGGAGGAGGAGGAGGGAGAAGGCTCTACCTTCAGCTGAGTTGCCAATTGCTGCAAGAGAGGAGGAGAAACAGAAGACAGGCTTGAGCGCATGGTGTTACAAAGGCGCAGAGCAGGATGGCGCTGGCTGTTAGTGAATTCAGTTTTATTTTTTTGTATTAAGTTTCAGCTCAATAGTTGATTGAAATACACAAATGTGACACATAAGCAAGCGTTCCTGCACGAAGCTGGGTTGTGAGTTAGTTCTGACACAGTTGCATGAAAGAAACACAATCGCTGATCAGTTAGCAGTTTCATCTTCTGAATTTCAACAGTACTGTCAAGTAAATCACAATTCAGTTACGAATGTTTAATATTTGGTAGCCAAAAAGAAGACTGTCAGCTTGGACCTAATCGGAGAAATGATCTGGAGTCTAGTTTGCACAAAAAGCTCCACTTTCCTGTGTGCAAACATTTATAACAACATTAGTTCACAAGAACAAACTAGTTCTGAAAATCTCCCTTTCATTTAGGTAAATCTCGACTTGTTCTCAACTTAAAAAGAGCTTATGCAACTGCTTCTAAGTTGTTTGAGGTGTAAAGTTTCTAAGAAAAAAAGAAATGCAGGCAAAATTCTCTTTCATCTGTTTCCAATACACAGTTGGACGACTGAATCGTTTTCTTTGGGGGGGGCTCAGCATGAAAACGTGGAGGTGAAAGAGAGTTAAAATAGCTGCACTGCAACGTTTTTCACACCGACCTCGTTTGAGAGACACCGGGAAGGTCTTGCTATCTGTCCCATAGTCGTTGGAGGCCTCGCAGACCACCCCGCCCTTCATGACATCAGCCGTGGTCTGGAGCGTCACAGTGCTCACCACCTTGTTGCCTTGCACTGCAATGGACTGATGGGGAGGAAGAGTAGAGCCAAGAGACAGATGAGGGGACATGGACGTTAACGCGTGTCTCAACTGTGTTGTCACACCGTTTTGAATCCATGTGATCTTTTACTAGCATTTTTTTTTCCGTATATTTTGGAAAAAGTAGTTTAATTTTATATTCCTCTCCAATGTATCTAAGGAACGGTCAGTTGTGCAAATTAAAATATCTCTCATCTTTGATCTTGCATATCACTGTCACTATTTGCTTACAACATTATCCAGCTTTTCAAAAGGATCATTAATTTTTTATCTAATCTTGTCTCTTTATCCCAATATTTTAATAATGAAGCTGAACTCCTCATGCAAGTTTCTTTAAAAACGCTTCATGGGGGACTTCTTTTGCATCTTTTTTCTTTTGAAGTTTCAGAGCAGTCCACCAAGAAAATGTTAAGATGTTATGAAATTCATGGCTCAAATATCAATGTTGAGATGCATTAAAAAAAACCCACACAACTGACATAGTTTTACTGCACCATTGCAGTGGTTTGCAAAGAAGTAAAAGGGTAAGAAGCTGGAAAGGCCTGGCTGTGATTTCACATATCTACCTGTTTTCCAGAGGGCTTCCAGGTGAACTGAGGAAGGGGAAAACCGTAAGCCGAGCACACTAGAGTTACGCTGTCTCCTTCCTTTCCCACCTCTCCAGGAGCAGGAGGCTCGATCATTGGTTTTCCTGGACAAAGAGTGAGAAAGTGGAGTGAAAACAAACAATGCTGCAAAGCATCAAACACAGGGACAACGCCATCTCTCACTGGAACCCGATGAGGAAGGAAGTGACATCTCCTCTAAGCCATCTGTGCCAAATGTACAACCTCCTTCCTCTAATTGAAACGGTACTCTGTATGCTCCGACACTCCCTATTGTGATGTTTTGTGTGTACTGAGTGCAGGGTGGGCTGACATCAGGGCTACACTAGAAAACTGAGAAAGAAAACAAGCTTAGTCTGCTTACAGCACTATACTAAGTTGTTTTCCAGCCCCAAACTGATAACAGTATACACAATCTGAGTATTCAGCCGTTGTTTACACCCTTTTACCAAGAGTAGGACCACTGTCCGATATCTAAAGGAAATCAGAATGCCATCATTTGTAAATAACGTGTAAACCAAATGAAAATGCCAGAAAATAAAAGCCAATTTAAGGTTGATGTCCAGTAGGCTGTGACAGATGTACTTTATTCTCAATTCAGCATCATATCTTCTCTTAAGAACAAAGCAAATGTTGTAGTTTTAAAGACACATGAAAAACTTAAAATTAAAATAATTATTTAGATTTGGTGCCTGATAAAGTAAGACCTAATAAACTATGCTGCTCCATAATTTTCAAATAAACCAAAGGACAGTTTTCACTTTGTCTTCAATGATCTTGAGTCTAAAAATGTACTGTAGGCATTTTTCACTTTATTTACAGTTTTTCTTTACATCTAGATGTAACTTGCTTTTTGCTGTTGTTGTTGTTTTGTTTTTTTTAATGCAGTAAGTCAGTTTATTTTTTTATACATTTTCCCAGAGGGCCTGAACATCCGGGCCATTCAGCAGAGCTTACCAGCCAGTATCGATCCCTTAGGAAACCAAAGACATTTCTTCAACTTCTCTAAGTCTTTGAATGATGTTGTTTACTGGAAATGATGCCTCGCAGGAAGAAAATTCCAGGTTCAAAACTTCGGGGGTTCGTGTCCCCTGTCTTTGTCGATTATGGTTTCCAACACACGCTGAACTATTTCCTTCTCTGCAGTTGTATTTTTTGTAGAACTACTAAAGTTTCACAGGTTTACTCTTTGATATGTTGTCAGATACGCCTGCAGTCGTACAGGGGCTGTAACAGAGGTATGCTGTGCAGATCTGTGAATGTGAGAGCGTAAGTATAAATCTGGACACTATGTTACCTTGGACAGTGAGGTTGACACTGGCCTCAGCCTTCAGTCCAGGCACAGACGGAACAGCTCCAACACAAACGTACTCTCCGGCACTATCATATGTAGTTTCTTGTATTGACAGAACGCCGTTCTGAGAGAGCACCTTAGAGCCCTGCAGGGACACAAGCACAGGAATAAAACTACTATCATCCCTTTATTCTCTCTTTTTTTTTTCCCTTTTCCATTTGAAAGTAAGAGCAGAAAGGCACACTGTTGTGCTGGGACAGCAGAGGGGGAATCTCCGCCCATACTGTTTGACAGCACAGTGATAACAGATCATCCTCAGTGATAAACCCGTCTCCAGCAATTCTATTCCACTTCTTCTCACAGGAATCTTTCTCCCTCAGAACAACACATTCTTTACTCAGTTTCTATCACACCCAGGAGACACAATAGAAGATAGACTGGCTACAACAACAGGTCAGACGCTGCAGGAGCCCTGTGCACGTTAAGTGGAGTCCAGGAGGTTATCATTCTTAGTATAACAGTATAACAATGTACTGAGATGCTTCAAATACACAGCAAGAGAGAACAAAAATCATTTTAAATGCTTGCGTTATACACTTTGCATTTAATTGTCAGTTTCATTCTCATTTAGCATATCTCATGTACAGGAGAAAAGGAAAGTCTCTTTTGGTAAAACTATACTTCAATATTTGCTTTATTGCAGTTAATATTCTGTTATATGAGATAAATACGTGGTAGTTGCTTTTTTGTTTATTCATTTCGACAATGCAGCGAGCACCAGGGTGTGTTTTTGAGTTGGAAAAAGCACAATAAAGCTTTGTAACAGCAGGCAATCCTTAAAGGGAGAAAAGCTGCAAAAACAAAAGGCTTTGGCAGCAGCACAAATGCTGTCTTAACAGAAACTGGTATTAAGGATACTTTGCAAAACACAAAAACAAAAAAACATCTCTTTTCTTTAATGTTTTTTAAGCACAAGTGTTTTGATAGCTCATGTAGTCACCAAGTTGAATATTCTAACGTAACACAACCTTGCCTTTGTTTTGGGCATCGACCAGTCACTACCTGCCCAATTATCTACCACATCCAGGGATGAAACATCATCCTCCTCTAAGCAGGAGACTCCCATTGTTCACAAATTGGTCGGAAATTGGCTATGCTTTGGCTGGGAGAGGTAATTCGATGTGGCTGCATGTGTGTGTCACTTAGCTGTTCTGCTTTGCCTCTGATTTAGACCTCAATTTCTTTACTTCTCTATCTTTATCTCCACTAGCGTCTCCGAACATCAATGGCCAAAGTTGGCCTCTTAGTTGGCTTTTTAGCTTTCCTATTTATGGCTAAATCTTCTTAGTAGTTATATATATTTCATTTTGACTATGAAATAAGCAATGCAAGCCAGAGGCACATGTGACTGCTTTGCTGTCAGCTGAAGAGAAAACCAAACACGGCGTGTTAACGGGCATCAGTTTTCGTGTGTAATATGTGGCCAAAGTTACTTTCACACAGCAGCATCCATGTCAAAAACGGCACACCTTGTGGAAGAGACGGGTGGAGTGGGATGGCTCACCCACAGACATTAAAACTGCTTTGAACAGAATTCATAAAACAGTGTAGAGAGGAGGGCTGTGGTACTTTAACCACACGCACGTGACATTTTTCTTAAACATTGTAGTAAAGATGTAAAGACGTCAGGTAATATACCTTTTTCCAATTAACTGTATGTTGGTCAGATCCCTTGGTCTTACACTGCCACTCCACCTTGTCTCCAAGCTTGACAACTTGAGGACCAGCTGGGGTCACGTTGAGAGGGTCAATGTCTGATGGAGAGAAAACAAGGCAGCACATAACTAAAGCTGTGGGAGACATCAGAAAATGTGGGGATTTCTAAAGAGTTGTGAAATCAAAAAGCTCCTCATCACTACTTATCAAATGTGTGTGTGTATATATATATATACATATATATATATATATATACGTATACATATATATATATATATATGTATATATATATATATATATATATACATATATATATATAAATAAATATATAAAAGTACAGAGTTAATATCCTCTGAAGTCAAACTCATTTTGAAGCCCATGTTAAGTTTTTCAAGGCTACCATCACTAAATGTGCATAATAAGATTAAATTAAGTGGTGTGGTTGCATTTAATAGCATTTAAGTAACCTATGAACTGTGAAGAATTCAAGTTGATATCAGTCGGCTAAATGAATTCCATTATATCCCATCCGTGCTAACCTTTTAAATTTTATGATTTACTGATAAAAAGAACGGCTTGCTGTGAGGGTGAAACATCACAAACAGGAGGTAAATTGTTTTTTTACGCTACTTAATTCTACAGCTGCACATGGCTGTGTGTCTTTGGCTCACTCACAGTGAACATTGAGGGTTAGGGCTGCTGACAGTTCAGCATCCAGGTTATCATAGTCCAAGGCGGTGCACATGTAAACGCCGGAGTCTGTACGCTTGACAGATTTCAGAGTCAGAAGACCCAGCTCACCATTGATGGGATTTTTCTGAATATAGAATGACAGGCGTTACAATTGGCTGGGGGTTGGCACACTGGCAAAAATAAACATGTGGCATAAGCATGAAGTCTTAACGTACGTCTTTGGTGAACTCGAAGTCCGGCTGAGGGTTTCCATCAGTCTCACATTTCATTTTGACAGTATCGCCCTCTTTGACTGGATCAGAGTTGAGCAGAGTAAAGGTGGCTTTCTCGGACGGATCTGGACGGACAAGAACAGAGATCCATCAGGTGGAGATTCTCACACTGGTTACATTTACATTTTCACCATCGATCAGAGCTGAACACTGAAATCAAGAAGGTGCAGTTTGTCAGAGTCACCATGCTTCTTTAACTACTAAATGAATTCCACTGTGGTTGCGGGAGACTCTAATGTGTCCATAGACATGAGTGTGCATGGCTGGCTGTCCTTCTTAATCAATCTGCCAAATTAAAACCATCAATATTTACTTTAAAAAAAAGTAAGCAGTTGAGTTCCCTCATTAGAGATTGATAACATGTTATCTCTCAACCCTTCTGCCACTGCTGCTCCACTCACAGTTGAGGTTGATGGAGATGCGGTCAGACTCCTTCTGTTTAATCTGGTCTCCTGGCATGCTGTACTCGACGGTACAATGAAACTCGGAGTCCTTGTCGGCCTTGGTGGGCTGCATGTAGAGGGTGCTCCTAATGGTGAAGAGGCCCGAAGCTTCTTTCACCACAGAGGGAACCATGTAGGTTTCTGACAAAAAAGGGGAAAACGTTTCGTAACATTAATGGGCTCTAATGACAAATTTGTGGGAGCATATCAACCGTCACCTGACAGAGGAAACATACTTTCTTTCTTGTCTTTGACCTCGGGGAGAGGTTTGTCGCCTTGGAACCAGATGATTCTTGGCTGAGGGTGTCCGTTCATCGTCACACAGGTGCCGATCTGATACGCAGTAGGGGGCGGGGGGGAGGAAGTGCAAATGATATGAAGGAAACGATAACTCCAGTCAAAATCAAGCGACGTACAAACATACAAGAGAGCACACAAACCTCGGAGCTGAAAGACTGTCCCACTGAAATCCCCTGAGATGATGGCTTTTTGATCTCTGGCCTCTCTGGAGCAACTAAACCAAAAACAACAACAAAAAAGTAAAAACAAAAACAACCCAATAAGCAATGATTAATAAGCGGACAACCTTTAATGTTTAATTTGAAATGCAAGCAGACACAATCAAGTTCTTTATTTGCAGGCCAACCCACACATCTGCTGACCTTGCTAATAAAGTCTTACAATAAATAACCTGCTACACAGAATTCCACTGTGACCTGCTTCCCGAGAGCTGATACGGGTCAAGCCGAAAGAAAACTCCCACTTCCACCTCCCTGGGTCTCACACACACACAGCCACAGGTGTGAGCCTTCTCTCTTGTTTTACTCCTATTTTCCCAAGCTCACTTGTTCAAGGTCATCTTATCATTGCCTGCAGCTGTTGAATGATTATAAAAATAAACAGTGGATTGGAATTCCTTTCTCCGTCTCAATTATTCACTTGGCCCCTAGTATTTTTGTTTTGCCTCTGTATTTGTGAGGATGGACTGTTTCTTTCTGGAAACGAGCCCTCGAAAAAGGCACTCTAGATGGAGCACTTTCAGGTGGCCAAACAGAGAGGCAATACATCTTCTGGGCATTTCAGCTGCCCTCCCTTGCAGCTCCATTCTGAAGAACCACTGAACTGTCAAGGACACTCTTCAAGTAGTCATAGGGCCAAGGGGCGGGAACTGGGACTGCAGGGCCTTTGTCTTTCTTCTCTTTTCTTTCTTTTTTTTTTTCTGGAACACTGTTTGCAAAACAGTTGCATTGGACTACTTACTCCCCTCTCTATTGTGCAATGTTTTACTCTATGAGGAAAAAGGAAAATATTCTGTATCTCCGTGGACAAACTGTCAGTTGTCCACAGTAGACTTCCCAAAAAAAACAAAGTATTGGTGCGGCCGAAGACCCATCTGACCTCATAACTCAGTCCACTTATTATGTTAATGCAGGACACACACAGCCCATAATTCAGCCACAATGGGTCAAATGGCCAAATATGAACAATGAATAATTGCTGGTTTGTAAGACAGGTTGTTTTGTTAGCAGTGTAGGCGTTAGGTGTCAGAGCAGGCCTTTGTCAAATATTTCTTTGAGGCATTGTCCAACACTGGCTTGCCCATTCAGAATTAATAGCCTATTTTATGGGTTTTCTTTATTAACGTCGGTGCCTCCGAGAACGTAAAAGTTAATGGATAACTTATAAGTTATTTTTTTAAGTGGAGGCTTGACTGAAGATAGGGTTGTTTGGCTATTCCCTCAACACAAATCTCCCCCCCTTTAGACAGACCGACAGTCCGTTCTGAAATGCAAATGAATCCCGCTCATTTTGGTGCAACGCTGCAGGAGGAGGACACAGCCGTCCGCACCAGGGTCAGCCTTCGGTATCTTGGTGATAAATCTGAACTCTGATTAAGGAGAGATATATGAGACATGACATGTGTGATTGAACTATTCATCAATTATGTCAGCAGTGATTAGATTGTGGTTAATTGACCTCTGGGGAACTTGTCAAAAGAAATTGGTAACCCCAGGCATTGATGACCGTTCCAGAGTCCTGCACATGATGACAAACTAAACCTCCTTTTTGCTCAGTTCTTGTTATATGCAGATAATTGTGGGAAATTATACTATATCTCCTTTAAAAAAAAACAAAAAAAAAAACAGCTCGATATTAATGCAAGCATGTGTAAAATGCAATTCAAGACTTAAATTACGGTCCAAAGTCCTAAGTACTAAGTGGCAGTGACAGCAACAAATCAAGTGACGGATTCCTTTCTGCACCTAATGGGAAAGTAGTGTGTGTGTGTGGGAGGCTCCTTGGCAGGGTTCTGATGAGGTCAAATAAAGAACTGAAAGGGCATTGGCATGACTTACAGAAGACTTTGAGCATAGTGGTGTCCTCTCCAACCCCTTCAACTCCAGCAGTGACCTGGCAGTAGAAGGTCAGCTCGTCAGCGGGTCCAACAGAGGAGATGCTCAACGTGAAGTCATCTTTGATGGTGACTCGGCCTGACAATGGGGTCTCGCCATCGCTGGTTCCCTCCCCGCCCTTGGTGCGGTAAGCCACGCGTTTCCTGTTACCCTGGTCCTCCTGAAAAGATGAAAGAAAAATAAGGCAACAATTAGAAAAGTGCATGTAAATACTGGTTGATGTGGGTGAAAATGAATATTTGGAATTTACTTACATAGTACCATTCAACAACGGTGGTGCTTGACTGTGAGCCGGTGTAGGTGCACGGGAGTTTGGCCGTCTCTCCTTTTAACACCTCGATTTTAGGCGACGCCTTCACAATCACAGCCCCACTGCAAACTGTAGACCAGAACACAAACGTGCAGAAAGATTAATAATGTTAAAGACAATTTACAAGTGCCGGGATGAGCAGGGTCCACAATGAGAATTCTATTAAATCAAGGATATGTGCTACGAAAGAGTATCTAGAAATGAAAAACTTAAGACACATTCTACTTCACTTCAAAGTTGGCCGTGCCCGACTACCTGCAGCGCCACAGTCCTGGGTTATAACTTAATAGACAGATAAGTTCAAGCCTGAAATATGTACTGTCTCTCAAAAAAAACACCTCGCCTGTTTGTTTTATTTGATCGAAAAGCTGCGTGTTTGTTTACCCTCAGGGCTTTAGGAACGTTCAAACAGTATTTTGAGAGAACGGGGGACACCCATGTGGCATCTGTAACGCACCGCGTCAGCAGTGGAGTACGCCTTTTCCTGTACCGCCTTGAGCAGCTTGCTCTCATCGCTCCTCAAAAAGCACATCGGCAACAAGAGGCCGCAGAGGATGATTATCCATGTCTTTTATACTGCAACGCCTACTGGGATGCATATATACACACCAGCATGGAAACAGCAGACTCATCCATCCATGCAATGTTTGCCCCCTGCAAACACACAATACAGTAAACAGCCCAGGAGCTGTACAGCTGTAGGGATGACAACTGATGCCAGAGCCATGCCAGGGGGTCAGAGCACCGCCTGTACACACACAGACCTGGTTCCCTTGCATTTGTTACATGACCAAACAAGCACTCTTATCTATAGCACAATGATATTTTCAGTGGCATCCTGAAAAGGGCTCACATCTTCAACAGAAATGACTAAATAACCCCAAAAGCTGCTTTATAAACTGCACACTGAGATTACAACAGTTTTAGTATTCAAAAGAGGCAGAATCCAAACTTTGATGGCAACCACAGCTTTTGTGAGTGGCGCTATCGAAAGACACATAAGGATGCGCCCCGTGTCCTAGATTGGTATGCAACCGTACGCAGTACAGAGCACATGATGGACCCTGGATGGCTCCTGTGGGGACTGGAAAAGCTGCAGAAAGCTCCCTTAACAGTGACAGTGCATTATAAACTGGAGTGGCTTGAATGAGTGAGGTGAAGGGTGGACAGCCAGAGGAGAGGATACGAGCTCAGCTTCTGCTAATGAAGTGAGTGCAGCGAGTACACGGTCATAACTACTGTCACGGTGACGCGCGGTGAAACACGGTGAAACTTGAGCCAACTGGGTTATTTAAGCTATGAGGTTATAATGATCAATAGTCCATTGTAATCCAGTCAAAAATATGAAGAGTATATTTATAGCAAAGTTCTTCACGATTAAAAATCATGTTTAAAAATGAACTGATATGCAAGTAAAAGAAATATAAAGGATCACTTTTATTAAAACGTGGTATTTTCACAAAAGTACCACGGAGCAACAATCTAAACAAGATCTATTAAAAAGCAATAAATCAAACGTTAATATTCCTGTTGGTGAAATGTACACTTGTACAGTGCTTGGGAACGACGCGGCCCCGTATTCTGTATGATACCATAAATTAATCATACCATCAATTTCTGGAGTACAAATTCTACAGCTGAATAATTTATTTGTTGTGAAAAACCGCCAGGAGTCGGGAGGATGGACTTATGGGGATCATAGCTGCTTGACAGGCTGGTTCTAACAACCAGACAGAAAAATGCAGACGGGGAAGATGAAAGAGTTTGCTGGAAGTGTCTAAGGAGAGAAGAGAGGAGCTGAGCGATGGCCACCTTGTTATTAAGCTACTGCAAGGAGAGGGAGGAAAGGATGGAGGGGAACACGGACAGTTCAATACATGTGAGGGAGATAACAGGCCGAACTGTCAGGAACGACGCACTGTGGATGCTCTGTGTTGTTGGAGGGAAACATTCCTCCAGGGTCAGGCGCCGTGATTCACAATGACTCTCAAACCACATAAGGGCCAAAGGTTGAGGAAGAGCTGACATTTGACGAAAACATCTGATATATCTCTCCAGTGTTTTATGGTTTCACTTCTTCTTCTTTTCCACTTCCCCTCCCAACCTCCGTTTTAAATCCTCTCTCTCATCCCCTTCCATTTCCCCTTTTTTTCCTCCCTCTCCTCAAATATTGCACTCTATCAGTTTAATGGCTGTCAAGCAAAGCGTTGGTTTTACGAATCAAGTCTCATGTTCCGCATTTGTAGCGGGGATGAAACCCAACATAACATCCTCCGTTTCTACGCCAATGCAAACAGCAAGCCAGATGAGCAAATGTACAAGAATGTGTGCCTTAATGAAGTGCTGCACTTTTCAACAGCACTTACGCTCTAAGTGGTCCCGTTGAGTGGTGCATGGGAAAAATACACATTCACACACACGCACGATATTTAAACAAATGACTATCTGGCACGTGCACAGAGGGGTCAAGCCTTCAGTTGGTCAGATGATAAGACTCTGTGGTCACGCGACACCTTAACGTTACCTTCTGTGCAACTGTTGAATGGATTTCCATTAAAATGAATAAAAAAAAAACAACTTAGAATCTGCTGACTGCTCATTTTTATCGGTCGGCAGTCAGACAACAGTGAGTGTAACTTACTTCCCGTTGAAACGCAGAAATGTGTTTGCCTAATGCTTGTGTCACATTTTAAGTCTGTTTTTAACCTCTGATGCAAATTTGCCAGACACAACAGGTTTCAAACAGCTGAAGTGTCACTTTCATAGCTGTTCACGGCTGGTCTTTTATGAGATCATGAAAGCAAAGTATACGGTCGAGACGGTCGAGACAGTCTCTGCGAAAAGTGTTAATTCGCCGAATAAACCATCTTCTGGATGCTGGTGATGTCTAAGAGGAGGCAATAATGTTGTCTTAAACTATAAATCAGCCGAGTCCATCTGTAGCGCATCCTGCTCATTTTGCCAACTCATTTCTCATTGATTTTTATTCTTGGTCTCGGTCTCACCCTTCTCTCCCTTTCATTAGCATATTTTGCTGTCATTCACAATATGCTCAGTCCATAGTGATCAATCAGGCCGCTGCTCGGTGTTGTGCACACGGGGCAGCTGGACAGACAGAGACAGGCAATTAAAACATAATTAGGGAGTCCTCTGTTCAATCTGAGCCTTGAGCAGCGTGTGTGTGTGTGTGTGTGTCAGAGTGTTTGTGTATTTAGAGACACAGGCTGTTGGCTGTCATCTTGTGTGTGTGTGTGTGAAAGAGAGAGAGAGAGAGAGAGTAAGAGGAAAAGAGCAGTGGGGGGTGCTGGAGGGTCTGGCTGCATGGGGGTCTCGTTAGCTAATGCAGGCCAGATAATCGGATTTAGCCAAATAGAGGGAAAGTGTGTGTGAGGTGGTATGAGTCGGGCTGCGTGACTCACTAGAAAGACAGATGGGAACAAGATGGTCAGACTGTGACCTGTTCACACACAGACGAGCGTAAATGCACGCACACAGACACACACACACACGCACACACACACTCTTACAGTGTATCTATAATGCATGGGATATTTATGAGCCAATGAACCACCCCAAAAAGCGGTGGTTAAGTATACTGTGAAGAAAAAAAAAAGGATTTGCTGTCAAAGCAGCATGGCAGAGTGGAGTCTATGGAGTCGTGTCAGTCCCACATCTCCTGAAAAGTTAATGCGAAACCAACTTTAACACCCTCTTTCTGCCTCGCCTTCAGCTCGTTTTCCTGCCTGCATCTCTCTTTCTTTCACCCTCACACACACACACACATGGATGCACACACAAGAGGGTGCCTCTCATCATGAAAAAACCAGCTGGATCCTCTCTCCTCTGTCCTCCTCACCTCTCTTGCTTTTGCCTCACCTACTGTCGTATTCTGGGCATCAATCCACGAGCCTCATTCGCTTTTCAACTCTTATTCTTTTTATCCGTCAGTCTCAAAGAGCATTCTTTAATAACCACTGCTCCAGTGTTCTTGTGTATTTATAAGATGGAAAGAAAAAGGATTTGATAGTTAGCAAAAGAAGAAAAAACACAAAGAAAATTGGGAAAAAGAAGAACATGAAGCTTGAAAGCCATCCATGAGAGCCACCATCATATAATCTATAACCACCATCAACAATTCCTTTTATCATTTTTACCCGTCTAAGCAAAACACATCTGAGAGGAAGAGTGATGGATGAGCCAAGGAAGAGCTTGAACCTGGCTTAACAACTCTACATGGGTGCTTTGGAAACATATGTCTAAATGTTATAGTGTTGTTCTGCCACTTGTAGACCAAGTCAGGAATATGCAGCATTTTAGAGAACTGTGCATCATTGCCACAATACATATATATATATATATATATATATATATATGTGTGTGTGTGTGTGTGTGTGTGTGTGTATGTGGGTGTCATGCACATTGAGACAGGAAGTGTGGAGAAGATTACTATCAATCAAGTGTAAAGCTGGGAAGGACAGTAGGAGCATGGCATAATACCTGATGAATGAGCAATGTCAGTAGAGGGTACAGTAGAGTAGTGCATGTGTTTGTGTGTTTGTGTGCATTTGTGTGTGATCCAAAACCTTAACAGGATTAGAGTGTATGACTGTTGGCAAAGCAAACAGAGTACTGCTGCATAAGACAGCGTCTCAATGTCACGAAAGACTGAGTCACCTGCAGCACGAGGTCATGAAAAAAGTCAGCTTCCACTATTTCTCTTTTTCCATTTATCAGCAGGTTGTCCAATGTGTTTAAAATAATTTCTCCATCTCTTAATTATAGCCTTTCCTGTTTTAATCATTCGCTTTCAGAGCAAACATGCCTTGTAAGTTAATCTATCTTGTTTTTTGTTTTTTTTACATAAACCCAGAACATGTGACAGGAGTTGGATGGATGGATGAAATTGATTTTAAAGCTTAATCGACTCCAATGGGAGGAGAATTATTGGCGCTTCCCTGAAAAGCTCCTATCAACACACGTAGATGGTGGCTGGCTCTCAGGAGTCGTCCTTCAAAGACAGCAGCTCTTTGCTGATTCATCTTTGAGAACAACGAAGACTCAAGGAGCACCGTGTTTATGGTCCTTTGGCTTTCCCTCAATGGTTGCATCATTCTGGCACATTTGTTTGATGGGAATAGTTTACACCGCTTTTGAAGTTTCTTCAGATAAGTTTCATTTTGACATAAAAAACTTTATCTACCCAGAAATCAACCCCAGAGAGGAAGCCGCGATGCAGATATGAACTGAAGATGTGTTCTGCAGTCCCAGCTCAACATGATGATGGTTGGTGAATACTTAAATAACCAAAGCACTCAGAATGCTGTTGCTGTAGTAGGACTGGATCTGCAGACTGGTAACATAGAAAAAAAACTAAAATCTGTTTTTCTTTTATTTTTTTGGTAATTATTTAGAATACGCAGGCAAAGGTCCAGGATTTGAGCTGCCCTTTTAAAGTTTGAGCAGGTGACAATTTAACAAATGCGGACAAGGGCATATATCACATGGCCTGTGTGTGTGTGTCAAGTGTTGGTTAATGTGTTTGTGTGTGGGATGGGGGCCTGCTGGGTCAGGCTGCCAGTGTCTGGTGGGTCCTTGTAAGGTCTGGAGTCCATCAACGCTCGAGTGATGAGACAAGAACAGGTGCAGCGTGGGAACAGCTGCTGCTGCAAACTACATACAGCAGACTGACGTCTCACACAGCGGATGTGAAAGGCACACAGAGCATCGGGGGAGAGAGAAAAATATAGTGAGACCACAAACCACAAAGATGACAGACATGCAGGGCAAAAACGGGGGAAGCGTTCAACCAAAAAAGCCAAATATCTGTGTCATAAAATTATTAAACGTGAAACTTTTCAAAAGCAAGTTGAACGGTTTTGTACATTGTCTGTGTCCTCGGAAACTTGCATCGGCAAGTACATCCATACAAGATCTACGCATAGAAAACGAAGTACTAAGATATATGTTGATTTCCTGTTACGTTTTGACCTTTAAGAGAAAGTGAGACACTAATGACGCTGATTACAATCCCAATACTACTCACAGCATTCACAGGACACTGTGGCAGAGAGACATGATGGTGAAGGAACAACAGGAGGCTAAATTTGGTGGTACAAATTCCCTTTTCTAATCACAGTATATATTTAAAAAAAACAGAAAATTAACAAAATTTTTTAAAAATCACCCTTTTTTTCCCTCCACCTCTGGAAATAATTATCCAAGAACCAAATTTTAAACAGGTATAACAGGAATCGGATTCCAGCTCTTCATGACTGTTGGAGTATCTCCTCCCCATTTGTAGCCATGGTGGCGACAAAGTGATTGATTGGTGGGATACTTTGATCTGGCCCAGCCGTTGTTTTTCTCCTTTTTCTAATCCAGTATATCTAATCCAATATATATATATACAAAAATGTATTTTACTTAGACTGAACAACATTTTCTTTAACTTTAATCATGTTGAACTTATTAGGTTTCTCTGTAAAATACATGAGATTTAATTTTGTGGCAAGTTGGTGCTAAACAAATAAGCTCAATTAAAGTAAATTGAATCCCAAATGCACTGCAATGAAAGCATCACAAAACTCAAATTGATCGGCATTTCATCCCTCTGTGATAATGAATGTTTGTGTGCATTTCCTGATTTTTGTTGTTGTTGTTTTTCTGTAGTTCACGAGATATTTGAGCGTCAAACAGTCAAGCAAAAAATTGGTGATGATCAAAAAGGAAGACCTAATAAGTGTTAATTAAACCGAGGAGGAAAACAAACAAGAAAAAGAAAAAATGTTTAAACAAAGTACATGCTGGGCGGTTTTTCACAAAAATAGTCATAAATTTGCAATCAGAATCATTCTGATGGAACAAACTCTTAATGTAAAGCTCATTAAAGGAACAGTCAAACATCACCGATAATCAAATTTAAAGAAAATCAGGAATCCTGAAGCACAACATTCTCCTGTACTCGTAATGCTCGTGCAGAAACGTATGTTAGAAAGCTGGAAGAAGAAATGACCGGAAGGGATTGTCTTGTTTTCTCTCTGTGCCGATGTAAAAGTTCAGCAACGACTGCGTGTTCTTTGTTTGCTTCTTTTGCTTTTGCAACTGCGTCTTTATTCCTGAATGAGGAGGACGTTTTCCTGAGTGGGGCCATTAAAGTTCTTACATGCTCTTCATACAAGAGTCCCTGGTAAAGTCTCCCCCTGAAAAGTCCTCAATTTGCTCTGTTTGTTTAATCTGCCTTAAAAACTAGTAGTAACAGTAGAAGCCAAATTCTAAATTTAGGATGAAACGTGCTGCATCTTCCCGAAGGAGGGATTTTTAAGTTGACACAAACTCTCTGGGAAATTAGCAGATTTGCAAATTCAATCAAAGAGCCAAGGATTAAAAGGCAAACTTCACAGGAATTCCCACCAAAATCATTTATTTGAGGATTTTTGCTTATTTAACACAGACAGCAGGGTTGTAAAATACTATTTAGGACAATCTGAAATTGAGCCTCAGTCTTGTAAATCTTATCTGACCATTCACATGCCTTTTAACAGCATCTGCACCCATAACTCTCAGTTGATAGCAGAGCTTTATTGTGCCGCAAAGATGATATCTGGGCCTCTAATTGAAGTCAAACACAATTACACGTTTGGTGCTCATATTTCTTTGCTTGCTGGAACTGGGTCATTTTATCATGAATTTCCTGCATTTTATGAGGGTTATGTGTCATATCCGTGCGTCTTTGGAACCAAGGACCTAGATTAAAGGTGAGATAGATGGATTACGCTTCAAGTCCACATGCTAACCTCCACAATTACAGGATAAGGAACGGCCGGGCTGTCTTCCTGTCTGGGCTCGTACTGATGAACCACCAAAGTAGAAGTAAAAAAAAAAAATAAAAATCACACCTGAGACCCTGCAGGAACACACACACATCCAGATCACAGCTGAGGGTTATCCAGCAGGAGAGACTGCGTTTTATCTCTTTGTTTATTTATTGAGACGAAAACCACCAGCTTCTTTATGCCTGCTGTGTAAGTAGACAGGAGACACAGACAAAGGAAAGACTACAGATCTTATCACAGATTAGTTGAGAACCCTGCAACCTCTTATAGTGAAGTTTCTCTATTAGCTTCATTTGTCTATTCTCTCAGGCTGAAGTTTTATAAGCTATTACATCAACCCACTTGCACGAAATCTGTTTCATCTCTTGTGTCTGATGTGCAAAACGTGTCTTCAGTGGCACTGATGTGATTAGCACTTAAAACATGTTTAATTTTACATGGATTCAGAGGTTGAAAATAAATAAGGAGAAAGGAGTGGACAAAATAAGAGAGAGAAGGGACGAGGAAATTCATTTTGGGAAAGGCCTGATGTTCCCGACAACTTGTCGTTGACGCAGTGCAGATGACTCAAACGCAAGCCAATTAGCGATAAGCCGCGGCGCGCATCAGTCTCCTCTGCTGCAATAAAACCTAACAATCCTCACATCTGTGCACCTAAATCAAAGCTGTAAAAGTCACCGCAAAGATGGATGGCTCAGCAAATGTTCCATTCGCGCTACGTGTGGACAGCAGAGGTCCACTTTGGACCGCCACACATTTACACGTTAGATTTTTAGGTGCATTCCCGACAAGTGTGAGAGGGCTCATGGCTGCACTGCCAGTTTGACCAAAGCAGTTGTAGAGCAGACTTTATGACCTTGTTAAGGTCTGCACGTCTGCAGAATTTCCTGAGAAACTTGCCCGTAGGTTTATTGGAAAGTCGGTGACGCGTGCGTCTTCCACACAGTGTACACAAACAGGGAATGGACAGTGTAGACATGAAACCTGCAGAACATTTCCTGACTTATTGTACTTTGGAAAAACATTTTAACACTGCAAAGAAGAAGTGATTAATTCATGCAATAAACAAAAACAGACGGTGCTTTCTGTCATATAGGCTTTGCGGTGGTTCTGTGTTTTACTTTGTTAAATGATAATGCTTTATTTTCAAGCAACCTATGCTGTCATAGTGACGTGTCTTGCCTCTAGTATTTATTTCGTTGAGCTTTCATGGGTTCAAACAGTAAAGCACTTCACTTGGTGACGTCAGTTAAGCCTTTGAGGGTTTTAGTGGACAGGCCTCGCTCGGGGTGGAGACGGGGATCAAGCCAGCGCCCGTTGTGTTAGAGTGCAGGGCAAAGAGGGAACATCACAGTGTGTGTCGCTTCAGCAGATAAATCACAGCTTTACTTGTGAGTGTGCTGTGTCATCTCACGGCAGTTTAGTAGCTCAAGACAAACAGCGTGAAGTGGGCTACAAGGTCAGCTCCTCACACACTCTTTTGTCCGCTGAGAGATTCCCCCTCATCAGCCTTGCGGCCCCAGCAACGGGGTGAGAAGCTGCCCCCCCATTCAAAAGCAATATTTTGGAGCTGCGTGGTCAGTGCTTTGCGTATGTGGTAGAAGGTGCGTCTGTCCCTGTTAGACGTGTGACTTGGGAGGAGAAAGTCAGGACAAGGAGAGCGTGAAAGTACAAGGATACAAAAAAAAAAGAAGCAGAATATGAATTTGGCAGCTGACATTGCAGACATCGCAGTCCTGCACCCTCCTCTGCAGCACGAGTATTTGTAACAAAGACACTCCATCTCATGAAGACGTTGGGTTTTTTCCCTGTGGGTTTTAGTGCTGTGTAAGGACTTGTAGAAAAGTTCCTTTGATATATCGCCCCACCGAGAAACCAAAGTGTCCTTCCCCATTAGAGTTAGCCGAGTAAAATCCAGTTCATTTCTCACGCAGCATATCCAGGTCATTTATAAAGCTAATATGGTTTAGTCGACACAATCTGGCGCCATTATAACGGACTCTATTAGCAGAGAGTTACCACGGCGTTTACCAGTGTCTTACTCCTATTAGAGTTCACATTTGAGTGAAGCCAAAAGTTAAATAAAAAAAAAAAAAAAAAAGGAAAGAGAGGGGGATATACATGCAATCCCGGATGAAAGTATCAAGTAGAATTTCATTACTTTTTAAATCAAAGGGCACAAAACAGAGAGGGTCTCCAATTACCACAGTATGTCTTCTCCTGGCTGCCTTTCATTTTCAGAGGGAACTCAATTTAGTGAGAGAGGAAGAAGAAAAAGGGGGAGTGTGTGTGTGTTTGTGTGTGTGTGTGTGTGTGTCCTGATCGACGAAGAGGGCACCCAATCAGTGCATGTCACTAAAAGGAGCAGAGATGAGAAAAGGTGTTAATATTTAATGTTTAGAGGGCCCCTGAATCAGGGCCTCCTTTCCCTGCTCTCCCTCCTCCTTATACCCCTTCTGCCTCAGGCACTCCAATTAACATATCCTGTCCTTTTCTCCCACTTTCTCTCTACGCCTTTCTCACTATTCCCCTCCTTCTTGAAACACAGCCCCTAGCAAAGAAAAAAAAAAAAAATCAGAAATGGGGCAAAAAAAAAAAAAAAAGGAGGAGGGAATGGAGTGATAGGGAGGAAAAAATGAGTAGGTGAGTTGTCAAGGATAGTATTGAGAAGTGAGATGCAAGGTATGTCCGGGGACAGTCTGAGGATGGTAGGGGGTCTCAGAGGGAAGCAGTTAGGAGAGGAGTGAGGAGTCCAAACTCTACGAAAGGAGAAGCAGGAAAATGAAACGAGGGAAGGAGAAGGTCCCCGGTGTGTTTTCCATTCCACTCTGCCTCTATCCATTTATCAAGGTAAATGACTTGCTTTAATGGGCCACAAAGATATGCAGTGTTTGGCAGAAGCAATCTGCTTGCATGTGTTGCTGCTAATCTTGCTGGCGTCCATAATAGGTTGTTCTAATGAAGTGCATTCAGTGACTAGAGAGGCAGAAAACACTAGAAATTGCCCACAGGACCCAAAAAAGTAAAGGGAGCGCTGGATATATGCAACCCTATCAGTGATTAGTTCTTTATCTATTCCAACATACGTACAACACATAAACCTGGTGGTCACGCAACGCATGTACAGTGTTGTCTCCTATCCAAAATCTTGTTTCTTGTGGCTTTTAGAAAAGTTAAAGCACATTTTCCTCATTGCATGAGGTAAAAAACATGCTCATGTCTTCTCCTGTCCCATATTTGCAACTCCATATTATTTTAGTTTAGAAAGTCCCATGGAGCACTTTCATTTGCATTATAATTCCCTATAGTGACCAATACTGACCAAACCACATTTTCATGCTATTTATTTATTCAGCTAAATTCAACATTTGGCAAAAAGCCACCTAACTAATAAAAGATAAGTGGCTAAAACTAAAGAGTTTGCACATATCCAGCAGCACTAGTTGATTATCCTACTAAATGCAGTTTCTTAGGGTTTTTAAAAGGAAAACTGGAATCAGTCAAGTAGAAATTAGCCGATCAGAAAATTGGAAATTTGCAAAGACCAAGTAAATTGAAGTGTTTGCATCTCCAAAAGCATTAATATTGATCCTGACTATATTTGTGAGGGACTGCAACGTCTTACTGTACTCTGATGGAACAGCCAGGTAAACGCTTTATCATCAAGAGATTTATCATCTTTCTGTGATCCTGTCGTCTCACAGGGCTGGAGTCACTCGAACAGCCAAATGCACTGAATAAAGAATTTCTAAATGTATTTCAGAACTCATTACTAAACATCCAAGAGCTCAGTGCATAATTTACCGTGATTCATTTGATGTTTTAGTTTGACTTTGAACTGCACACAGAGGAAACTGATGAAGAGTGGTGCAAAATAAGCATGTTTTTGTCACAGCTTCACAGGGCTTCACGGGGTCAATCGTTATTGCAGCATCTGTTGTACTATCTATTGATAAAAAGGATTAAAGATCAAAATAAAAACAAACAAACAAAAGAGTATTCAAAAAAGAGCAATCAAATACATGCTTCCCTGTAGCACAAAGTAACAAAGATACTTGTTAAATAATGCTCGTTAGAGGTAACTGACCAGTGCCATCTAACAGAAGTGGTTTGTTTTCATTTGCAATGGAAAATTGCAATCTGTAAATGTATAGCAAACGAACCGTGTCACAACGCACGCAATAAAAGTAAATCCGTTGAATAATTTATCATTCTTTAATCCTATCTCAGCCCCTGCATCAAGATCCTTTTCCTTAAACTGGAGACATGCACACCCCTAAATACAGACCAACGCCTGTCAGTTACTGTAGTCGTCGCTATTAAAGTGCTTCCACAGGTAGGGTTTAAATATTGAATATGTTTATCTGGGGCGGCTGACGGCTGAGTGGTTGGAAAGCACAAACTGGGGGGAAAACAAAGTCCAAACGTCCAAACTCCTCTACTGCACATACACCAGACCGGCACCTGTCCCGAGATTTAACTAAGCACAACCAGTCCTCCGTACGCTCAGAAAACGTCTTTCTCTTGATTATTGTTTCTACAAGACGTTTTCAAGAGACAATTTTGAATACAAAATCCATTCATTTCTCAGACTGCATTCAAGCCCCGACAGGAATTCATTTTAATGACCCAACACAAAGAAGCAGTCTCACTGGGTCATTTCACTGCCAATAAATTACGCTGTTTCATGCTTCAGAATTAAAACTTAGTGACATCTTTATCTTGAGTTGAGAATGCAGATAAATCCGGTCTTTCAGAAAGACGTCTGCACAGTTATTTGCAAGTGATCGCATCTAGTTGGAAGATCAGAGATTACGAGCCTTTCTGGGCAGGTTGCTATAGTAATGAGTGTGTGACGGTCAATATATAGCTGGCACAGATTCACACATTCCCTGTAGAAGCTTCACCAACAGTGCAGACGGACAATTCATTTTTATCTTTAATTTTTATCCATGCATCCACGTATTAACAGTCAGTAGCTGTGCTGATATCAGTAGACACTCTAGGTTTGACTTCACTGTAGGGTTTCGTGTTGGAAAATAATGATGCAACAGAAACGCTGATACGCACTTTGAAGGCAGAAAGACTAAGATACATTTGTAAAATTTAGTCTATACTGCATTTTAAAGCACACCCAAACATAAACTGGACCCCATTTGCGAAAAAATCTGTTTATTTGTTGTTGTTTTGTTTTTTTTTAATTAGTTTGCATAGCATCTTGACATACCAAAAAAGAGATTTGTGGAGCGGCCTGTACTTGGACTCAATACAGTCAGGCCACATTACAGTCATATAGAGGAAAGAGCGAGTGCATGGCTGACTCAGTACAAAAGAGAGACATTAGGACTACGGCTAATCTCACTAAAAGGGTTAGGACAAAGTGCTGCTGCCTCTGCTGTCTCTCTCACTTCCCCTCTATAATCTATCATCTCATCTATCCTTGAATCAATTCATTCTGCAAGTCTTTCCAAACATGCTGTGCAGATGCAGATAAATACTCTGCATAAAATAGCTCTTTAGTCCATTTAGAGTAATAAAAGCCCTGCTGGAACCTCTCCATTACTAGATTTATGTGTGTGTGGGTGCGATTGTGTAAAACTACAATAGAGTACAGTGTATTTGATTTGGAAAAAGAATAAAAAGAGAGAAACTCAAACAGATAAGGTGAGTAAAAGGTGAAAGCAGGCCAGCATGTCTCACTGCAGGTCTCAGGTTTCTGTTCCCGACTCTACAACCAAAAACACACACATATAGACTAACACAAGCATCCTACCAGCCTGAGTGTATTTTGGGATCGAGAAGTCTAGAGATGAATGTTTCAAGTTCCATTTGCAGCAGCTATTTTCAGTGTCATGCTGTTAAATTAACAAACAGCAAAGGCACACAAACACATCTGCCTTCCTCTCCTATCGTAACAGCTCAGAAGGACAAACGTTGTCTCTTTCTCTCACCTTTTTTTTTTCCACCAATCCTCTCGTGCTGAAGTGTGGCAGAGGGGTGTTTTTGTTGGCTTGTTCCTGTGTGGACGAGTTACACGCAAACTGCACAAGCGGAAGTAAACACAGAGCAAGGCTGTGGGTAAATAACAGCAAGATGTTATAGCTTGCTCGCTGTCCTGTGCCATGTGGACTTTCCTAAGCGTAAAGGAGTGGAAAGCAGCGGGACAATACTGTGAAGCTCGCTGGTGCGCCTCACCGTCTGTCTGATGTCAACCGGAGCTGCTCTCCGTTCAGTTTTAGTGCCTTCACTGATCTTTTCAGAAGGCAAAAAAACGTTTTCCCTTAAATGTTTACATTTGGTCTATTTACTTTCATTTTTTAAGCTTGCCATAATTAGATTGGTGACACTTCTCCAGCTATTCGTCGTAAGCTTCGTTTGCTCCACTTCAGGAGAACTGCTCGGTCTGCATTCTCTCTAACTGTTGCATCCTCTTTCAGTGCCTCTCTCCTCCTCTACCCTGTCTCTCATTTTCAATCTGTAGGAGTGCTGAATAGCTCTCTGCCCATCTCATTTAGAAACAGCCCTCCCTTCTTGTCTAATGAGACTTCATTTTGGCAGAAGAGGGAGAAAAGCCAGTGAGAGGAACACCATTTCCACTACTTCAGCTGACAGCAGTTCCCTCTCGAGTTCCTCTTCTAATACCCACATGGGATCATGTTAGAGGGCTGGAATAGGGAAGAAAATGGTGGAACAAATGGATATCCACTCTGCCTATTAGCCTCCATTATCTGTAAGCATCATTTCATAACTAGCGTCTAACAAGGCCGCTGTGTATATGCCTCTGCCCATGTTGCTGGTTCGACTGTGTCCCTCGGTTTAGCCAGGACACACAAATCTGGTGTGGACGGCTCAGGAACTGGAGAGAATCGCTCCTCTTTGTGCCCGAGCTGAAATGCGAGAGCACTTGCTGAATAAAGGGGGACTTATAAAGGGCTGAGGGTACTCCTTAGGGGGCTAGTCAGTCGGGCATGACAAACCAGCACCGTTGTAATGAGATAACAGGCCACTGGTGTACGCCTTGATTCACTGCTCTTTTCTTTCCTTTCACTACATCCCTTATCCCACTGCTGTTTTCTTATCTATCCATTGCTCCATTAAAAAAAAAAAAAAAAAAAAACAGGCCATCATGCTCAGCAGGCTGGTAAAGCCCATGTGTGAGGGACTGATAGAGGGATCCAAAAGAAGGGGTGAACCCACTGGCAGGGAGATACGCTGAAGGGGAAAGACAAGGGCACGGCGGTGTGGAAATGAGAGCTTGAAAAGGAGCATGCATCTCTGCATTTGTGTTTCTGCAAATATACTGCTATGCGCGATAAGAGCGTGGAAATCTTAAATACAAGCAAGGGGTTGAAGAGTAATCAGGAAATAGTGAGACAGGGCCGGTACTGCGTGGGTTACCATTTTCAGACAGGCTGGGTAAAGCCCACCCCCCACGCCTCAGCTATCACTAAATGACCCCCACACCTGCCCTCCAGCACCTCCAATCTCTCCCTCCCCCAAACTCCTCCCATCCTGGAAAAACAGACTTTTACAGTGTTGACAGTGGCAACACTCAGTGGGAGGTCAAGAGATACTGGAAATCCCAGCTGAAAGTCCCAGCTAAAGAGTGAACTCATTCATTGTGTGCTGAGAATATACAACTTCTAACCCGTCACCTGCCCTCACTAAAAACGTCTGCTCTCTGCATAAGCGGTGCAGATTCATGGCGACCACTGACCTCCTCGTGTTAGGGAAAGCGTATCTTTCTCACCTCTTCATACTATACCACTGAGTCACCGGCAAAGGAAACAAAAAAGAAAATCAATGTCTTCTTATCATATTTAGCCGTAATTACAGCTGTGATAGTGAGCTGACCGAAGCTGTGATTTAATCACAACGACATGAGCTGTTTTCCTAGACTGGCTATCAGTACTTGCAGTACCAACAGTGTATTAAGCAAGGATTTCAAACGGTCTGTCTGGCCCTAAATCTGTATTCCCTTGACTGGCATATCTCACACACTGCAGACTTTTAAACATGCACACACAGATGCACGTAAACACACATTCACTGCCCTCATCCCACCCTTGCTCTTTCCTCCCTACCTATTGCTACCCTCACATTCTGTCTTTTTTGCCTATTATGGCGGATTAACTTATAATGCTTGAATGAACTTCAGTAAGCAGGGGGAACAAAGTCACACCTCAGTACACACAAGATGACTGGCTGGCTGGCTGGCTGGCTGGCTGGCTGGCTGGCAGATATGGTCACAAGCCCACTGGCACAGGCGCATGGAGCCTTCTGGACCATGCATGCTCACATACAAACATGGATTTACACACAGGAACCAGACTCCCATGCCACAACAGAGCCAAAGGAGCAAAATCCAAACCAAACCCGTTATTAATCCCCCTTGATCCCTCAGAGATAGAATATTTCAATTAATTATTATTCTCCTGCATTCTGTTCTTTATTTCTGCCTGATTCCTAAATCCACTAAAGTCCATATTTCCCTCCATCAGATGACAATTCAAATATGCAACGTTATGCGAAAATCCTTTCTTTGTCTCCTCTTCCACATTTGTATTTGTGCCCCCCCATCGCTCGCTTTTTGTTTTGGCAGTCTCACCTACACTTTGAAACGAGAAGCAAATATGGTTATGAGCCCTCACTCGCTCTCAATTTCTGTCTCGACGCTCACAAAAACATGGTGAGGGTCTTGGCAGCAGCAAACACGGAGTCTGGCATTAAGGTTATGTCTTTCGGGTTGGAGTTAGGAACCACATCACGTTTAATTAGAAATGGAGAGGCACCACATGGCTGGCTGACTGGTTGGCTGGAAAGACGAGGCTGAGAGGCTGAACACTGCGAGGAACCACTAACAACAGCCACACTGCCAGAAGTTAGCTGTAAGGAGAAAAATATGCACACCAGCAACATAGTTATAGGTGTAGACACAGAAAGCACACACTCATTTGTATGCAGGCTGCGCTTTCAAAATCTTTCAGTCTCAAACTGATGCTGACAGTATTCTTCTGCAGATAAGTCCTTTAAGAGATAAACTTCCCACGTAATTTACAGTTAAAAGCTTCCTGTGTCATTGCTCACATTAGACTGCATTATCTGTTTTGTCAGATCGCAGTTGCATATGCAGGACATATTTTCCACATGAGGATGAATAAGAATGCATTCCCACCAAGTGGTTTCTATTTTCTACACCAGCACTTCAAGACAGACAAGCAGATCAGCTTGAGACGGGGAGATAATGCTGGGCTTGCTCTCGTCCGTACAAGGGTAGGGCACGGAGATGGACAAAAGATGCACATACACACACACACATATTTACACACCCAGTGCACATATTTCAAATATCCCGCAGCATATGGTCAAAGAAAGCAAACACAATATAACAGCCGCGCAGACCACATATTTTATGCACATATTTTAATGCAAACTCAAAAGAGTTTGAGGTTGCAGGCACTCGCACAAATACACACTTGAGTTAGACAACTCTATCCGTGTTAACTTTACAGCATTTGTGGATAATCTGCACTATAATGGCACACCTGTCTTCCTCTATTCTCTATTACCGGCACAGAAATACAGAAGGGGTTTAAAAATGGGGCACAGACGGAGGCACAGCGAATACAGTCGTGAACAAATAGCTGATCCAGCTTCTCTGTTAATTTTAACTTCTTTGTTATTGCCTGTATCCATCTTAACAGCTTCTCTTGATCTACTTCCATAAGCAAAAAACTTTCTTTTTTTTTTTTTTTTTTTTTAAAATAAAAGGAGCAACTGTTTTGTTTTTTTTCTTCTTTTTTAGGGAAGTCTATGTAACCATGGTAACAGACATAGAGGTTATTGTTCATAGCAAGAAGAGCATTATTGGTAGAAGTGGGTTGAATTGGGACAGAGTGAGCGTTTTTTTATTTTTCTTCAGGGGTGGGGGCAGGCCAGAGTATGGAACATTGCAGACCAGGGGGTGAATAACTAAAGCAGTGGGTAGGCATGGTATACCGAGGTAGGTCACATTATTATTGATTGCCAGACATTATGTGGACAGCATGGGAGTCCACGGAGACTGTCGAATAAATTGCGGCTTGACATCAAAGTCAAGCTGCTGACACTGAGCCTGCAGGGGACAGAGGCTACCCAGGGCTGGATTAGAGATGGACACATACACTCAGATGCTCACAGACACGAAAATTAACAGGCAACGCGAACGCAGTCACCCGGCAGTCACCTGAAATAGTGAAAGTTGTAAAGACAGAGCCTGAAAAAGAAAACGGCAGAGTTAAACAGGTAGAAATGTCAACCATGAATAATGTCAGTTCCACCCTGTGATTTCTTATGAAGTCGCTTCTCACGAATTCAACATTTTTTTTCATGCCAGGACAGCAAAAATGTCTTATCCATTTAAGTATGAAGGCTCATCAGAGACTTTCAGGAGGTACATTATTCTAGTTCAATCTGCCACCCGGAACGTTTTTCACATTCATTAATGTTTCATTTAATCATTATTCATAGCTGGTTTAGAGATGTGATTAGAAACGAAATGGAAGACAACAGATGAAATAATTAGGGAAATGAAGCTTTAAAAGATTTATATATTCTACATTCATTTTCATTAAATGGTTTCACGAGACACTTGTTCAGCGAGTCCGTAAGCATTGCAGATAATATATCTGACAAGCGAGCAAGGTTGCCGAAAAAGATAACCCCGTGACTGCGCAGCATGACAAGGCTACGTCTGGCGAAGGCCGTTCATTGTCTGTGGGCATCAGGTCTGACTCACGGGCCACATCCATCATTGTCTGCCGAGTGATTAACCCACTTGTCTTGATAACTATCATCTAAGCTAACCGGAGCCTGGTGATAATATCTGGAATGTGTGAAACCTGAGAGAGACGAAACAACGCAGGCCTCAACCCGCGCAGACCTGCAGCCGCGGAGGAGGGGAATACGGGCACGACTGTGGGCCTGAGGAAGTAGTGACGAAGAGATGGGGGGTGCGCAGGTGAGGCCTGCAGGGGCTGCTGGAATAGACTGCTGTGTGAAAGACCAACAGTGGAATCAGAGGGGTGTTGTCATGGATGGATCAAGAGACAAAGAGAAGTGTTGGGAGGGTAAAGGGAGGAAAGGTGAAAGGGGAAAAGGTTAGATAGAGTGATGTGATTGGAAAAATGTCTCTTCGCCTTTCTGCTCCCCTGTGAAGTCTTTTAAAGCAACCGAGCACCTACAGTTCATACACAGAACCGCTGATGAGCCCAGTTCTGCCCCGATTTCTGCTGCTTAGACATGGCCCACGTGGAGCAGAAAAAGAAATGACCACAACCCCCAAAATATATGTTTTTTTTCTTAAGCACCTTTACGTGTAAAAACCTACGGCCTTAACGCAGACATGTGGACATTTCCCCATGAGACCTCAGCACATATTGCTTCTTTTTGCACTCACACATCTGCAGACAATGATTCTTCCTGATTTAAATGAAATAAATACACACTTGTTTCACACTGACATTTTGTCAATACAGGTTACTGACACCTTTCTCTTTTATTGCCCAAAGAAACCCAGGCCCCTAACGCACGAAACCAACATGACCTTTTTTTTTATAATTGGTCTTTTTTATCAGCAGACAAGACCAGTTTGGACAGACTTTGGCGATTACTGCTGAGAAAGATACACGCTTTATTTACCAATCAAACTAATTTACTAATCAAACAAAGAGGATTTATCCATGCAATCCTCTCAGTTTTGTTCAAACCAGTTCTGACGATGCCATGCTCAAAACGTGGCCAGCATGCATCAAAAAAGACATCACATTTACAAAGTCTGAACAACACTAGTGACTATATTAAGATGGGCTCAGACATGTTTAGATTAAAAGGGAGACAGCACTTATTGGACGAGAAGGGGAGAGATATGCACCCGGTGACAAAACTGGCCCAAAGATGCAAAGCCAATTGCCAGCACAGCGAGATCAAAGAAACATTAAGGATGTGAAAGGAGCGTGTCAGGATTTACTTGTAACAGTTTAATCATGGCTAGTGCATACCACAGAGCCAGACAGTTGGAGCTGTTGAAAAATGGAAATGTGGAAAACTAGAAGTGAATATTCACAGAATCCATACAGTAATCATTTACTTCAATTTTCTCATGAGTTTTTATATGCAAATTTGACTGTAACATGTGTACGTGCATAATGTTTGCAGGGGTAAACACCAGAGCTCTACAATATTAGTCCAACTGTTATTTTCCTTGCAGAGAAGTCTACCTGTGGGTGTTTACAGAAGCAGATGGTCCAGGTAGGCGTCGTAAGAGCTGCTTGTTTTAGGAAAATGGAGGAAATAAAGCATCATATGGTGGGAAGCCAGGGGTGACCGTGTGTGTGTGTGTGTGTGTCTACAGAGTAGGAGGAGGAGGCTTCTCTGACTTTGTAGGGGTGATGAAGCTTAACTATCAGAACCTGAACCACCCTGGCACCGACTCACCTACCTCCTCCATCACCAGGAATCTGGTAATAATGGTTAAAAATCAAAATATGTGAAGGCAGCAGGAGGGAGAGCCAAAGCAAAGTGCATGGATGCGTGGAAAGGGCAGTAAAAGGAGGAGGAGGAGCTGGGGAATGGTATGGAGGTGAGGAGAGAAGGGAAGGGTTAAACAGAGGGTAGTGGCTTGGAGAGCATTGATGGGAAAAGATGGATGTGAGATAAAGCTGCCCACCAATGTCGTTGTTTTTTTTTACATTTTTCTGCTTTTTGGATGTGTGTGACAGCTATGTGAGGGGAAATTCTACTTAATCAAAGATGCTGCGGAAGCAGGGTGAAAACGCATCCGTGGTTTTATGACTATATTAATAGCTGCCTGCCCTTGCCTTTCATTACATGAATGAGGTTAGGGAGGATGGGGGTGTAGACAGAGGAAGAAATGGGACTGAAAGAAAAGCAGACAAGATGCTATTGAAGTGATTTCAATTAGAAGAATTCAAAAGAGGTGGTGATGCAAAGCCGAAACCCCCTACAACATCCTGCATTAATTATCCCCAACACTGTTCAAAATCACAAGCCTCTTCGTATGTGAGGGTGTAGGACATTACGCAGATCAAGCAGGAGCTGTACCATTAGCATTACAATGCTTTTTTTTTTTTTTTTTTACTTTTTATGATACGAGTCACCAATATTGAGTTGTTTTCTCCAAAAGTGTCCTTTGAGCTCGTATGTCACAAAATGTCATTTGAGAACAGTGTGCTTTTGTACGGCTTCGGTTAGAAGGAGATACATTCTGCATTGGGGTTAGGTGCCCTGGGGCAAAGTTTGACATTTATTGTTGCGAGGGTAGGAAAATGTTTTCTCGGGGTTTACAGGGGGCGAGTAAAAACTTGTCCATAAAGGTATCTGGTGGGCAGGGATAGAGTGGAGGGATGGATGTAAAAAAAAAAAACAGAAGTAAAGGGGAATCTGTCAAAACCTGGAAGAGGTTAGATGTTGTGATGAAGTGTGACGTGAGGAATGTGAAATAGAAGTGAGCCTAGTTGATGGACAAGAAAATGTGGAAGCTGCCTGTCTTCAACAGAGCTTCAGAATTTTCCATGACCTCAGTGCTCCATTTCCAAGCAGAAATGTTGCTGCAGGGCAAGAAAAAAAAAAAAGCCAACGCTGTGCTTCTGTAAAAAGTTGTAATTTAGGTGTAAAGATTGGCAGGGAGAGGCATGAGAGTAACACTTCGGTTTCGGTCGTGCACAGGATCCAACAGAATGGGACCAATGTGCTCCAATGATTAAAGATGCATTACTGTATACAGCCAGCACACTCCAACCAGATACTCACCACCCCCTCCTGTCATGAATCATTACTCCAATTTTTCTTGAATATGTGGAAACCTGTGAGAAATTAGCCTCAAAGAGTGCATGAAAAGAGAAACATTCTGCATAAAAACTGGAGCAGTAACTATCAGTTAGTAAATAGAAGATAGATTACAACTTGGATGCTTTAAGGTAAAAAAAAGAGAAAAAAGTGAAATGTGATGATCACCTGCTTGTCTGTGGCATAAGTTGAAAAGTGAGTTGTATTTAGTTTTGGACTGTTAGAAAACATGCAAAACATCACATCGGCTTGGGCTCTGGGGTGTTGAGGCCAGTTGTCTCTCCACAATAAACAATTAAACACAAAATAAATATCTTAATCTATGTTAAATTATGAAAATGAGTTGCCGTCACATAATAAATACAACAGATGCAGCCGAGTTTAAACCGTTTGTCCATATTCTTACTTTTCTGAGTGCATATACAAAAACTTTTAAAGTCAAACAAAAGCAACACTTGCTGAAGAGATGCCATTCGCTGACAAAAAAAACACAAAAAAATACAAACAGGAGGGCCAAGTAATTCATGTTAACAGTTTCCACACCGCTTCCCCCAACCCACATGATAAAACGACTGATAACAGCATTTGCATTTATCCAACGCTGGTGACTTTGGTTTATTTATTCATTCACTTCACACAAGAAAATGGTTTGTGAGCAGACTTGTTGACTGAGCTCGGCAGTCCCGATATGGCAGCTTGTTTCCATACTCCAGAGTCAACCGGCCAGTCATTTGGATATTGTCTCATCCCTCTGTTGAAAGCATCGGCTGCCTTATCTGAATCAACTGACTGATAATCCACTATTGTGGGCTTTGACCACATAGTTGAGAGGGAAAGCAGAGAGGCTTCAATAACAAAACAGCACAGAGGACAACGGGGATTTTGCTGTGGCATACTGAGGAAACAGATCAAGAAAAAAAAAATGTAAGAGAAACAACTGAGAACTGGGATGAAGGGGAAGGAGTCAAAACCAGAAGGAGAGGGTGGCAATGAAGTGAAAAAAGAGGCACGGTCCAGATAGTGCTGGAAGATGACACATGCCACATGCCAGCTGTCTCTGCTTCACAGTCCATGGCACCATTTTCTTTTATCCTTTGAAATGAGTGATTTTTCTGTGGCAAACGAGGAGAAGGAGGATGGAAAGAAAAAAAGCACAGTGTGGGTGGAAAAAGGAGAAAGTGTTCAATGGAGGACGGAAGGTCCTGTTCTGATTCTTGGATACATCCGAAGCCAGGGAGGAGAGAACAGGTGGACAGCCGCAGGAGGACAAGGAGCCATTGTTTGGCCGGTTCCAGTGTAACCATAAGGTCCACATCTCCTCCAACTGCTCCAACCAGAGAGCGTCTCTCAGTCGATATGAGCTGAGAGTTTACCTTGGTGCTACTGCTCCGTACTGAGCTGTGACTTCTTTGCTCTTTCATGCCGACGGTGGGCCGGGGCCTCTACGCTCGCCCTGAACCGTTACGCCAACTGCTTCTAAGTGAGCGCCAAACACGCACACAACAACACCCATGCTGACAGATGGGGCAAGTGTGGCTGAAAGGCTCCTGCAAAGGGTGCAGGCAGTGAACGGTAGGTCTTTTTTTTCTTTTGGCATGCTTTCCGTGCCAACTTCCTCGCCAAGAAGAACAGGCTCTCGCCATGACAGCCTTCATTGTATGTCACCAGCCGGTAAGCCAGGAGCCACAGCTATGGTAGCACAGTATGGCACAATGTAAACAAAGTAGATACCAGATAAAGCACTTGGTGCTGCCCTTTCTGCCTCAAAATGCCGGAAATGAAAACAGATTTGCTTTAAAAAAAAATCAGCTTGGACAAGGACACTTCAATATAAAAAGCTTGTAAATATTACGAGTGTGGGATGAAGGAGGGGAAACAAAAGAAAATAAAAGAAAAACAGTGAGAAAGTGAATGAAAGTCAAAAGAAAAGAAGACTTCATGCAAGCCTTGGGAGATCCTGTCACCATATAATTGGCTCAACTGCAAAACCACTGGAGTCCCATCACCAACTGGTACATCCTTGATGTAGGGCTGGAGGCACACACACACACACACACACACACACACACACACACACACACACACACACACACACACACACACACACTTATTTATAACCTCCGTTAAGGCCAGACTCCTGCTTATGTTGGGGCTGCGGTAATGTTCACATGCTCCTGACAGCCTCGACTGCCCAAGTGACGAGTGCCCACACACACAGCAAAGCCTAAACCCACACCCACACCCAAACCTCCGTAGCCAAAGTTCTAGTTCAGTTAAAGTGGTATGCATGGCAGACACCCACACACACACACACACCCACACACACACACACCCTGACACCTGCAGCTACGTAAATGCACACATTCCTCCACATGTTTGTAGATGCATGCAGGTATTCAGCCATTTGTTCACAATTACACACGCGGTTTAAAAAAATCAACAAGTACCACCTTCTGTCAAGCTCTCCCTTCTGTGCACCTCATCATGCTCACTTTTCTTCCTTTCCTGCCTCCCTCCATCTCTGCCTCTGCTGCGCGTGTGCGTGTGTGTGTGTGTGTGTGTGTGTGTGTGTGTGTGTGTGCGCAATCAGGCCAGTTTTAATACCTGCATTCCAACAGCCTGCAGGAATCCCTTTACAATGTAGCATTGTTCAGGTGCAGAGAGAGAGAAAGACCTCAAAGAAAAACACATACAAAGACGCTGCAGCAAGGCATCCCAGAGTTAAAACACCGAACACTGAACGGAGGAGCTGTGTGGCCTGTGATGAACGAATACAGTTGTGTTGAGGATTGATTGTAACCTATAATGTCTAATAAGGGCAACTTTAGATGTGGCTATAGATGTGTTTTTAGATGTTTTAAGGTGGTAATGATTCCTCCAACAGTTACGCCGTTGATGTTCTTGAGCTTTGTTTCACTATTGTTCTTAAGCCAATATACTCGGCTAAAAAAAAACAACAAATATTTGCAATTATACAGAACGTTTTTTTTCCGGTCTGCACCACTGCAGAGATTTCCTCAATAAAACAGTTGATTGAAACAGAAAACCAACAGATTGGTGCGATATGAAGTTACCTGTGAGTCCTTTCCAAAAGAAAGTGGGTTATTACATGTTTTAGTTTTCACATATATGTCATCCTACAGCTCTAAAAAGCAATTATTTCACATATGACTTATATTGTGGCACTGATCAACGCGGGCAAGGATTTTATTTATATGTTGGTGCTGATTTCCGAAGTAAAAGTGAGAGATAATGAAAAGCACCAAGATAATGAATGCTCTGTCCTCCTCCCTTCCTCCTGCTTACCCTCCCTCTCCCTGTGTCCCTTTGTCGGGTCTTTTTATTGAACATGTGTCCTCTCTGCCCCTACCATTAACCAACCCCACCCTCATACACTTTGTTTCAATACAGAGACACACACAAGCACACACACAGTTCGCACTGCACATCCCTGGACTGTTAACTGACATAAGGAGTAGGTGCATCTTTCATCATTCTTCACAGAGATAACTCTCCAAGTGTGTGTGTGTGTGTGTGTGTGTGTGTGTGGGGAGTGGGATGAAAAGGAAATCTGCCCACTGCCACTCTCCAGACTCTATATGACGGCCAGAACATACCAAGTACCTTGTCTCTTCATATCCGAGCACTACAACGCGCTTTCAACTGATTTCCACTTGAAAACCGTTCAATAGGAATGCTTGTTCAGTAAATTTAGTTTTACAGCTGATGCTGTAAGATGCTCGCAAGGCAAACGTTGAGGTCATAATTACTTTAACCCTTAAAACCAAGACTCTAAATCTGTAAGGCACTAACATTATCCCCACAATAACTATCCATCACATTTGTTGTTCTGCAGGTCGGAAAGGCGGGTAATTGTGAATCATTTAGCCTGATGCAGTTGTAATCCAATTGAATCCCATTGATTTTGAATTAAATATTCATATGGGGCCGGAGCGAGCTTGTACTTCTTTTTCAGCTAAATAGAATCCAAAATGACAGAATGAAACTTGGCCCTTCCTGAATTTAAGAATATGGATCCAAAACAAGATATTTAGTGTGGAAACCGGCAATGGAGACAAGTGTTCTCCAGGTTACTGATGCTCGCAGGTAAGTCTGAAAGATGGAAACCGTGTGATTGAAGAGGTTATTTACAGAGACGGGGAAAAGTAGGGTTTGACAAGTGAATTCAAGAGGAAAAACTAACAGAAAAGGAAAAAAAAAAAAACTTGAAGAAGATTTAAGAACAGGATTTGACTGGAGGAGAATATTAGCAGTCAGTGCATGGTAAATTTACTCCTCCACTCTTCTCTTTCAAAGTCAAGTTCAGACAAGCAGAGAGAAGCAAATTATAATTCAGGGGGTATAGCTGCAGTTTTAGTGGGGCTCTGGTAAGTAAAACCTTCAGAAAACAAAGGTGAGTTATGTCCTCAGGATAGCGGAGTGACAGAGAAGCTGTGAAAGCTGACACTGGATCTGCTCACCGACGATACCCTGGACTTGCTCTCACATGACATGGGAAGTCCCTTTCACTCATGTATGCACGCATGAAGTCACAGAAAACTTCTTCAAAACGCTCTTATGCAGGTGCCTTAATGCAAATAATGGCACTCCTGAACATAAAGCCTAAACACTGAAGTAAAACATCCTCCTCCTCCTCCACCTCCTCCTCCTCCTCCTCCTCCCCTTCCTTCCAAGTAAGGAAGATTAATGCCGCCGGTCCTGTCTCCCAGATCCCCCCGGAACTGTTAAAGCAATAAGATCTCATTGTCAGACAGTCACTGGTCTCGCCGGGGAGGTTAACACTGCTGTTAACCATTAACTAGATTAAAGTTGGGGAGGGAGGGCAACATGGCCATGAGATATGGCTGGAAGGGAAAGGTAATCATCGTGGTGTGGGCCTGTCTTTGTTTTGATTTGAGTAAACTTGATTCTGGACACACGTGTAAATACAGACAATTTAGTAACCTACTGAACTGTACGTCACCCTACTACTGGTTGTCATTGTGCAATATAGATAAGAAAAGAAGAAAACAATCCCCTAAGGCTCAACTATTATGATTCTGAAACCACTCTAGGAAGCAATGATTATGGTATAAAAAGTCAATTAAATCATAAAATAATGCCTCATTGGCATGTTAGGGGTATAATGCAGATACAGTAGCTTTGCAAGACCTTTAATGAAGCGTGAGATGATTCCACAAATAACTTAGAATCCGGATGTGTACAACTGGATTGCATTTCCAACATGAACTATACAGTTTTATTCCTTTTCTTCACACAAGTTCAAATCAGTGATGTGGAAAGACACAAGGTGGTAATGGAACCCAGGAGCGTGTGTGTGCATGAAAAAAGAGGGGTGATGGGACTTCTAGCCGGGGTGCATTCAGCAACTGCTGCTGAGGCAACTGTTGATGTCTGAAAGGCAACAGCTTGTGGGTCTCCCAGAGGACGTCCTGCCAGCCAACAGTCAGATGGAGGGTTTAGGGTTGGAGGGGCACAGGGGTTAGGATTTCTACTTCGCTGCCAGGAAAAATGATCTCCTTGGCCACAGATCCAGGCTTCTTCATGACATTCCCCGTTCTTAATTGGTATTCCTCAATCTGGATGCTATCCACCTGTCATACATCGTTGCTTCTGCTATCGCTGCCTTTTCAGTGTCTTTTGACTGATCAAAACAACTGGGCACGACAAAAATGAAGTACTAAAAAAAAAAAAAAAAAAAATCCATTTTCTGTCACTGACAAGGGCCATCATATTTTGCTTCTCAGTTAAACAAAATGATCTGTACAATAAAAGAGCTCAAGCAAACTCAGCCTTTCTTTTATATTCCTACCAAAAAAAAAAAAATGCACATTTAGGGAAAATGGTTCTTATCCGCATTTTGCCGCCGCACTCTCCTGCCTAATGGATTGGCAGCACTTAACAGTGTCTCCTGAAAGAGCGTTGTGAATTTTCAATTTTCTGCAACCTTGAATTGCATCCTGTACAATAATTCGCTATCACATACACAGACACAGCAACGAGGACACACACTGAAAAACACGAAGCCTCTTTTCAAGGCTGCATTTGAAATTACACATCACCATCAAGTTCCTCCCCGGAGACGAGCATGAGACACAGTAGCGACACAAGCGTTGGCTCTAATCATCTCTCATCCCACTCCTTCATCTCTTTCTGTCCATCCCTTCCTCCCTGCTTCCTTCCTTCCTCCTTGTCGTTGCAACTCCAACTAATTGTAAGGCGGCACAGCTTAACAGCAACGGGCCACACCTTAATAACTTTTTTTTTTTCACCTTTCATTTCTTAATTTTAAAGCATATTACTTCTTTATTTTATACATAAAAATATACTTTTTAGCACAATTCCTATACCTGCATGGGTGAGACAGACGCTATAATAGAGTTTGTGCTTTGCAAAATGAAGAAAGTGAGTGAGGACAGTCAGTCTTATTTCTAAATCATTAACAACGCCCATAAATTCATCGTGAAAGTGCTCAGGGGACGGGTGTAAACGCAAACAGAGCTCTCTCCCACTAAAGCACGGCGGGCTTTCGTCCTGATGACATGGGGGTCGTTAACAGTTAGCTGCATATAAAAGCCCAGTGGCTGACGCAGGCGGAGATGATGTGTTTAATTACAGCAAGCATTCGCACAGAAAAAAATGAAAATAAAATGAGGGAAGCTGGTCGTTCAAAGGTAAAGGTAAAACTGCGGCATCAGATAAACGGAGGTAATGAGAAGAAGAACACAAAAGAGGATGATAGGGAGAGCGATGGGAACACAGACAGAGCTAATCTGGCTAAATACACCTTTTGTTTGTGTACGAGTACCTGTGGAGGTTTGCGTGCATCTGTAATCACAGCTTTGGCTGGAGATCGTTTGAAGCTCCTGTCAGGGTATGAGAATAGGAATTGGGGGATAAACTCCTCCATCTGTACTGTGAACCACATTATTCTTACTAACCGACTTGACCAGGATTAGCCACGTGTGTGCAGTGTACCATGTGCTGATGCTCAGTTAGATGCCAGAGCTCGCTGCCAGCTCGCCAGCCAGCATCAGAGCCCTCGCACACTGCTGCTATGATTTAACGTGTTATTTCTAGCACATAATAAATATCAGAGGGCAAGCTGAATGGGCTTTAGAGAGGAGGTCGATCTAAATATGTCGTTTACTGATGTTTAGCTGGTGCCTGTAGTTGCTTAGGTTATTCAAACCACAGGAATGAAACCTGGCTTAAAAACAAACTTTTCACCCACTATAATCCATTGTAGGTGATGAGTTGAAAAGCACAGTGTGGTTACTTGTATGTACACGGATCATTTCGGGTAAATTATGGTCAGGAGGAGTTTTAAAGTGGAAAAAGGAAGCATTTTTCTACAGAATTCCAGGTGATGACAAGAAAAAACAGACCCGGGGCGAGCAGCGACGCGCCCTGTGGAATGCCACTGATTCCAACTCGGTGATTTACCCAGTCACCGTCTCACAGTTACACAAATTTACAAACACAATAATGATGGCCCCTGGAGACCTAAATGACAAGAGGCCAGGCATGTTCTTGCATTCCCAAAGCAACTCATTACATCCTGTCCCGCTATAAGGTTTCCACTGTTACATAACACTGGGAACCAGTATGGTACACATAATGTATGCATGTGTGCCTACAATTGCCTGCTATCTATGCACGCCTATAAATACTCGTGCTTTCATATATTCAAGAATGCATGTAAGCTACCAAGCTCTAACCAAAAGTGCCCCAGGACAGCTGGAAGACAGGCTCTCTGGATTTATCCCTCTCATGGCTAAATGGCTCTTTTTCTGGCCTAATACCATAATAATTACACATAGCTGCAGGGGGTACACTTCTTATGGTGCACTGGCAGGGGGTAGAGAAATTAAAAGTGAGGAAATGACTGTGAGAATTAAGGCGGTGTTAAACAAAGAGGCTGACGTTACGTATTAAAGGCTAACACCTTCAGCCTACCCGATGCCTGTCAAAATGATTCTTTCCACTTGTTTCACGAGTCTCTGCAGTTTAACTCAGACTCATCTGAGCATCTGTCTCTTTACTCTAATGTCACCGTGTTCTTTTTATCTCCCAAACTTGCTCAAATTAAAGTTAAAAGAACAGCTAAGGCTGTTTCACAGTTGCTCTATTGCTCCTTTGGAATCTCAATGGAAAATATATGAGATTTGGAATAATGTAAGTTGTATTTATGATTTAAGACAATGCTGTTATAGATTTTAGGTACATAAAAAAAATGTTATATTTCAATGTGTTTTCACATGAAAATAGAGAAATGTTGATACTGAGATGAATAGAACAGGTACAATCAGACTTTCCAAGTGGAAAGAATTCTACTTTTGAAAAGTTCAGCTAATATATATTCAAAATTAAAAAGAGCAGTGTTGGTTTTCTTTGATTTTGAACCTCTGGCATCTTCAAATATGAAGTGGCCACCAGTGGGCGCCGTTAGTGACCACTCTCATTCACCATGACTACCAGGTTCTCGCAAAAACTTCCGATGGTGCCTTTTTTTTCATAGCAACACACACTCAGACACAACTCACATCTGGGTGCGTGTTGCTCTTTTTGGTGCACATTTGTGGTCGGTGCTGACATAGCTGGAAAAGGCAAGTGTGTGACCAGCAGTTCTCAGAATGTAGGTGTGCGACACAACTCCTAAGAGACGCAACAACAGCTGCTATTATTAGACAAAACAATGCTTGAAGGAGACAAAAAGAAGATATTTCTGAGACGGAGACAACTTTGGGTAACTTTTTTTGTAAAAGAAACTTCAGATCAGCAGTTTTGTGGCATTAGAGTGATGAGGGGGGGGTTTGTGGGAGGGAGGGGGGTCAGCACCTGGAACCCAGCCTTTAAATTAATGCATCGCAGCTGTGTGGTGTGTACACTACGCTTGATTCCATCAATTACAGGCCACTTTTGTAGCACAGTAGGTACCAGTTACCGGTACCGGCTCTGTGAAGGGCAGACATGCAGCAAAAACAGAACTGTCTCTGAGGGAGGAAACGCTGAAAGAGCATCCAACAAATTAAGTAAAAGCCAGTGTGATAAGGGAGAGAAAGTTAAGCAAACATGTTGCAATTCAATAAAACAAACAAATAAATAAATAAATAAATAAAGGGTGCCAGCAGAGTGATTGGAAATATGCTGTGACTAAGGGAGAACAGTGAGGGAGAGAGGAAGAAATGGAGCACAGAAGGAGTGGAGACACCAGCATCCAAGCCCCACCCTAACTCTGATGATAGAAATTAGGTCTCGTCTACAACGCTGTACTTTTTTTGACAGAAATAATACAATTTTGCACAACAGTTATATAGAAAGTGACAGAATAATAAGAACAAAATAAACAAATCTAAATCGACCGCAGAGGACAAACAACAGTCATACTGGGTTAATAAAAATGAGTAGAGTAACTTTGGCCACTATCGATTCACCAAACACCGTGAAAGACAAATTGCTTTCAAAGTGGCTTGGTTTTTCTGGCGGGACCTGCGGGTACCGGGGTGAGGCTCGGTGCCAATCCTGCAGATCAGCAGACATGAAAGCGCAGAAAACGGCACCACTGCAGAATGAGACGGGGAACAAAATCCTTACAATAAAAACCCAGCCTGCGTGACTCCTTGCAACAGATGAGGAGACTAACTGCTTTGCATTGAGGATGATGGAAGTTTTTCTTTCATCCTTTTTTGCCCACTATTTCAAGCTGTTATTATAAACCTAACAAGTGTTTCATAGGCTGCTTGGAAGTTGTGTATACTCGTGTATCTTTGTTGAAAGTGGTTGTTGGCTGAAGCCTGCTGAATTAGCAGTGTTCAGCAGAAAGTGGGCAACTGCAGTCCTGTTTATTACAAAGTGAACTAAAGTGCGGAAATGAGACGTCCTGCACATCGGAAAGCCTCCATGTACACATTTGAACTGTCCCGTTTGTGACCACAACGCAGAAGCCGCGCAGCCTGACGCGCCTACTGCAAAGCATTTTTATTTATACTGCTGTCGAAACCACATATTCTCACGTTTTCTTTGAGAAAAGTCTGGTTTTCCACCTGCTGCCTGTTTTTTATATATATATATATATATATATATATATATATATATATATAGTTATAGATATAGATATGCAAAGGCTGGGGAGCGCAACACCAGTAAACGACATTTAAAACACAGTTTGATGAAGCGGGCTTAAACTTGATAAACTGCGACGCGAGCAGACAGGTTTGTAGGGACGGACTCGGCGAAAGGGGAAAGTAGAAATTCACAGCTCGGAGGCATGATAATCCTACCAGCACCGTGTCATAAGCGTGGTAGAGTTAGCGGGACGAGGGCACAATAAAGAAAATGCAGCGGGGAGTGTTAAAGAGACTTACCTTGAAATGCCCAGAGGAGCAAGGTGCACAGGAGCGACGCGCGTCCCAACGTTATCCCGTCCATAGCACCTTCTTTAACTTTTTCAAGGAAAACTAGTCACCTTGTGTTTTGGCTGTACAGTGGGGGAAATGTGGCAGAGCAGCAGGTCGTTCTCTTCTTTCAATGATCCTAAGCCTTGTAGACTCTCTTTCTCTCCCTCTCTCTCTCTCTCTCTCTCTCTCCCTCTCTCTCTCTCTCTCTCTCATACACACACCCATACACTCAGAAATCTGATGCTGGTGGTAGTCTACGTGGTTGATATATTTGCACAAAAGGTGACCCCCTCTCCTCCCCGTGCAGCCCCCTACCCTCCCCCTCACCGTCTCTCCACCTCAGTTGCAGTGAAAAGACCTGCTTGACCAATTGCGTATAGGTCCACAGGGGCCCGCGGGATTTCTTTAAGACGAGTTAAAAGTGGTTTTATCATGAGGCTCTGGCTCTGACTGAAGAAGAACTAATTAACTAAGTAGTAAATACCGAGTAGAAGTACATCGCTGTGCAAATTAACTCCAGCGTCACAAGAAATGCGTCCTTTTTTTAACCTGACGAGAAAAACATTTCCTTGAGTATTTGGTGAAACAACTAAGAAAAGATGCTTTCAAAATGCAGGCATCCGAAGAAATAAATCGCTTCCACAAAAGGGACAGCATATATTTGTCTTTTGATAATATAATAGTACAGATTGAGGGTCTATCTACATATGTGTCACGTGAGTTCCAGTTTTCAGTTTTACATGTAGATCATTAGAAAAAAGATAAAATAACATAAAAATAAATGGTGAAACACCAGAACCTCCTCAAGAGGATAGATTGTGGTGCTTCACAAAGATGGAAATGGATACACGAACATCAGTGACCTACTTCTAAAACCAACAATTAAAAAAAACATGATAAAACACTATTGCAGCTATGTTAAGGAGATAAAACCAGCAGCTGCCAGTATCAAGAGCAACAGGAGCCATTTTTCTAAAAGTTGGCCACTGCTGGCTCTTTAAAGGCTTTTAAATTAAAGAAGAAAAAAACTTGCTGAGTGTAAGGTAAGTATACTCCATGACTTCTTCTCTCTCTGCTGACTAATGGCCGGTATAATTTAATCAACACCTGCATGTTTTTAGCAGCCTGGCCAGGGCTGCACAGCAAAGCACGGGGGTGGCAGTGTCATGATATCAGGCTGTAACAAACCGATGAAGCTGAGGGGATGACTTTGACTGCCTGCAGCTACACCAACATACTGCTGATAACATCACCCTCTGTCTCTGTCAAGAAGGAACATTTCATTGAAATAAGAATGTGACTTGTACTGCTGAAATCACACAGACGTTGATTTTATCTTTTATCAAAAAGTGTAAAAAAAAAAAAAAAAAGTATTTAAAAAAATCAGAATTTCAGTTCTGAAAGATCTGTCTTATTTTGTTGATTACAGAACTGAGGTCATAAAGGCTATAGAGCAACTGACTATCGATAAAGTAGGTTTGTGAATGAATCTGCCAGATTATCAATGAGAATTACCACAGTTAGATACTCAAAAAACATACATGCTTTCTTCTTTTGTCACTTTTTTTACATAGACAAATTTCCTGCCTTATCCCCAACTTAAATCTGTCCCAGATAATGATTTTAATTTTCATGCAACTGGAGGCTAGTCCTTGAGAGTGGACTAAGCTGTTCGTCATCGAGAGACATACCATTCATTCCTAGACATGTAATCTCTTCCCAATCTGTTTTTTTTTTTTTTTTTTGGGGGGGGGGGGCTGTAAATAGGAATAAGGTGCCGTCTTTTTAAGCAATTTGATATACAGTGATCTAGAGAGTCAAAGTAACGTATTCACCTCAGTCACAATACTGTAATCCAGGTCTCAGTGTTTGGAACCTGTTTGACATGAAGTTGATTCATATCAAATCCTTTTTGAAATAAATGATCAACAGACCTATCTACAATAATCTACAATAATCCCCTTTTGAACATGTCAAGACGGCTGCTGCTGCAAAAAAATGTGTGTCTCTTGCATTCCTCGTTGAGTATGTTCAAGCATGCCTGTTACTTGCTATCATGTTCAAAATAAGGATTTTTGAATTGAATTGGACTGAACTGAAGAACAGTTGCACTAAAAAACAAACATTCCAAACATAGTTGGTCCATAACAGCTGGTTAATATTTTCTTAGCCCTGTTCGGAGAAGAGAAGTGATCTCTACAACCTGTTTCATGTTACAATATACAAAGACGAGCCACATATCTGGCTGGAATGTGATAGTTCAGCTCCCAGGAACGCGCACACACGGTTGCTCTTCGCATAAAGAGGACACCGGCAGGTGTCTAATGAGGCTACTGTGAATTTGATCGGACTGAGGCAGGTAACTCACCGCCAAACCCTTTAATTCTTAGAAACTCTTTCACTCCATCTATTCCTGGATATGACAGCAGGAGAGGGAGAGATATCCTCCCAGCAGCTATCTAACGTCAATACAGCCATTCGTTCCCAACATCGACCCAGTAATAATCGTCTCTCCATGGTGTAGAGACGTAGCATTAACAAGTCTAACTAAGTCTGTAGAGGAAACCATAACACAGCATGGTCTTTGCATTGCCTTACTTAACACCTGCATCAAGCTGCAAAGCCGTAGATGTTGCTGATTTAGCTGAGCGTGGTGTATTTTTATGCAGGGCTCTTAGTCATACATTCATCAGCTGTGATTTACTGTACCGGTTCATTACCTAATGGAGCTGCGGCAGAGGAGACAAGCGATCAGGACATAAGGAGACACCGAAAAGGAGAGCGAAAGCAACAGCAAAGGAGAAGTCGAGAGAACGAGCGGAGAGGAGGGAGAGGGATTATTAGGGGAGGGGTGAAGAATGAAGATGAATGCTCCCAGCCACTTTCTCAGACTTTTCTATTTAGACACATGAAACAAATTTTAGACATCAAAAGGAGGAAACCCTGGATCTAATTTGTACCGAAGATGTCCGTCATGAGACTTTTTAAAATGACAGGGAAGTCAAGCTACTTCAAACAAAGTGCAGAACACAGCCCAAATGTTGTTTTTTTTTTAATTTTATAACCACAGTTTGGTGCCAAGTGTATACAGTGCGCGTTTATGTCAACATCAAATCACCTACAAAGAGACAAAACTGTGTTAACACTATGGCGCACATTATGCAACTTATAATACCAACAAGTCAAATTCCTGGTCAAAGCTCACTTTGTCCCTTTTTGATCAAGAAAGTTGATGTTTTGACTCTAAAAGTCGTCAGCAATCTGCTTAGTTTCTTGATTAAATTGTTCTCTACAGCTCGCTGAGAACTTCAGCGGAAGTAGACTAAGCAAGGTGACGTTTCCAAGCCAGGTGGGGTTTTAATCCCCACACATTGCTCCATACAGACATGCCCACAATCCCTCCAGCACAGACACACCCAGAGGACATTCTCAACACCGCAACCTTCAGCATCTTACTTGATTGGACATCTAGTGCTTCAAGTAGGACTGACGCTCTGACGACCGTCCCTGCAAAAAAAAAAAAAAAAGAAGAAAAAAAAGTGAGTTAGTTGAAACGTTAGATCAATTTTCTATATGTGTTTAACTTGAACATGGATGGAATATCGGCTGGGTGATGATTTAAAGGCATTGGCGTACTGAAGTCAGACCAGTCTGCCCGTTGATGTTACGCTTCATCTGTCCTTCACTTATGAAAAAGAGTCAAAGCCACTTGATCTCCATCACTGCGGATTTCTAACAAAAGAGGGAAATCAATCATTTTCTGACAAAACATTATGAGCCTTGCAGGTAAATACACTCAGTTGCAAGCCAAACGTAGTGCACCCTGCGGGTTTCACCTGAACCAACAGGTGTACATCCATCCATTTTTTTATCATTAATTCTAATACAGCGTGGCACATGGAAACTACATGCAGAAAGTCACCGGCTGGGATTTTAACTGAGAACCTTTTTGCTTTGAGGCAACAATATAAACCACAACCCAATAGGAAGTCCATCACCAAAAAATATCAGGGATGAAAGAAGTTATGCTGCGACCATCGCATGTGGACATCTGCTGCACGAACGCCACCGCAGATACTGTATGTTAGAAGTGGGAATTTAAAACCGGGTCCTTCTCACCCCCGGGGCAGTGTGGGAATAGAAACATGGCCGAGTTTTTGTTTTGTTCCTTTATTCTTTGTGGTTTGCAATAAGAGACTGAACTATTTATCTTTTAGTGTCATGCGCATTTGAAACACAGTCAGTAGTTGTTGCGCTAAAACAAAAAATGTAACTTTCACCTGATTAGAGACTGAAAACTCACTTGTCCTCCCACTTGCCATCAAATGCACCCATATAGATGACCTTCATCAAAAACAGAGCCAGTCTATACACTGAACTAGCTATATAATAAAAAAAAAAAATACTACTACTAATACTAAAAAATACAGAAGTGAGTGTAACCGCCACAGTGGTACAGGGACGTAGAAACCTCACCGTCCCCCTGCAGCAAACCTTCTCCTCAAGGTTGAGTTATGCCACATAGACAGCCCCCAGAGTTCACACGGGAAACCTAGACCGCACGTCACCCACAATGCGTGCGTAATTCTCTTTGGTGACCTCTTCTAATCACACTACAAGTAATGTTTCATTAAAGGAGCTATTTTGCATGCAGTGACCAAACTGTGCAATTGTAGATCGCAACCAACCAGCACTTTTTTGAATCCTCCCCATTCAAAGGTCATTGGAGAAACCGTGAATGTTATCAGGCTGCAGATGTAGTTTTGTTTGTTTGTTTTTACATAAAACGAGACAGTAGGTCAATTTTGATTTATATACGTTTTCTTTGTAACTTCCATGATCAAAAACATAATGAAACTGATCAGTCAGTCGAGGAGTGCCAGACTTTGCACAGGTCCAGCTGCAGTCACAGAGAGCTGAGCCCAAAGAATAATCAAATTACACTTCAACCCACGGGGACACTGCTGCCTATGATGGGTTTCATGGCAATCCTTCAGTAACTACAGCTTCTGCCTCAAAAGAAGAAATCTCACAATGATGCTGGAAGGAAGAAAAGAAAAGAAAATCAAACACACAAAGGGGATTAAGGGGGAGTACATCTGATCACCAAGAGTATGGATGATTGCCTCCACTCCATCCAGTTAGTATTAAAAAGTTTCAGTCAGTTTCAGTTCAGAAGTGACACGGTAGCGTGACCCACATAATCGCTCTGCAGAACTGGAGCTGCACTGCAGGTACGGTGGCGAAAAACATCAAGTATATGCTGTGTTCTCCTTCTATATTAGCATTGGGCAAAAAAAAAAAAAAAAAGTTCTACACTTTCTCAAAATATATATCATTCACAACACACGAACGTTCTACCAGCACTGAGACTTGTCAGCACTGTCCTACTCATTGAATGTCTATGAAGAAGAAGAAGAAAAAAAAAAATCGGTTACACCTTTAAACTACAAAGCAGACAGTCTACATGACAGACCCGTGTTTTTTACGATATATCACCCCCACCCAATTTAAAAAATAAGGCTACCTGACAGAGAGAATATTTGACACATCAGCTAAAGGCATTGGGATAAAGGGAAACAGAGACATGGAGCAACTACAAAGGGAACAGAGATGTGTAATGAAAGAATAATGAAGAGAACAGATTAGGAGAGGAAGAAGAGAAGAGAACTTTAATTCCAGTCAGAGGCTGGATAACTTTTAGCCTCAGGGAGTAATAGCAAAGTATAAGCAGAGAGAAAGAAATAAGAGGGGAAGGATATAAAAGTGAAGATGGCTGTAAGCTTATATTAATTCTCATGTCTCTACATTATTTTGAAGACGGATGTGCAGAGGCTCCATCCTTCACGTCTCCAATGAGTCTTTGATTTTTCCCCTTCGTTTCCCTGACTTAGTCTCGTCTTCTTTGTGTGTCTGGCACCGCTGTCCACTCTCATCTCTCTCTGCATCTCCATTACACCTCGCTCCTCTTGGCATCGCCCAGTTTGGCCAAGCTGCCAACTATTTCATAGCAATTTTCCGAGCACTGATACACAGTGGGCCGTGACTCAAGTGGGGCGTGAGTCACGATGGCAAACTTGCACCGTGATGAAGCGCTCCTCTGGAAATCACTATCCCATATCACTTACATTCGCTGCCAACTGGCACCGATGAAGAACATACCCAGAAATGCAGTCACTGAAATGGACTGATCATCATGAGTCACTCCAGAATATTTGGTATTTCACATTTCTGTTTAATTCCTACTTGTGTTCTTCTTATTGTAAGCGCTGCAAGATTACGCAGCAAAAACTCATTAATAAGAAAGTATTTTTTTAAAAAGTTTCCCAATTCTTAAAGGACTATTATAGTCCTATTATAGACTATTTTCCTAGTTTTAAGAATTCTTGTCAAGAAATGTTTCTTTTCCAACTGGGAGAGATGTTTCTGCTTAAAATAAGACAATTTTGACTAGATTCATTGAATATTATGCTTATTTCTAGAGGGGCTGTTTTTGTTCAACCCTGTAATGCCAAATGTGTCATATTTGGTACATTCATTTCTGAGACCTTTGTAGCATTCATTTAATTGAAAAAGGAAAAAAAAATGCAACAAAAAAAAATATATGTAAATTCACCTCATGTATTTATAATGGTAAGGAAAACAATTATTTATAAATAGTTTTAATAGACAATTTGAAGTGGGTTTTTTTTTCATTTCAATATATGATTAACACTTCAAATAAACAGAAATGTTGGATTTTCTGTGATATTCCATATGTCAGGTTTTAAAAGGTTAAAATGGTTGTATTTTCATTAGACATGGATGCAGAAAGTCTGGACTACATCCCTTAATGTCTCTTATTGAGTTACGTGGAGGAATGGAAAGAAGAGACAACTCAAATAATGTGATCATGGACCTTTTTCAGTGCTGGTAGCTGTTGGTTTCGTCTGTGCAGCTGCCTTTGTGCTTTCATCAGTGGTTCCTCCAGGACATCAGTGGTTCCTCCAGGACATCAGTGGTTCCTCCAGGACATCAGTGGTTCCTCCAGGACACCAGTGGTTCCTCCAGGACATCATTGGTTCTTCCAGGACATCATTGGTTCTTCCAGGACATCAGTGGTTCCTCCAGGACATCAGTGGTTCCTCCAGGACATCAGTGGTTCCTCCAGGACATCAGTGGTTCTTCCAGGACATCAGTGGTTCCTCCAGGACATCAGTGGTTCTTCCAGGACATCAGTGTATCCTGACAGAAATATGCAAGATCCAGATTTGACTGTTCTTTATCTTATTTTCAAATACTGGCCAACTTAAACGTTTTTTTTTCTTTAAGTATTTTATTTCACTTTCAATTTACTCCCTCTTTCACATTCCTGGCATTGTACAAGATACCTCCCATTTGTTTTCCTAATCCTTGATCACTATAATCTATAGTCTATACAAAAAAAATAAAAGTAGTTTTGTTATTTGAAGACATATGATGTCAATAGTAACAACATTCCTTATACAATGTGATTGTAAACGTACACCATTAAACCTGCTCACTTCACTGGTTGTTTTCACACACCAGTTCAAGTCTCTCTGATAGGAATATAAAGTTATTTCTACTTAACAGCCTTCTTCTTGCTACACATTTAAGCTGCTGGTGGTTGATATCCTTTAATTCTCCTGTTAACAATATCTGGGCCCAAAGCAACATGCATAGACTTGTCATCGAAGTGTCGAACATGGGAGCACGTGTTTAAAGAGAAAATAAGAAAGAAAATAAGTTCAAGCCACAGAAAGGGGTGCAGAATAATGTTGTAGCCTCCTCTGTGCACACAGAGCAGGTCACTGTATGCTGCAGGTTATCTCTGAAGCGAAGTGCTTGCATCTACTAGTGGCGAGTCCAGAAGAACAAGGAAGGAAGTGGTGCTATTCAAGTACTTGAGGTTTCACAGTTGTCCCGTTTCTTAAACGGGGAAACGTGTATGTATTGTAACAGTGGTCGAATTAGGCTCTAAGCAGCAGGGCAAAACTGCAGCGATAATGTAATTTGCAGATGGGTCATAGTGCTGCTTCAAAAGCAGTGAATAGAAAAAGAAAAAAAAAACCAATCCCCTATGACACAGTGACAACAAGCCACAGTGATTAAGTCACCTCTTTTTAGAAACCATTCAAAGTTCATGTAACCCAGTTTGTCACTCACAAACAGTCTGAGCCCACATTCGAACTCGTTCTCACCGAGCTGTGTTTTAGCACAGCGATGATAACACGTCTCGAAATGGTATTCCCATTTTTGTCATCTCATATGTACCCTTTGAGAGAAACAAAACTCGTATTGGTTTTTCTCTTTTGTGTGGTCTCAAATGCAACAATTGAAAAATTCAGAATGTCTTTGTTTTCCCTCTCTCTCTTTCACTGTACAGCCGGTCAAAAGGGTCAAGCTACACTATTTATAGATAAATAAAACCGGTACCAGACATAAACATACAGTATGAGGATGTGATGCAACGTACATTTTGCTGTCTGAAATTACCACTTGGCCTAATGTAAGCTACATTTTTTGTTGCATTTTCTCTTGAAATGCATTAAAAATAGACAATCTCCAAATACATGCTTTTTAAAAACAAATTGTTTTTTTATTTACACATTTGACTTTTCTTCAAAACTCTAAATGAGCAATTTTATGCTGTTGCTCTGTTCAAGAGGCTTTTATATGTCCAAATCACAGTTGGCTTTTCTTCAGACGACTTTCTCAGTAATGCATGTAAATGTAGCTTTCAGAGGAAAATTAATTAAGAATCAGCTCTTTGCCTTCAAAGTCTCCATCTTCTCTATACTTTCTCACAAACACACATTCACAAGCTTGCATGCCTGCTGGGCTGTGTGGACTTTATCGTGCCTCTACCAACTCAACGTTGGCGTCGTCTCTCTGCATTCAAACCCCGAGGCTTTAAATATGAATACATAAACCATTTTATGGAATATTAATCATCCTTTGCCAGGGAATGAATTGCAGGCAATTGCAGTTTCTCCGTGTCCTCCCTGGAGGTTACAAGAGAAATTTGAAAGTGTTACCATCTCGGTCAAACTTAAATGGTGTATTTATATATGCGAGCACAATATTTGTATGTTTAGGCTTTTCTTGGTGGATTTACGGATGTGACCCAAAGCTATGTCACACCGTCATCAAAATGTTACTTAACTTTTGCCTTTTTCATTCCCAAATAAAAACGTAAGGGCATGTGCGACAACTTAAGCCATACATGCTGTACAGTTTACAAGAAAATGAAGACACATCTGCCCTGACAGAAACGGACATTTTAAACACCATGATTAATAAAAAGTTATGGGAAACAGATGTAAAGACATTATTTCTCATTCTATTGTAAGTCTTTCCTAATGAAACACTGATGGTGAAAAATGGATTCAGTCGCGGGACATGTTCTGTCATCATTTACTCCTCTTTTTTGGTGATAAATAGGTGGGATATTAAAGGCTTTTAATCAAGAGCTTCAAGTAAAATCAAGTTAATAATTTGCTGTCTGAGCTGGTTTCAACCTGTACGCTCGCATGTGCATGTGCACGTGCACGTGTGTGTGTGCCATCGCCCATCAAAGGGACCCATCTGCTTGTGTCCAATGAAGCCTGAACCATTACGTCTTTACTCATGTGGCGCCTCATGACAGGGCTAACAACAGGCCGCCCCCTGAGACACATTGTCTTTCTTACAAATGCAAATATAGACAACAGAATTCTTGATCGGTTGGACAGCACTAATCTTCAAACATCTTTTGCTCATCACTTGTGTTTTCTGTCAGACTCCACCATCTTATTCCTTGCTCACCTCTCTCTCTCTCTTTCTCCCTGGACGCACTGAGCTCTCATCATGTCCATCATTCGCCCTCTGCGTGTCTTTGTAAACCACCTCTCTCTCATCTTTTTTTTTTTTTTTTTGTTACCAATAATGCATTAGTAATTATGCCATTACGTTCACAATGGGAGCCTGACCGACTGTGACACACGCTCACGCATGCATGGCCAAGGGTTGGCATCAATGCAGACTTCTGTGACTCTGCAGGAGGGCATTAGGGGTTGGGTGTAATCATAGAAAAGAGGAGGAAAAGTGTAGGATGGAAGGGGGGGGGGGGGGGTAAAATAACAGAGTGGGTGTGGAGGGTTAATTAGTGCAGGGAGTGGAGAAACCACAGGGGAGAAGATTTTTTTTTTTTTTTTTTAAAAAGGGATGAGTTAGTTTTTGTTTTTTTTAATGAGAAGAGTACAGGGTTGAGTGAGAGGAAAAACTAGGAATGACTGTTTCAGACTGGAGCAACTCAATTTGAGGCAGGAGATGGAGAGAGAGAGAGAAAAGACGAGAGGCACAAGAGGCAGAAAGGGCTGGTGCCTGTCAATAAAAGCAAGATGGAGAGCCCCGACTGAGTGGCTGTGCAGTTTGTCCAGCTCGGCTTGCGGAGCCGAGTAGACTGTTGGGCACGGCCAGATTTAATGCAAAGCTGTAACAAGCTGCCACGTGAACGAGATTGGCAACTGTACAACACACTACTGTGTGTACAGGTGTGTGTCTGCAGTGGGAAGAACATGTGAACATTTGGTCCTGAGGCAGTGAAACAAGCCCAAATAATAATGCTCCCCCCACCGTGCTTCACAGCTGGAACGATGTCTTCATGTTGGTAAGCTGCGGCCTTTTTGAGACCTACATAGTTCTGACATTCTTGCCAAACAATCAGACTTTTGTGTTATGAGCACACACAACATTTTCCCAGCAGTGTAGTAGATTGCCAAGGCGCTCTTTGGCATATTTCAGGCACGCAGGAATGTTTATTTTGTAAAGCAGCGGCTCTCCATCGTTTGCCATTGATGCCCTGACTCCTCAACAAATTCCTTACGGTAGACTCGTGAACAGAGATATTTGTCAGCTCCGGCGATGTCCTCGAGACTTTAGCCGTTACTTTTCACCACATTGAGGACTGGGGTCATGTTGGGTTAGGGTTCGAAACTATGGGCTGATGGACTCATTGATTTGCCTTTTAAGCCCCATACAGGTTAACAACTCTCAATCACGTCTTCAAAGATTTGCTTTTCAAATGAGGAAACGCCTCTTATGTACAACAAACTCAAAACATGTAGGTGTCTATTATCCTCTAAAGCTCAGCTCCAAACTCATTTCAGATCCATGTAGCCGTCGCCGAGGTAGTTATCCCATGTCTTCCCTCACTTTTTCCTTCCTAATGATCTGCAATAGTAATAAAGACACAAAAAGCTATAATAGTTTGTGTTATCAGCATAAACACATAGTTTTTGTATATTATTGTGACTTAGATTAAGATAAAAATCACTGGTTCACATGCTTTTGTTGCCACTGTATGTGTGTGTTATGTTGATTTGTGAGCAAAGAGATAAAATTATTACCATTACGTTTAATTTGATGGGTTTTTTGGTTGTTTTTTTTAAAAAGGCCTTGCCACTCAAAGATTGGGCAATTACTGTGTCAAGTGACTGTAACAGTTGAATAGGAATATTAAGTCAAAATAGTTCATCTCATCTCATTGCCTTTGTGTGAGTGAATTAGTTCTGCTGCTCAAATCAATATTTGTGACTGTAATCAGTTGGCAGCAGATGGGTTTTTGAAATAAAAGGAACAGGATTGAAATTTGAGTGGCCAGTTGTGTAATAGTACATCAGTAAGTGGTCATGTCCCTGGGTGTGTTTGTATCTGCCCTCCACATACTCCAAGCGCTCGGCACATCACGTGCTCACAGGTCTTCTGTGTCCCACTCAGGGCAAGGCAGTCATACATATTCACTGTTTGTCAGTCCAGTGTGACTCACATTGGACAAAACCCAATTCTGATGTCATCGGCAGGGTCCTGCCTGTAACGACCTTGTGGTCATTTGTCATCTGACAAAATCTGAGGGGTGGTGACGCAGCGCCAGCCTGTGGGTAGATTCATATTTGATCATAATGAATGACACAGCTTATGGTGAGAGTCCACGTGAGCAAGGACACTGCCAAAGTGCATTCTGATGTTTGGCTCTTTAAATTAGTGGTACCAGGATTGACTCAGCTTTCTAGGATTCTGCATGATATCAATTATTCAAAGGAAATCAATATGCAAGTTTATATCCCGAAGCACTTTGGATTGCATAAAACAAGATTTTATGAGCTAGATTTCAGGCAGTTACACAAGGTCACATTGAGATCATTTTCAGTTGAAAAACAGGATAATAAAGACGGCGACAGTACATATCTTCATAGCTCGTCATGCATCTTAAGTTTTTCTGTTCATTCAGTGTCTTTACTAGATTTTTTTTTTTCATATTAGGTCGGTAAACCCTAAAATCTACACCAAACAAAGTCATTCTCTCACTCCATCCAAAATGCCTCATCTGCAGTCCCCACTTGATAAACCATGCAAACATTTGCGTGAATAAAGTCTATAACAGCCGCTTAACCACACCTCAGAATAACAGCGTCAATGAAGTAGCAGCTGTTCGGCTATCACCACCTTTCAAAAAGGGGCCATAAAGGAACTGAAATGGGGAGCGTTACAGATAGAAAAAAACAAAAGTGCTGAAGCACTGGAAAGTATAAAAAAAATTTGGTTTGTGGCTGAATGACATTTAATTTGGGTTATTTTTTTTCAGTAGTCTCCGTAAATATGCTTTTTCACTGAATCAAGTCTCGTTTCCCTCCTCTTTCTCCCCTTCAATTGTCTGAAAGTGCAAAAACCGTCAACTTCATGCTCATCTGCATGCAGAGGGCTCTGGTTCCAGCTGTGAACGGAGGATTGAAATGGAAATTGGAAGAGGAGAAGGGGCAGATTACGCTCCTCAAATACCCGCGCTGCCTCGTGGCTGCCCCACCGGCTGAGCAAATACAGAAAGAAAAAAATACATGTGGATGGGTGACTGGCGGGGAGCAAAAGGGAGAAATTTAGGAAAATGAGTTAGACGGCAAAAAAAAAAAAAAAAAAAAACAGCAGCGAGTGGAGGGAAAGGAAATGAGGGGTAAAATGTGAACGAAAGGAAAAAAAAAAAAAAGAGGAGACTGAGAAAACTAGATCAAGATGGCACAAAACTGTTCTCACACTGACACAAAGGTGCTCCTCATGCACACAAGCTCTAATGGACGAGACAGGACTCATGTGAGTAGACTCAAGAGGGGCCTGAGAGATGGCCGGACCTTGAACTTGAGGAACCGGTTTGGAGAAGCAGACAGCCGGAGGGTGAAAGACATGAGTATTTGTGTGTGCTTGCTTGTAACTCTGTGCAATGTGATATGCAAAGCACAAACATCCCTTTCCAGCTAAATGTGTAAGGTTTGCCTGAATGTTATCAGTAAAGTTTCATCATTGTAGAACGGGTAACAAAAGGAAAACAGTCCGGCGTCAATTTACCGGCTCAGAAAGCCTTACGATATCAATGACAGAGTGATTGTTTCTGGTGAAGTTCAGCATTTTATTAAAAGTAGCAGGAAACGGGCTCAATCCTCTTCAGATCACAATCATAATATTGAAATGAACTTAATTTAGCACACGCTCTCCAAATGTCAGGGGGCCTGACAGTTTGTTGCATTGTTATTCATGAGATTCCTGCGTCCCGGTGCTGCTGCCGAGCCGACTGTGTTGACCTCAGCTGGAGCAGCCAGATGGGAAAAAGAGACAGAAATGGAGAGCAAGAGGTTGAGGGAAAAACTGTATAATGAAGAGTGGAGAAAAAAATGAAATGACAAAATAAAATGAGAAATTGGGCATGCAACTCCTCTGTCAGGACCCGGTGAGGTTAACCCCGCGTTTGCTTTAATGACCTGCCCACTTTCAAAAGGATACAATGTCGCACCAAACCTCCGCCACAGCCGAACCCGGATGTCACATTAATTGCACTCCCAGAAGATGCTCTGTGTGGTGTGCCTGACGTAAATTAGCTGCGATTATTGCCAAATGAAGCTTTTAGTTCAGCACATTGGCCCACAAATGGCACCCAATTTTTTTTTTGTCACAGACAAGCAAAGGCGTAAAACATTTTACAGAATCACTATTAAAAAACAATTAAGAAATTTGTGCAATAAGCATCTGAAAGTTGACTCGATTCAAGTTTCTCAGGAAATGTATTTTGTACTACTATTATAACCTTTATTTAACCAGGAGAACATCCTAACAGTGTTTGATGAGAACTTAAGAGGATCCTTTGACAGCGGCTCCCTGACTAATAAAGTTTGCACCAACAGTCTCACCTGTCTGTCACCCTACGTTTGCACGCACAGATTTTTCCAGGCAGCGTCTTCTTCTTCATGTCTCCTCGCACAAACAAGCTCCACGAAGACATATGAAATGGAGACGGTAAGAAGAGAGAATGAGAGAAGGTATTGTATCATCAAACTCGGTTAAAAGAAACCGGTGTGAAATAATGCCAGCAGTGGGGTAGAGGAGAAAAGGCATACAAAAAAAAAATGGAGAAGAGAAAATTTGGGCTTGCTGGAATTTATCCAGGTGGAGGGGAGCCGAGGAGGTCACGGTGTGCAATAGACGGCATGACAGAAGCCTGAAATTAATTCCCTAACCTGTACAACCCTGCCTGCACACTCACAGGTACTCATAAATGCAGCACACCTAGACTGGCTGTCATGAATCACCGTCTAGTCAATGTACACAATAACTACAGCCAATCTTGTACAATACGTTGGAACGCTGCTGAATCCAAGAGGCTCTGTATCTTCATCAGCTTCACTCACCGAAATTCAATTCGAAACCATGTTGGAAAGTCACAAGATAATCACAGTGAAGCTGCTCCGATATGAGACGTCTGAGTCGCTGCAGTTTTTCTAAATGGCTTCAGCTACAGGTTGATGTCTAGATCAGACATCCTGAAGAGTATCCAGTCTCATTCTGCAGCATTAACATTACAGAGAACAGCCAGCATACTAACATGCCATCATTCAGTACCATTAAAAAAAAAAAAAAAAAAAAAAAAAAAAAAAAAAAAAAAAAAAAAAAACCCTTACTACATTGACTACTCTGTATTAAGTCAAATCATCTGTATAATGACCAGAATGTTTATGTTGGAAAGGTTAAAACATGTAAAACGTGAAGAACTGCAGAGAAAAACACTTTAATTACGTGACGGCTTGTATGCGGCGACTCTCACGAATAACATCCTCTAACCTCACCATCACAAGTCTCGTTGCCTCTCAGCTGTTAGTGTTGCAGCCGACATGTTGAGACCAAAATTACATTAACAACATTTAGGTTAATTTAAAACAAGACGATGCATCGAAACATTTTAAATGTGCAGACCTGTTGTTTTGTGCATCTGTCAGCTTCCTAGTCTTAAAGCAAAGGTTGTCTTGAGTTATTCATTTGCCAAAGTGACAACTGAGGTTTGCAATTATTGCAAAAGATTGATGCAAAAGAAGAGACACTTTGTGGTGACCTGAAAGGGAAGAACGCTTCATACATATGATGGTAGAGTAGGACAGGAAAAGCAGCGGAAAGTGTTCGTAGGGTAGTGACGGCACTACGAGGAATAAAGAATAAAAGAGCAAAGAGGATAATGTGGGGAACACAAAAGGTTAGGAGGAAGGTCATCTGAGCCAGGAATTGAAAGACTATGTTCCAGCATTGAGGAGGAGGAAGGGGACAAAGTGAGGAACAATAAAAGCATGAGAAGTTTTTTTACTCTAACTTGTTAAACCGTTGAGTTTATCAATGTTTAACCAGGCAAAAGCAAGCAGCTGCTCTGACAACCTCTGATCAATCCGATCTTTTATGGTGTTTTGATGTAGCCTTGGAGGATATTTTGGAGATTTCTTTGTCCAGATTCTGTCATCAATTTGTTACTGCGAAGAACACGAACAGTTATGCAGTTCACTTCAGATTATTAGGAGAGAAGACATCTCATTACAGATTCATTAAATCGTTAAATATATATATTTAAATTAAAAACCTGTCTGGAAGTGTCGGTGAGACGTTTGAGTTTTTAGGCACCCAGCCTGAAAAGATAGTAAAAGCTACTCAGCTGGTCGAGTTCTTACAAGATTTGACTACTTTGACACTTGTTTGGAGATTAGCCATCCCTCCCACAGACTAAAAGAAAGATGGAGAGATAGTGAAGCCACAAAGTACAGGACAACAGACAAACACACTTCCTCCTATCGCGGTCCGTCACTGCGTCAGCCTTCGCCACAGCCGTTCAGTGTCACGCTGAGGCATCTGGCTGGCTCTGTCACACTTTTGTTCTAGGCTGAAGAAAACTCAGGGCAGGAGCATCAAAGTATGACTGACTTGAAAGCTCTGATCTGAATGTTTCCATGCACGAGCATGCACATAATAAAGGCTTTAACACACAAACACATGCACAGAGGACAATCTGTGCAATTCAGACAGTTCGGCTGGCTTTGTAGACGGCATCTGTTCTGCGCACTGTCATCCTCCCTTTGCACCCCACCCTCTGTGACAGGTGGAGGGGATTCAGACTCGCAAACTGAGGAGCCACACACAAAAGTCACTGACACATGGGGTGCACACACACACACACACACACACACACACACACACACCTGCTGTGGGGCCGGGCTACTGTGTCCTGTGGTGCCAGGAAGGCTGAGCGGCACGCTGCGTGTTTACACCACCTGCTTTCAAGGCGAGCACAAGATGAGGGATTAGAGCTGACGGCACACAGATGAACAGCAGCACATAGTAGACACACGCAGGTAAAACCTTTAAACTGTCCAGTATTTCTTTCTAAAAAAAAAAAAACGACAAACACATCCATCAAAGACCTGCTGGCGCCTGCAGACAAGTGCGTCAAGCAAACTTCTTTTATGAGTTTTCTTACTAAGACGTAAAGCAACAAGCAGCAGCTCAGCTCTTTCCTGGAACAATTCTGACCTTTTGGCCCGAGGCTTTTTTTTTTTTTCTTTTTAAACAAACACCCTCTTGCAAACAAGATCTAACCTTTACTACATAAGATTAAGAAAACTATATGAGCCCTCAAGACTAGATCTGTTTTGCCATACCTTCACAATCCATAAGTAACAAAAAAAAATGATTTGAGGAAAAGATTCTTCCTAAAAAGACTAAATGATTGATTTCAACATTTATACAAATGAATGAGAATTTAGATTTGAGTTTACAAGACCTGAGAAAAGGAACGACGTTATTCTCTTGACAAGAAAAAAGCAGTTTTAGGAGAAAGGCCTTGTGTCCAACTGCAGGAAGCACTGATGTTATCTTTACTCATCCCGAGTCATCTAGCTCCGTTTCCACAACTCTGTTGACTCGATCTGGCAGGACTCGGGGAATTCTGGGAAACTTTCTGGGGTATGTCATGTCATTTTGCCAAAAACACGCCACAGGGCATAAGGCTGTGGGTTGACAATGTCTGCAGGCTCTCCTGATAGCGCTTCTATTTGGAGAGACCTGAGCAGCAGCGGAGACATTTCTTAGTTATCTGCCAGTTCCAACCCCGCAGAGGTGGCAGGCAGGTCTGCAGCCATTCTCAGTGTGATCAAGCTGAGCTGCCAAAGAACCGAGAGACTGAAAAGGTGCAGCCACAACACCCACCCACCCACCAAACAAACAAAAATGAACACTTGGATGTGCATTTGTTAAATGGGGTAATTGCTGAACAACAGAAGCTGACATTGTGAAGCAAGCCGATAATTACACTGCACACAATGACACATCGGTGCACAAACAAGGTGATTGACTGGAGCTAGAACTGCTAGGGGAGAAAAAAAAAGTAAATACTATCTTTGAATGCAGACAAGCGCATTCACGCACACAGTTTAACAGCAGGAAGTCAGGCAGATTCCACAAATTTCCATCCATCACTCAAGGACATGTTCCTCCTCCTCTCCTCTAAATTACAGGGTAGAATAAAAAAGTGGGATATAAACAGGGGATTGAGGGTGGAAGAGGGAGAATAGATAAAGAAATGATGGGTTCAGGTGTTCAGGCACAGCTGTTTCCAACCAAAAACAGAAGGAAGTGAGAACACAAGAAAGAAGAATATATATCTATATATAACAAGACAAGCAAACATACTCTTGGTCCTGAAGATTATTCAGCAGAGGAGCAGAATGACCAATGTTTGACACAAGGAAAAAGGACAGATGCGCACTCGTTTCTTTGGGTCAGTACGTATAATTCATTGTTTGCCCTCTACAGATACAGTGGCTGAGACACTGCGAACCAGCCTCACAGTTGACAGCTATGCAGGGATGTTTTGTATACTCAGGACTCCACAGCTCACTTGCATACAGGCACCACTGCAGACTAGGTCCAGCTGCTCAGTAGCTCTGCTCAGACACCAAGCTCTTACAGTGAACAGGAAATTTGCATCATCACTAAAGGGACAAATGTTCACTGCGTCACCAACACCACCCTACTGCAAGCTCCAGTCCAGTTGAATGAAATTTAAAAAGGTCAGAGACAAAACAGAAAAAGCAGCGAGATGTTTGCACAATGCTGACCCAACGACGGTGTCAAAGTGAACAGTTAAGAAATTATTTTATGCATTAGTACTCAATATAAAAAAAAAAACTAAAATCCTTTTCAAACATGAACATTCTACAACTATTGAGAAGTTTTAATAAAAGCTCATGCGTTCAACACCTTCAAAGTTAACCTGATGACCTCACCACGTGCGTGTGGGTGTGACACATTTCATAGGTTCTGGCACCCTCTGCAGGATTTTAGATGCACCGCGACACCAGTTGCCTCAGCTAAGAGATGTGCAACATTAGTTATAAATTGACTACATTAAAAACGGGAACACTTGAAACTTAAAAGCACATCAAAGAACATGACTATTTTTCAACAAACAGGCTCTACACGAAGCAGGGGAAAAAAGTTGTAAACACACCTTAGTAAAAATTAGCCATCAACACAAACGTTCCTTTAAGCAGCAATATGCACAGAACATTTATTTTTAAAAATAAATCTCAACAGTAACTCGGTTGCATGTTAGTTTTACATGACGTAGTGTGGAAACACAACAAATGCTGGTTTTGATCAGCAGGTGGCACTGTGGGTGCAAGTGAGTCTGCTGAATTATGACATCATTCTCCAAGTCTAATGCGCAGCTGATGGAGACGTTTTCATTTGTCTTTGTCATTTCTAAATACTTGTCAGAGACCAATTCGTTCAAGGGGAAACGCATCCAAGACATGAACACAGCAGACAGAACAAAGCATGAGTGTGACAGACAAAGGGGCAGTGTAACAGCGGAGCATCTGGCCACTGATGAGAGGCTGCACCGGCTCCATGGTGGAACAGCTCCCAGAAAACCTTTTCAGAATGCCAAGCGAAACAAGAACTCACCTTTCTCTAATACAGGGATGTGAAGAAAAGCAATTCAGTGTCCTAGAGAGAAAATGACAAACTGCACACCAGCTCGAGGTAAATTCACAAAAATCTCCAATCAGGACTAGAAGACCATCTTTTACGTTTGTCATATCGGTGTAGAAACTATCAGTGACTGAAATGATACCAGGTGTACAATTTAAGCACTTTCAAACTGAAGATGATCTTAATAAAAAAAAAAAGAAAAAAAAAAGAAAAATTGGTATTAATGACCACAAAAGACAAAGCTCTAGATTTTCTCCAAAAAATGATTTATTAAGCAGATTTCTTGTTTGCAGCTGCGACCTGTGGAGGAAAGAAAAAAGTATATAAATTTTTTAAATCTTTAAATTAAAGTTCTACATTTTATAAACCTTAAAGAGTTACTATCCAAATGTGATTACAATCAGTTTCAACCACATGCTCCATAAAAAAAAAAAAGCCCAATTTTTTGTTTTGCTAAAAAGTTTACAGATTTCCCCTTTGCAACAGCTTCATAAAGCATGCAATTTAGGACTTATAACAATAAGATGCAGTCAAATTGTAAATTTTACAGAAACTGGGTAATACCATTTTCCCAATAAATAAATAAAACAGCTATTTGGCATTCAGCTAACATGGGAGAAAAAGCATGATTTAAGTGCCAACAGAAGCTACAGCACAAAAGGGATTGAAGAAATGGTAATGAAGCCACGCCAGCACGCATATTTGTTTTACGCAGCCAAAAAGCTGAACCAAGCCCAGGTCTCTTCATCTGCATACTTCTCATTAATATGAGTAAACAAGGAGAAAACTGGGGCTGTACAGCAGACTTGCCAACCAATTCCCTTCCTCCTGTTTACCCCTTTAACAATTGGTTTATCAAACCAATGCCTTTTGTTGTGATTTTTAACAAGGTCCAGCTTTGATTTGTTGGTTAGGAAACACTAACATTTTCAGGTGTGTCATACAAGCTGCAGAAATGTTTTAGCTGGCAAAAGAAAACTTGCATCAAGACCAATGTCATATGAAGCCTTGCAGGACCAACTGTCACATGGTTCATATATTCCTACATACAAGTTACCACTAAGCAAAGGGAGAGACTGATGGTCACAAGTGCTTATTGGACCATTCCTAGTTTGTTAGAAATGTTACAAAACATGTCTCGCACAACCAAAAACAACCCTTTGCTGCCAAGCCTGAAACTGGAAGAACATGTAACAGCTGGGGAACCCAATTTCAGAGCATTTACATAATATTAATGTACAAGAGGGAGAAGTACTGCTTAAGACTTCAATATCTGATAATTTAATAAAATTTGAGTTTAAACAGATTAGCAACTAACTATTATTGATTAATATAGCCAAAATCTGCAGACACTTATCCAACTCTGCATGTTTCAGTGAGATAACATTCAGGGGGAAAATGTCAGCCACAACATCACCTGTTCTAATCGTTTTCTGCCAAACTATAATTCAGTTTGGCCAGGAAGACCACACAGTGAATGCATTCAATGATATACATCGCTTTTTTACCATTTAAAAAAAAAAAAACACAATTTTTTGTCTTGCTAAAATCAGTGATTAGGATAAATTTATTCCTCACCTGTCCAGCAATTCTGTCCAGGTCTCTGGTTCCCTGGGAAGTCAGCCTACGGCCACTAAAACAAAATAAAAGAATTAAGTGAAATTCAAGAAATAAACTTCTTTAGCCCCCACTGACCACACTACTTTAACCACTAGAAGCTGATCAATTCTCCATTAAGGCTAAAGAGGGGGAGGAGGGTTGTGGGCAATGCATTTCATACTGTACCACAAGTTTACAACTTTAAATCTATGTGAAAAACTTTGCAGCATTTTACATTTATAGATGACACCACCAGGCCTGAGCTAAAAAGGCTAATTCCACAATTAAACATTTAACATATCGCAATTCCACCATACATTTTTTAAAAGGCACGCCCCTTTAACTATACTCTCTCCAAAGTGTGCAAAAAGAACAGATTTGGTAACGACAAAACTTGTTGGTAGGAAACCAACTATCCATATATAACCCATATATACATAGAAGTCTTAGTTCTGCTGCAGACAGATAATTATACTATTGTATCCTGTCTTGTACCTTTGATAGTGTGTCTATGTCTCTATTTTCTCTTTACTTCCTGCTCTACCCGGCTGGCCTTCGGCAGGAGGGTTCCCCCTTATGATCCAGGTCCTGATCCAGGTTTGTTCCCTCTTAAAGGGGAGTTTTTCTTGCCACCGTTTGGCTTAAGGTTTTTCCTCCTACTAGGGGAGGTTTTTTACCTGCCGTTTGCGTACCAATTGTTTGGGGGTCATGTTTTGGGTCTCTGAAAACTACCTAGAGACAACTTGTGTTGTAATAGACACTATATAAATAAAATTAAATTGAAATGTGTGTTCCTTAAAATGACTGGATTACACCAAGGATTTGAGAACAGAGCCATGAGAAAAACAAACACTTGCCATGTTTACATCTATAATCAACAGCCTGACTTATGACTTTATTCTAAATTAAAAAACATTAAGACTGTTTACGTAAGATACACAATACTCTTTACAATTCTGTTTGTGTTAGGAGAATAGTCTGATTAATGACACCACAGACCACATCCCTCTACATCATTGAGCACAATTTTTGGTGCCCATGCAAAGCCCTAATTACATCCATATTCAACAGAACACAGCCTTGCTTAAGTTATCTTTAAAAGCATATTTTTGCCTGCAGCCATTCTGTTGAATAAGCTGGAGTGTAGGTTATGAATGGTTGAGCATCAGGCTGTCACAAGATGCAATGAAAACTGGGAGTAAATTATATAGTGTGTTAAAAGGTCTATACATGTTTGTATACATTGTTAACTCCAATACTCTGTGTCCATGGCTGTTGGGTTAATCCAGTTAACATTAGAATATCTATTCATGTAAAGTTATACACTTACCCATTGGGATCCTTCTCAATCATCTTCAGTAGCTCAAGGGCCTGGAGAACCTTGCGAGCCACATTCTTTGAGCCTACGCTGTAGTGGGCAGGGCACACGCCGTTCCTCTTGCGACCACCATAGATCTTTGTCATGGAGCCAACACCAGCACCACCTCTGAGATACAGGTGGCGAACTGTGGATGCTGTAGGAGGACAGAATGGAATCATTTTGGATTTACACTCACAAAATAGTAAACTGGCTTTAACAAAAACAAGCCTGGTTTAAATAAGTATTTTGTGCAAGTATAAAAGGAAAACTGATGTATACACATTTTTTTAAAAACGATGACAAAGATGAGTAACAAGTGTATCAAATGCTCTAACCTCACTCCTCCAACATCGCTTTTACACAAAACCTATTTTGACAACCTAGTGGTGAGAAAATGAGACCAGACAGATTTCAAAATAGCATTAAGACAACATTCTGACTCATCTGTGCCCAATGGTAAGCTTAACATCATCTAGCCTTTTCTTCATTCTGAAGCCGCGTGGCTGCTCTCTCTCTCTCTCTCTCCAGTCCTACATCTATATCCCAACTCTGCAGAGCTGCAAACCGCTTTGATGGGGAGCCCGTAAGCAAGTATTGCTTGATATGGAACAGCACATTAAAAATAGCTGAGACAGAACCCCTTTCTTCTAATGATAACCATCAGAACAGCCTGTAATATTTAGCCGTGTTGACCGACTGACCCACTCCCACAGTGCACATCTAATCGGCCAGCAGCTCTCCTCACAGCAGCACCAGAACATTGCAGTGACTACTGTCCCACATAAAACTTGCCAAATGCTACGCATCAATTAATGATCAGACAATTTTTTTTAATACCCCAAATAGATTGGAATATCTTGAAATTGTTAATGCTTCCAGCGTGCTTCAACAATTTACTATAATTAACAGAGAAAATTCTTCCTCAACACAAGCAGACAGCAATTCCTAGACTTCAATGTTATTTTGATCTCTTTTTCAATTGGTTGTGTTCCTAAATGAGTGTTCTTTTTATTTTAGGTGATTTGTGCCACGCGTTACACCGCAACTTTAAATTACTGCATACTGCAGTCATGATGTGATAATTATACTATGATCCAGACAGAACTTTGAAAGGATCACCGCCAGTGTCAGGTGGGTTAACAGGTCAAGAGCCTTGCACGCTTTAGCTTTTTTGACAAAAATCACCACCACACCACTTTAGCATGCCAACATTGTATAAAATCAACCACACATAAAAAAAACAAAACAAAAAACAAACGTATGAATTATAACAAGCCCTATATAAAAAGACTTTTCTTTAACTAGTTTGTATGGCCATGTTTAGAACTGGTTCAAAACTGCAGACTTAAATGAAGCGTGCTGTTGGGACTCACCCGCCCTGATGTAGAACCAGTTCTCATCACTGGGAGCCAGCTCCTTGTGCTTACCCAGCTTGACGAGGTCCACCCAGTCAGGCACCTTTAGCTTTCCTGACCTAGAGGCAGGAGCATCAGCATGTAAAACCATGAAAACCATCCTCATGACATAGACTAACAGGTGCGGCTACAACTTGGTACACACTTTTTCAGGAAGGCCGCCAGGGCACGGACAAACTCCTGCTGGTTGACGTCTTTCACTGTAACACCAGGCATCTAAAACGACACGGAACAAGTTCAAAATATGAAAATACAGACGAATGAACGGCGCCGACGCCGGTGAAAACCTGCAAACACGTCCCACCGTCAACGAGGGTTTATCAATACAGCCCCACTCCGGCAGCTACAGAACACACACTTATAATACCATATTAACATTAGATGACAGATAACCGTCAAGTTTAAATAAACGACCATACAATAGTCGAACACGAAGAGAATTAGCCGGCATGCGAGATTAGCATGTGCGTTTGTGCTAAGTGTGCTATCCGCGAAGCTGCATTTAAAACGCAAATCCGCGCTAGTCTAACTTCACGACTCAACGACTGGATGGTCACCCGTGTCTACAGTCTGTTTTAGCTGTACGTATTTTAACACGTCTGCCATGAGGGACACCTTAAAAACTGAACTGGCTGTTACATGCTAACAGGCCACAGCGAGGCAGGATGGGGGCAGCCATTACTAACGGCGCCATACCAGGAGCGACAGTCGAATAAAATGCTTTTTAACTTAAAAAAGCATGCCTAAAAACAGTCGCAAGGATGAGTCACTGGGTAAATCTGAACTTTGCATCTATATCGGCAACACTGTGAGAAAATGTACACGGTTTGGAGTAATTTATTACCAAAAAGGCGAGAAAAGGAAAATTGTGTTTTACCTTGCTTGTGAACAGCGAAGGGAAGAGGGCGGAACGGGGTTTCCAACCCTAGTTAAAACGGGCAAATCCTGCTCGCTCTCGCGAGATCAAAGCGCGCCCCCTCCCTTTCATTAATAACGCGGTCATATTCACTCAATTGAAAAGTTTTAAAGGTAGATCAGTATTTTCTGACATTTTTTCTCAACTTAAGATTCTACCATATCCTTAGAAATGTGTTTGCCATTCTCGCCTGACATTTAAAAAATAAAAAATCAGTTTGTGAATAAGACACCCAAGAGTCAATACTGACTGGTCTAACTGGATGTGACCATAAACCTTTTGCAACTTCCTTTACGAACATACTAATTGATAAGCGAGGGTCTATTGAATAATAAAAATGCAAACTTTTCGGACTTTTGCATTACTTTAAAATAAGATACTAAAACTATTCCACTAATGACTTTCCCAAAGATTGTTAGTATTCATAACCAGTGGCTGCAGTTTGTCAAATCAAATGATCTAACCCACTCAGCTGAGTGTTTTCTACAGAGAAAATACAAAGTAAATAAACATTTAGCAAATGTAAGCAGCCACTAAATACAATTACTTTTAATGTCTTCACTGACTAAGTTCATTGAATTAAGAAAATGTAGTCAAATCTAGAATCTTATCCTATTTTAAATACTAACAAAGAGAAAAAGAACAAATACTCCATCTATAAATCATAACTTAAAATAAACATTGTATTGCTTTTACAGTAATAAAAAGTGTCAGCTTGATAAGAATACCTTAATTTAATAATAATACAGCAAAACATATATAGACTCTAGCGTTGTTCAAATCAAATTTAACTATACTGATTTGACTAGTGGACCATGTGTTCATGTGTTTAAGTTTTTGTTAATATATTTTAAAGATCTAATGGTGTGATCTTCACAAGCTAAACTACTAAGTTTTTTTTTTAAATTGTCACATAAAACCAATTACATGTAAGATGATTCTATCCACTCCTGTGACTGAATACACAGGTTATCACTTAAAAGAGATTGGGAAAAGTGTCATTTACGGGCTGCAGGCAAGTTATAACATAATTTAATACTGTCACATACAAAAACAAAACAAACAAAAAAAAAAAACAGTTGACCATCATATTGTTGTTTTAATTTCATTCCTCCTCCAGGTTCATCCTACTCTCCTGAGTTTGAACTTAACACTTAAACAAATGTGCAGTGATTTAATTAATATTTCCTGCAAGATACATTTACTTTACAATTTTCTGAATTTAAATTGAGTGAATGTTTCAGTGAGATGGAGCGCTTCCACTGCCTACATGACGATACTTGAGGCAGTCAGTGGGAGAATAATTTTTCATCCATATGCTTAACTGTTATTTTGTATTTATTTATTTATTTATTTATTTTTGAGAATAAAGGCTCAGTCTTAAAATATGCTGAGGCTCATTTGCATGTAAATAAACCAAATGAAATTAATAATAATAAAATAAACAATCCAAGTGCACTAAAGCCAGTTTTTAACTAATTGCATTAGCTTTGGGCTTTGGGTTTTGGTTGTTATTGGAGCTAGATGTGATGTATCTGTTTTCTTTCTTTTCTTTTCTCATAGCGTAGAGTTACAACAAGGAGCTAGAATCTTTCTGAGGGCATGAACTCCCCCGTATAGGTAGCTATATATTTTGCAGAATGTGATTTACAGGACAAAATGCTTTTAAACATAGGGTAAGTGATTTTATGCCACTTCTAACCCAAAAATCTTTTTGTCACATCAGTGAATATTTTCTTACCATCTGTCAGCTGCCCATCTCCTGAGTACTCTGTAAAGGAAAAACAAAAATACATCACCACGGCTCCATAACCTGGAAACAAAACCTGGATGTTTTATTAGAAATATCAATACACAAAAGTCATCCAGAAATCCCTCTTTAAATAAAACTCTCTTTAAATAATATTGTGTAGTTTGAAATCTTAGTTCATTCATCACTTCCAGCTGACGTCTTCGTCATCAAAAAAAAGACAATATGTAAAAAATCTGTATAATTTTTGTTATCTGTTATTTGAAAAAAAAGTTGGGTTTTTTTTCCAAGAACTAACATTATGTGTGTGTGTGTGTGTGTGTGTGTGTGTGTGTGTGTGTGTGTGTGTGTGTGTATTTGTATAGTTCCCTGGATGGCGGAGGTGCTGTTGCCCTTTGCACATGTCAGCGGGAAAGGGCAGTCATGCTCCAACATTGACAGAATTGATATGTTTGCAGAGATAGGAGAAATATAGAAGGCAGGTTGATAAGCAGAGGTTTATGAATCAGGTTTACTCTGTCAGCAGGGGCAGACAGTTAGAATGAGAGGTGAGCGGGAGAGATAGAGATCCTGGAGGGAAATAAAAAAGACAGCCAAGTCATACAGAAGATAGATCAGAGGTTTGTATAAACTATCTCTCTCATCGCGGGGCCTCACAACAGGTAATGGTAGTTTTTGTTCTGATTTACTGTACCTATCTGGCATATTATCAACATCCAGGCACCCTCACATATTTCGACTCTTTCTAAATGGCTGTGACCATGCTGAAAAGTTTGACCCTATACTTTTAAAGAGATGGAGTGATTAATTACGGCATTTACCAGTAATTACACTCCAAGTGTCCAGCCAACAGTATGATTTGAAACTCACGCAAGGTGGATTAAACTCCATTAATTACTACAGTAAATCAATTTTGTCGAGACCCTACAAGTAGTGAGACAGGAGACAGCTGTGTGAGGTGATTATGAAGTTGTACAAAGTTTATTTCAGCCAGTTAAAATTATTATGGATGTGACGAATGACACCAACTGTGGGTAAAGGTCAGACCAATTACATGGAATGGACATGTGCCATGTTGATGCAGCAAATCTGCAATTTCATTTTTCCTTCACTTTGCCTAAATTTGAAGTATTGTTTGATTATGCGCCAGAATTAGCTGCCAATCATTTTTGAACGCATTTGCTGAAAATTACTTAGGAGTAGAGTGTAAACTGAAGTGATTGAGTCTCACTGGATTTACACGTAAATGTCTGGGCCTATTTGGATCTGAGTTAACAAGTTAATGATGTAAAGCAAGGAGAGACCAGAAAAGAAAGAAAGTGGTAACAGTATGTTGCCACCCTGCTTGGTGCTTGTTGCACTGTTTTTGCATGGTACTCACATCCTCTGTGGAGAAGTTCTGTCAAGTTTGGTATGGCCTGACCTTTTTATTCTCTGGCCATGTTTCCAGCTCTCCAGTACTTATCAAAATAACCACACACACACACCCTGCCCATTTCTTTGCCCACAGCACAAACTTGCATCACACTCTCATTCCTTCTTCCCCCGCTCTTCCACATTTTATGAATGTTTTAATTATTCAGAGCTGTACCCCTATGTTTAGCCTCAACATTTTGCCAAGTCTTTGTTACCCATTCTCATTGATATTGCTTTTGTTCTTCGTCTTCCTATCTGCGTTTGATGATTCTGTGAACAATGTAAGCTTTGGGGCCGTGTGGTAATACACGACAGCAGCAGCAAGCAGAGAGGGGAGGGGATGAATAAGGCTGAATTTGCACAATCATTGATGTCTTTTTTTAACTTTAATTTATTTTTTCTTTATCTAATTTCTAGCAATTAATTGTCTACCAGTAACATAAATTTCTCTGGTGGAAGAAAGAATGGTATCACCAATCTTAAATGTTTAGTCAGCCGTCGTATTGGGTAGAAAAAGAAATAGATATAACACAAAATCATTTCATTTGACAACTCAACATTCAGGCAAAACTTAATTCATAAACTCGTTGTAAATTATTATATTTTTTTAGATTAAACAGAAAAAAAATATGGAATCACTCAGTCATCAATCATGAGAAAAATACGTATGGAATCAGAGGGTAATTTGCATGTTTGAACCAAAGTCAGTACGAGTCTAAATATGCAAATTTGTCTGCTGTTAAAATAGGGTGCTGTTAGACCTTAATGAGCTCTTACACCTGACTGATTGACACAAAACATGGCACCAACGAGAGAGCTGTCAGCTGAACTAATGGGAAGGATTTCAAAACTCATACAAGAAGGTAATTCAACACGGAGCGTGGCAAAAGTTGTTGGTTCAGCTGTGTCTAAAATCTGAGGAAACATGCAAACAATACGGAACGCTTGTAAAAAGGAAACCATGCAGGCAGGCCGAGGAAGATATCAAAGCGTTAAGAAATGAGACTTTAAACAATAAATAAAAAGAAAACAATTAAATACAAATAGACAATATAGAAAATGAAAATGACAAGACAAGACAAAGAGAAATAAAAATACAAATAGGCAGAAACGGCCAAATTGTAAGAAATCAACTAAGGAAAGTGAGATTTACGTAACATAAAAGCCATCATTCACAGCTAAAAAGAAGAAGAAAAAAAGAAACAATACTGAAGTGGACTTAAGAGATGAGCATGAAAATATTCTTTAAGATATGTCACACTTTTCTTTAGTGTAGTTCCATTTCATGTAGGGTTTTATTTCTTAAGTATGATAATGTATCTTGTTGAAGAGTGAAGAACCATAAACATTTTCTTTAAAAAAAGAAGATATAAATCAAAAACATGGCCAGAAAATCATGTTGAACTTAAGCTGATGAAGAGTCAAGTTGTTGGACAACCAGAGGGGTTGCAATTACATTTTCTTTTCTTTTGGGTTAACATTAAATTTTTCCCTCTTTTTCCTCTTTTTCATCTAAAAAAAAAATTTATTCATTACAAAAGTTTTATAATTTGTGATCGATCTACAGAACTCAAATTTTCAGCTTTTTCATGACACAATTTTGTGAAATATCTGTGACTGACTTTTTTTTTTTTTTTTTTAATAAAACATCTGAGTAAACATTCTTCAATAGTGGTGCTTCCTTAGATGAACGAAAGATTGCATTCTTGGCCTTTATGAATCTTTCTGTGTCTCTTTGTTTGTCATTTTCCTCAGATATGGAGTTGATGTGGCTGTACTCCTTGTGTCAGTGCACTCTGTGGGCATCTTTGATTGTTCTCAGTGTGAGGTTGTGCATGGTGGTTGCTGGTAGGAGCACCGTGCTCCAGCAAGGAACTCAAGGCGGCAGGACGCAACCCAGGAGCGTCTCGTGCTGTCTCCGGCTGTGCCTTGGCTTGGTGGGGACTGTGGACGGTGCAGTGGGAGTCCCTGTAACTGTGTTACTCAACCTGCAAAAACCCCAGTGTCTGTACACCTGCATCACGCTTGTGTGTTGCCCGTTACTGATCAGACAGTTTACCATGTTCCTGTTAATGCTGCTCACATTGGACACCCACCTACAACATCATCTGGCAGAGAGGTGAGCTTTGAAGAAGGTTCAATCAAATTATGTAGGAGAGGAATCAATGTTTGCGTATGTAACACATTATAATAAATTAGATGCTTATATAATAGATGTTTCTCAGAATAAAAGAAAGTTTCATGTTGCATATAATACTTTGGTACATGTGTGGGAAAGGGTGAATATGTGGGTAGCAAGAGTCAACCAGCAGTCTTAGGCATGCTTTCAAGACTAAAAAAAGAAAATCAATATAAATCAAGCTGCACCTTTGTATGGAAGAGTGTTTGCTCAGTGCTTCTAACAGTTTTTTTTTTTTTTTTATCACACATCCCTAATATCTGAGAGACAGAAAGGTAATAAAGCAGTTGGTGACACCGTCACAAAATACAAACTATGACTTTATGTCATTATTTTGTTTTGTGGCAGTGGCAGCTGTATGTGGCTAGCATCGCCTAAAAAAGGTCCTCACACAAAGAAAATAGGTACTTTCACAAAGTCAGTCTATCACACGTTAAAAACCTCATTTTGTAGCTCCCTATGTGCAAATGCCACAAAACACGAGCTGTGAAAAACTCCAGATAAGAAACTTGTCCACATCTAGCGGGTATTACGGCTAGGTTGCTCTATCCAGATTCCTGTCATGAATAAGTGTTGAGGCAATCTGCCACTATCCACTCACTCAGGGGTTATTTCCTCTTGCTCAAAAAACTGTAGACTAGTCATCAGTATTGGTGCACATGTACTAACATCACTTTGTCTTTAAATGGCAGATACTCTTCAGTGGTGACCCATCAGCGAGCTCTGTGTGTGGTCCTGCTGTGCTGGGTGGGCTCCGTTCTGTCCTCCTTCGCCCAGTTCTTAGGCTCAGATGTCCTCAGCCACTGGGGAAGCAGTGGGGTCGGTCAGGGTACAGCTGGCCTCGAGCTGGGTGGCAACTGGACAACCTCTCTCCCCCACCTAACCCACACCCCACACTCCAAGTACCACAACGACCGCAAGGAAATCGGGAAGTTTCTTCCGTATGGTGGCTTTTTGTCAAAGTTCTACGTGGAGGACATGCGCAACTTCACCTACGCTGAGATTCACAGCAGCCACTGGGGCATGTGTTCCCCCAACACTATTATCAGTCCCCAGTTCCTAGTTTATGTCCATGGAATGACAGTGTTCATCCTACCCTTGGTTTTCCTGCTAGCCATTTACCTTGACCTGTTATGCATAAAGCCGAAAAAGACTCTTTTAAATCACGGAGACCCGCAAAAACATGACTCCGGTCTTGTGCGTTTGCTGGTCCTGTCCTTTTCTCTTTTAGTTCTGCTTTGTCTGCCAATCTACATTATCCACGCTCTCTTGCTCTTCACCCCAAGTACTCAAGTTCCTGCCTGGATGCATGCAGTTGCCTCATTCCTCTTCCAGCTGTATGGTCTCGTTCCCCAGGTCCTCTTCACTCCACCTAGGAAACAAGTGGAGGAAGGACAGCCATGCTTCCCTCCTGCTGTTCCAAACCTCCAACCTGCAGTAGCCAATTCCAGAGGAAAATCTGTCCACATGGCACTCCGTGAGGCGGTGCAAGCAGCTCCATGGTCTTCAGCCAAACACTCCCTTAAAACCAAAGTGTGTCCAGAGGTGTGATGTCTTTATCCCCCCCAAAGTTAATCATTGTTATAATCATTGTAAACAATTTTAAGAAGCTCAGAGACACCACACAATTAAAAGAGAAAGTTTTCTCCTTGTTTTTCCTTGCAGAGATATGCATGCTGTCTAAAATGTCTGAAACAAATTACTTGATGATTGAATAAATATAGAAATATTCCTGTTTGTCTTTGGCTTTTTAACAAATCAGCAACATCATGAATACACACATTATAAATTACTTGCAAATGAAAAGGCCAGTTAATTATCAGCTCCTGCACCAAATGTCAGCAAGAAAATGAAGTCTCCAGATGGTAACTACTATCCTGATCACAGATGTCTGTTTTCTTTGACTGCTCTTCCTCTGGGTCTCGTTCTAAGCTTCTTTTAAATCTCTGCTAAGCCAACCACCAGTAATCTAGACATACATGTGACAGCTTCCACTGATAACGTGGTGGTCCAGAGAGAAAGCTGCATTGCTGGGAAAACATAATTAACCTGGTTATGACACGATGTTTATGGCTTATGCTTTTGATTTAACTTGCAAATACAAGTTGATAATCTCTTGTAATCAAAACAAAAAGGAAAGATTCATCCTCTGCAAAGAACATAGGCACGAAAGCCAACATGACTTACCTTTTTCCTGATCATAGACTGTACTTTCTGTTTGTGTTTAGATTAAGCAGTTCTTGATAGCTGATCATTTCTTAGTTCTGTACAGATTTTGTGTCTGTGATGAAATCTTTTTTTTTTTTTGCTTTATCCCCCCCACTTGTCAAGCCTGCGTCTGCTCTCTTATGTGGTTAAAACATACACATATTTTGGTATTTTTTTTCAGTCACTACAAGAAAAGTCCTGTCTGAAACACATTATTGATGGACTAATCTGGTAAAGAGGTAGACAAAAAAACAAAACAACTTTCCCTCCTTTCCTGGTGCTGTTGCCGATTCGATTGTTCTGTATGCCTGAAAGCTCTCTGCTTTCTGATTACCCTAGACCTAGACACACTCAGCCACCTCAATCAATGCCTTATGCTACACCATCAATCTATACACACCTCTTTACAACACTAGGGTCACACTGCCAAACCCATACAGAAACTGAACCCAGGTTGCCTTTAAAGCCAGATAAAACTATTCACCTTGTTCGAGTTTAGGTGAAAGCTGAGGTTAGATTGAGTGTGAAAATTTCTACAACATGAAATACAACATCATAAATGGGTCATAACTGGGAAAATCTTTGATGCCAACCTGTTCCTGGGAATTCTTCAATAAAAATGTCATCAGAGGGAAGAACTGTGAGTTATTAAGTTATTGTTCTTATTACTGTCCAGATTATGGTACAATCACTGTATGTCATAAACTGAGAGGAAGACAGCGAACGGTTTTCTGTTTTTTTGCCCAAACTCTTTGTCTCATTCCTTTTATCCCATGCATATTGATTTGATAAGTATTCTCCCTGATTACAGTAATTACAGTGATTATCAGGAAACACTAAACTGTATAATGAACTGCCGATTTGATCCTAACAGCTAATAAGACCAAGCAGTATCCTAAATAGTCAGCTCTCAAGTTTCTCCAGTCAAATGAAATCATTGCTCTTCAATATAAAGTGAGAAGTTGAGTAGTGCATCGGTGTGCAGTGGTGAAGAAGGAGCTGAGCCAAAAGGCGACGCTCTCGGCTTACCAGTCGGTCTATGCTCCTACTCTCACCTATGGTCACGAGCTGTGGGTAGTGATCAAAATAATGAAATCATGGATACAAGTGGTGGAAATTAGTTTCCTCCGTAGAGTGTCCAGGATCCCCGTTAGAGATAGGGTGAGAAACTTGGTCATTTGGAGGAGCTGAGTAGAGCTGCTCCTCCTCTGCATCCAGAGGAGCCAGATGAGATGGCTTGGGAATCTGATGAAGATAACTCTTGGATGCCTCCTGGTGAGGTCTTTCAGACATGTCCCACTGTTAGTACCAAGACCCAGGAGGCGCTGGAGGGAATATGTCTCTCGACTGGCCTGGGAATGTCTTGGGACACCCCCAGACGATCTGGACAAAGTGGCCAGGGAGAGGAAGTCTGGGCTGTTTAGGCTACTGCCCCTGCAACCCAACCTGGATAACTGGAAGAACAAGGATACATGGAAGGACGTCGAGTAGTGAGTAGTTACCGCCTCACCTGGAGTAGCTATAGTGCTCTCAGTTTGGAGAATCAAGGGGGAATTTTGAGGGAAACCTGGACAAACCTTAAGGCCTCAGAGGAGCAATTTTTAGCTTTCTAAAAATATTAAACCAAATGCATTTCATAGCGTTATGAGAAAATATTTTGTTGTAGATACTGCCAGTGTATGACCTTTCCGTCAGACCGTTACAACGACTGGGTCTGCAAAACAAAGTTCATGCTTGGACATGGTGGTGCATAAAACTGTCTGTGTTTCGTGGACCACTGGTCCTACTGCAACATGGATGTATGGATGTTCTGCAGTAAAAAAACAAGAAAAGAAAAGGAAGTGACACTGAGGTAACACAGTGTTAATAATCTATCACAGCATTTGCTTGAGGGGAAATGAAATATGAGGTTTGAGTTGTTTCATATGGTGAAAATTTGCTTCTCTTGAAAAGTGTCAAAGACTAGTTATACGTCGCACAACCTCACCATAAAAGAACCAGAAAAATCGGTTTAGACACAGACGTATCTTATCTTGTAGACATTTGATGGAACAATATTCTCAGTTTTATTACTCATCGACAGTGGGTCTGATAGCAGGAGTTACCAATGCTACCTTTGCGTCATCATAAACTGAAGATATGTGTGGTGTACGCTGAATTGTTTGCCGTCTGGGGTGTCAACTCATGCTCGTAGCGTCTGGCAAGTCCATTACTTTGATTGCCGTTTGACAATCTGTCTTTATGACAGGTGACTGTGGAGCATTGCCATCGATGGACGAGAAACACATCGATCTATCACCCTGCGACCTCCAGCGGCTTTCAAATCCAGTCTTGCCCACAGATGGACATGTTGAGTACTCCTCGACAGAATCGGGTATTGATTGCGTGGAAGTTAATGGCAGAGTCATATTTTTCTGTGTGCATCTGACTCAACCCTCGTGTCACCGTTTTTTTTAACCGCTATCTGTTGTAGTGATTCATTAACCCAGCCGCAGAGCCCTCTGTTTTGTTTATTCTGAATGAGCTGCCAGTTGTAGCTGGGTCCACCGCCTTCATCGTTATGTTCCCACCTATAATTCTCCTGTTCCTGATTGATCCAGTCACATGCTCCATCTACTCTTTTCTTTTCAGGAGATTGAAAAACAAAACACACGCACGCACGCACGCACGCACGTGCACGCACACACACACACACACACACACACACACACACACACACACACACACACACACACACACACACACACACACACACACACACACACACACACACACACACACACACACACCTGCTGACACAGCAAACACATCCAAAAACCATTCTGATAAGGTTATTTTTGGATTATTTTTTTATTTTCTCGTGCTTTGCATCTTTCCCCTATAAAGAAATAGTTAGCTATATATCAACAGTGACACATGGACTCTAAAATAAACAAGAGTGAAAAACAGGAGAGAAGACGACTATAGGCACAAGAGACAAAGAGAGAGAAATACTGGGAAAGAGAGGAAAGGTAAGAGGAAAATAGTGAAAAATGACGGCAATTTCTCTACAGGAGAACCAAAACCAAACTGTGGGAAATGTACATTTCTTTAACATTTACAATTATAATAACAACAGCAATAATAATAACAGTAACAACAATCATAATTGTTCAAATAATATCAATTATTTAAAAAAAAAAATCAATAAGACCTCTGGTTTCTCATAAAGACAAATGACTTTTTTTTTTTTTTTTAAAAACTCTTTATTTTTTTCTTTAAAGATCACTGGACAGTAGTTTGTTCGGCTTTGCACCTCTATAGGCTAATATTCTGTGTTAGTATAGTCACTTCATAATGCGTTTCAATAGTAAACAGTTTTCTTATTTCTTAAAAGTTTAATTTAATTTATGTCACTGTTCTTTTTTATACAAACAAAGAGATATGTATACTTGTTCGGTCAACATGTTTACTGTATGTGTGTGTACATGTAGCTGCAAACGTGGTGGCATTCAGAAAAACATCCATCCGTTTCGTTTTCTCGTTCCCTCCTCCTGCTATCGCTCCACTTGCCCTTCTTACTGAGACTTTTAAACCTTTTTTTATCCTCGTAATGACATTTTAAAATAATTATGCTTCTCTTTAATGGTCTTTAATGTAAGTCATATTCTGTTCTTCTTTCACAAGAACACAGCCCAGCACTAATCCTTTCATTATTAGGAGCCAACAAAGGAGGAGCGATAGAGGAGGACAGACAGAGAGAAAGAGAGATATAAGAAAGAGGAGAGAGGATGGTAACAGGTGTAAGACAGGTGATGTTGAGAGCAGAAGAGGAGAACAGAGAACCGCGTTTCCTTTACTGATGCAGGGAGAGGAGAAAAAAAAAACCATCACTTGAAGTTACTTTTCTCTTTGAACTAATTGGCAAGCCACCCAGAAAGAAAAGAAAATTAGTGTTTAGATGATGTATGGACACTTCCTGGGACTGGGTTTTACACAAAGCACTGTTTTGTATAACTGTATATGAATTGTACTATGTGCACAAAATGCTTTGGCAATTAGCAAAACTTCAGGTTTCTTCCATTGAGCACTCGTCACTGAGCACGGCTTAAATTTCCCTCTCCCCTTTGTCCAACCTCTCTCATCGCACAGCGCCTCTGCAGTTAAAGACTGCGCCTTTGTGAATGGATTCTTCTATTCTCCAGGCAGGAAATTACGGCAGTCATCTCCGTCTAATTCTCATTCCCCTTTGGCTGCTGCACAGGTAAAGTGGCGCTTTTCTCTGTGTCGTCCTCTTCCCTCTCGATCAAAATAATGGCATCATTTTGTTTTTGTCTACATTCACTTTACTCCTTCTGCACTCTCCCACCCTCCCTCTGCTTTCCCCAGTGTCTTCGACTTATAATATATGGCACAGTCGTTAATGTCGGGTGGGTCTTGAGGCGCCCTCTCTCTCCGTCTGTATCTTGGGTTATGTGAAAGTGCATGGATGATATGGAGTGGGATCGATTGGTTGTGTGCAGTATTTGTATACAGTCGCTTTCAGAAAGGCCGCCTGTTATGGCGCATTGTATAGAAGTGTTTGTGTATGTGTGTGTGTGTGTGTGTGTACTTTATATAAGGGGGGAGAGAGGATAGGAAGGGGCAGGGGTATGAGGTCAGAATAGAAGGGTTTAGGAAAGGAGAAGGGCTACAGTAGGTATTCCTTCTTGCCCTGGCTGGCGTCGTTCCCATTGAGGAAGGCCTCCTGCACCTCGCCATGTTCATCCAACCCGCTGGCCTCATGAGTAAGATAGGAACCTGTATGAAAAGATTAAGATAGAGAGCAGAGACAGAGAGAGAGACAGAGAGAGAGAGAGACAAAACAAGAGGGAGATAGTAGGGGGAAGGTTAGGTGGCGAAGCGTAATGATCATTGCAGTGCCATGCAGCATTATACCAGTCAGTGCTGATATTATTTTATTCCATACCTATGACTGATTAATCCATTAGTTAACTGATTAGGTCAATACCAGGCAAGAATAGGCTCTCGTGTACGGTATGAACCTACCAGCAGACATTAGAGGTGGAGGATGGATGCATGAATAGAAAGGTCATAAAAGGAGGAGGAATGAGAAGAGGGAAAACAAAAGATAGTAAAGAATAAAAGACAAAAGGGAAGAGAAAATGGCACAAAAGTTTGAAGGAAGTTTCAGGTGCGAGAGAACAATGGTACGTTTACATTACCCAGAAAATCCATCAAATTCATTTTTGAACAGCCTTGGAGTTCAGTTATTAATGAGTCTGTGTTGTGCAGGCTATACAGAGCAAGAGCTGTTCAAGTCTTCCTCCGTCAGGAGTGTCCTTTCACTCCAGCGGTGAATGACGCTCTTGTACCACAGAGGTTGAGTGACATGCTGACAGTCAATGGACCAAAGACAAAGCCTTATTGGCCCCGTCTCAGCACTGATTGGTTGTAAGGGTTCTTATTCCGGGCTGATTGGTGGTCAAGTCATGCTGAAAGTTGACTGATGGCTTGTCTAGCCAAAGGGTGAGTTACCCTGGATGGAGTCTGCTACACTATTCCCATATTATTTATTGGCAGCTGCACTGCATTGTGTAAGCCTGCCAATAAGGGGGGCACTTAGAAAAATAGGGAATGCAGGGAGGCTGTTTCTGATCCATTGATACACTAACATATAATCTTAAAGCACTGGGACCACACCTATGTTTCCCGCCCTGCCTTTTCTCATTGACTAACCTGGCCAAGAAGGTTTATCACGGACAGTGTCCTGTCAGAGAGGAGCAAGCTATCCAGACCGTTTTTTTTCTGACAATTTTAGACCTTCGTTTAAAAGATTATTAACCAAGAATCTCGGTATAACTGGCCATCAAGGTGAAATCATGCCAGAAAGTGCAGAACAGTGCCACGGCAAAAGTAATAAAATACCTTGATTATCAATTTCTACCGGTGAAAGAACATTTTGTTTTACTTGGCGTGTGAACTCGAGGGTGTGCCTGTGCATTACCTTTCTGCCGGACAGAGCACCAGATGGTGACAATGAGGATGCAGATGACAGTGAAAACCAGCAGGGCCAGGACGCCACCTATCACCGTATAAGGTACTGCACTCTGAGTCTCGACTACTGCACCAGGATCTGAGAAAGGACAAGCAAGACAAACAGCACATCAGTAGAGTGTGGGGTTTTAAAAAAGAGGGAATATGGAGATAAAGGGGGAAAAAAAGGAACGCAGGCAAAGAAATTGAGACAAATAAAAGAGCGGATCAAAAATAAAAGCAGGAGAGATAAAGGAGAGACAAAGAAGGCACATTAAAAGCTTCAGCCTGGGAGGGAATACAAGGAGTGAGACATGAAAAAAGAGAATTCAATATCTTCCAACAAACTTGCATTATCACCTTTCCTCACCCCCACTAAACAGAAATCCAGACAGCCTGAATGAGTGAGAAAAGGTGGAAAATGATAGGAGTAAATAAAGAAATAAGGATGCCAGTCTCTGTAAAGACACTCTATCCAACAGCTGTCAAGGGAGCGGCACATTTTGAATAAGTGTGTTTATACTCTATGTGGAGCAACCTTCAGAAACAGATCAGGACAAAAATGAATAAAGAGAGATAGAAAGCCGGAAACAGTGAATTAAATTATGTGACAATTTGTTTAGATTGCAGTTGTGAAAAGCAATCATTCAAACCACACCTTGTAACAAGTTTGCATACTTTTAAAGGACAAAAGAAAAACACTGAAAAAAAGCAACTAATTTCAATGTTAGTCGTGCATTATAGACTATATCTGTCTACAGATGCAACAAAAAGGTGCCCTTCTCCGACTCATGGGAGGCTGAATAGGCTGTTATCACTAATAAGTAATATGAAAAAAAAAATCAATCAGTATTTGAAGTTCGCGAGCTGCCTCAGGCCATTATTTTTCATGCACCTACACTGTCATCCTTTTGGTTTATATTCTCCATTTTCTGCCGCAGTTGGTTAACTTTCAACAACAAAATTAGCTTTCTTGGCTCTTCCAGTGTTCTGGGATATTTACTCAGCTTTCCTCTCGCCTTTGTTGTGCTCTTTCCGTTCTCAGTGGCTGTTTGGTTAGATTTAGGCAACAAAACTACTTGAATGGGAAAATATTGTTAAGACACTGAACCTTATGTACGTATGAGTGCGGCAGTTGAATTTTTTTCCCCCACACAGCTATATTATCTGTGCTTATAACTTTTTAGAATAGAAGGATGGAAAAGAAAGTAGAAAGTAGAAAGTGAACAGTATCTCTAGGCCATATTTAAAGACAAGATCACCGTTAAGGCCTACAACATTCAATTAGTCTACAGAGACAAAAGTGAGCCTTGAGAAATTGTGATATTCATGACTGAGTCAAAAAAGCAGAAGCAACTGTCAGCTTAACTGCTGGTTGCAAAAAAAGAAGTGTCTGTGCAGGCATTTTTACCGCATGTGTGTACAATTTCAACAAGCACGGCTGGCTGTCAAGAGCAAAACCAGTATGCAAGACAACAAAGTCCAAAAAAAAACAACAAAAAAAACTGTTGTTCAAGTATGAATAACAATAATATGTGTTGAAAAATACAAGTTATTGGAGTCGAGACTCAAAGAGCATCTAAGTTGCTGACAATCACATAAGCCTTTTGATCGAAGGCTGTTGTATAAGAGCTGGTAATCCTAATAGAAGGCAAGGACATTGAGTTATTGATGCAGCTCTTGGACCTTGAGACGGCAGAATTAAAACATGAATCATTAATATGGTGCTAACACGTAGAGATCGGCGACGAAAGAAAGAATGATGGAGGAGCGGGAAGAAGAGCAGGGTTCACACTTAAAGACACTTCATTCTCGTGAGTGTATTTCTTGGACGGTCACCAAGCACTGTGACAAGGTGATTAATTGCGAGATCATGTATTGACATACGTGTGTATTATTTAAATGAATATTGGCGCGTTTGCAGTTACATGATGCATGGGATCCAAATGCATTAAGATAGAGCAGTTAGCCAAGGCAATATCTCACAGGAGAAGAAAAAGTAAGCACTCAAGCGCTCTACCTTTCCCTCTTGTCAACCTGTTCTTAATCTTCTGCAGCCGCGAGCTTCTCCTAAAATTGACTGGCAGTATTAAAAATTGTGTTAATTCTCCTAGAAGCCCAATGGATGACGCATCGACATCGACAAAACATCCAAGTGTTTACGCTGCAGCTTTTCTCAAGACTCTTTATTGCATGGGCCCGCATGCCCAGCAGGTGAACAACCTTTACCTGCCAAGAATGATGTCAGAACGAGTGACAGAACAAGAGGGATGCTCGTGCTCCTTTTGACTCACCTCAACTTTTTAGTAAGAGAGGAAAGTGACGAGGTAAGGGTGTCGAAAGAAAGAGGAGAGCACAGTGAGCATGTGTTGTGTGACCGCATATGAGCTAAATACAGTATGTTCTTTAGATGTAAAGAGAGTAAAAGCTGTGAAAAAGAACATATTTACACATCCAGGATAGCAGAGCAGTGCTGAGCAACTTCTTACATAGTTGCAGTGAAGCAATATTTTGGGAAAAATGAACAGACGGCCACCTGGATTCCCTGATTTGGCAGTCTGTGTGTCCTTCTCTACATGTGTGTATGTGTAGATAAATATATTTCCATTGCACCATCGGAGCACTCCAGAGGACAATGTTAGCCCTTAAGCTCCTCATGCAGATTCATTAACAGTATCCACAAAGCACCAGGAGACCAGGGATAGACCAGACACACACACACATCCACCCACCCACACACACCCGCACACATTCTTACATACACTGCTGACTGGCTGATAGGTGTTGGGAGGCGAGCATCAAACATCCAGCTACGAGAAACAAGGAAGGTGCAGGGTACTCGAGCATATGCAGGCATGTATACACATGTAGATGCATGGAAAAGGAAGGTCACGGCAGAAAAAATGTGTGCATGTGTGCGTGTGCTTGCATGTGTTTGTGCATGCGTGTGCATGTGGGTGTGAACAAGGTGGCTTCAATTAAGCCATCAAATAAGCTGGGAAATAGAAGGCAGCAAAGGAGGACAGGAGAGAGGATGAGGAGAGGGATGGAGAGTCGAGGGGCTGTGACCTGCAAGAGACAGGCCAGGAGGGAAGAACACGGAGGAAGTTCAGGTCATGACTGTGTTGAGGCTGTGTTTCTTTTTTTTTTTTTTTTTTTGTCATCTTTGCTACGACAAGTAACAGCTATTCCTTTACGCGCTTATAGTTTATAGATCAGAGCCGGCCTTAGAGAACGATCCTTCGTTATCATTAATACTGAAACCTAAAAAAAAACAAAAACTATAGTTGTTTAAACAAATGTACTTATTTAATTTACTATTTTTAAAGACACATTAACAAATGGCAAAATATATGAATGAGTTAATTTATTAAAATGTCATTATTTTTATTCTCTCCTTTCTGGAAACAGTAATAAAAACAGTTGCTTGCATGTGGGTTATTAAATGTGACAGCAGGCAAAGTACGCTGCGCTTTCAGTTAACTAAACTTCAGTTTGTTTATTTCAAACTTTAAACTACAATGGCAATAGGGTAACACTGAAAATATCTTTTTGAATATTTGACTTGAATAAATGTGAATAAAGTAAATAAACTAGCTACAACCATGTTTACTAAAAAAAATAAATGAAAAAAAATCCGTTCAATTTGAACCTGAAAAGGACTGGGAGATTTGCAAACCAGTCAAATCTTATTTTTAATTAAAAACTGATACCATTTATAAATTTTTTTGTTTGCTTTTTGGAAACACGGATGTAGATCACTAAGCACAGTGCAACTGCGAATATCGTCTTCTTGGACACAACAGTAAAACTAAGACAAAGCATTTAGTCACGTGACCCATTGGTTTCGGAAGACCGGCTTTGAAACACGATTTTCTTCGTACGGGCCGCAGCCATGTTGCTCCGGAGGCGACGTGTACACACCTACCCTGTATGTCAATCAAAGTTAGCTTTGCAACCAGCTCCCTGGTCGAACGCTGCTCAAATATCTGCAGAGGTGACGTCAGACATTTACAGTGGGATATACAGTTTAACATGTCAACTCGATGAGAGTTGTCATGGGCGTGAACTCAACCGACTGAGACCAAAACAGTATTTTGAACCCAGCTGTAAAAGTTGACATTTTTACAGGGCAGTCAACGGTGATTGACTCGCTTCTGGAGCCTCTAGCGGCCAGTTGAGGAACTGCAACGAAACTCAGCTTCAGGCTCAACCTGGAGGTTAGATGGTTGGCTTGTGTTTCACAGTCTGCCTTGTTAGTTAGAAGACACAGAATGAAAATGTGTGTGTTCCTGTGTGTGTGTGTGTGTGTGTGTGTGTGTGTGTGTGTGTGTGTGTGTGTGTGTGTGTTACCTTCTGGGTCCATTCCGAAGATGACTGATGTGAGGTTTGGAGTGATGGGATGGGAGGTGGTTGGTTGGGTAGGAGGAGTGGGAAGGACCATGGTAGTAGGAGTGGGAGGGACCGGGGTAGTGACTGACACATTATCTACAGACAGACAAGGGATGGGATGGGATGACACATATACATACACAAATACTACAGTCTACAGCATGCAGGGACATTTAAACACAGGTGTTGCAGGGTTTAAACGTGAAGTCAAGATCACACATTAAACACAACACAAGCTACTACTGGTGAAAAGTTACTGAATCAATTATTATTGTTATTATTGGATTATCTTTTGTCACTGTACAGGAGTTTGAAAGGCAGCTCGTAACAGTTAAGTTTTAAGAAAGAACCAAAAATTAGGAGAGCTTAATATTCAATAAAAACCTGTGTGTATGGGCACACACACACACACACACACACACACACACACACACACACACTAGGCAATCCATACAGTACCCAAGCAGGAACAACACGTTTTTTGTTTTTACCATTGTGGGTGCTCCATTCCACGCTCAAACATGGTAAAACTCGCAGGCCTCCGAGAAGAAGTGTGCCTGGGAACGTTACTATTGCACATGTACTGTACATGGAATAGGGGTGTGCATGTAACGCATGCATGACAGATATGACAGTTTCTTATGACAATCATTTAATAACATAGTGGCATAATCGAGAAATTGTAAATTGTTATAGGGATGTGACTGACCAGAAAAACAAAACAAAAAAAATGCCACAAACTCAGAGGTGTTGTCTGTCTGGGACAGTGTTCGCCTCAAGTAAACAAACACACACCTACTGTAGCGATGTGTTGATGTATGCACAAGCAGCACTTTAGGCTTCTTCACATATGACCAAATAATCTGTCTTTTTCTTTACATTGGAATTTATTTTAAATGCTCACATGTGGTAAGGACTCCGGTACATGATTCAAGATGTTTACAATGAATGAAGACATATTCTAAAGCAAGCGGTGTTACTAATTAACCTAGAAGATTGACATTTATCTACAAGGAAACTGCAATATATTGGGACTCATTCACTATCATTGAGGCATTTTCTATTGCACAATGGCAGGAGAGAAAGACTGACAGATCCATCCCCACTGGAACACTGCCATGCAGGGACTGTCTCATTCAATGATGAACAATTGCTTGGATCTTGAGTGGCAAAGACACAATAGTGGGTACAGAGGTAGAAAGAGACAAGTTCATGCTGCTGTTTAAGACGAAAATAATGGTTGACAACAACTAAGAAGGAAATCAAGATGTAAGTGTAAATGTGCGTGCCTGCTTGCATCAGCATCCTTCAGAGTGAAAAATCCAACTTCATCAACCATTCTTGAAAAAGCTGAAATATGCAAGGCAGATTATGATTTCAAAGTCTGGAGAACACACACACACACACACACACACACACACACACACACACACACACACACACACACACACACATACACACACACACAGAGCTCATTCTGATATACAGGCAATTGTAATCTTGTGCGCTCATATACACCTCTTCAGAGCACATGTGCTTACATGCAATTGCATAATTGCCTACACACATACACACACATGCACCTATGCACACATGCGCGCACACACACACACACACACACACACACACACACACACACACACACACACACTGGCCTTTCTACTGAAGAGTAATTTATTAGTAAGTATTCCTCTGTCTCTTCTCCCCCTTTCTCCCACTGGCCCTGAGATCATCAATCTCTTTTTGCACTCTTCTTATGTCAGCACTATACTTCGCTCTCCTTTTTTTTTTTCTCTTTCCTCAAGGCCAGCTCATGTCTTCTTCTCAGTGAAAGAAACGTACATGATGCATTTTTGTGAAAGAAAAAAGAGCGACAAAGAAACAAAAAGGGAGAAAAGACCAAATTGAGATAAAAAGCAAATACATTTTATGAGTTAATACACAAAACTCTTTATTTCTGCGTGTGCATGTTGCTGTCATTTCAACCTCATGGCAGAAGATTAATAGCTGGGGTCTCAGCTCTAATTAACTGGATAATGATTAATTTCTGACCAAAAACTGTTTTTCTCCCCCCTCACAGCTTTCAAATTTCTTATCTATTTTCTGGCATATTCTACGTTCCTTTTCTTCATCAACCATTCTGCACTGCCTCATTTGCATCCTGAACCTTTTCTATCCTTCATTTGGCTGCTTTACTAGTTTCTTTCCTCTGCGACTATGTTCCCTCTCCGCCTCTCTTCAGCTTAATTAAGGAGAATGCCATACAGCTGTCACTCTCCTGGCCGATAGCGTCCTTTTTTCCTCACATCATATTGTTATTCATTAACACTATATGGCTGCCAGTCAGGCGCGCAGCCCGTGTTATTTTGAGGGATGGATGAGGTGGCACTCGCGATAATGACGTTTCTGCTTGTATCTCATTCTCGCAGTGGTACGCGTGAGGACAGTGCATCACCACTTAGGATTCTTTTAAAATGTTCAGATTTTCTTACGCCAGAGGCCTGCCCAAAGCAGCGGTCATCCATCCATCACTGCTCTGAATGGCGGTCCACTGCGAAGCGCATGAAAGCCATCACTATTCACCTGAAGACCCATTCAGACGTAGTCAGGTGTCAGGTGCATCATCAAGTGTGAAGGAAAACAGGACTGACAGCGAAGTTGAGTCTGAGTTACGTCAATCTAGCTTTTTCTGTCACCAGCCTCAGACCTTTCTACATTTATGTTCTTTCAAAAGTCTTACTTCGTTAAAGGGAAGTCTGATTTTTCTCCTTCCAATCATCCTGACGGCTCATTACAACAACCGAGGAGACACAGGCCAATCCTTGGTCACCTTATATCTGTCATTATCTCTCTACCTACTCACAGTATCAATGCAACTTTTTCTCAGTGCTCTTTGTCTTTAATAAAGCTACTAATACAATAGAAAAATAAATGCACAGGCTCATACATCCTTATAGACACACTCAAAGTGTAGTACACGTAAAACCAAAAATTCTTATCTTTTTATCTCATCCTGTCTCGCTGTGTCTTTCCCTCTCCATTTCCAACATTCTACAAGTCAATCCTAATGGGTTTTATTGGCTTGGTGATTTGTCTGAGTGGAGCAGCACAGTTGAGTTACATCAGTGAGCCCGCTGGGCTTTCAACAGACAATCAACCACATTCTCTTTCTGGTCACACGCATATGCACCTTTGTGTATACGCATAAAAAAAGTAAATCCAATTTCCACTCGACAATGGAGGCAGAGAGATGAAACCTGGTGCTCAACCACATTTTTATTTTTTTTTTTTAATTATGTTTTAACATGTAAAAGCTTGGGACTGAAAGAGGATGTTTCTTTTTCCTCCAGAACTGATAAGAAATATCAGTGTATTTAAAGAATTTGTACAACATGCCTATCCAATCAGAAACACCTTCCACCTCTCCGTTTTTCCCACCCTTGCCAGCATTAGTTCAGTTTCTCTATGTGAAGTGACAAATCACTGGTCACCTGCAAAACAACTTGCTTCTGTGTTTGTGCTCAGTGTACAAACTCTGATTATAAATAACTGTTGCAGGTGGATGATGGACACAAAATGAGGTGGATAAATGAGTTTTCCCTGAACCTGGAATAAAACAGCTTATTTCATGCTGACTCATCTACGATTTTGCCAGCGCTTCCTCCTCCAGTGTATTCTGGGATTCCCTCTGGGAGGGCTGGGAGCCAACTAACTGAACTCATGTTTATCTGACAAGCTGTGTTAAAACTCAACTTTAACCTGCATCTAACCTCAACTGTCCTTCACCTCTTCATTTTCATCCACCTATTACACCTTCCCACTCGCGCTTCTTCCTCACTCGCTCCTCCAATTCATGCTTCTCCAAGGCCTCTTTATTTATATTTTCCTCGCAAAGCTAGGACTCCTTCAAGTCAAGAGACTGAAGTGCCGATGGACCAAGACTGGGGGGGGGGGAAATCGGTGACAAGGTGAGATGATTGTGAATTGAGTTAACCCTTTACAGGGTAAGTGACCGTATTTGGTCACTTCAGTAGAACTGCGGTCTATGGTCGTTGCAAAAAACGGTACAAAGTTAATAGAGGTCAATAATCCTCAAGAGATGAAATTTTGAAATTTCAAGTATTTCAATGACTGCCCTATAAAGGGTTAAGGAAGAAATACAAGACAACAGGTGCAGAAGAGGCGACTGTGTTGAACCGTGGGTACTTATGGAAGGAACTAGTGAGGAGGAAAAAAAAAAAGGAAAAACTGAAAGTTGAAATAGTTCAGATTGACACAGAAAATAACTTCAAAGAAAGTGCAAAGGAAAAGCTCAAGATGAGAACCAGCAGAATACAACTCAGTCTTTGGTTTTTGTCACAAAAGTAATAACAAGTAAAGACCTTCACCGCGAAATGAGATCTTCACAACCTAAAAGAAAGAAAGAAAGTAAAAAAAAAACAAACAATAATATCTAACAATGTGATTATTGGATTGAAAAAAATAAGACACACTCTGGGTAAATGATGACGTTATGAATCATATCATCACATATTACTGCATGAAATGATATTTATTTTCCATATTGACTGATGAGCTTCGTTTAATTTTCAGAATCATGTCACTGACACCTTGTGAAATCACCCATGGTGGATTATTTGCACTGACAGCGATGTATAAGTCACCTGCAATTCATAGCGACGTAGTGTTTACAAAGACACACGCACCCTGACAACACTGTAGCCTGGATATAAGGCGATCTTTCCTCATATCTGAAGAAAGAAATAACATTCTGTTGGCCTGATTATCACATTTGCGTCCAGAGTGGCTTTCAATTGTTTGCCAGTTAGTATTATGGATCCACTAACAACACTGATTTCTTTGAGATATGGTTCAGAACAAAGTGGCCGCTGGGTGAGTATATGCTTTTTGAAGTGCAGCAAACCACCGCTGATCAAAGGCTACAGCAAGAAGGTTCAGGAGTGAATTGCTGGAAATGTGCAGTGCGGAGAGCTTATGTTGATTGTATGGATGTCTGGTTTTCACTTCAAGTTCTCTTTTTAAAAAAAGAAGAGACACTAAGAAAATAAAACAGATCATATTGATAAATTGTAGATGCAAAGCTCAAAATAGATGAGGAAAAAAGAAAAGAAAGCAGAAAAAAGACTATATAGATTGAGATTAAATGATGGTGGAGCTGATGAAGGCGTGTTGAGAATGTGTGCAGAGGTGCGTGTCCAGGAGATCTTCAACTTCCTCTTCTATTGGACCTTCTCCAACATTTCTGGGGAGACTGGGGGTGCTGACTCTAAATGGGCCAAGTTCTAGACCTTCATTGCTGATGTGGATCTGTGTTTCTGCAGGAATTAGGTGTTTGGTGATTGCGTGTGAGGGCAACCACAAAGCTGATGGAGAACAGAGGAAATGAAAGGAGTCGCACCGCTGAAGAACAACTCCTGCTCAGCTGGGTTGGGTTCAGGCACCACGGAGGCAGGCGGCATGTACCAGGAGGCCAAGTGAAACAGGACTTGGTACAGCTGAAGGAACGAAAACTCAAATGTAGGGAGATTTGGTAGGAATATAGAACATGACTTTTACAGTTAGCTGCGAAGAGATTCTGGAAAACTGTCAGAAGACACAGGAAGAAAGGCAAGTGGTGCTTTACCAACACTTTTCTTTTTTGCAAGGACGGCGTTCCTTTGACCTGAGCTGCTGGTACGAGGAAGTGATGGGAAGTGATGGGAGCCCCTTATTACTGGGATTGAGACTGACAGGAGGGCCAGGTCCGAAGTTAGATGATACTCTGAATGTTGGGTCGTCTCGGGTTGGCGTTCATCATTTGTTACATTAGCAAAACCAGTTCACAAGCCCCCATTTTGGTTTGTTTCCATCCACTCTAGGCCAGAAGGTTACCATAGCAACAATGCTGATTAGGGAATATTAGCCAAGACACACAGCTCAGCTCTGATTACTTGTATACTGTAAAATGTAAACGGTCAGTCAAGAAGATCAGATTCTGACCAGATATTGTCAAAGCTGGATTTGCACTGGCAGTGTGAACAGAGACTTTGTGCCAGAGGGTAGGAAAGAAAAACTGAGAGTCAAACCTTAAATACAAGTGGAAATATGTGAGGAAAAGTGTTAATCAAAGGATCGGCTGTTTACTAAGAAACTGTGAGTTTCCAAAATAGTTTGCATGCGTTTTGTGTTTCTGTTGCTTTGAGAAGTGCTTCAGAAATACAAGATGTTGGCCCTTTCTTAAGGGCCTTACAGTAAAACAGGATTTGGTTTGCATTGCATTGTTTTACAACGCTGGTCTTTGTCACTGGACAGAATTTCTAGATGCAGCTAGAGGTTGGAAGGTTTCAAATTGGAGTGTACCGGGGCAGTGTCTGTGGTGAAACTGATAGTGTGGAGATCTGTCATGGTGAAGAGAGAACAGAGCTGAAAGGCAAAGCTGTCAATTAACATATTAATCTATGTTCCAGCCCTCACCTGTGGCCACAAGCTGTGGGCAGTGACAGAAAGAATCAAAGTGCAAATATAGGTGTCAGAAATGAGCTTCCTTTGAAGGGTGGCAGGGTTCACTATTAAGATAGAGGGATGACTCCAGTCATTCAGGAGGAATTAAGTGTTGAGTCTCTGGATGGATGGATGGATGGATGGATGGATGGATGGATGGATGGATGATTAAAACAAAACTGTAAAAGAGAGAGCTGAGAAGGAGGGAAAAAGCAAAAAAATAATTCTACAAAAGATCAAGGCTTGACATGACTAACCTTTTAGGACAGATGGAAACAGAGACAGAAAGAGAAAGATGGTTTGAAAGAGTGAGAGAAGGAAAAAAAAGACAGCAAAGTTAGTGGGAGAAGATGTCACCTTTCATCCAGGCTCTGCAACAACCCTTGAACATTGTGGAAAACTATAATTATGTGTATTCTTGTAAGCTTTTTTCCCCAAACATGTGCATAGTATACACATGTGCAAGTGAAAGGTACAGTTGGAGTGATGGACAGATAAGGGGGTGCTAAGTAAAAGCAGCATAAAATTGTTATTTAATTTCCCACGTCTGCATTCCCTTTATTCTCTCCTCTGCTTCTGATCTCCAAATGCATTGCTAAATGCAATTAAAGGAACTTCCACAAGGAGGGTGGGGCTGTAGATCAAAAGGCAGAACTTGCTGAGTTACAGTAGTATTCATGCAATTAGGCTCATCTATAAACATACGGCAATGAAATCCAGCGTCTAATAATGAGCTTACTTTGAAATATATCCTCACTGATGTTTTCATTAAAAAAACTCCTGTTTTGTCTTTATTCAAGTGCAAGTCTTCTAACTTGTATCATGTGGGATTAACATTAACACATATCAAAACCCGTCTTTCAAATGCAACTTAAACTCAGAAAGAAACTTGGCCAATTCGTTGCAGTTCCTGAAAAGTATTGATTCAAGATTTCCACACGATGCTGACGGCTGCAATATGTTCTTCTCTGAGCTGTGGCGTCGAAGTCAGACTGAGTCAACCATCGATGACAAACCCAGCCACCACCGGTGAATCTAGGTGCGGTAGATGACGAAAGACTTCTCTCCAGATCTTTTCATACCCTGATACTTCTGCTACAACAAACAAACAAACAAACATTCCCCTGAGATCTAAATGTAACAGATGTTACAACTGCTTTTTCCTAAACTGCAACAGATTCTACAGATTCTGCAATGAGTATTAATTATACTTCTCATCAGTTTCTGTATTTGTTTCCCGTGTGTCAGCTGGCCTCTTAAAAAGAGGAAGAAGGGAAAAAAAAACAAAAACAAAAAAAAAAAAACAAGCATCCATCTGTTGCAGAGGGACGGAGCCTATCACAGAGTCAGAGTACACCCTGGACAGGTCACCGGACCACAGCAGGGTCAGCATGAAGAAGCAGACAGCCGTCCACGCTCATGCCTACTGCCAAATTAGAATCAATTATCAGTCTAGCATGCCAGTTTTTTGGACTGTGGGAACACATGGGAACGCTTGGACACAACCCACTCAGCCACATGAAGAATATTCACATACTTGACGCAGAAATGCATTTGTCCACGAACCTCCTTTTGGTTTTGCCTGCGAAAAGCATTCAGCTGTCAAAACATTTTAAATCTTTATTAATTGCGCTCAGAGAATTAAGTCATTCCTAATCCCCGGGGGCCATGATTGGATCCCAGCAGAAATAATGAACAGATTATTTACAAAAGATAGTCTGAAAAATAATACTTGTGACTATCATTGAGCACTGTCGTCACGGCAATCTAATCCTCAGATGGAATCAATATTGTTATTGAATCAATTGAGCAGAAGGTTTGGCAAAGGTGTCCTCTGTGTCTGACTAAAAAAAAAACAAAAAAACAAATAAACAAACCAAAAAAAAAAAAAAGGGAAAAAAATCAATTAAGCTGAATGGCAGAAGAAACTTGCTTATGGATTCCATGGCTCTGTTGCTTGGTGACAGAAGAGCCAGACTCCAAAGACACTGGAAAGATGAAAGAATCAATAAAATCTAAAAACCCACTCAAAAAATATCAAAAGAGATGGAACAAAGAGAGCTGTGAACATAACATTATCCAAAACAATTAGCAATGGTTTGCTAAGAGTACAACGTTTGTAATTGAGAGATATGGAGATGGAAAAGAAATAAAACTGTAAAATCCGTGAGGTAAAGTTCGTGTTGGTGTACTCACCATACACCAACAAGGTGTAATGATCAGCAGCACGTCCATAATTGTTCTGGGCTTGACACAAGTATGTCCCGTTGTGTGATTGGCTGAGACGGGAGATCTGAAGAGTGGAGCCAGAAAACTCCGCCCTCTCAGGTAAGGTGTCATTGATCTTGGACCAAAGAATATCTCTGGGCCTGGGTGGAAAGAAAAAGTGAGAATATAAAGACCGATGACGACGAAACAAATCAAACAAACAATCAAACAGTCAGTCAATCCTCGAATGGGGAAGAAAAAACACGACAGTTGTTGATACTTCATCAATTTAATTAATTTAAGGAAGGTGTTTTGAGGTGTAAGAAAAAGTACTTTTGCTTTTTTATTTTATTTTTTAAAATGCTTTAACAGTTAAAACTGTTATCTGTAATGAATTACATTTACATCTAGTTAAATTGTAATATTGAGCTATTTAATTTTACAAGTTTAAAGGGATATCTACAACCAAAGCAAATGGTTATGTAACAGTTACATCCCAGTGATGATTTGCTGACGAGAGTATAAACCCCTCAAACTCACTACGGGAACAGAATTTGCTGTTAATGAGTTTGTGTAGGTGCTTAGGAAACTGTGTTGTTTAAACACAATTTGAGGCAAAAAAAAAAAAAAAAAAGTATAATATGTATAATTATAGTCTTAAACATGTTGCATAAGACCTGATATGCCAAGTGATTTTAAAGATGATAAAGTGAAAGGAGAAATAATCAACTGAAGCACAGACTCTTGGTGGTGCTAGAAAAGGATGGCTGACGAAGGAGGGTAAAGAAGCCCATAGGATAAGGCTGACATGAGAAGACAGGATGAGAGGCGCCTGGAGAAGAAGCCAATGGCAACAGGGTTATGCTTTCTGAAAAATAATGAGGAGATGGATGGTCAAAGGGCAGCAATGGTGAAAAACAGTTGGCAGGAGGGAGGGAAGGGTGGATGAGAGAGAAATAGGGTGTCAGGTGTTAAAGGCAGAAAAAAAGACAAATGCAGGAGGAAAGAGAGATAGAAAAGGTGTGTTTGTACAGAGGGAGGGAGCGAGAGAGAGAAAAGTGGAGATGATGCAGTGGAAGATGAAGGACAAGGCAGACAAAATGAATTGGTCATGAAAGATGGGCAGGGAGAGGAGACAGAAGGTGCGTGGATTACATAGACTTCCTGGGGAAGAAATGTGTGTGTGTGTGTGTCTGGCAGGGTGTCATGGCTCATGCCACACTGGCCAGATTACAGTCCGGACTCATCTGGGTTCTAATCCCTCAGCAAGTTCAATTAAACCTCTCTCTTGCATGCACACGCCATCGCACACCCCAGTACAAACTAAATCCTCCCATGTTCTTCTCCTGCTAAGCTCGCATAGATATACACTTTTCAGCCCACATGCCATCATCTATTGCAAAGATAACGCAAATAAGCAGGTAATCAAGCAAAATGACATGGATCACCCTCATCTTCTGAACTAATTGCAGCCAAACAATGAGCGTCCCCCTTCACCGCGAGGAAATGGCATATAATTGGTCGTTAATGCTAAACAGGCGGTTAACGGGGCCAGGGTGAGAACGTGAGGGTGACAAGAGTAATCTGTGTGTGTGTGTGCATTTGTGTGTGTTGCATTTGTGTGTGCAGTCCAGCGTGAAATGAGGGTCAGAGTCCTGAGCTGTCTGTGGTCCCATCTCTTTCTGTCCCCCTAACACACACTCACCAACATCCACATGTACACACAATGTTCCCAATCAGCTGTTACAAAGCTTTAGTGAAGCTATAGCAAATAGGCTTCTTGGCCAGTCATCTCTGCGGGATTTACCTAAAGTCATCAGGTACAAACACACATGAACACTGCGAACATGCGTGAAACTTTGCTGTGGAGCTTTAGTGGACCTTCCTCCCACAACAGACGGAGCATCCAGGGAAGGGTTTAAGAGCTTAGGGCCCAACACCCATTTGGAAAGCACACAAAGAAATGAAAATGAGGTGAAAACAAACTTTGTTTGAAAGCTGTTTTTTTTTTTGTTTTTGTTTTTTTTTTTTACAGCTGTTGATTGCTCCATGAGTTTAGCATATCTTATACACACTCATGTATAGTGTCCATATTTATACAAACTTCCTCATAGGCGCTTATATTGTCTGAGTATCCTCCTCCAGCCTTTTCTTTGTCCGTCATGTAATAAAATATGGATCAAGTGGGGTTTTTTTTGTTGTTTTAATCTATCTGTCAACCATTAAATGTCAAGTGATTCAACAACTTTCTTCTCGTTATCTTTTCTTTTTGTTAATCAAACTTCTCTTTCACATGCTTTGTACGCATTCAACTTTGAATTTCTGTTCCACACTGTATATATGCAAAATATTTCAATCTTCATCACCAAAAAGTCTTTTCAAAGCAGATTTAGGAAGGGGAAAAAAAAAAAAAGATTAGATTTAAGGCTTGTGTTTAGACTGGGCTGCTTACAGTGTGTACGGATAGAAAATGTGTGGAGGGTTTAGAGAGAAAAATGGGACGATAATAAACCCTTACTGTTGCACACGGTAAGGCAGATTTGCACAAAGAACAGTACAAAATTACATCCAAGAACGTATTTGGAGATGCAAAAAAAATGTTAACATTGTAACCACTGAAATTAGATGACACACAGCATGCAATTTCCCAGGTTCACGCTGCGTGCAAAGAAAAAGTCAAAGTGTGTTTCGTTTTCTTGTTCTTTTTACATTCCCCCCTCCTTCTGATGCTCCACATTAAGTTCTGCTATGTTACATTGAAGTGCCAGTTTAATGAACAGAAATGTGCACAGCTTGAGTCAAAACATTCAGGACAAGGAGTGAAAGGAGGATTCAGAGCTTTGACACTTTAGTTTTTAACCTTTGCTGCAGAAATGAGCACAAAAAAAGGTGGAGGAGCTTTTCTCAGAATAATGAATACAGTATGTTCGGATGTTATTTTACACCAAAGTAAATTTCTTTTACAAAGCAAGTGCTTGTTGAGTACATGGTGCTATGTTAGTTAATAAAGTCCTCTATCAGTGTGACCCAGCACACGTGCACCGGTGGCACTGTGGACTATGCGTCTTGTGCCGCTGCTGTTTTAGATGTATTTACAGCAGGGAGGTTTTTAACTTCTGATTTGATTACCAAAGATGGATGCTAATGCCTAAAACCAAATGGAAATCTTTGACTGTTTTAATAAATGCATTAACTGAACTAAGCTGACGGCAACAAAAAGGTTAAATTATACTATTTGCCAGATGGATTAAAGCTCTTTATCCCTGTAGCCGTCTTTGCAGCCACATGCTGTTTGGCAATATTCAAATTAAAATGTCATTCTCGTAGTAAATCATAACAACTCTCCGAAAGTCTTTTCATGTGAGTATTTACATTTGTAAAGGTCGGTGCCACTTCTTCTCTTCAATCGAAACCTTTGTGAATCCCTTAGAATTTTTAGGTTATCACAGTTATATTCATTATGTTTATTCTATTTTTGTTTTTTTTTTTAATATTTTTTTAATTATCCATGAAAATTTTCATATTTTATTAAAAAATGCTTTTAAAAACCCCAAAGACACAACAAACACAGCTCACAGTGACCTTAATGAGGCATTTTGTAGCATTTAAAAATTTTCATGTTGTTTTTTTTTTTGGGGTTTTGCATTTTCTTTTTTGATGAACTCCTGCAGTTTTGTGTTTGTGCTGACCATTTCTTCAAGTCACAGATGCATGTTCTAATCAAGACACATTTTTTGATCATGAACTAAACGAGCACAGAACGATTTTGTGCAAATACAAGTACAGACTTACAGAGGATTCCCAGTGACGGAGCAGGTGAGGCTGAGTGAGTCCCCCTCACGCAGTATGCCAGAAGGAGAAACAATTCGCACCGTGGGGGCAACTGTAGGGAAAAAGAAGGGGGTTCACTTTTATTCAAAGGGATTAATATGATTAACAACATTCAAATTTCAGTAAAGAAAATAACACTCATATATGATGAGTGTTATCTGCTTGAACCTCTTTAAAAGACACGTAGAGCAGGTGCAGAAGTGCAATGTAAGTACTTGTGGACATGTTAGGGGATACGAAGTCTTTGGAGCGTTTCTCAGAAGAGATGAGCTTAAAGAGATTTTTGAATGCACCATTTAGTAGCTCCTTCCTCCACCATGGAGCCACAAATGAAAATACTGGATTGAGATTGGCTTGTGAGCAGGGACAGCAGCCTGAGATGAGGCTTTGAAAAGTAACGCAATGGTCGAGGATGAGCATATGCATATGCATATATGGCTGAGTTTAGATAGCAGGGTGTAGAACCTCTGCAAGCAAGCATTAATGACTTCTGTTTGATTTGGGCCACCAGCAGAGTTCAATGAGTAACAGAATGACATATGCCCTTTTTGGCTGATCAAACACTAGACAGTTTCTGCTTTCTGGACTGCGTCTGCGGGGGTTTGATACCTTTGAAGATGATACCTTTAAAGAATGCAAAGTGAGCGACGATACAACAAAAGGGTGCCATGACTGACATAACTATCTAAGAGAGAAGAAATATGCAGTTTCCTTAGTTTACTGTGCCAAAAGCTGCTGAGAAGTTTATCAACATTTTTGGTTTGTGAATGCCTTGAACTCAGAGAGAATGCTGACCTGGAAAGTTGATTTGCCTCTAACCGAGGAAAAGTGTTTGTCACCAGATAAATCTGAAAACTGACCGTTGAGCACCGTTAACTTCTCTTGAAAGAAGCCGGTTTGTGTGAGGATGAGGTAGAATAATGACTGTGTGTCAGCGGAGGCTCTTACCTTATCACTGACAAAGCGGATTCAAAAGAACTAAGACAAGAATGCCAAATCAGAAAAAGCTGATATGAAATGAAACCCAAAACAAAACAAAAACAAAACAAATCCGATTTCCTTTCAGATAGTATAAACCTCATACATTTCCTGTTTTTTTTTCATTTACTAACATCTGTTTTTTTAATATAATTTAAGTGTATTATTGTATCTTATCTTATTTCAAGCAGATTATGTCAACAAGTGGCTGTAATGACAATTTGGAACAAAAGCTGAGCCTTTGAAGAGCAAAGGTCTACTTTGCCAAAAACAAGCAAAAAGAAAAATCTTTTTCGTCACTACATCATTCAGTGAAGCTGGAGAGGGAACTTCAGTGAATATAGATCAGGGGCGCAAGCCTATGATGGACGCACATGATCCCCAGTCCCTCAGGTGGGGCTGCATGTGTAACTGTCATCCATCAAAGGCTGATATAACAACATGCTTCTGGGATGGAGTACGACAGTGGAAATGGGTGTTGTGTGTGCGGCAGCATACCGTATGCTGCTTTGAAGACATCTTTACCATGGGTGTCCACACATGTTTCAACAAACACATTCTCCACACATTGTACAGGCATGGCTCACATACAGTAGACGAGGGTCTGGGTACCACACTGGCCTGCTGGCATTCCTGGCCTCCCCCCAATATACAAAGTGTGGAGAATTTATAAAGTAAAAATGGAACAACAGCCACCCTGTCCTGTCACCTTAAGATGTGTCTGCAGGAAGAATAGGACAAAATAACAAACAAAACTTTTCATTTCTTTGTATCCTCAATTCCACGAGGTCCTTTAAAGTATTTTAGGAAGGAACAGTATCATCACCAAGTTTAAAAGCTTTATATCAAATATCTGGTCTGTTTTTCATCTTCTATATCCTCTCAACCTTTTTGGTTTTGGGTCGGGTAAGGACGGTAGTGATTCACAACCCATAAATTCAGCTGGGTTGCTAGATTTGCACGGCATTTTTTGAGCGGCTTTGAAATAGGTCTGCAGCCTTCGAAGGGTATCAGTCAGCCATGGATGAAGCGGGTTATACTGAGGGGGTTCGGTGGGTGGAAGACTCAGGCTATCCGTACCAGGGTTCAGTATAGAACAGAAATACTCTGTGGGGTTATTAACCTCTCATGAGATAAGATCAAGCAGAGAGCCGGAAGCTGCAGTGGAAAAATGGATCGAAAGACAGGTATCAGAGGTGAAGCTGCTGCTAATGGCCACTGTTAGACCAACTGTTAGACCACAGTTGGTCTAACAGTGGCCATTAGCAGCAACACTGGAGTTATCACAGGACGTTCACGTCATCTTTGAGGAAAATCGTGTTCTGGAAAGGAAAACAACTGATTGTCTCACAAAGCTTCCCAGTTATCGTGGTGGGTGTTAGTGGCCACGGAGACATTAACCCAAGCAGACACCATAAAAACAGAACACTGAAAGGAGGCACATTTGCTCAGGTTGAGTGAATTTCCAGTTATTCTTAATTATAAAAATCTATGCTTCTCATACAGAAGTATAGGAGGTAAGGTAGTTTAACTACCAAAAACAAAATAGATCAAAATGGAGCAACAATGAGGGCAGAAAACAATAATTAAAAAAAGAACAAAAGGGAGCAACAAGAGACAGGAAACAAAAAAGGAGGAGCAAGGAAAACATGAGAAACTGACAGAAGGGGGGGGGGTTAACATCTGTTTCCAAGGCAACCAGCCGACAATCATGCGGTTGAGACACCTGTTATCATAAGCAGCCCACAGTTAGCAGCTGCTGTACAGCACTTACTTCACTAACAGAGCGATGGGGAACCAAATCCATACTGACGCTTGGTCATTATTGCCAGTTCTCTTGCTGGAGGAACCACCAGCATGCAGATTGTCAAAACTGATAAATAGTAATCATTCTGATCTATTGGCAAACATTTATAAATTGCAAATTAACTGTAAGAGTAAAGTACTTAGTAAAGATGAATCGTTTCACCAACAGTAAATATTTAAATATGCCTGTGGAATGTTTGACAATCAAGAGTCATGGACATACTGCAGGATAAGAATCACAGTCAGCCGCCAGGAACGCCGATGCGGGAGCTGAACACTCTGGGTAACCTAATATCGCTATGGTAATAGCATCGCAGTAGCACTGGAGGGGAAATACTTCAGGATCCAGTCTTGTGCAATATAAATATTGTATGAACTATATCAGTAATATTTATCAAGTGCGCATCCAAGGCAGATGACCACCCACTCTGTGGAATCTGCTTTGCAAACAAACAAACAGTGACGGTAATATCATTAAATAATAACTTAATTGAATTGAGAGAACGCGACAGTTTGCTTCCTCTTCGAGTAGTAAAACAGAAGGCAGGACTATCAAACCAAGTATTCTCAACTTAGGGTGTTTCATATAATCAAAAGCGAGCAAAAGACATTTACATCTGGGAGACACTTAGAGAAAAGTTAGGCTTTTAAAAGTGTTGAAATAAAGATATAACTGACACTTTTCTACATTAACCCTACCGCAAAGAATTCATAATACCGAGACTTTAAATCAGAAATATCCTGGTGCCCTTGGTGAACCAAGCCTTAAGGTATAGATGAATTTAAACTACTTTTAGTGCTTTAATGTATTTCCCCCTCTAAGATGGACATTAGTTTTTAGCCCACACTACCTTGTGCAAATAAGGCAGAAGAAATCAATCAATCCCTAAGCAGTTCCTGGATCATTGCACATAGTAATCTGACCCAAGTTTTTTTTTTTTTTTTTTTTTCCCAGCTAATGTTGCTAAGCTCTTTAAACCACAGGCCAAGACCCTAACCTGGCCACAGGCCTATTTCTGTCAACTTCTTTCTTAACTGGATTTATATGCATTAAACTTTAAAAAGAGCAGGGCAGCTCTGCATATCACTAAAATCTGAGCTTCAATCTAAAATGAAATATTCAGTATCTGGGAAAAGAAAATAAAGACGCTGCTCTTCCAATAAAAAAAAAAATCTATCAGGCACAGAAGTAAATAAAAAAAGAATTATGCCACAGTAGCAGCCGCAGTGACAGCAACACAGATGGAACAATGAGCGCTTCAGAAACATTCAGATGGGAGCATTATGCTTATTCATTTACTTGAACGATGGTTCAAAAGTGCTGCAACGTACACTCGCATGCACTGGGACAATTTAATTTGAGAAGAGACTTACAATAAACATCCAGACGATAATGTCGAACCCTCTTTTGGCCGCTGAGCGCAGGGTGGACAGCCTCACAAATCAGTGCCGCCCCATTGTCTTTCCTTTCCACTGGGATGCGGATGGTGTTGGACACGCCGACTGTCTTGCCGTTGTCCTGCTGGGATACAACACCTGAAGAGAGACAAAGAGAAATAGGTGGGAGAGGTGAGGTTGGCAGCGAAAACACAAGTACGCTCTATCTTTTTTGTTTTTTTTCCAGCTGAGATGTCACACCTATGGAGACAGACAGAAAGTAAGACAGCAGGGGGGAGATTTTTTATCCAAGAGCAGAAAAGGGGGGCAGAAAGTGTGCCAACAGAGAGGTGCAAGTTAGTGACAGATGAATGAGCTTTCCAGAGCTTTGCCAGACACCTGCAAAGGGGAAGATGAGTAGTGGAAGACAGAATGAAAGAGGCCAAGAGAAGAAAAAGGCAATTTGCATTTACCTTTCATGGTAGTTATGACCAGCAGAACAGTTTGGTAGCTAGATAGCACATCAACCGAATATATTGTGTTAGGAAAGAGTGAAGGATTAAACAAAGAATATGCATGAACCGATTGAGATTTTAACTGAGACAGACATGGGGGGTCACAGTAAAAGGGTGAGAGAAAGAAAAAACAAAAGGACACAGGGAGTCACATTCAAAGACTGCGGCACACAATGCACGCGTGATTGATGTGTATAATTGTGTTAGTGTCTATGTGATTGGGGGGAAGCAAACATGAAAGAGGATGATAGCAGTGCCAAGAAAGATGAGAGTAAGAAAAAGATGCAAGAAGAGGGAAGGAGGGCGGAGGAGAAGCTCGGCAAAGCTAACGGGACTTGACACAGGCACGTATTGAAGATTTGTGCTTGTTTTGGGAGAATACAATATTACTTATATCGCAATGAGTCTCCAATTATTTCCAGCACGCAAATGAAAGTCGCTCTAATTCAAAGGACGAAAGTAAGACGGCAATGTTTTCTGATGGGCAGGAATACAGCAACGGCGGGAAGAAAGTGTAATAATTAAAGCATGTTTCCCATATCTGTTGGGATCTGCTTCTAACCTTTAGTGTCACAGTCCATTTAACTCCGGGCCAACAGAGATGGGAGAAGGAGTACAGAAAAAAGAGGAAACAGGATAAGAGGAGTGAAGTCAAGAGAGGAGAGGCGAAGCATTAAGGAATGAGATGAAGCAGGAGGGGTCAAACTAAGGCCCCCGTAGGGTTTTTCTTAACTCCTGAACCTCTGCACAACCTATAACTGTGCTGAGGAGCGTCTCGTCTTTGTCGGCAAAGATATTCAAGAGTACAAAAAAAAAAAAAAATAAAGAAGAAAGAAACAGGCATCAGATGAAAGGAGTAAAAGGGGAGGACATGGGTGAGACAGAGTGATGAGACAGGTGTATTCTGACAAGACAAAAGGGAAGACGAGGGATGAAAGAGACAGAAAAAAGAAAGTAAAGTGATCAGGGCTGACATGAAGTTTAGAAAAGTACAAAATATTTCTTGTTACATGCCCTAAAAATTGATGATAGCAGGTCATCTTAGATTATTTGAAAGCACTGAAATTAATAAAACCAATGACACAACCTATTCTGCAATTTGTCATTTTTAAGCAATGATGCATTTATTCAAAACTGGGGACAATAAATGAATTGAAAAGCATTATACCTTCGCTTAAGTCAGTAAACTGGATTTTGAAAAAAATCAAATCAAATTTTGCCCTTTACACAAATGCTGACTGAACAGCAGAGTGCTAAAAAAATATTTAAACAGACTAAATTTATGTAAAGATAGAAGTCAGATGTATTATTGAGCAAAATCCTCCTTTAATGGAGAGAAACTAAGAGAGAGAGCAAGTAAGAAAGAGGGATAGATCACTGTACCAGAATGATGGATGGCTCAGAGTTATCAGAAGTTAAGAAGAAGGAAAAGTTATAGGATTTGGAATTAAATATCATGCCTTCAAGAGTTTGAAACAGTGGCAGAGAGAGAAAAGACGAAAATCGCGAGCTTATGCACGCTCCCAGCCCTCATGTTGTAGTGTGCTTGTCAGATTAGGTGCAAAAAGGACACATTTGAAAAAGTATTCTAGAAAGAGAGATATGAAGACATGGGGAGATGTACAGAGCGGTCATAAATCTTCAGACACTGACAAAACCTTTGGTCTTTTTGCAAAAAAAGAAAAAGAAAAGGAAAAAAAAAAACAGATCAGTTAAAGCCATATAATAAATGTGGGGTTAAGAGAGAAGGGCTCTGGCCTTCAAGCTCTCTAATATGTAGCCTCTTCTTTTTCCTTTTTCAGAGATTCAAATTCAATTAGACAGTAATTCAAATGGTATTTCCTGGTTAGGTGTGGTGCGACTTATTTATATCATTTATGTTTAACTAAGCCAAACTCAAAAAGTGCAGTCAAAGGAGCTCTCAGTGCAAATGAAAAATGTTGTCAAGAAAGACCTGATAAACACTTGGTATATACGAAAAAAAGAAAATCAAAAAACCAGTGAGCTCAGCTACATAAAACTTCTGCAACGGTGCCAAACTGGCGGGAGGCAGCGGCCGTAACTCTGGTGGTGTGCTTTCTCTGCAACATCTTGAGATGTTCCCATTGAAATGCTGTTTTTGTTTGTTTTTATTTGTGCATTTTTCTGTCCTGGTTTGGGACGCTGTGCTGCCTTCGGATTTCCGCTGGTAATTTTGGCATGTTTTAACCTCTGTTATGATAAGTAACCAGGACAACAGGAAAGTTGTTCACAAATGGGAACAGCTGACTGAGCTTTTCAAAGCCCGAGTAACAAGACCCAAAAAATGAAGACGAGCTGCTGAGAAGATGATAATGAAGTTGAGCAGGAGCAAAGTGGAGAGAAGGGAGGAGGAAGTTTAAACCGTGTTTTTTCTCTTAATTGTCAAAGAGAATGTGAGATCATTAGCATCTAAAATGGAAAAGCTTAGAAAGCTGATGAAGACAAATTGGGACTGTTGGGAATTAAATAGTGTGTTTCACCAAAGTGTGGCTGCAGGAGCATGCTTTGGACTCCGTCACCACTCGATTCGGCTTTCGTGCAGAGAGAGACTGCAGGGACTGTAACGCTTGTAAACATCAACTGGTGTCATCCCAGGTGTGAAACGGAGGGGCGTCTCTGCACCCCAGATGTTAAACTGTTTGCTGCTACTGTCTGTGACATCATCAGCACTATATTTCATTGCCAGATGGGGGATAGGGGTGTTTCTAGATAGAAAAATGAGCCAAAATATATATAAAACAAATCTTCCAGAGGGCGCATCAGTAACCCTCTCTCAACCTGATCAAGCTGCGTTTCACTAGCCGAAAGACAGATTAAAAACAGAAGGCAGTTATTTTGTGTTGAATAGAAACAAAGATAAAGCGATATTGTTGTTACAACTATATCACACCAGCAAAGCTACTGCAACACACTGCCACCAATTAAATATCATTTTATTTAATTTCATATTGGGGACTTTCCAGCATGAAATGGCAGGGAATTCAATTAAATCCAAATTTAGAAGATATAATACACCTGAATGTAGAAGCACTCCTACGTGAAATAAAAATGAATCTGGAAAAAACGGGGGAAGCTGAATGTCACACTACGGAGAAAAATCAGTGTGATAAAAATGATAGTAGCTGCACAATTTAATTAGGCTTCCGTGATGATACCTGTTGATTTATTGCTGCTGTTGCTTATACTATTTCATAAAAACATCAAAAATGTGCTATGGGACAGGAGGAGGCCAGGCATTCATATAAAGAAAATGTGTTTGTCAAAGGACATTGGAGGTTTAGGCCTCGGCAATGTAAGGCCATATAACAGAATCTTAAATGTCTAGACTGAGCGGACACTGGAGGAGAACTAATACAGAATTGAATAGGAGCTTGTCAGCCCTTTTACACCTCTAGATGTACTCTCACATGAACCCAGGACGGATGGCTGTGCCTCAAACCCAATACTGGACCATCTACATTAGTCTGGAGAGACATCCACTGGATTGTCAAATTTATAACAGAGCCATATGCCTCCCAACTGCACAACCCAGAAATACAGATTGAAAAAACCCTCTGTGTATCGTAAATAATAACTTACAAAAAAAGGGTAATAAGATAACTGACTCAAAAATTAGATGAGAGGTTTATATCGTTTTCTGATCTCATGCAGAAATTGTTGGAGTTGGAGAGTAGGAGCAACTTTTGGAAATATTAAAGACTGTATTACAAAGAGCCAATTTACACAAATCCAGTGGGAATCAAATTAGTACAAAGATTTTACTTTATGATTTCCAAACTACATAGAAAGGACGTCATGCCAAATAATATATATTAGGAAAAGGTTAGAGAATATATGGAGAATTGGAAATCTTTCCCTTTTCTGAACTAAATCTGTATTTGTTTTGAATTGGGAAATAACCTGAATGATTAATATAGAAGTTGGAAATGGAGATAATTGTGGAAGACAATAAATATCAAAACAAAAAGAATTAAGACATTTCCTGAGGCTATATTTTTAGTATCTTTTCTGAGTGTAAACACATACGACACAGCAAAGTATATCTTTTTTCATACTTAAAAAAAAAAAATCTTTAACATCTCCTTGAAGGAATAAGAAGTCAAAAAGTATTGGAGCTGTTCAGCTCTCACAAAGGTGTGGATCAGTGATCAAAAAAGCATGAGGGGATATTTTGGCAGCCGAGATCCTCAATTTCTCCACCCATTCATCTTTACCTGGTCGCTTTCACTTATCCATTCAACCTATCCACCCATCAATCACCCATCCACTTATTCTTTAATTCAGCTCTCAATCTGAAATATCTCTCTAACATTCCTCTTCAGCTACCCTATATCGTCTCATTAACTTCCTCATTCATCTCCCATAATCACGCAACCATCCATCAGTCCATCTGTCAGCCATGTCCTTGTACCTGGTATCTCCCGGCCATTACGCATCCAGCGCAGGGTGGCGGCTGGCTTGCTGCGCGGCGACACACAGGAGAGCTCTGCCTCGCCGCCTTCCACGGCCACCTGCTTTACCTCCACCGTAGGCGTCTCTGGGGGCACCAGAACGGAGAGCGTTGCGACCTGGTGGTGCGTGGCATCTGTGTAGAGCTGGCAGAAGTAGCCGCCTTCATCCGACACACTGACATTGGTCAGTGTGATGCGCACCAACTGTGGCGTGAAGAGCACCATCTGGAAGCGGTCATCCTTCAGGGCTGGAGTTGGGAGAAGAATAAGGGGAAAGCAGAAATGAGAAAAAAGGAGATATGACATCTGTTGTACGACACGAGTATGTATTCAAATCAATAAAATTTAAATGTGATTTAAAAAAAGGGGGGGGGGGGGGGGGGACACACAATTGCAAACCTCATGTTAAATGGTTTGCTTTGTTTTAGCATTTTACTTGCTGGCTTTAACTTGCATTATTTTGCACATTTGGGTTTAGATGAGAAACATTCAAGGGAGATGCTCACAAACTCACTTATTCAGCAGCATGGAAATTGTCCTCAAGCATGAACAGTTTGATTACTGGCAAAGCAGTTCTCCTGTGCAAACGCAGCTAGATCGACTGTCATGTTTTTGTTTTGCTTTGTCTTTTTCTTTTTTTAATCCATTACTCCGCTTCACACTGCATTTATGCAAGCCGATTTCTGCCTCTAAAAGTCGATTTTTTATTTCATTTCACTTTATTTACCCTAATTCACCAGCTGTAAATGATGTGTCTGTCCACTGAACTCAACCCATTTTCAGCCAACATTTAGAGTGGTAGGAGTCACAGGGACGTGACTTTCAGTCAGTCACTTCGAAGCAACCTTCAAGATTGTGTCATTGTTGCTCAGCCTTGTGGCAGCTTTTAATCGCAACTTTCTGTTATTTCAGTGGTGCTGCCCAGTATCTGTGACATAACCTTTATACTATTTGCCTGGATGCCAAGGTGGAATAAAATGGGTTCTTATGTGCAGATTTCTTTATTCCAACCACAAAAACAAGCATCAGTGACCACAATGCAGTATATTTAACAGTACATGAGCAGCAGTTCAGAGCTCTGGAAGCAAGTGTGTCCAAACTTGATCCTCCCCGAAGGTAAGAACAATAGATAATTGGAGACTGGTGCTGCCACTTTTCCTCTTATCATTTCAGAGCTGATACAGCGAACTGTGCTTCTAATGCAGGTAGGTTTGGGTACGCGAGTCCACAGTTGCAGGTCTACATGTGCTTGCCCTGTAGCTCTGCATGTGCACGACATTAAATAAAACGTTGAATCCTTGTAAAGCCAGTGTAGCTCTGAAAATGCATGCAATCCATGGAAATTCTGCAGTCAGTGTCTGACAAGTACATCAAACAGCAGAAGAGGGAAGAAGGGGTGCTTTAATTGAGTGGTCTGATATTTCCAGCTTTGGAATCAGTTATTCCTTGGCCTCAAGATAGTTTGCTCTGCATTAGTGAACAGTGAGCTCTATCTTACACAGTCTAGAACCAGAGTGGAGTTTTTACCATCTAATTTGTGATGTCACTTCCACGAACAGCTCTGCAGAAGAAAAATGGCAAAACAGCGGAGAAATAAGGGCTGTGAGCACCCCGGATGATTTCTGCCCTGGAATTGATAGCGCTGCTAAATCCAAACCTTCGTTTGATATAAAAAGTTCAGAGAGAGTCTGCAAAGTCTGTCTCGATGGAGCAGCTCCAGGTTGTACAGTGATACAACATAACATATGCCTTGGCGCTCTCATTTCCAGATTGTGGGGAGTGTGCTCATTTTCCCGAGCAGTGATTGAAACATCCTGAAGTAGAATGTATTCATCCATTCTCTTTGGCTTGATGTATTTCTCTGTTTCTAATTAATGTCTGGATTCCTGTTGTTGTTCATCTTATTAGGCCTTAAATCAGTATTGTTTAACTTGCTCCAGGGAACATAGTAACTCTTTTGTATGCTATTAAGATAAAGTCAATTGTGCAACCATAAAAATGTAGAGGAAAGCCATTAAAACGAGTGTTGCAGCTTTCTGATTCTGGCTAAAATACCACAGTTTTACATGCAATTCAGACAGATTAAAAAAAAAATACTATTGTAGTCAGTCTAGTTGCTCAGGCCAGTGAATTACCGTCCCACTTCGGCTACCTCACAATACACAAAAAAGAAGAAAAAAAAGGAGCACTGACAAAAAAAGATACGAAGTATGCAATATTTTTTACTTTTGTTATATAGAAAGAATCATGTCAATGGAAAGAAAAATGCTGATAATAACAAATAATCCTAATAACACTGTGGCTGACAGTAGCTCAATGTCCATAGATTCCCAAAACTACCTCTAAGGCTCACTTGGTATTGAACCGGTGGTGGAGCTTCCCTCATTTTCCAGCTCTGTTTTGTTCTGTCTCTTTCTTGTTTCCTTTGTGTTTGATCTGGCTCACAGCGAAAGAAGCAGACTCTTCCCTGATGCAGCACCCGGCCACCTCACAGCACAACTCGCAACACGACAGCGATGCCGTGGTACCGATATCGTCTTTGTGGCTTTGTGTGTGTGCTCAGGACAAGATGGGTGGGTGAAGACTGAATGAAAGAAATAGACTAATAAAACTACGCAACGCAGCAGGTGGGATAAAATCCACAGGAGTACAAGAGAGTGGCCTGAAGGGATGCAGGAAGTACACCGCCATAATCTTTTCACCTCACTTCAAAAATGTCCTTCCACTGCATGGCAGCGAGAGCATTGTCAGAAAATCTCCCCTCGCTGCACAAGTTGGCAACAGGAAAATGTGAGACTTCTGTTCTAGTCCAAGTTCACCTTTTTTGTTCTGTCTCATTTGCATGCTGATGAGAGCTGGCAACAGGAGGAGAAATAGAGATATGGACCACTGAGGAGAAAGGGTCCATTTGGTTAGTTCTATTGCTCTGTTATAGCTAACTGTCCCCGCCGTGTCATAAAACACAACCCCGACTGGTTTCTTGCTTGCAAAACATTCAGCCTAATTCAATGTGCTTCCTGCAGCAGCCGTATTTGGGCAGCTAGCGTGGAATGGGTTGACAGAGAAAGACTTAGTTTGTAGTCTGGGTAGCAGATGGACAATAGGCAAGCAATGGAAAAAGCATGCAAGTGGATAGAATCATAGTGAAGTGCAATTCACAGACCGCAATGAGGGTTTTTGGGTGCTTTCAGGGGCCAAATTAGTGATGAGTAGCCATCAATACTTTATACTTCCCCTAACATTTAGATCATTTCCTAAATTTGTGTCTTTCTCCATTGCCTGATTGTCCCTTTCCTTATTCTCTCTGCTGCCGTGTCTTTCTTAACCTGCTGTTCTGCTTCTCATTCCCTTCTGCTCCATATTCCCTCTCATTTTCTCTTTCATTCTTGGCTTCACAAACCCTTTTCCTCCATGTTCCGACTAATCTTCGCCATGCTTTTCAAAGGGTGCAAGTCGATGTCTCGTGGGGGAGAGCAGACAAGGCAGCTCTGATAAAACACTTAATGGAACTTATAGTTGTGCGGATCAGATGGAGCTTAAAGTAGGATTCCCTGCCCAAAGCAGCCACCTCAAGTTCCCAGTTCAGTCCGCTCCGTGATGGAAGCAACTGACAAGTCAGGGAAACGGTGTTTAGAACTGAAGTACTTTAATTTTGCACCAGTGAAAGGTATAATTATAAGTGAAAAAGCTATGTTTGCCTAAGTATTTTACCCTTCTGCCTGTTCAATTACAACAGCAGACTCATTGAGAAAGATGTTTGCCAGTTCCAGTAATGTCCTCTAGCTTTTAGTGGTTATCCGTGGGGTCTTCCTAACGTCATTGAGGATTCTGCTTTGCACCTTTGGAGTGGTCAAGAGTGGGCACCCACGTCTAAAGGAGTCACAGACCTGAGCTGTTTCCATTTTAGCCAGTTTGTCTAATTGTGGACTGATGGAAACGGAAACACTTTTACATTACTTCCTATTCCTTTTCACCCTCTGCTCTTATTGCTGCTGTATCCTCCTCGAGAGCTTGAACATGAGGAAAGGAAGAAACATCCAGATCACTTCTATTAAAAGTAGACGAGTTCTTCTCATATCCTCTCATATTTTCATTTCAAGCTTTAACTTTATTGTCAGCTACAGAATAACAGGAATTGATCCAGTAGACGTTTATTACCTTTACATTACACAAGTCAGATCTTTTCATAGTGTGCAGTTGAAAATATCTATCTACTTTCTGTGGCAATTCAATAGCAAACCCATTCATTTCCCTTTTCACATCCAAGACAAAAAGCTTCGAGGCTCTTTAAAACTGGTGCTGGCATGAAAATCTTTATCAGGGGCAATGGCATGATCCAATTAAAAACACCAAAGTATTTCTGAATACTCAGCTAGTATTCTGGCTGCATGTGCACAGTTCAGTTCAGTGACAGATACTTTGATAATATTACCTGAACATATTGAGACAGAAATAATAACGTGCGAGACACTTTAAAGGTGAGCAACATTCAGCTGCAGCAACTGTGTGGAGTTCGCCCAGCAAAACTCAAGACTCGAGATAAGAAAATCATCACCTGTAACACAACAAAAGCAGCAGAACAAGCCCTCTACAAACCTTAAGTAATATAAAAGTTTTTAGGGTTTAGCCATGTATCGGAAAATATTTTGTAACAGCTCAGAAAAGCAGCACAAGCAGAGAGGAAGAACTTCATGCATGCGAAGTAACAAACAGGGCTGAGGAGTTGCTGCAAAGTGAACAGGTGCCTTTTCAAGAGAACTTGGTCTTTCTGCTCCTCTTCTCTGCCAACCTGTTATGTCAGCTCTGATTTTTCTTCCATGTTAAAATCAGAGTTGTTACATTTCCGTATCAGAAACACTTGTGGATACTGCCAACAATGGGTATCAAGATTTACAAACATTTACTTCCATACACAGTCTGATACGTCCTGAGTCAGCTATCTAATATTAGTACTATGGTGACAATGTAAGGTCAGTGTTAGGATGGATAAACCCGAGAGGAAATGCTTATTATGCAAGGCCACGGTGGCTCGAATATTTCTAAAAATTACAGAAGCAATCCTCTTAAGCCTTAAATGAGCTATCATGCAAAAGAGCACAAGTTTATCAACCGAAAGGGAAAGCGGGATACAGCGTTTTCTAAAAAAAACAAACTCCTTTGTTTGCTTTTCAAGAAATGAGAGAAATTCCCAGAAGAAAGCCAGAGACCCAGATCAGTGATGGATGCACTATAGAACTCATTGTCCCAGATCATCAGCCCCCATCAGCTGTTGAAAATGTCGGATTTTGCTGTGTAGCTGACCACATGAAGTCGTGGTACAGTTTCCCAGTTTGGAAATACAGTTCCCAAGCTGCTCTCGCGAAAGGTATGAAACTGAGTGAACATATTTCATCTCAACTAAAAGAAGTGAAGGCAATCAGCTTTACGACAAATGTTTGGATACTTGTGGCAGCGCTTAGGTTTAATACGTTTATATCCTCGGTTTCGGGTCACTACTGAGTATTGGCCAATACCCAGAGGCCAGGTATTGGAATTGGTATTGGGAAGACAAACATTTGGGTTGGAACATCTCCCGTCAAAATATTCATGTCACTTTCATTTGAAGGCATTTTTGATTATTTTTAGGAGGTGTGGACTCCTGTACTGGTTGTCTTTTGGGACAACTGCATATCATTTAATGGCACTATTTCGAACATTAACATTGATGCTCACAGAGCTGCAGTGAATATCCAGCCTGAGGCACCTAAGAGACTTAGTAAAGTAATGATGAAAGAAAAAATAATAAGCAAGTGATCAAGAGACCAAACAAGAGTAACATTTTGGTAAGACTGAGCTAAAACTGCCAATAACTGTTAAATAATGGGTAAGAAGGTCCCCAATGAACAGAGGACACCATAAATCAGCATATTATGTTATCCGTAATGTGCAACTGGTTACTAAAACGACAGATTGTGGCTTTGCCTGAACGAAACTCAGGTCGTTATCAAACTGAAGGACAGCAGAAAGAAGTTCTAGGCGATCAACGACTACAACAGCAGGAGCGTCAGGGGAAGACTGGGTGGGTCCTATTGGTACTGGATGATTTTGGGGACACCACTCAGGGTACCCTGCACCCGGAGCTGCATCGGCCAGCTATTCCCGTGTTAGTGAGGCCAACCAAAGTCACGGCGGCGCCATCGTGTTACGCACCGTCATGTAACGTTACATCATGCTGACTCCTCTTCATTCCCCTCCACTCAGCTTCATGCACCAGGGAGGCGATAACACCCCATGCATTTACACTGCCCAGCACGCGTTAAACACGATGTCTTCGCCCAGAGAAAGTAAGAGAGTCTAATCTAAAAACGCCCAGTGATGTACTGCCGAGCACATACTAGGAACTGGGAATTGTTTGAGGATATGCCCTAGGACCTAAACAGTACCATCGGGATGGGTGGATTGGGGGAAGGGAGGGGACTAAAAGATACCTCCAGCAGCAGCTTCTTTGTCTTCAGGAAATGCCTTTTAAAGAGACTGCTATCCTTGGTTTCTGGGGCAACGTTTCAAATTTCAGGTACCGTGTTTCTTCTCCATCCTGCACTGCTGTGTTGTTTATGCTGTGCCAAGATAACTTGTCTGGAGCAGCTAACACTGCTATGAAGAATAACATCCTGCTGTCGTGGTGGTCCTAACTGTTGTGGAACGTGAAATACCCGCTGTGCTGAGCCCCATTGTACCATGGAAGGGAAACAGAATTACAGTTTTCCAACTCTGCAGTCTGCTTACATGGACAAAAAGCTACATAACCTTTTGTCCATATCCAACAGTAAAGAAATACACCACTAACCCCTTTAACTCAGAACACTCTATAAAATAATAGGTTTGGAGCTATAGCCTTAAACCCAAGATAGTGTTATCACACGGATTCTGCAGCCAATCCGTATCTACCGCTATGCCACAAGACATTTAGTTATTTTTCTACAATTAATCAGCTACACACACATTTTATATGCTGGTGATGTTGCATTCTTGATGATTCTCTTCCCTGAGAGAGAGAGAGAGAGAGAGAGAGAGAGAGAGAGAGAGAGAGAGAGAGAGATAGAGAGAGAGAGAGAAGAGAGAGAGAGAGAGAGGAGAGAGAGAGAGAGAGAGAGAAGAGAAGATATAGAGATCGATAGATAGCTATATACGTAGCTTTCTTCGCAGCTACATCTATCTCTCGTATATCTATCGCTCGCTCTCTCTCTCCTAGATCTGCTCTCTCTCTAGCTCTCTCTCTCTCCTCTCCTCGCTCTCTCTCTCGCTACTCTCTCTCTCTCCTCTCGCTCTCAGCTCTCTCTCCTCTCTCTCTCCTCTTGATCTCTTCTCCTCTCCCTCTTCTCCTCTCTCTCCTCTCTCTCTCTCTCCTCTCTCCTCTCCCTCTTCTCCGCTCTTCTCTCTCGCTCTCTCCTCTCTCTCTCTCTCTCTCTCTCTCTATCTCTCCTCTCTCTCTCTCGCGCTCTCTCTCGCTAGAGAGAGAGCCCACTCCACCTGGACCACCGCGACGTAAAGACCAGCGAGCTGTTACTCGTGGCCAGAACCCGTGGGTTCTCCACACCGGGACTCCACCGAACACCTCCGCTGATCCCGCACACACTGTGTTTATTAGCTACAGCTGCTGAAGTGTGTTTTGCTTTTTGTTTTTTTATAGTTTAGATCCATGTTGCTGGGTCTAGTTGACGCGTTCTCCCACAACAGAACTCCAAGCTTTTCCTCATTTCCCAGTTGAATAACCAGAGCGCATGTGTGAAGTTGGCTTCACATTGGTGCGTCAGTTGTGTGGGAGAAACATATCGTTTTCTGTCTGGCGGTGAGGAAAGTTATGTCTATTCTATATTGTTTTTGCAAAGGCTTCGCCAGACTCCTTCCTACTCTGTTGCTCTATAGCGCCACCCCTGGTGACAGGCTGGCACGCGTAGAATAACAGTTATTTTGAGACTGATTGAACTGTTTAGTTATGAATTCCTGATATTGGTATTGCGTATACATTTATCAATTTTTATAATTTATTCACATTATTAATAACTGTCATCAGACAATTATTAATACCCCCAACTAACTAAACAAGCTCTAAACAAGCACAACATTCCCAAAAGGTAGCAGCTTGGCCTAAAAAAAAAAAATTTTAAAAAACAAACAAAAAAAAAAAACAGTGTTTGCTTACCCCGAGGCCCTATATAAAACCTGCCTTCATTATAATACTTGGTGGGAATAATAATTTATCACAAAGCTGGCTTAAAAAAAAAAAAAAAAAAACTGCTAAACCTATGCTCTAATGAGGACTATAATAAGCTGTGATCTCATCAATGGGGTTAACAGTGGATTATGCAGAGAGCTTCAAATTATGCTTTTAAAACAGTTAGCGCAGTAACACTGTTAGGGTAGAGTGCAAGCACATCTCCTGAATTAACTTGGCGGTTATCGGACATTTTAATGTGAAATCCCTTTCAAGGCAAAGTGAGGGTATTGGTAACAAGAATAATGTAAAACATGTTGGTGAGTCAGAGCTAATGCGCCTAAAAAGCTTTCTTGAAATGCCACTAAGGGGAAGTGCGTCAATGCAGATGGATTAACTTCGCCTTTAGTGATAAACGTTTGTGCAGCTACACACCTCGCGTGCCGTTGAAGAACAGAGTCTGTCGGCGTGGGTTCTGGATGACCACGATTGAGCCATCGTAGTTCTGCAGGCGGCAGGAAATATGGGCTGTGCCTCCCTCCAGGACCGTCACATTCTCAGCTTGCACTGCCTGACAGCGGGCTGCAGGAGAGAAAAAGATTGAAGTAAACGTAATGACACAGAGGCTGAATGATGGAAAGGAAAAAAAAACAGAGAGAACAGAGTACAGGGAACAGATGCATAGGGGAAAAAATAAAAGGATCAATTTGCAGCTCTTTTAAGATGCAATCTTTCAAAATAAGGCACTTATCACATCTTTCATTTACTTGCTATTCATCACATGGGCACAACAAAGGAAGAAAATGGAGAGGGGGAGTAAAAGAAAGGAGGAGACAAAATGATAGAGATAAAGAGACTGAATACAAGAGATGACACTGAAGGACTCAACAAGTTAAAGAGGGTCTTCATGAGCAATGGATGGTTATAATTACAATAGGAATGATAATAATTACCGTCATTCATCTCTTACCATGTGGAAAAAACTAGCATTCCGACAGCCATATTGTCTCCCGCCACGGCGTGCATCAAGACACTTCTGAACAAATAATACCTTATCAAAGGCTGCACGTCCGTTACAGTTTAGAGCAGCACAAATTCATATGCACTTAAACACACATGGCCAGTGGAATAGTTCAAGTTGCGGGGTTATTGTCTTGTGTAAAGTGCAAAGCTCTTAGATGGAGGCCTTGAATGGACAACACACATTCACAATGCTATTCATCAGCCAGATATAAGTTGAAGCGACTGATTACGCTCTATTAAGTAATAGATAATGCACCAGCTTCAGCACTTTTGAATAAGTACGCAAATACAGAGATTTTTTTATGAGCACATGCTCCACAAAAGAACTCACCAGCAAACCACTGCCTTTACACTCACAGAAACTGTCTCACTTAATAAGTTGTCTGCTTCAAAAGGCCATTTTTCTGACACAGGTGGTCATAAATGGGAGGAGCTTCAAGAGTCAGTAAGGCGGACGCTGATGATGCTCAGAAAGCGTCAGCCTCCACGTTTGTGGGTCAGGCCGTTGACAAGACTCGACTGACTCCAACCTCCCGTCGAGCGTGATGGATGTATCAAGTCATCATCAGAAGTCAAATGATTTGGGGATCTGTTACTCACATCAGGGGGCTGCATTTAGGGGTGGAACGTAATTGCCTTCAAGGGAGGATCAGCCTGCTAGCTTTCACAAACTACTATTTACCAATTTGCATCCACATTTGCATTCCCTCCATCCGCGGCAAAGTGCTGGCCATGGGGAGGATTCACAGAAACAACATCAATATCAAAGTGCATTGATGAAGCAGGCAACGAGAAGAGCCGATAAAGACGACAATATATATTTCCCTGCTGAGTCTAGCAGAGTCTCTGAGCTCTGTAAAACACCTTCAGATGGAGGGAAATGTTGTGCGACAAACAGATGGCGGCTGCCATACCAGGAGTTGCTGACTTGGCTGCTTTGGGCCAAAATAAATGTCTATATCTGCAACTGAGCGTGACTTTAGTTTGTAGCTGTGTTTACGTGTGTGTGTGTGTGCGTGTGTAAGAGGTGGGCATCTGCAGCGGCTGTGCAAATGCAGAGATTGGAAAATTGCAATTAAGTCACTTTGATATCATCTGATCCTTCTAACTTCATCCAAATCTAATTCTCTACTTGATTTTAATCTATTTTAATTAAGTACTCAAAGCTCACATTTTCATCATATCAAGGGAAATGCAGAGACATGGTAGATATTGAACTGAAGATAGAAAGAAACCACGGGGGAATAAAGACAAAGGAGACTCTAATGCTCAGAGGAACTGAGAAAAAAATTAACAATTGCATCTAATTGAAGTCATTATTGCTCCCATTCTCTGCATCAATATTGTGATTTATATCAAAGGCCATCAGGGCCTGCCACCACCATCTCACTTTTTTTCTTTTTTTACCGGCTGTTATTATTCAACACCATATAGCAACTGAGCTGGGTTATGTCTCCATTGTTTCCAGCAGACCTAATTGTAATTGTGCTGTTGTGCATCGTGGCAAAGCCAATGCCGAGTCTGTGTCTGATTAGTGAATTAACAGAAAAAAGAGGATGTCCAGTGGGAGTGCAACTTGATAAAAAAAAAAAAAATGGGGGGAAAGTGGTCATACATTTGTGACTGGTACGATGCCAGAAAAAACTAATTAGCTATCCATTTCGTAGTCCCATTTCTCCTGACAGCTGTCACCCTTTCAGAGGAAATTAGCTGCAGTGGCACGGCAGTGCAGTTTAAAGAAAACGAAGAAAAAAAAACCTCCTCCAAAAGCATTAATGCCTCTTTCAGTTGGGACAACTAAGACAACTAAGTGCCTGCTAAGATGCACCAGACGCACCTGCTCGTTGCAGGTAGAACGGAGAAAAGTTGAGAGGGGGCAATGACAACAAGGCCTTAAGAAGTGATGGTTGGGATATAATAATGCAGACAAAATATACGACATGACGTGCATTCCTCCACTTCTGCTCATGGCACAGCTGCGTACAGCACTTTAGTTTGACTGTAGGTTTTATAGGCTGCCATTCATATCAAGGCCATGAGCCTGTGACTCTGATCACCAGCATAGTCCAATCCATAGAGAGAAAGAAAGGGAGGGGGAGCGAATCAACCTCTGTGACAGAGGTATTAATCTCACCCCCATTAAAACCTGCGCCCATAATAAAATACTCCACAAGCGTGGTCTCATATTAAGAGAGAATGCCTACAGCAGTCGATATCATGGAAGTGCACTGACGGCTATGATCAGCTGATAAATAAAACTGGAGGAGGAGCGAAAACAATCCCTTCTCTCTTCAACCAAGCGGGGGCAGTATTTCATAGCAGTGAATTGGTGCCTTTCATAACTTGAGAAGCCTCCAAACCAGCTGTCACAACCTTCGTAAAAAAAAAAATTTAAAAAAGCCTTTATTTTTGGCGTCATAGGCATCTCAGAGAGGTCATCATTTCAAAAATACATAAATAAATGAATAAATAACAGGCTCACAAATTGATAAGATAAGGCTGTTCGTGGGAGCCTGTCCTAATGGTCCAGCGATGGGGTAGCGTTACGAGCAGAGGGGGGGTGGGGATATAAGGAGAAGAGGGGGCGGTGAAGGGAGTTATAGCAAGTTAAAAGAGAGGGATTTGGGAGGCAGCCAGGTGGACTGCTGGTTCACCCTCGCTCACAGTAAATTCTAGAAACTGCCTCACCAGTGCAGAGTTAGCAGGCTGAATTACCACCTTGCTGTGCACTTATTGCTCCCTGTCCCTGTGTCTAAGACGGGAGACAAGTGAAGACGGAGCAGAAAGACAAGCCACATAAGAGATGAACTGTCTCCATTTGCCCCGAACAAGCCCCCTTGTATCCTTGAATCAGTGTAGTCACTGTCACCCTTTTCATTATCTGTCATTATCTTTAAATTGGAAGTGGGCCAAGAGCCTGTGTTTTCTTTGCATGCTGGCAATGGATTTACAAGGGAATCAATGCAGGAGACCACAATGCCTAACCCCTTATGTTGTTTCTGCTTTAATTAAAACAATAACCGCACTTCATAGTTTCCACTCATATGGGGTCGTCGTTGGCAGGGCCTCCGTCTCTTCCCATCTGGATGTGCATTTTTTTTCTGTCATCCCCCCCGAGTCTGCAAGGCGGGTCTGTTTCCACAGCATCTATGCAAATCAAGTTCGCAGTGTTTGTGTGTGTGTGTGTGTGTGTACCAACACTGGCTCTAGGTTAATCACGGAGTTTTGCGGTGTACTAACTCTATAAAACAGCTGACATTGAGTTTTTCTCTTCCATAACTCCCTCTGTAGACCCACAACTCTCTCCCAATCCCTCTTCCCTTTTTCCTGTTCCCAATCTAAAATTATCAGTCCGTCTCTCTGAGGGAGCAAGAACTCTGCCAGTCATAAAAGAATCCAGCAAAAAAAAAAAAAAAAAAAAGATCCCTCTTTAAATAATACAAAATCCTTTACAAACCTTGAAGCGATTGCTGACATCACCTTTGCTCTGTTGCTTGCTTCTGTCCTTGCTCTGTAGGGCTCTCGAACGCTCAAGCCCTTCTTCTCATTTCTGCGGTGTACCCTCCACCCCCCAGTTTATTCTCAGAGCGTTCTTTTCCCACTGCCTTCATACCTAATCTCGTTCTCACATCTGCTTCTTTCTCTTTTTATTTAAACCCATAGTCCTTCCATTCGTCTCCTCCCTGCCTCATGCCTGATCTGATCCCTGATTTCTCCTGCCTTCATTGTCCCTTCTCCATTCTTCCTGTCTTCTCCCTCCTCATCTCCGTTATCTTTTATTGCATCGTTCATCATGCATCTTTCTCGTTAGAGCTGTCCTGAAAGTCTACTTTCCTCTCCTTCTCTACTAGGCATTAAGGAGGCATTGCAACTCTTCCCTCATCCCCATTAGAATCCGTCTCTTCAACCCCATCCCTCGTTCTTTTTCCCTTTTTGATGTAGTTTCTTGCTGCCCCTGCAATTGCTTCCTTTCAGACAGCAATGGGCTTTCATTCCCCTTGCAGTCTCTCTCCTTCTTTCTCTTTCTGTGACTCAGTGGGAATCTTTTCCTGCCTCTTTGCTGGTTCTATCTGCACACTTCTTCGCTAAAGTGATTTGTTCTGCAGCTCAAGTCTGCAGCATAATCGGGCTGTTTTTATAGTGTGCCGGGAGAACGGAAGAGAGAAAGCAAGGGAATGATGGAGGGGAAAAACTACGATGAGTAAATGGGACAAGAGGGCAAAACAAATGACTGGATCAAGAAACTGAAGTTTGACGTTTTTTCCTCCCTCTTTCATCTTCCTCTTGATTTTGGGTGCTTCTAATTGCCTGTCATAGCTCAAGTTTCTCAAGTTTCCACTTTCTCCTCTGTTTCCTTTCCCTTCTTCCTTTCTTCTCTTTTTTTTCTGTAATTTCAGCAAAAACTTTTTTCTCCATAATGCATTGGGGTGCTATTTGCAATGCACTGCTAATCAGTAAAATCTCCAGAAAATTGCCTCTTTTTATCATTGTGCTCCCATTCAATATGCATATTATATATATATATATATATATATATATATATATCCTCTCCATTGACATTGTCTGTCTACCTATTCTTCTCACATACACTCTTTTCATCTTGGCCTCCTACCCAACCTTTCCACATTTTCTTATTTTGACCTTTGCATCTTTATGTCTCTTCATCCCTTTGGCATATTTCAATCACCTCTTCCCTCACTTGCCCATCCTTTCCTCCTCTGTTTCTCTCCGCACTGCATCTGCCTGAGTGCTCTCCTTTTTTGTCCAGCCATCCCATTGCTCTCTCTGCTCTCACGTTTCTTTCTCTTCACATCTTCCTCTTACTTCCTTTCGTTTCTCATAATTTTCCCTTGACCAAAGCTGGATAGCTCCGTCTACTGTGCAGTGTTTTGTGTTGCGGGCCTGCAACAGCCTCAAAACCTTACAACAACGCCACCATACACACCCGAACAGCAGTTTAATGGAAATGTACAGGGCTATTACATGAGGGGCAACCACATTAGAGATGCACCAGAGCCAAAAGCACTGGTCTGAACACCCCTTCAAAAGCCACTACATGGACTCCTTCCCTTTGGTGTGTTTGACTCTGATGGACATGCAAGTGAAAGGGAGGAAATGAACAGATATGTGCATGCATTTTAAACAACAAGTGTATGTGTGTGTGTGTGTACGTCTGCGCTCATATGAAATGGGGTTACGTGGTTATAAGCCAAACAAAACTGCCCTAGTGGCATGAATTACATAACCAAGCTGAATGCCAAGACACAAACTCAATCTTTTCCCCTTACTCCTCCATCATCACTCCCTTTCAGCGTTCCCTCCGCCAAACATTAACACAACAAAGCAGGGAACTGAGATTTTGGCACAGAGGAAAATATACTGTGCACATCGGGCAATGCTTTTTTTTACCGATGAGAAACATGCAATGATAGAAAATAAATCTCCATATTATATGCCTAGTGATAATGACAGGAATCTTACTCCCTTTCTGCTTTTTCTCTGCTTTGTGCTCAATCAATCCTATGACTCTTGGTTTCATATCACAGCACCACGCAACTACATCTGAGGCCTTGTCTCTTGTTTTATCTTTGTACCAATCCCCTCCATCTCTGTCTTTCTTTCACACACACAGAATGCACTGTTCTCCATTTCTGTCTGGCTTTTTCTCCTTTATGCTTCAGCTGCTCCTTCCCTCCCTCGCACATAGTTCTATGTGACCAAATCTTTCAATCCTTCTGTCAGTCTGTCTCTCCCTTAATATATGTTGGTCTCTTGCAGTTCACTTTTCCACCTCATTCTCTCTCTATTTAACACTCCCACTCTAGAGTCCAACTTTCTTTGATTATATTCTTCTGAGAATAGCTTTGAAAAAAAAAAAAAAACATCTTCAGTCACTCTGAAATCTCTTTCTTTTCCGGCTTTCATGTGCTGGCATTGTCCTTAGAGTCCTTTGGCCCATCTATCTAATCTCATTCTCCATCTGGTCTCCTTTCACCCCCTGGGTATACATTCCTGTCTTCATAAGCTTTCTGTTATTAATCTCAATTATCAATTGTTGCTTGATTACAAGCATTTTGAACAATTCACCAAGCTCTCGTTCCATCACGATCCTTGTTCAATGTTAAGCAACACACTCAATCTCATTCTTTGTCCCTTTAAACAAATTACTATTATCCATCCATCCATCAATCTGTTATCTATACCAAATGTATGGTCACAGGGATCTGCTGGAACCTATTCCAGCTTTCTTTTGGTGAAAGGAAGAGGTACATTCTTCAGAGGTCGCTGGTCCATCACAGCAGAATGTACAGACAAACCACCACACTTACTCACATTTGCTCCTATGGCTTATTTAGAAACACCAATTGCTTTTGGACTGTGGCAGGAAACTGGAGTAGCCAGAAAAAACCCATGCAAACTCCACACAGAAAGACCCCTGGCCAATATTTAAATGGTAGCCAAAGCCAATACTTAACTGCTTCTGCATGGCTTATATAACTGATAGGTTTATATTTTATTATTTAACAAAATCTTCATATACACTGCAGTTTGTGCACCTAGGGGCTACAGTGATGAAAAACATATGGTCAAACTACAAGGCCAAACAACTGTCCTGGCTCTTCAAATTGTCATTTTGACTCTCCCTCTGTGTGTGTGTGTGTTTGTGTGTGTGTGTGTGTGTGTGTGTGTGTGTGTGTGTGTGTGTGTGTGTGTGTGTGTGTTCGTGTGTGTGTGTGTGTCCCAATACTTCATGAACATTGAACAAGTTTTTGTATAAGCTTGAGATGTGTCATATAAAATGCAGTCAAGCGGTTAAAAGAATCAGAAGCTTTATAGTCATAAACAAAGTAAACAGCTGTTACACCATGGCATGAAACTCTTGTTGCTACGTAATCCCTTTACACAACAGTAAAAAAAGTAAGTTACAAAAAAATAGTCAAATTAAACAATAAACAAAAACATAAGAGGAATATAAAAACCAATGTGTGTAAAGTATGTTTTATGCAAATGTGGTTTGGACACAATCTAAGACAATTATGTGAATTTATGTGCACCTATTAGACTTTACAAACCTTACATTTGAGGACTGTGATCAGTTCTCTCGCTCGCACGCACGCACGCACGCACGCACGCACGCACGCACGCACGCACGCACATACAAGCATGAGATACTCAGAAGTGTTTAGAGAATTGTGAATAAGCACCGTAAATTCCATTCCATGTCAGTTTATGGCTTTAGCATGTTTGCTGCTTTCAGAGCTTATTTATTTTTTACAGTTTCCAATGCCTGGTGAATGGGAACATCAAAACTCCATGTTATTGCCTTAGCCTATCGTAGGCGATCTTTCAGGTGAGATACGAGACTGGTTGTGTTAAAACTTGCCATCTTCTCTCCTCATCTCAGAATCCTTGCAACATGCTTTGCAAACAGCACCAGCATTGTCATCCAGTGCCGTCAGAAAAATAACTCCACTGGCTTTTTTTTTGCTCCGGTATTGCACTCATTTCTAGAAAGGCAGACCCATGCATGGGTCCTGCGAGTAAGGTGATGTGATGAGCGTGACGTGGCCTTTTTTGTAAAAGTCGGTACCCACCAGCAAGCAATTTCACAGTTTTCCTTTCTTTATTGGATCTATTTATCAGATTCAATACACTGCTGCCCATAAAGTAGGACTAAAACATCTTTCTACATATTTCTGAAAACAAAATTATTTCAGCTTTACAGGCAACGGTGTATATAGGGAATCATCACACTGCAGCATTAAGCCACACTGAGGTCAATTTCAGTTAAAGAACATGCGCTTTGACTGAGTTACCACATCCTGACAATAATATGAAATGAGTGACTCCAAGTGAGCATTATGGGCTGGTCCCCTCACTTATTCAGTGTGTAATGACACCTGAATTTCCCTCTCAAATCAATACTGCACATCTTATTTAATCTGTGTGCGCGCGCGTGTGTGTGTGTGTGTGTGTGTGTGTGTGTGTGTCTGTGTACAGGTGAGTGCGTGCATGTGTGCAGGACTTACGACTGATGCAGAGCAGGACCACAACCAGGCTGCGCAAGGCCAGAGAGAAGGGGGCAGGGAGGATGCGGCAGGGAACAGAGCTTCGGATAGGCCTCATTGTGTATTGAGAAGCTGTGTGTGTGTGTGTGAGCCTGTACGTGTGTGTGGCTGTGCACATTTGATCAATAGCTCTTCTGTGATCCTACCCGCCTGCACTGCTACAGACACACTAGTCAGCACACCCTCACACACATTCCCAACTGCAATACTGCAGACACGTGCAGACTGCCCAGCTAAACTTTAGTGCAGTCAGACAGAAGTTGTTGTTCGAGGGCAACACTTAAAGAAAGGACTCCTATGTGGTACACTGTCTCACAGTGCTTGCACTGAAACTGCTTCTGCAGCAAAGTCACATACACAGTACTCAAAAGCCTGGCCAAAAACTCTAGGTGATAACAGAACCAATAATTTAGAAACTATATCACAAGGCACACAGAGATGAGCTCATAGTAGATTTTCTTTGTGGACTGGAGCACCCTGTACAGCTTTGAAGAAAGTGACACCATGTATTGTTATAAATCTATAAAACATGGAAGCTTAGATACTATAAAGCAGGAGCCGAGTCCCATTTAATCAAGAAAAACTGTGATATATACACACTTTTTTGCTTTAAACCGGAGTAAGCATCCCAAGAGCAGACATCCAACACTGAGGTCTACAACAGCAACGAAAGTTATGCAACTAATTGAATGAGAGACAATTTAATTATCTCTTCACAAGCCGTAGGCTGCAATGTGAAACCCAGAACTACACAGATTCTGATGAGAAGGAGCCTCAACTATCAGCCATACGCTTATAACAAAAGCAAAAAAGGCTTCTTGTCCCCGATAGGTCAACCAACACTGCTCCAAGTGACAGAAAACGTCAATTTATGTCAGACAACATGGAGAAAAAGTCATTCGAATCAAGGCTAATTTACCAGCACAGGTGTTAGCTCTGAAAGTTTTCAAACAGAGCAACCGACATTGTTGTGCCCTACAGCACAGAGAAATCTGGGGCAACAAACTTCATTGTCAGACATATTGTATTTTAATGAGTCAAACTACATTTTCAGCTCCTTTCACCCAACACATTTGCAGACAGAAGTCAAGTTCCTCTAAGCTAAAACCAAACTGACTAGATCTCTGGAGAGACTGAGAATCTGCAACTCATCTGGAGAAAGCTTTGCTTAAATAAAATCCATGGCATTTGAGTGCTGCTCTGTAAAAACAGAAGGTCAAAGTTTTTGCCTTCTGTAAAATAGCCAACTTGTAAAGTATTGAGCAAGCCGCAGACAGACACGTTGGTTTCAGATATTACATATTTTGATTTTAGCTCAGAGGTATCTGCTACTGCTGGCTTGAATCCTAGAATCTCACCGAAACACTCTCATGTACACACGCTGGTGGGAAAAGACAGCGATTTTACATGGTAAATGAAGACTCCTTGGAACAATCACAGGTTATCAGACAGCATAATCATGCACAATCGACCTGCCTAACTCTTTCTGTCCAACATGCTCTACTGGATGCAGCGAGCACCCGAGTGCACTCCAGACACACGCTCGGCACACACGCTGATCTGAAACCTGCTACGCTTTGGGTCCAGACAGAGTTGTGCTGATTTTGAGGATCTAATGCCCTGTCGGTTTCCAACAGAGCACAGGTCTGGTGTGTCTGTGCAGGTGTGTGTGTGTTTGTAGTGTACAAAGTGCAACAAGCCGCACCGCACACCTCGCTGAGCACTAACTGATGGAATAAAGTGCGGGTGTCAGTCTACATTTCTTCACACTGCCTGCTCTTCCTCAGTGCATGTACCACTGCAACCGTAATGAGCTCCAAAGGCGATGGCCCTGAAACTTCTGGCAAAGCCAAAAGTGAATCAGTACAGGTCTTCTCCACAGCAGCGCTTACTTCACTGGTCGGCTGGCTGCTGCTGAGAAAATAGCTCTGTGTTGGTTTACACCAGCGGTTTGGGTCTGGCGGGTCCAAGGCCTTGCAGCAAACAGGCACAAACACACAGAAATTGGATTTGCTAGTTCAAGCTGCACAGTTTATGTTCAATTTATCCATCTTAGCTCCTTCACTTTGTCCTCTTCTTTCAATCCTTTGATACAAAGACGCTTGTTAGTTCCCACAGATTTGTCCTCGCTTTGTGTCACTTACTTCCTGTTGATCTACAGAAACTCTTATAATCCCCGAGCGCGAACACCGCAGATCATGTCCAACTGCCCGTTTTCTGCCCCCCGCTTGTTTAAATAAGCCTGGCCGCCCTCCCCTTGCTCAGAACATGTGTCAGTGTGGGATCAGTGTCTGCATATTTTGCATCCTATTTTGTGAAGGTTAGAGATGCGTTTCTGTGGATGGAATCTGTGACAATGGTGTCTTTCAGGTCAGCAAACAGTGGCGGTGTGTGTGTGCATGTGAATGTGCTCGACTGTCCAGTGTTGACTGAAGCAGAGTGTACATTTGGCTGAATGTTTGCCTCTTTCACCATCTACTATCCACTTATTTATCCATTCAGACACACAAAGAAGCGTCGCACGGCCCCTTTATGTTAAATGAACGGTTTTATGTCTGTGGGGTTGCACACGGCTCTGTACATGTTTGCATGTTTTGTACTTCAAAGTGAATAAAGCTTAAATGATCACGACTTGGGCTTTGTCGTGAGTTATGCTGCTGTGAACCTGGCTCATTCAGAGGTATCTACTCCATATTTTTATAGCGATGACACAAAAATCATTGCTAATGGGTAAACCAACTTGTCAGCACATTGTGCATCAACACATTGTGGATAATGCAACTCCTTTGTTTAAGCACATTTGCACGTATACTATCATTACTGCTAGTGGCAATAAAACTGGCAATACAAAAGCCAATAGTGGGAGCTAACTACACCAGGCTCCACGTCTATGACTTTCATTACCTTGTAAAATGTGAGCGGCAACACACTTTTGCTTTTATAACGGCACCTCTGCTTGTTCTTAATCAGCTGATCATAAACTATCTGCTCTAATTTGCCGAGAGCTGTGTTTGCAAACATCTTTATACATTCATGCTGTTCCCTATTATCAAATCAAATAAAGTCAAATTCATTTATCAAGTGCTTTTAACAAAATAGGGTCATCACAATTTGTGTTATAGAGCAACAAAGACATAATTACTGACAAGAAGAAGAACACATTGCAAATCATTGCACGACTGGCGAGTATATGTGTATTTGGATGTCTGCGAAGCCGCTGTGTGGGCGGCCCCCTAATGGGTGTATTTGTTTTTGTCGCAGTGTGTGCGGAAGGAAAGGAAGTAATGGCAAATTGTGTCCCCTATCCCCTTTCCTCTTTTTACTCTCTCCTTCTCTTTCTCATCCAAATCAAAACTTTAATGGGCTTCATTCGTGCCACCGTGGAATAAGTGTTGCCAAAGCACTTAAGGGGCTTAAGTCAGTGGCGTGCTGAAAATATTAAGCACTCAAACAGCCTTACAAGGATCCCTGGCTGCTTAAGTATGCCGAGGAGGTCGTGCCAGCGTTTAATACCAATGGAATTAAAGCACTTTGACAAGAGACAGGAGCAAAAAATGTAGATACATACAATGTGTACCACACAACCGGGAGTAGGTAGAGAGATGAAGGATGACTGGAAATACAGAAAGAAGCTGTGAAGGCATGAGGTGGGCACATCAAGAGGAGACGAGGGACAGTTAACAGAATGCAACAGGGGAGAAGGAAAAGAGTGAAACTAATGAGAAAAGAAGAGGACAAGGAAGTGACAAGCGGTGGCAACACAGTTAGAAAGAGTCAGAAGATGGGAGGAAATAAAAGAAAAAGAAACAAGCAGTGTTGTGGGGGCGAGATATGAGGGAATTGGGCCAAGGTGTGGGAGGTAAGGGTTGATGGGATAGCTGTGAACCAGCAGAGGGCTAATGCAGAGATTCTATCGGGAGGCTTATCCGAGATTAAATTTCTCTTTGTCCTTAAGGCGCTTCTTGGGTTAGCGGAAGTGTTGAATTTATTACTTATGTCTCCCTTGAGGTTGTTGCGAGCAAGTGGGTTGGGATCATGCGAGTGTGTGTGTGTGTGTGTGTGTGTAAACGTGTGGTGGTGGTGGTTAACAATGATGGCTGAGTGTATTTGTGTCTGTGTAGGCGAGAATGTTGGAGGTTTATTAGCTGGAGAAGTGTGAAGGAGAACGTGTTCTTGAAAGGTTAAGATAAATCAAATGAAAATCTCCCAAAGGGCAATTCGTCGTAACTGAAAATCTTAGCATGGTTGCACCGATATAAAACATATAAAAGAATACAAAACTAAGTTTTGTGATCCTAACTAATTACAACTAATGACTATTCTGATAGTCGATTAGTCATCGACTATTGAAACATTAGTCGACTAATCTGATTATGAATGTCATAATTATTAAATGGCTCTTATTTAGCGCTCGGCTCTTAAATTTTGAATGAGGCTAATTAAAAACACGCCCACCGCATGTCAATCAAAGTTAGAACCACGCCGAAATAGCTGCAGAGGTGCAGAGTGACGGCAATAAAAAAAGCTGACTGGAGGGTTTGTATTAACCCAGCGACGATAAACCGGGTGGCTGCTTCGCGAAGGGTGGTAGCAGTAAGGAAGAAATACCGGTAGCCAAGCTTTTTTGTTTTTTTCAAACCAGGCTGTAAATATGTTTGTTTCTGCTTTAAAGTCAGACATTTTAACATGGGAGTTAATGGAGATTGACTCGCTGTTGGAGCCAGCCTCTATCGGCCAGTCGAGGAACTTCTCAGCAGAGTTGAGAAGGGAGGAGATGCCTCACGCTGGTGATTTTTAAATATTTATTTATTTATTTACAATTAAAATGGTTACAGACTATTTTTATTATCGATTTTTGTCAACTAATTGTTGCATTTCAATTTCAACCAATTTTTCTTTTATAGAGCCAGGAGCATTTGTGAGTTACAAGTAAACTGTCCTTTGGAGATGATCCGCTGATGCACCAGCCAGAGAAAATCCTGCAACAGGTTTGGCATTAGGAGGCAGGAGCAACAGAGGTGGAAATAGTCTGATCTCTCATTTTGGAGGCCTGGATTCGAGTCGCATCGTCTTTGCGTTACTCCGGCAGTCAGTGGTTTAACTACTGTGTGACACTGCTGTTTTTTTTTCATTTTTATTTAAATTAATTCATCCATTTTCTATACCCGTCTTAATCCTTTGCAGGGTCACAGAGATCTGCCGGAGCCCATCCCGGCTCATTATAGGCGAGAGGCAGAGGTCCACCCTGGACAGGTCGCCAGTCTATCACAGGGCCACATACAGAAAATGCATGCACGCACACCTACGGGCAATATAGAATAATCAGTTAATCTAGTATGCATGTTTTTGGACTGTGAGAGGAGCTGGAGGTACCTGGAGGTACCTGGAGGTACCTGGAGGTACCTGGAGGTACCTGGAGGTACCTGGAGGTACCTGGAGGTACCTGGAGGTACCTGGAGGTACCTGGAGGTACCTGGAGAACTTCAGTGATTAGTGGAAAAGCTGAAGGGATTCATCGTGAAAACTTGTCAAAGCACAGTTTTTAGAGTTGAGCATCGCTCCAAGTATGCCATATCTGGACTTGTATACTTGGTACTTCATACTTGGCAAATATGACTTAGGAGAATGTACTTCAGAGGACGTGAGGAACAGACCTGTACGTGATGACATCACAGCTCAGGTAGCAGGGTAACGCGTTCTTAAAAAACGTAAATGATTTAAATTAAATTAAATAAGCATTCAAAGCATTAATACAACTGAGAATGGACCGTGGGCTTCTCTGACAAAAGGGTTCACAAAAACGTTGTGTTTTTAATGGGATTTTACATTTTTTTTGTATTTTATCCAGTAGATAGAACTGAAAAGAAAAAAAACCTCAAAAAACGGAGGAAATTATAAAATAAGTTTAATCTTGATAATTTAACCCCAAAAACAAAGTTGGAAAAACTTTATTCTTGCATGACAACATGATGACGCTTCATTCCATTACACACCAACAAAGTCAAACGTCTGAAGTCTCCACAAGTTTCCTCCGGATGCATCCTCGATTAAGTGGGCAGTGCAAGAAGACACCCAGAGACATCAACCATTCTTGTCAGGATACAGACTTGGAATTAATGGGAACACCGCTTCAGCTGCAACTGATGACGCTTGACAAGTATGCATATTGAAGAATGCCTAAGGAGCTCCAGCCTTGTGTTCACGTTTTATTTCATCATAAAGTTTGTGTTAGAGACTTTGTTTTCTATTTAGTATAAACAAAATGCACAATAAAGTTTTTAAACTGCTTTTTAAGAAGCTGAAAAAGAAAATTAAATAAAAGCACAATTCCCTATACACCATCTCCAACTTTACTTTGAGGAAAATCAGTAATTATAAATGAAAGATCTTTTTGTTGTTTGGTTTTAAACAAAGTCTACGACTATGACCCATGTCTGAGTACATTGATATCGGGGTTGGCATGCTCAGTCAGTCTCTCCTGGACTCAGCTCTCCTCCTCCACTCACTTTTCTGATTTCATGTTTGTCTGCCTGACTTGGTACTAATAGCCACCCTGAAGCCAAGCAGTGGTTAATCTGACACTGTTGTGAACCCTCTAATTAGAAAAGCCACAGCTCCTCAATCCATGGACACCCTCTGCAACTGCATTTTCTAGAGCCGTGGCTTATGCTCCCGGGAAAAGTGATCAATACAGCCTGATCATTTGAGTAGCTTTTGAGTGATGCCGCCTTTCTTATTCTTCACGCAATTTAGGATTTGAAAGTTTTGATTTCCTTTATTTCCAGTGTTTGGAGCCTTGCAAATGAATAAAAGTCAATAGCGCTCTCCACATGACAGACTAATAAAGACTCAAAACAAGTCACCAACTCTCTGAAGTGTCATAGATGGCTGTGAATGTGTGTGCAAGAAGTGTGATCTTTAATTTACAAGTTTGTCTCAGCGTTGGGGTTTCGGTATCTATAGTAAAATGTGGATTTAAAATGACTTTCAGGCAAACAGAAGACTCGGCACAGTCTTTTCAGTGATTTTAAAGGATGGAAGAAAAAAAACACAAAGGCACTTTGGTAGACACTGTAGACGTCCTATTATTAGTCTCACTCCATTATGCATTTACCATGCTATTCCTGTGCATTAAAAGGGAAATTTTCAGCTTTATTCTTCTCCAGCCAGGCAAAGAACTGAGCAAGCATTTTATGATACAACACTCCAGCGAGGGGCTGCAGGAGCTGAAGATGGGGAACAATACTGATGGCCGGTGCTGGGGTACTTGACAAAAGCAGCTGAAGTTGATTGCTTCAGAATAAAATGCTCTGCTTTTATTTAATTCACTGCATCCAAATCTTATAATCGCACAGAAAGGAACACGTTTCCAGAGCAATTGTATGAATAAATCCAAGAAAACCACTGCAAATGCAAAATTGTACCATTGTATACATGTTCTTGTTTATCTAAAATAAAAGTTTTTGCATGTAACCACAGAAAATTGACCGTGATTTGGGGATTGCGTGTATGAACTCAAAGCTCTTCCATCAGGTCAGAGTAGGACTGCACTCGCGTTCAAACATTTAAAAAGACAAGAGCAACGTTCAAGGTCAAGACTGGACGTTTTGTTTGTTTTTTTGTTTTTTTTACAGGACACAAAAATCAATTTCCGTCCAAATCTGTTGCTCTGAACGCTTAACACTTAACCCTCCTCCAACTGTGCTATGTTAAGAAAAGTTCAACTCGAATCAAATGTGGAGAGAAAAATATGTAATAAATGCATTCCTTCTAGCAATTACCTTGGCCATAAAACATAAGTGGCAAAGCAAAGGTGTATGTATTTTGCAGGAGCCACGATTTCAAATGAGTGAAGCTCTTCAGACTCTGACAGAAGCACGTTCACTTGGAAACAAACCAGGAAATAATCTGTACCAATTTACAGTCCTGTCTGGAAACTCTGGGCCGTTTGATGTGAAAAACACTGAGGTACATTTGTGAAAACGTAACGCAGCATTTGAACAGGTTATTGTTCATGAGAAAAGGGATTCAGAGGAGGCGACAGCTCTCGCGAGTGGAAATAATATCTGAAACAGTAGCATTCGAGACAGGTACAGCAGGAATCCGAGCAGATTTTCTCATTTGCTCACATAAAGAGATCCGCTTTATAAAAGGTGGAAGACTTTATAGGCCATCAAAGCTGGAAGTTTTTTTTTTGTTTTTTTTTTCCTGATATGGCACATGCTGTTTTCACACATGCATTGATAAAAAAAAAAAAAAAGATCCACATTTTAAGAAAGAGAATCCATTACAGGCATATTTTATGCATTACCATGCGAGTACCCTGTTGGCACGGGAAAGGAAACTAAACTCTAAGTCCTCTCCTATCCAGTAAGATAGATGCAACCGTGTTACCTGCCATGTTGAGCACGTTCTGTTGGAGCTCCCTAACGAGTGCGTCTGCGTGCGCTGAGAGCCACATGCTACACAGCTACCTGCTGGGAGTAACACTCATTATCCACGCGGCATCGCACCTCCCAGCGACAGGCTATGATTCTTTGCTCACTGTTTTCCCTGTTGCTCTGTATGTGTCAGTTTCGCTTCTTTGTGCCCCCAGCTCATGCGTTAACATGTGTGCTACCAGAGAGATTTTTTTTGTTTTGTTCCCTGATGTGTTTACGTCTGAGAAACAGTTGTCACTGTGCCTGAACTTGTAGGCTCCAGCTCTTTTCTTGCTCTTTATTTTTCAGTTATAGACATATGATGTGTTATTGATGTTTCTATCAGCCAGCTAAGGCTGCAGCTTATGATGTTTCATTTTTCTGAGCTCTGCAGGGGAATGCTAAGTTTAAGGCAGCGTGTGTGTGCGTGTGTGTGTGTGTGTGTGTGTGTCTGTGTGTGTGTGTGCAGCCAGGAGCCGGTTGCTGTTGTGGCATAAGGTGGGTGATTAGAATTGAGCAGCTATGGGCCACCTCGCTGGAAGGAGCCCTGCCAGCTGCTTTGCCCCCATTCCGCCAATTCACAAATGCCTAACAATGGGATAATTTCGCACTTGCATGATATAATCTTCCTTTTCACTCAGTGTCTCAATGGAACCCTTTATAGCTTTTTATCACATCTCTCTTTCTATCCCTTCATCTCTTTCATTCCTTCTCACTCGGCCGTTTTCTTTCCTAACCACTCCCTGTTCGTCTGCCACTCTAGCCTCTAGCCTTCACCATCTCTGTTGTTTTTTTTTTGTTTTTGTTTCGTTTTCTTTTTTTTTTTTTTTTAAACCTCTTCTCATGTTCCCGCTCTCTCACTCTGACCTTACACAGCCTCTTTGCACCGGAGACACCCCTGTTACTCTTTCCCCCTTTGTCTCCTTCTCTTTTGCTCTCTGGAGAAAAAATCACACACTCATCAGTTTGCCTGCACTGTTCCCGACGAGCAGGCTCGCGAGGAGAATATTAACGAAGCTCCTCAGCCAATTAACACCTAAAGCACATAACAACCTTTTATGCCAGCAGACATGCATGTGCATGTGAGCCTGCGCTCACTCTCTCTCTCTCTCACACACACACACACACACACACACTCTGCACAGGCAAACGCACACTTGCAGGGAAATACACAAGGTGGCTGCCACACAATGCAGCATGATCGACTACAGGCAAAGACTCACACAAACATGCACCCAGGTTTCAAACATTAGATACACTCTTACACACTAAACACCAATAGAGTGTGCTGGTGAGTGTGGGTGTAGAAGGTGGGAGACATTTATAGGAGCAGGAGTAAGTAATGTGGCTCCAAAGGTGATGCAAACAGAGTGATAAGCAACAGTGAAGCAGACAGAGGAAGGTGAAGGAGTGAAGGAAAAAGCTTCGAGGGTGAGGAGAAAGGCGGATTTATGGACTGTGAAGGAAGGTGTGAAGAAAGGGGAGAAAATCAGTGACAGAAGGTTAATGTGGCTTGGCTGCTTGTGACATGGCTCATGCTAATTTGAAAGGTTTAGTACTGCTCATGGACACACACATAGGGACAGCGAACACTGACATACACTTGCTCGTCTTTGCCTGAACAACACACTGCATAAAACATAATGTTAGAAAGGGTATTAGCGGTGAACTTTTACACACACAAACACACACGCACACACATTTCTGGACACAAGTAGGGCAGTATCCTCATATGCATAAAACATGGTGAGAGACAGCAGGAGCAGAGGGCGGGAGGGAGATAGGAAGAACAAGCGCGAATGGACAAAAAGCGTATGGTAATGACCCGGATAACGAAAGCCAGCCGCAAGGGGTGGAGAGTCAGAGGGAGAGAGTGAGTGAGAGAGGGGTGAGGGTGAATGTGATAAAGTCACGACGAGGAGGGAGAGAGGAAAACTTCCCTCACGGCTTGCTGCTTTTGGATCAAACAGCGTGCAAATGAAAAATGGAGATGAAATAATTAGACAGGCTGAGTAGAAGCGCTCATCTAAATATGTAAATGCACTTAATTTTACTTTGATTTGCTCCACTGCTTCCCTATCACACTCCCACTTTCCTCTTTACGTTCTTTCCCACTCATGCATTTTCATTCCGCTCCCTTCAGATTTTTTCCAACTCTTTTCTGCTCCTTCTCTCCGTCCCTCCGTCATAAGGCCGTTCTCCTTCCTAGTCCTTCTTTCATCTCCGTTTTGTCTCTCTGCATATTAAAGCCAGGGCAAGTTAATACACCAAAGGTACATGCAGTCAATTATTGGTTATTTTATGGACTTACAGCAGCGTCTGAGTAACGGAGAGTGTGTTTAATTAGCTCATTTATGCCTGTCTGCCTTCGTGATGGGGAGTGTTCATTGCAGAGACAACAACATGCACATTTGTGGTAAAGCATAAGTTAAGGGCTTTCTAGTCAATCACAATGCGATGCCATCAAGCATTTACTGCCATGTAAGGGTTCACAGTTGCCAACATCATTCCTCCAGGCTACACAGGAATTACACATTTTCACTTAAGATTTCGTGTTTTCATTTCTGATTTATACGCTGTTGCATCTGTCTGCCCTGCCTGGGTGAATTTTACATTTCATGATCCTCCTTTATGAAGTCATTTTCACTTGTGAACTCATTACTAGGTCGGACACAGGTCCAGACATCATGCAGAGTAGCTCCGCTCACGTTGTCCATATTTAACTAGAATAAAACTATGTGCAATAAAACTGACTTCCAATTTTTTAAAAAACAAAACAAAAAAATAAAGGCATGGCAAGTTTAAGTTAAATCATCACATAAATAAAAAAGCATGATTTAAAAAAGAACAATAGATAAAATTGAATTATTAATAAGCAATAAAAAACAGTTTCACAGCATTCCAGGTGTATTCCAGTTTTTCAGTGATGCTCGTCTTTTGCTCGTGATGTCTTCGATAATGAACCTTTTCATTTCCAGAGGTGTGTGACGCTCCCCATAAGCCCAAACTCGTTCCCTGCAGGTCTGTGGTGAGTTTCATTCAGCGCCAACAAAACGGATGTTCAGAGAGACTTTCACCGACACCTTTGTTCCAAAGATGAGGAACTATTAATACAAGTATCTGCAACATCTGGCACGTACGACACATCCCACAACCCACGTGTGGCCTGGCTTATCCCCTAGCCCATATAACACATAACCAAAAAAAAAACAAAAAGAAAAAAGAAAACAGCTGCTTCTCTTAAAGGCAATCTGTCAGGGCGCTGCTCTGAGTGCTCCACTGCTGCATCAGTCTGTCGTCTCTTTCCTCAGTGCCCTCTTCTCTTCTCTTCTCTTCGGTCCAGCTTGTACCAAACATCCCTCACTGGGACACTCACTTACTGCTCCTACAAGGTGATCCCGACAGCAGTTTCTCTGATTCTACTTCAATAGTTTTCCCCTCCCCTGTTCCTGTCTGCTCACAGTCTCTTTAGAAATGTGAACATGTTTTGTTGGACTACTGCTTTTTCAATGTCAGTAAATGAAATAATTAGTATACAATTCTGTGAGGATCGCAGGACTGAGGCTTTACGGACACGCCTCAGCTTCTAAATTGACACTTTGATCTATGAATGTATTTGGTTCTATGAATGTCCCGCTGTTTTATGAGGAAACTGAATCATCCTGAAAAGGGATTTGAGTATCTACAGAAGAAGCGCAATGTTAGAAACTCCTTCTTAAAGGAGACATATTATTTCCTTTTTTTTCCAAAGCCTGACACGGTTGCTTGAGGTGTTAATGAAATGTCTGCGATGCGTTTTGGTCAAACTACCACGTGGATATACTACAAAAGCACCATTTTCAACCATGTCTTTAGTGTTCTGCTGATAGGAGCGAGTTCGAGAGGGCAGAGTCAGCATGCAAATGTAAGATATCAAATAAAGAATAAAAGGATTGTGTTTTATCAGGGTTTTTTTTCATTTGAAAGTCACTTCAGATACCTAAAAAGTTGCAATAAAATACTAATGTTTTTCAGGTTTGCTTGGTTTTTACTGTGGGTGCAACATAGTCAGAGCAACTCAGTGGAAAATCTGTTAAAAAACAACAAAATTCCCACATTCCAGTGCTTTATTCGCCTGTACAGCACCTTAAATTGATTTTGTGAAATAGTGTTTCTATCCACTTTGAACTTCCCACACTTAAATCACTGTGTCAGACAAATAATGATCAATGCAGACAAATTACTTTCTCACTAATTGTGACACACGATGAGGCTTGTTGGTTGGAGAGGCAGTGCTTGATAAATGGACTGCACTAATGATTACTGATGGGGAATGAAAATATGATTTACTGGATCAGAACAAGCCACTCAAGTCAAGGGATACCAACTTTCCAAGAGTGTTGGTTTGATTTGCTTTCAGTCCTTTGTTGTTCTGGTTGTTATTGAGGCTTTGGTTTTTCTAATTACATGTTTCTTTTTTTCCCCTGAGGAGGAAAGACGAGTGGCGTTTATTATGTTCATATTTGTGTTTCTTTTGCCCACATCAGACAGCTAAAGGAATCAAACACAACCTATTTTTCTCTCTTTCCCTCCTGCGCTCACACTCCACACACTGCCCACATGCATCTGAACTGTACTCGGCAGCCAGTTCGCATGTTCAAAAAGACCTATCACTGCCTCCACACAGCTGACCCTGACAGAACTCCGTTATTGTTTATCGGGCCCTCTTCCTCTCTTCTTCTTCGCATGCTCCGGCTCCAGCTATCCTCGCGGTCAGCCCGTTCGTTCACAACTGGCCATCAGCGTTTTCCAGCATAAAAAGCTTCAGTTCTCTTTCGCATGTGGCCAGAAACGCAAACACGCAGACAACACACACGCTGGTCTTTGTGCAGGAATGATCAGGTAGTGCACATTTATACCCCAGGTTATACACCTGTTCCCATTAATGTCATTCAGCAACATAAAATAAATTAAATTTAGCAGACCTGACAACAGGCATTGATCATTTCCCCATCATCAGTTGGTCTCCATTGGTCTCCAAACTCTGCTGAACTCACTCGCTCCCCTCAAAACCCGGACTATCTCATTCTGCCCCTCTGCCCCTTGGTTCTCCCCTCACCTACGCCAGCTGAAAGCCAAAGGACGTCAGCTGGAGCGGCTTTCCAGAAAATGCGGACTCACTGTTCACAAGCAGATGCACCATGCTCACGTTCTCCAATACAAAGACGCCCTCTCCTCATCCAAATCACAAACCTTCGCTGTAATAATCTCTGCTGGCGCTGGGAACAGCAGAGCCCTGTTCTCAGTGCTTAACTACACACTATGTCCCTCACTTCTACTCCGCTGAGCACCGTAACTCCCTGATGTCCTTTTTAAACTTAAAAATAACTACTATCCACCAGCAACTGACCCCCCCATCACTTCTCCACTAGTTCTCCACCTCTCTCATGCTTCCATCTCCTCCTGCTGCTGATTTATCAGAAGTCATCAGAAATCCAAACCATCCACCTGCCAACTTGACCCCCTGCCATCCTCCCTGGTTATATCCTCCCTTCCATCTCTGCTGCCTTTGATAAACGCCATTATCCATTCCTCCCTGACCACTGGTTCTGTCCCAGCATCTTTCAAATCTGCTGCAGTGACACCAACACTGAAAAAACCTGCTTCAGTCCTCAGCAACTGCAATAACCTTCATCCCAACCTGCCATTTCTCTCAAAAAAAATAGAAAAGGCAGTGGCATCACAGGTTCAGGCTCATCTCTCCAACAATAACCTCTACAAACAATTTCAGTCCAGTTTTCGTCCCCGCCACAGCGCCGAAACGGCCCTCCTTCAAATTACAAATGACCTCCTAATGGCAGCTGACTGGACTATTATCCATCCTCATTCTTCTTGACTTGAGCGCAGCCTTGGATCTCACACTCCATCCGCCTTGACAGATTAGTTTCCATTGGCATAACTGACGCACCCCTAGACTGGTTTCACTCATATCTTTCTGTCCGTACTCAGTTCATCACATCCCACCCACCCACCCACCCACCCCTCCTCCAGTGTTCCCCAGGGCTCTGTCCTTGACCCTCCTCCCTCTGTGCCTGCTTACAGGACATCAAAGCCTGGATCTCCTCACTTTTCCTCAAACTCAGAAGTGATCAAACTGAGGTAGTCCTGATTGGTTCAAAGTCCACCCTCTCCAAACACCCCAGCTTCACCCTCAAAATAGACAACTACTAATTTCCCCCCTCCCCTCAGGCTCCTCGACAGCACCCTATTATTCCACACCCACATCAACAACACCATCCGGTCCGCCTAATTCCACCTCTGGGACATCAACCGCCTCCACTTTTCACTCACTCCTAACATTGCAGCAGTTTCGGTTCACTCTCTGGTCACTTCCTGTCTGGACTATCGCAGTTCCCTTCTCTTTGGTCTCCCCCACAAACTCCTCCATGAACTCCAACTGGTCCAGAACGCTGCTGGCCCGATCATCACCAGACCACCATCCATCAGTCACATCACCCCCTGTCCACATCAACTCCACTGGCTTCCCATCAAACACTGTATCAACTATAAAATCCTCCTCTTGACGTTTAAGACCATCCATAACCTCGCTCCCTCATACCTCTCTGCCCTCCTATACATCAATATCCCCACCCGGTCTCTCAGATCTGCCTCCTCCGTCAGCCTGACTGTCCCTCAGCACGTCTGTCCACCGTGGGGTCCAGAGCCTTCAGCCGCTCCGCCCATCGTCTCTGGAACTCCCTTCCCCCCCGACATCAGGAATATTGACTCCGTTTCAGTTTTGAAGTTAGATCTCAAACCTGCTTGTTTAGACAGGCATTTGAATTATAATGTCTGTTTTTCTGTCGCAAAATCTGCTGTTTTCTGTTGTTTTAATTGCATCTATGTTATATTGTTGTACGGCAACCTTGAGTGCCATGAAAGGAGCCTTAAAAAAATAAATGTTTTATTATTACCCATGCACACTCACTCACAGACCTTTAAAATAAACTTCTTTTGGTTAAGAACTTACAATAAATGGAAGTGGAAGACAAGAGGAAGCATCTACTTGTGTCAGTTAAAAAAAAAGAACAAAAAAACAATTTATTATACAGCCCCCCACCCCCCATTCATTGCATAGAAAGCTACTGGACGCTGTTTGCCTTAACAACCAAATACTTGTTTAAACCATTTTAATGAGCCAATAGCACCTCTCAGAACACAGTGAATTCAGCACACAAGCATTAACATTGCTCTATTTACCCCTGGACGACTCGAGGTAGAGGGAGAGTCTGCCAAGTGTCAGCGGTGGGATCCTTCGAATGCATTGCAGTTAACCAGTTTTAGAGGAAGAATTAGACCCCATAAAGCCTTGCTAGTAATTGTTGCACTGCTCCTATCAGGCAGTGTTTTATCTGTGTGGCCCCAGTGCACCTGTTGATAATTCTAATGAAGTGCATAACACCCACAGCAGGGGACTAAATTAAGCTGCAGGAGTCACAAACAGACACAATTTGGCACCATGTATGCCCCATACACTGATACACAGATTCTAATCCCAGTTGTATTTCATGACCTCTGGAAATCCCTCAAGACTCGTAGCGCAATTGTATTAACTATTTTCAATGTACTCAAATAAAACACGCACACACAGATATGCACCAATATTCCCTCCCACTGTGTTTCATGATTGCTATGGCTTTGATGGCAGACAGCATCCCTTCTTAAATTCCCTTTTAGTCATAAATGAGAACTGCAGCCCATGTTTTGATAATAACTATTGCACTGCTCTGCCTGCGGGAAGCTATCACATACAATATCACAGACACATAAATGCACACCGCGTAACGGATACATGCGCAATTGTGCAGTTCAGCCATGGAAATATTTTTGGGAAACCAAAAGGCTAGACGAGGCATCAACACACATACACTCTTACAGAATGACAAACGCCCTCAGACGTAGTTACACAGAATCCTCATTTGCAGCTGGTCCTTTTAACACACCCAGCTGCTCATACCAACATCAATCGCCTAGCAACCACCTATCAGAAAACATGTTCACCTCCGGTCTCAAGCAGTCTGCCCCTGAAAAGCCAGCCAATCAGGTGAGCTTCCCCCCCCCGGGACAAACTACTGTGATCAAGAGAAGGTGTGTGGAGTTAGTCAATACAGCTTCAATGTCCTCAGCACAGACCTCCACTTCTTTTGCACTGTCAAGCTGTTTTCTGTGTTCTTTTGACACGTTTATTGGTGTCAAAGCACTCAAACCTCATTCTCAACAGCTCTCTCATCCTCTCTGTGTGTAGGAGGCAGTCCTCCACTCTAAAGCCCAAGCCCACTATGCACACATTCTGCCTTTAAAGTATATATATATTTATTATCTTTTATAACAGCATGATCCGCCGTTAATCTGGATTGTAGAAAAACAAAATGGAAACTGATGTCATTTACGTCTTTAAAACTCCAATTTATATTTTATCAAGTGCTTGATATTGCAAATTCGAATCAAATCTAAAGTGGGCGCTTGAAATAGGAAGACATCATCGTGACAATATTTTAGATAGTCACAGCATTTGTAATGTAACATGTTTGAAGAGGGATTATGTTCCGCCAGAGTTTTTCATTTCTTCTAGCTGTCAGGAGATTGACAGTAAGCAGAGCACAATGGAACACGGTGATATGAAAGGACTCAACCTGGGGACTTACTGGCACAATGAGATAACAATAATGCAGAACTCGAACAGGACCAAATCAAAGCTTCATTCCTGCTATGATAGATTTTATGTCTTTGGTAATTTTTCTAGTTTGTGCAAGTTGTTTTTCACGAGGAATAAAAATAGTTGTGGAACCGTTTTCTGAAGGTGAGAAAAAAAAAAAGAAGTTATTATGGTTCCAGCTATATTAATACACCTATGAGTAAGACATAATGAAACAAAGTGCAAATTTAAATGACAATATTAGCACTTTAAAATACAACTGAGACAAAGTAGCTGACTTTACGACCGATAAACTTGAAAGTTACCTTAATGAAGGAAATTTCAGTCAAGCCAACAACAAAGGAATTGGAATCGACATGCTCTGCCTCACATCAAATTGTACTCCACTCTGATCTCGCGGGTTGCCGTCTGATCTGCTGTTGCGTTACTGGATTTTATCAGGACCTTTCAGATCTAGGCTCATGATTATTACAGGATATGCTTAAGGTAGTACAAATAAATCTCAAAGTTCACAGGGTGAGAATTTTAAAAACGCCTCTATCTCAAACGCCCCTTGGATTTAAGTTGTCCACTGCTTCCAACCCCGTCTTTGATCCAACTGTACAAATCTAATCATATCAGTCTGCTAATCCTCTAGCACACCACCACACACTCTGTCTGTAGCAACTGTTGCTGCACAGAACTCTGGGAAGGGTTATAAAGGCATTTCTGGAGTCTGTTATACTACAGTGGGAATACTTATTTCCAAGTGGAAAACAATCGCGACAGTTGCAAGCATCCTTCACAACAATTGGTGTCCTGCTTAAAAAAAAAAAATCTTCATTTTTGGCCATAATGCATTTGCTTGGTGCAAACCAAAAAGACATGTTAGCAGAAAGACCTTATGCCAACTGTAGAGTGCAGTGGTGGAAGAGTTATGATTCAGACGTGTTTTGAAGCCACGGGGTCCGAGCCCCAATCAGTGATTGCAAACCGAAGTATTCTGGCGTCAGCGGATCCTGAGCACACAATAAATCTACATCAGAATGGTTGAAAGAGAAAGGAATCAAACTGTTAGCCCAGTCAAAGCTCCAAGTTTAACTTGGCTGAAATGCTGGCGGGGGTGGCTTAATAGAGCTGTGCATGAACAAATCCCCAAGAGCCGAAGCAAGTGTTGGACTAATGTCCTCCAAAAGAATATGAGAAACTGATAATGACATGTGCAGATCTTGATGACTTGCTGATGAAGATCATTAATGTGCATCAGGTGTGTTAAAGAAGAGAAACCTCTGAAACGTGCAGGACACCATCCCTCGAGGACCAGGATCGCCCACCTCTGTCCTACAAGCTGAACAACCACGGGGTGTGCTTAGCGTCTCACACTGCTTCTATATTACTTTTTCTAGTCAAAACTTCCATTTATTAACGGCTGGCAAAGGGGGACGACTTTCGTCACCAAACTCAATCCTCAAATCTAAAATGCAATATAATAAAATATGTAAAAATTTAATCAAAACTGGAAAAATCTTTTACATCGGGATATGAAGTGTTAAGTATAGTGGGGATCTAAATTTCTCCATGAATAAATATATATGACATCCAATACTTCAAATCAAATCCTTTTGGGATTAAAAGTCCATTTTGGATGAATTTAACAGCTATGGAACATTTTTAGCCCACAGTAAAGCTTACAAAACATTGTACTTCCTTTGCTACAGCTGATTTATGGCCATGCCTGGCTTTTTCTCCATTGTGTGGTTGCTGAGCTTAACCTGATGAGTCAGCCGGCTTGTTACACAGAAACCATCTGGGAAGAAATTAGCGCACGAAACGGGAAAAGTGTTGTTTTTTTTTTTTTTTAGTTAGGAGGTGACTGGATGAATGATTTGTCTACCACTATAAAACGTTTGCACGTCAACCAATCACATCAAAATGGAGCCATAAGATTAAAATCATTCCCCAGTTCAGCTCTAACCTCTTTAGGAGCCCCTGATGCGGACAATCATCATCTAAAATTTACCTGCACCTGCCATCGCAAGATGCTGGTTAGTTTGAAACAATTATGCTTTGGCCACGGAGATATTACAAAACTGGTGAGATGCTCCATCTTTTGAGTATGATCCAAGTTTCATGACCCCTCCCCCCCCGACACACACACACACAACACTATCATCATCATTCCTGGTGGTGGTAAACACTGAAAAGCGCCTGTTTTTTGTCTCCCTCCGTCCCTGTCCCTGCGCCTCAGCTGCAGAACTTCCATCATTTCTATTTGTCCCTGGTGTGCTGTGCTTTTTCGCCTCATCGCTTCAACAGCATCACTTCCTCTACGGCCCCGTCTCTTTCTCCCTCTCCCTCCGTTGCTCTTGCTGTCATGTACCTGACAGCCCCCCTGCAGCCCCACTACCTCCAGCATGCAACCTCCCCTTGACTCTAACCTTTTTCTCCTCCTTTCCCTCCCATCTGGTCCTCCTCTTGTCACCAAGCATCATGCTAATTCTTATCCGTTTGTCACATTCTGTGTCTTGCTGAGTATTCAATCCGTTACACTATCTGTATCTCTTTCCTTCTTGGAATCCTGCCTTTCATCTTCTCTACATGATGCAGTTATCTGGCTTTTAAAACAAGCTGTGCTTTTCTCTGTCTCATATGTGCTGATGCACAAGAGTGTATTTAGTTTTAAAGGTAACTGTACAAACATATTTGCTTGTTTAAAGCATGTCGATTTTCATTTTGAAAAAAAAAAAAATAGTCTTCCACGTTATTTTAAAAATCAGTAAAAATAAATAAATAACTAAAATGGGCCATAAAAAAAGCCGATTTCGCAACATTAATAACCTTTTTTCAATTTTCTTGTTTATTACTTTTGTGCAGGGTGATTTGGTGCGTTATCAGCAGATCTCCACAGTCTCTGGGACACGTTTCCCCTGGCAGCAGGAACACAGCAACTTTTAAGTCTTTTCAGTTGGGTGAAACAGTGTTGTGCTTGTTTGTGACCACGCAACACATCCAAAGTCCAAGAAACCCCTAGTCTTGTTGCTTTATTTATATTTAAATGAGCATCTATACCTTCATTCTCTTTATTAAGATACAAACAGATAATATTAGTGGTAAATTAATCAGGTGAGTTACTGGCATTCAAGCGGGTTCACAAGTGTGGGAACCATGGAGTTGGGAGCTCGACAGAGACATTGGTCCAGCACCTGCAGTTATGTGGACTCTGTACTACTCTGATAGTACATAGCTGAGGCGAAAGGTAAGGCTCTCTGTTTACCAGTTGATCCATGTTCCTACCATCACCTATACTTACAAACTCTGGTCAGTGACCGAAAGAATGACATCATGGACTCAAGTGGGTGAAATGAGTTTCCTCTGCAGGGTGACTAGACTGTCCTTTAGAAATGAGATGAGAAGTTCAGTCATCCAGGAGCGTAGAGCTGCTGCTCCTGCACATCGAGGAGAGCGCTGCAAAAACAGCCGCTCTACAAATAAGACTTATAATCCTAAATCTAGTCAAAGTGTCTTATTTTAATCAAAAATATCTCTGCCGGTGGGGTGAGAAAGATTTTCTTCACTACGATTCTTAAAACTAGCAAAAAAAAAAACAACAACCAAGATTCAGTTTCTTGAAACAATGCTTGTTTTACTTTTTTAGAGATTAGGTCTGCAGTGAGCCAGTTAAAGGTGATTCCAGCATCTGGTTTTAATGCCCCCTGGATGGCGCCCATGGTTGAGCATGGTCAACTGGAAGGAGGAGGTCCTGAGTCAAACCCGGGATATGATGCTGAGATCATTTCTCTTGACTGGCTTGGGAACACCTTAGTATTCCCCCAGAGGAGTCAGGGAACGTTGCAGGGGAGACCTGGGCCTCCGTGCTTAGGCTGCTTCCTCTACGACATGAATCCGGATCCACAATGTTCAGAACAAAATGATTCTCCAAGCAAAAGTTGCCATTTAGTGTAGAACCAAGCACAGACGTAACTCATTTAAGGAGACTGCCCCAGACAGATGTTTGTGATGATATTAATTGAAATTACCTTCTATTTAGGTTTAGAGAGTCAGGCGCCTCGGCAGGCTGATATATTTAAGCGCCCTGGCAAAATTTGATCCGGTACCAGTAACAGTGGCCATAATTTGTTTAGAAAGTTCATAAGATGAATGGTTCTGTACAATCTCTGCGTCGACAACATCAGAAGTGTGCTTCCCTGTAATGTGTTTGCACTCCACGGCACCTTTCATGTGGTACAAGCTCGAGCTTTAATCCAATGAAGCGTCATCCTGAGCAAAGCGAGGTTAGCAGTCCGGATATTTGCAGATGTAAAAACACAGTACAATGCAGAGTCTTGGTACCTACACACAATTTATATTTCACAATCACATTCCTCTCATCTTTCCTCTCCGACATATTTCCAGCCAGGGAATGTGCGCGCTTCCGTCCCCATCTTCCATTCTGATTTGCCTCGCCTGTGCATTCAGCAGACCAGCTTATAGAACTCAATGAAAATATTACCGTAATGAGTTATTTCATTCCATAGTCCTGGAAATATTTTTTACTGAAATTCTCTTCGCAATTAGTTCACACTGTTCATGACAGGTAAAAGTAATAGAAGTGGGTCAGTGGGGGCTGAAAACTGTTGAGAAGTGGTACCTTGTGTATGTGTGTATTCCCAAAAGCTGATTGGTATTGTCCTTGTGTCCAGCAGCAGTGTGAACACTAGAGGTGAGTTCAAAGAGAAGGCAGGAGAGGAAAGCAGCTGCTGCCCGAACACACACAGGAGATGACCAAACACAAGGAGGAACCACAATTCAAAATGATGGCCTATGATATTGGACAAGAACACACACACACACACACACACACACACACACACACACACACACACACACACACACACACACACACACACACACACACACACACACACACACACACACAAACAAACTATAGCTACGCAGATTAAACGCAACACAGAGCCTGGTGGTAAACAACAACAAATGAGATTTTGACATGAAGAGTGCATGTACAAGGAGCAGACAGGTGCAAAGTAAAGAAAAAAAAAACAAGACAGTTAAGATTCACGTGTGATATCTGGACGCATCATCTCACCCTCACACACAGAAAACTCCACAGACTCACTGCAGAGGGGGGAGATCACTTTGATAATGTCACAGCCCTTAGGCCTCAACCTTCCCCAAAGGAGCTCGCTTTAAATCAGCATCTCACAATTTGTGTTTGTGCATGTGAATGCATGCGTGCTCCTTTAAGGCTAACAATAAAAGCTGCCTGCAGCGAAACGACTAGGATCACTATGACACCTAATACCCCCGCGAGACTGCAGACACCCTGCCGTTCTTAGAGGAATGACAGAGGAACAGTGGGATGAATAAAGAGGACGGGGAAAAAAAACAAAACACTAATAGGAGATGGAGACCAACGTGAGAGACTTGCAAACAGAGCGAAGTGCTGCGCTGAGAGGGAGAGACTGAGAGGAGAGATAATTCATGATGACAGAATGAGAAACTGAAAACAAAGAGGCAGACTAGGAGAGAGAGGGAGAAGGAGGAAGCAGCAGAGATATGCAACGTGATACATAAAAATACAGAAACAACAAAAGATGAAAGCCGTCACATGGAGAGACGAAGGGAATCTTCATCAGAGGGGGAAGAAGTAGAAGGAGTATTTATCAAAGCTCCAGGGGGTGGAGGGAGGAAAAAAGTGCACGAGAAAGAAGGCAAAAAGAGGGAGAGAAGGATGAACATGAACAATAAGGAAAGCTGAAGAGGAGCTGCTTTTTGAAAGTTATTTGGTCCTGAACCCCCATTAATTCAGCCTGCATTTAGTTCTCTCTGTGAAGTGCTTTATTAACCACGGATTCATCAGGCTGCCTACAGCATTTGAATTTAACTCTAGAAAAGGGAAACGGGGATAGAAACGGGGTTTGGAGGGAAGAGGAGGCTGAGAAACAGTGTAGGGTAAGGAGAGGTGGGACAGGCTAAGTGTTGTGTTCCTTCATTGTGCTGAGAGCTATTCATCATGAATAGATGCTCATGGGAAGGGTTGAATGTCAACTTTCATTGTCATAAAGCTGAGTTATTGTTTATTCACCAGGAGAGAGAAAGAGACACAGTGAGAATAGGGGTGCCTTTGTGCGTTTGCCAGTTTGTGATACAGCGTAAGCGTACAGTAGAGCATGTAGGAATGTATGTGCGAGGGAGCATAAATATACGGAGACTCTAAATAATTACTTGCAACTTATTTGCACCACAATTCTGTTTAAATGTCACCTCCTGATGCATCTTTGTGCTCACATGGAGAGTTGGCGACCAAGCCGCATTTTCAGGAGGCCACACATTGTTGACGAACACAGTTCACTGCATAATTGACTATTCACTCCTCCTCTCACCTCCTCATACTTTCCATTTTTATTTCCAACACCCCCTCCCCTTTGCCTTACTTGTCTCCCTCTGCTGGGATTATTTACCATTTACAGTACTCTGTAGCATCATCTGTCACTTCTGTCAACACCTTATCTATCTCACACTCCCGTCCTATCTTTCTTGTCAAACACCGGGGTCCTTGTGTACGGTGAAATAACAGCAAACAAAAGGAATTCTGAAGTTTTCTTCTAGCCATTATCTGTTTTTCCACTACTTTGCTGCTTGCATGGCCTACTTAATCACAAACTGCTTCTTTTCTCACCTTTCCGACTACACTCAGCAGGCTGAGATAATAGAATTTAGTTAATACGGTGACCAATAAAAAACACAGTAAACACTCTGCAGAGGTGATGGCCCTTATTTACACCTACAGCATCTGAAAAGTTCCCATTTTTATCCCCCTTTTGGTGCCATAGTTTTCTAAATGAGCATGGGAAAGCCAGAGTTGCATGCGGCTCAGTTTCCTTTTATAGGTTTTCATGGAAACAAACCCAGATTTATTAAAAGAGATTGAGTTTACACCAAATTTAATCCATATTTTATGTCTTTGCTCATTCACAGAAGTTGTTTAGCATCTGATCATTTTTGTTTATAGTAAACGAGCTCCTTTGCAGAGAGATGGCTCACAGAATGCTCCAGTAATACAATCTGACAAGATGAATGGGGATAGATTCAAATGAGGTGCTGATTATGCAGCAGAGTCTCTCTAAGTTGTGGATGGATCATGGGATCGTTGTCCCCTGGGCAAGCGTGTGCAAAATGCCTCCTCTCTCTCATGGTCAAGTTGCCATGCAGGTGCAAACGTTTTAATTTCTTCCTGCAGTGTCAGAGCAAGCCGACTGTATTGACATGAGTTCAGAGCAAAAGACCTAACAATTCAGAAAACCTGAGGGGACTAATACACACCAACCCTTTGAAGGCTCACAATACTTTCTGTCTTTTGGAAACTTCAAAGAGAATGTTTGTGCAATTTTTTTTTTTTTTTTTTCTTCCCCACTTTGTCAGAAATAGTTTCTGCCGTTTCACTTTGCAATTTAAAATCTCAGTGTCACTTCACATGGAGGCTCTGCGTTATGCAGGTTTCCTGGGCCTGAAACAAGCAGCCGAACTGCCAATCCACTGCCTACAGAGGCTAAAAACGAAACAGCTGAATACAACTAAAGATGTTTTAATTTTTTTTTTTTTTTTTAATGAAATGGTTTCACAAGGACGTGGGTCTGGAAATTACACACCACAGCCATATGTAGTACACATATGTGTACCCATCACCACGAGCCACAACTGCAGCTTTTGTCCATTAATTTATCCAGTCGGTTTACGGTTTTACGTCAGCCTGTCATCATGCTTTGTTGACCCGTGCACGCACAGACACTGCATGTGTCTGTGACACAAACGGAATTCAGAAAACCCTGGAGACATCCAGGGCATGAAAAGGCTCTCTTCCAAACGGCTCATGTATTCAGGCCCATTCCCCCAGAGGATGTGCCCTATATTGACAGAGCAGAATGGTGAAAGCCCGAGTCAAAGCATGATACAGAACAGCGCGACACAGTTCTCACACTACCTGAATGACACATCAAACTAAACAACATCGTATCCCCCACTTTACTATGCAATTCCTCTCAACTGTGAAAATGATCCGTGTGTGAGGAGCCAAAGTGAAGCTGCATTTAAAACTATCAGGCATTGAAGAACGCTGCATTTTGATGGAATTCAGAAACGGTTGTGGTTTGGGAAAAGTAAAAATCAATATGGATTAATCCATAAACGGGAAAAAAGGCAATAGCAAAAGTTTGGATTATTTTCAAAAACACGGTGACCTTCAGAGCCCAGCACAACGCCTGTGTACATACTGTATTTTCAAGCATTTTCAAATGTCTACATTTGCAGTTCTGAGTGAAGTTGTACTAAAAGGTAAAATGTATTTGTACAGCATATAGAGCACTTTACTTTAATAAAGATAGAGACAGATTTCCAAACTAAAAGCTAATAAGGATGGTTAACGGAGCACTGGCCGGTACAGAGTCTCGATCCGATACTTAAGACAATCCACGATCAAATTCCCAAACTGCAAACATTTGAAGATGCTGTAGCACTGCATTCCTTGTCCAATTTGAAATATTTCCAAATTACGAGTCGGTCAGTGCTGCCAACTCCTCAGTAAGTAAAGTGGCTATTGGCTTTACGGTTTGTATTTAACTGCAATGGATGCTGTAGGAGAGAGGAACAAAATTGTGGGAGAGATTTAAAAAAAAACAAAAAAAAACAAGGGGAGTAAAAAACACTTTAAATATGTTCAGACCTACAAATTAACTTTCTTTTGTCAATTCTTTCTTTTTTAATGTCACAATTCCAACTCTCCCCCCTTGTCTGCAGTGCCACTGAATATTTGTTGTAATTATTAAATTGATTCAAATTATAGATGAATAATTACTACCATTTATTATTCAACGGCGCTAGATCCGTGCAAGACAGCCAGCTTTGGCTTCGCGGATGCTGATTCTTTTGCAGTCTAGATGCGGAGAAGTGAACTTCTGCTGTGACTGCAGCTGAGAGCAAATCATCAGATCAGGAAATCACTACTTAGGATCTAAAAACTACATTTGTTATAGTTTTCATCCAATACTTTGATGACATGTATTCGTACTTTCATAAATTAAAAAAAAAAAAAAAAAAAAAAAGCAAAACAATTTGGCACAGATGACGAGTTCAACTAATTCAGACATATAGATACATTTCCCAAATTCCCATTAGCCGTTAAGGAAAATGATATGCTTTTTACATGCGATAGAGCAAATACCAGCAATAAAAACAAACTCGAGGCAACATTTGCAGGCAATCCATCCTAAAAGTCGTAAAACAGTTCGGCATCCCAAAGCTGGCGTTATATCTGGTGTGCTTTTGCAAAATTATGACCTAAAAGGCATTTTAGCTTTTTAATTTTTCTCATTCTTCAGGTCTTTTTCTTATTTTGACAATACAGCACACGGCCTAAAGAGAGGACCACCAAAAGCAGCACTAGGCTGCAAATCAGACAGAATGAAGGCAAACTTGATGTAAAATTGTACATAAAAAGAACTTAATGAAAATAATGTCAGAAATGTAATGGCAGTTTTAAAAATGCATTAAAATGTAAAGCCTATATATCTCAGTTCACTAAATCTACTGTAGATTTAGCCACGCTGAACTCGACTAAAACTAATATCAATTCAGATTACTAAATTACAATCAAAACTTACTCAAAAGAGTAAAACTGAAAACAGAATTTGCCGTCAAAATGAACTCTTGGGGGCTAAAAAGCGAAAGGCCCGTTTCCCTTGACTGTCCTCAAATTACACAGACAAATAAGAAAAACACTGCTCTGTGGAGGTTGAGGGGTAAAAAATATTCCCCTGCATAAGCAGGCTTTTGAAATTAAAGTGACTACCATGTTTTTCACAGGATAATGAAATCAATATTACATTTCACCAGCTTTCAGCGGCACCACGCCGACAACAGTAACCAATTCTCTGTTGTTTTAAAGTACAGAAGGGCTATTCTTTTAAGATATCCTTAAAATGACAAAAGAAATATTCGTTGGCTTAGTTTTTTTAGTTTTTAGTCAAGCCGCGAGACACCATGGGCAAACCAAGTCTCTTGAGGAGTGTTTGTTGAAACGACATTTCAGTCCGACGTGCCGTGTGATTTATTACACAGAACCATCAGGGAAGTCATTGTTAGAAAGTGTTTGGAAAAGAGCAGGCACTTTTGAAGAATGTCCTTGGTATTTGATTAGATGAGCCATCTGTTAAACCAGCTCAGAAGCGACCGGTTGCTGACTGTTCTCGCATGTAACTGCAAGATCATTAGTCGGATTTGACCACGAGCTCATTGCTTGTAGCGTGGACAGATTACAACATTTTAATACGCTTGCAATAATGCAGGTGCCTTACTCAAATACAAAACTATAGGATGATGCATTTGGAGTAAAATAGACATGGTTGGAGAATTATAGAGCTTCTCTCATACGCTGCTTCAACATTTTGGCTCATGTATGTCATATGTGTTGTTGTTGTGCACCTGAGACAAAAACAAAGGTCACCAAACCGGAGCCAAAAATTGCAATTTTACTATTTGGTTTGAAGGTTTTTACATAAGAGGAACAGTGAGGATGTGAAAACACAGTCTGGAAGGGCAGCAGCTGGGAAGGAAAGGTGGTGCTGTGCTGATGGGACTTTTATGATCTCCTGTGTTGCTGGAGTGTGAAGTTGGAAGGGGAGGGATAACGGCCAAGTGAAAGGGATGTCAGCAGGACTTCTGAAAAGATATCCCCCGACGTAAGCACCTCATGGGTTTGGCGGGCTTAGCAGAGTTGGGCCAAAGACACCATCTCCAACCGTGCACGTGTCCATGCGTACGTTTGTCCACAGGTCTGCACTATACTCTAGTTTCGCAAACAAACTTGCAGAGTAAAAACTTTCCTAAAATGTCTTCAAAAGCTTCACTTTTATTTAGTTTTAGTGGCACAATAAATATATGCAAAGTTCAATTTGAAGCCAAAAGGAAAAAGCATTATAATAAGTCATTAACTAAAGTTCTCGCTTGAGCAGATGTGGGGGCTGAACATAATGCAGAAAAAAAAGAAGGAAAAAAACCACACAAAATTTTGTTCCACAAAACTGGCTTCATAAATCAGAATAAGTGGATTAAAGCCACTTTTTTTTCTATATTTGAAGGAAATCTTTTGATTCTGACAAAATAAGGGTCTTTGATATCAAGTCCTGCATTGAAACCTAAAATTATATACTGAAGAAATCGTTAAAGTCCTCAATCCGCTGGAAATATTGTCACTATTTCACTTATGGGCAAGAATAGAGAGGAAAAAAAAAAAAAAAAAAAAGGAGTACAATTTTAAATTTATGTAAATTAGTCACTTTCGACATGAGAGTTTCTCATTTATTTCTCATTTAAGAAAGTGGTCACTTTAACAACGGTACCAAACATTTCTTCTGAAAACCTACATAGAAGGTGATATCTGTGACCGGCGTTTGCATATCTGATGTTGGGTGTATACACTTGTGTCAGTCGTGGACTATTGTCGCCACGCTTCTTCTCTTTGCTGAAAACAACACAGTTTCAGGTGTTGAACGATGAAGCAAACAGTTCTGTGAAAGATATCAGAGGGTGACGTTTTCCTCTGGTTCAAATCTTTTGGCAGTGCGCTTGAGAGCACTTCATTCCAGCATCTCATTAAAAAAGTGCTCCCACACACGTGAGAGTTAATTACACAGCTGTCAACAAGCTGGCAACTCGTATGTCGACAAAAGCACATCACAGCCAACAACATTCAGCGTCTGCCCGATCTGCCTCTCTGTGTTTGTTGTGATAATTTCTGTCATGCATATCATACGCGTAGCTCAGGATAGGCAAACAAAGCCTGAACTGTGTCTCTTTAATTCAATCTTGGTTACCAGGGAGACACGCTTTTCCTGTTTAATTGGTTGTACAAATACAAAGTTTTCTGTAAATAAAGTCCGTCTGCAATGCCTGTGACTATTATTTTGAGACAAGGTCAGATTTTAGGTTTTAGAAAGTGAATTACAAAATGAGGAGGGACAAAGCACGAGAACAAATGTCCCTCAGTCCCCACAGTCTGGTGCGTGAGGGCTGACAAATGATATGTTTCAGGGTCAGTTCATAAGGGTAATCAATAAGAGGTCAGGACGAGTTCACAGATCCAAAGATTAATGCTCCAATTTCCCATTAAATCATTTCTCCTCCAGTCTACCTGTATCCAACTCGTTGTGTTTGCTTACGTGGTCATGATGCAGCTGCCTGGAGGTGGCTGAGTGCATCTCTCTCTCGTTGCGTCCAATATGCAGCCGCTCTTTAGTTTGTTTTTTTTTATCCCCTCCCTCTGCTGCCTCATCCCAAATGGCAATTTGTACAACACGACCCTGTGTTAGCCCTCTCCCTCTCCTCACAGCCATTCCCTGCAAGACTGCTCCTCTCCCTCATCTGTCCTCCCCCCTCGTCTTTGCATCACCCGTTTTAACCCTCCCACCTCCTCATTTCCATACCTCCTGTGGACAATGCATCTTCCCTCTCTCTACCTCCCTCTGTCATTCCCTTTCTCTCTGCCTCTATCATTTGTACTTTTAGTTCGTGTGCTTTTTCTTCTCCAGTCCATCATGGCCCTTGTCCTCTCATTACCTCCTTCACATCCTCTGTTAGTATTTTTAAGATGTATGTAATATATTTCCAAGACCTCTCATTCAGCTTCTTACAAATAATGGAATGAAACATTTGTTTCTTTGCTTAAAACAGCATATTTATATACTTATAGATAACAGTAATGGTTTTTCACATAGATATTTTTTCAAACAGATCAGCATCAGGAAAAATCAGGCAAGACGACTTCAAAACAGAAACATCACAACAATACAATAATAAAATAAGATAAAACAGCATGCCATAGATTCAATAAAAGTCTAAGTCAGGAGTGAAATAAAAGAAAGATAGGCTCTTTGGTAAAAGCGTGTTTTAAGAAATAACTTAAAAGAGTTCACTAAAGGCTAATTTATGCGTCCTTTTGTGCGTAAATAGGTACGTCAGTTGTGCACCGTCACCGCTCTCGGACTTCCGTGCTGTCTCTTACGTTGCCTTGGTCGTTAGGTCAACTCATCCACTGGGGGCCAGTGCTGATTTCAGAGTCCAATACACAGTATGTCTGCACTGACGGATGTTTTTGGCAAAGCAAATACAATTAGTGTTTAGTTTTTTTAATATTTTGGTATTTTGGCTTTGGCCACGAGTGTTTTCTTCACCTCTGTTTTGCAGTGGAGAACCAGGAGTCATCCACCTGAGGATCTCACTCTACCTACAGGCTCATATAGTTCTAAAGATAAATAATAAGGTGAAATGCCACAGAAAGAGCCGTAAAAGCCAGGTGAAGGGTCTTAAATTAAACTCGGAATCCTACTGGGAACCAGTGCAGGGAGGCTAAGTCAGGTTTAATGTGCTCATTTCGCTTGGTTCTTGTTAAAAGTTTTGCAGCTGAGATCTGTGGAATCTGGAGCCAATTAATTGATTTTTTTGTTGGGGAAAGTGAGAAAGCTATTGAAGCAGTCGAGGTATGAGGTGAGGTAAGGGTGTAAAGTTGTCTCTGAGTCTTTAAAATATAGAGTTAAATGTATTTTGGACATACAGTGTTTCTCATCTGATGAAAGCATATGAAGTCACTGTTGATTGTCCACAGTAAACTGTCCACCCCCAAAAGGAAGCGGTTAGAAGCAGTAAAAGTCTGCGCCGCTCTGCTGTCAGTTGAACCATGATGACCTGCAGGTTTGTTGGTTTACTTGTTGCCAGAACAATGCTACTGTATAACCTAATACATAAATCTCACAAGACACTTCAAGCCGCACAATCAAGCCTCTTTCCATTCTAATGCATTCAAAAACAGGTTAGCAAGGTGTCACAAAAATATGTAAGATATCTCAAAACACCCAAAGATATGCGCCTGTACAGCACGGTATCTTCACTGGAGTCAGTGGTTGTGAAAAAGTACAGTAGAGCACTGGAAAATCTCTTTGAGGGACGTTTCTCTCCTATGAAAGACTGAGAGAGGAAAAAAAAAAAAAAAAACAATTTTCAGAAATATTTAAAGATTAAACACTGCATAAGCGGGAAGATTCCCCTTGTTAAGGAAAATGTTCCTCAGAGCACTATGTAGAGCTACCTACAATCACTAACAAGGCATCAAAGTGCTACGAGATGTGTCCCTGGACCAGTAATAATGGTTTTGATAGTGAATACAGTTGAAAGATATACTTTGTACGGTGGAAGGAAAAATACGAGGGCGGATTTTTTTCAAGCACTGAGGAATATATTAGAGAATTCAGATGTAAATATAGTCAATACAAAATAATCCATATTACTATTACAGCTGAGCGAGACTAAGCAGAAAAGGCATAATGGAAGATGATTTGTGTTGTAAAAGGAAAAGATAACGTTGCACATAAACATGCATTATGGGAATTTTCTAAAGTTTGTCCCCTATGGGAGAACGTTCTAGATTATATAAACATATGGTTAAAATGTAAACTTGCAAACAACATCAAAGACTGTGTCTGCTGGGAGACAAGAATTCCTCAGTTAAACAAATAGGTATTCAGACAATTAAAAATTGAGTTTAATATTCCGTGTACTGATCATTCGAATGTGTGGGAAAGAACCTTTAAGTTCTTTTCAACACGGAATATGTGGAGAGTTCAACTGATGAAAGCTGCTGCATGTGAAAATAAAACAAAAAGCAATGAGGAGACTGACTTGTCAAAGCGATCTGATCAAGGAACAATGAGATCGACTTAAATAGTACAGAGCGATAACACAGCCGGATGCCGCCGGTCAGGATATAATCCCACTTTGTTCTGAAGCCTTGAACATTACATGGAAAGGATGACTGGCTTTCATATGCTGATATTTCTGTATACTTGCTTTTTTTTTTTGTTTTGTTGTTGAACTGTTCATGTCTGTTTAAATCGTTAAAATCTAATAAAGATGTGAACAACCCTCCTAAGTTTACCAATCTAAAGATCTTTTTTTCCCACCTTTTGAACTTTTTATCTGCTTCTTTGCCATTTTGGACAAAAACCAGCCTTAAGTTAAAAATTACCTTTTTGATTTTTTCATAACAGCTTAAAGCAACAAGCCAAAACATGACGTAATAATGAACATTTCCAGTGTGTAACAGGAGTTTCTAGTCGTCATTTAATTACAAAAGTAACAGCTTCCAGTTAGTGTTTTGCAATTAAATGTTGAGACAAAATGTTAGCTAATCGGACCGAATCCACATCCTTAAAGACAATATATTATTTTAATAACAATATAATAATAATGAAAACCTTTCTCTGTATATAACAACATTTATTAGGCCAATTGCATTACCAAAAGCTCAACACTTCCAACATCGCACACTCCTGTTGGTTTGTTTTAAAATATGTAATTAAATAAGCCGTTCAAATACGATGGGGTTCTGTGACATCACAGACCTCCATCAGAGTAGAATTATACAGCTTTCCCTTTTTTAACTCCACCCAGTTCATACTGCATCATGCTGCATTTTCTTTTCCTCAGAAGTTGGCAGATAAATCAAAAACACCATTTTTTAGAGGAACACCTCACCTAACTGGGGACTCCTCCCCCAAAAACATGCTGCTTTGAGTAAAAGTGTAAAGAAAATAGTCAACAGACACTTCATTAAACCGGCATAAAACTGTGTAAACTTTTAAAATGGTGGTTTCATGTGTCTTCTTGAACACAGCAAGGGTTTAAATCGCATCACATTAACAGATTGTTGTGCTGCTCCCATCCATCAATGTTATATGAGCCAAGTGCAGTTTGTTTGTTTGATTAATATGAACTGCCACATGACACGCTGTAACAGACTGATGAAGCCACGTTATATTTCCTCTAAAGTCTCAGATTTCCTCTATTCTCAAGTCTTTCAGAGGCTTTACCGTAGCTTAGCCTTGGAAATGGAAAGAGTAGAGTGGTATTATATATATATATATATATGTTGAAGTGTAATAAGTGACTCATAAATGAAGAGGAGAAAGAATAACCTGAAGGACAGAGAAAAGAGTGACAACAAAGAAAGTCTTTCGCTTCACTTCTCATTTTCCACCAATAACCTCAATTGTTTACCTCTGTCTATTACTCACTTCGACTCTATTAAATTTGTTCCAGGATTCTCCAGCATTTTGCATTTCTGTCCAGATGCAGCTCACTTCACTCTCCTCCAAATTCTCCCTCCTCAACTCTGAGGGAAAACAGTCTTTCTTTCATCTCCATTAACCATCCAACCACCCCTTCTTTTTTTTTTTAATCAACCTTTCATGCTTTGACCATTTCATCCATCCAGCCACATGCCAGTTTGTGTGTACAGTATGTGTCACCGTGCACTTCCGTGAGAACCGCAACATAAGTGATTCAATACATTTGCATCTCATTTGCATGTTTCCCGAGCGACCGGCAGCATTTGACTTTGACAGTGGTGGGGAGCTGCCTTGACCCTGTCCAGTTCTCTGTCCCTCTTGTTTTTCTCTCGTTTCCCTTCGAGCTCAGCCTTAAGATATTTAACCTCTCTGCTCCGTCTGCACTTGTTGCTCTTTCTTCCATTTCCCCTCCTTCAGTTATTCGAAGTGAGAATGACATTCCATCCTTAGCTGCTATTTTGAAAACATATCACTTTCACAACTCAAACTGCTCTTTCTACCACCGCCTTCGCTTTCTCTGTCATCTGTAAACTGCTTTCCCCCCCCATCATTTTCCCATCCCTCTCTATTCTCAATACCCATCTGAAAGAAGCTGCAACTGTACGTCTTTCATTCCGTCTCTGAATAAGAGTCACACTTGGCACCCTATTTACTTTTGAACAAAGACTTTTCCACCCATTTCCTTTCCAGACAAACACAGCTGCTGGTAAACACGTGCAAGCACGCAAGGCATTGAACAAGTCACTCACATTTATTGACAATTGATAACAAAAAAAACAAAAAAAAAAAGACTGTACTGGCACAAATAGGCACATACATGCACGCGGGCTGCATAAGAATCCTAAACAAACATGGACTCTTCATGCGCCTGGATCATTAAAAAACGTAAATAAAACGTGTGCACACAGCTTATGTCAAGCACTGGCTGCACACGGTCGCAGTGACAAAGACGTCCTCAAGTAGCTGTGATATTAAACTTCCTTTTCAGATATGACAATTTGTCAATTTCTTTGAGTGGTTCACAGCTTAGTTCGTCCCCCCGCCCAGTTTTACTTTCTCATGTTTTAACACGAGGACTTCCAATTAAATAAATTCTCTATAAGCGAGATTAGCATCACTAATTTGAGCCTTCCACTCCACAACAAATTACATACCGAGCATAAACAATACGGCAAAGTCACCCCTTTTCCCCCATGCTCCGTTAGAGAAATGCAAAGCTGAATTGATGCGAGAGTATGATGGAAATCGTCTGCGGCTGTGGAGAGTTTAAAAGCCGAGCTCAGGGTGTCTGCTGTAATTGGCTGCCGAAGAGTTGGAACTCTTCATTACTGGAGAACTAACATGTAGCATGTCAACACGGTAGGAACGAGATGGTGACTCCAGTCTCGACACCGTGAATGCATGTACACGATGTCTGAGTGTGTTTCGTCGTTGTTCAGAACCATAGATGTGTGTGCATGTGCAAAAAGGCGCTCTTACTCATTAATATGACTCACCAAATAAACATGCAAGCAGGATGAGACAAACAGTGTGCATGTATGTGTGCGCATCTGTAGAGAAGAGGAGCCGGCATTCATTAAAACCTGACTGTGTGTGTGTGTGTGCGTGTGTGTGTGTGTGTCTGCGTTTGGTTGTTTGCGAAAGACGGAAAGAAAAAAAAAATGTAATAATTGGTCTCTGACTCTCAGCTGACATTTAAAAACAAGCCAGTGAAGGACAGAGAAAGTTTTATGAAAAAGGCACCAACTGTCCAACAGGGTTGACAGACAGAGAGAGAGAGACAGCCAGAAACACAGACACAGACAGACAGGCAGACGGACGGACAAAAAAAAAAAAAAAAAAGAGAAATGGAGTTGGAGTATTCAAAAAGAAAGAAAGGGAGGGAGAAAGCACAGCGGGAGGGTAAAGAACAGTATTCAGAAAGTCATGAGGAGAGGAAGGGCCTGTGCAGTTTCATTGATTTGAAGCGGTAGGAGGGGGAAAAGCGGGTACGAAGGGAAGCCAAGAGACAGAGTGGCTACTGTAGGAAAATGGCTTTATAATGGAGTTAAAGAGTAGGACAGAGGAGACAGAGTCTGACAGCGCTGAAGTCAGTGTTGGAGAAAGATGCTGAACAGATGGAGAAATCTTCATTTTTAGATTTTAATATGCTGCTCCATCTCTTCTACTTACTTCTAACTCTACATTAGCATTCTGTAGTCTTTCTCAAGCTTCCGTGTGATTATCAACAACACCTGTTGATATAAAGATTCAAGGATTCTTAAACGTCTTTAAATGGCGAGTCTAACCGATTCCCCAAAGAACGGAGAACCTTATAATCATAGCTTCAAACTGGAGTTTTCATGATTCGTTAAGTGTAGGTCACACGTACCTGATCCGTCAATGTTATTTGCACCTCGGCAACACGGGAATTGTTTTATTGTGCCGGTGAAACGGTCGAATCGGTGAGACAGGTGAGACAGGTGAGACAGCGAAGGAAAGAACAGTGGAAGTAAAAGAAAAAAAAAAGGGTAAAAATATAGAAAGAAAAAAGGTTGAGATAGATGAATATAGTAAAAGGTATTTCTCACTTAACTGCATCTATTTTTTACATTAAAACACATTTGCAGTAAATGTATTCTGCTTCCTAGTATTGTGTAAGACAAATACTGACGTTGTAGGTCTTCCACTTCTGTAGCTTATGTTTCCTGAAGCTATTCAAAAGCCATTCTTCATTCTGACGATTGTAAGCAAACGGTGTATAAAAGCAGTTTAATTTCCTTTAAATATAGCGCAATCGGCAATGAACATCTGTTCATGAGCATGTGCAACATAAACACAGTATAAAAAATTTTTTCTGTTTATTCTCATTATACTGATTAAATATTTCATTGTTTATGTTTTATAATGAAGTCTATAGTTTCTCCATATTTATCAAGTTCTACTGTTATTAGTTTGCATTAATTGGGATTTTCTTTTCATAACCTTTGGTGTTTGAGCATGTTTCAAAATAATGCCATTGCATCACATTAATTTGCTTTTAGAAGATGCCATTATTTAAAGTAACTTCCAAGTGAGAAACACATTACAGGCAAAGAGGAGGTCAGTAAACTGCCAAATGAAACCTGAAATATGTAAATAATTGGGAGGCTGTGGATCAAACCTGCATTCTGACTGGAAGTCAGCCGCTCTACAGCCGTAAGTGGGAAAAGTTGGGACAATATGTGGGGGAAACAAAGAAGCACAAAGATATTTTTCTTTCTTGTCAACTTCATTTCATTTCTTAACATACAACAATTTTTTCACGTCAGCGCTGCCACACACTCCACAGGAGTTGGTAAAAAGCTGACACAAAGTTGGCACGATGGCCATTTCATCACATGACACTAAAACTACGTTCTGGCACCGAGAACACTGAGTGATGAAGCATTTCATTTGTTTTTTGTCCCATTCTTCCTGCACGCACATGTAAAGGTTTACAGTGCAACAGTGCAGAGCTGCACCTGTCTGCTCAGTTACATTCACACGGCACAAACTAAAGAGAGCTGAGGGACTCGACACTCATAATTCAGGGATTTGATTGTTTTAGTCACAAGTAACACTTGAAAAAAATGGCAAACAGTCACAGATCAAACTTGTCTGAGCCATCAAGAGCTCCACTTGATTATTTTCTCCTCTAAAATTCAGGCAAGCCTTTATCTTTTTGTTTGTTTGTTGCGTTTCTTTTACTTCTACTGAAGTAAAGCATCTCAACACTTGATCCACCACAGTTTTAAACTGTGAATGAAAATAATCCTCAACAACTGCTATTTTCAATTGTGCAGGTAACTTAAAAAAACAACAACACAAAAGCAAAACAAAACAAAAAAACCCAAAAAAAACTGTGCCACGCTTTGCTATGAACATTTTTATAGGGGTCATCGGATGCATCGGATCTCTTTAACAGTGAGCCTTCTCCCAAGAACAGCTCATTTTTACCATTTCTTCCTGCAGCAAACGCGCACCAAACATGATGGCGATATGCAGAAAAGAACATGCTGTATATCAGTTTTTAACTGGTTTTACTAGGCCAATCAACATGATTTAAAAAGTGGCTTATAGTTTGAAATCTGCACTTTTGAGACAAGCTGCAACAGAGACTCAGCGAAGCTGTGTCTCGCTGAAACTTCAGTTTAAATTGGTCATGTGCTTTGGACGCACCGGCGCATCTGTGGACCCCAGAGGGTTAATATCTCGCTCAGTGCGCTACCCTCCCAGTGCATAAAAAGATAGATTAAAGTGAAATAAAGTAACCCAACCATTCAGAAATGTCCAGTGCAGGCCCTGATTGCCGAACGTCTTCAAACTGATATGGTTGCACAGATGTGTCTTCAGAGCTTCCAGCTGTCATACTTTCCATTAACTAAATCATCAAGTGTCGTCAAGGCAACACTCCAGGTGTGTTGTGTGGAAACGCCCCACTGAGCAGAGCTCATTGACATTTAAAGGGAAATGCACCAAAACGGGTTGATTTATGAGGAGCTGATTTTGACAGAGTAAGAAGGGTTTTTTTTTAACACTATTAGTGAGAATTTTTAACCAAAGTATATGAGTGACTCTTTATTAAGACCCCAAAGAATCATACTATTTTAAGGTGAATGGGCATCTGATGACCCCTTTAAAAATGTATTTTATTTTAATATATTCTTATTCATATGCAAAGGCTACCTCCTTGTCTAAATATTTGAAACTGGAATATACTTAAAATGTGATTTCTACTGTAGCAACGAGCAAAGATTTCACCGTGTTAATAAAGCCTCTTGGACTGATTTTGGATATTTTGAGGGGATAAGTAGAGGTTACATCGATTATCATGTTGTTTGGCTTATTTTGCAGATTTAAACTGTTTTATAGACACAATATCGTAAAAAAAAACAAAAAAAAACACAGTTTCCATGCAAATCAAGATAAGAAATGTGTGTAAATAATATGAACACTTGCTGATTTGAGTTTGGTTGGTTTTTTTTTAAACAAGATACAGTGCACAGATTAAGAAATGCAATCAGAAATGCAAACAGAGTGAATGAGCTCTGAAGAGACAAGATAGCTAAGTGGGGAGAGCAACACAAAGACAGATAGAGATGAACCGATAAGCCCAGAGCACTGAAGAGTAAACAAGTCCAAGCTGCAAGGACTCGTGACCTGCAGTGACCCTGTGACAATGTGACTAATGGCCTTGAAACACACAAGGACCAGGAGCGCAGCCACTCATGGAAGCCCACAACAACTCACACAGGTAAGGAGCAGTATACGGACCAATTCGGTCCTCTTTCACCAAACAACAAAAAACAAAAAGAGACAGAGAAAGCTTTGAGACAAGATGAAAGGACTACATGGCTTGAAGTCACATTTCTCTACTCCTGCCACCCCGCTGGAGATAAATGACAAGACATGTCTCATCCTCAGTTTAGAAAAGATGCTTTAATTTGAAAAAGAAAGAAAGCAAAGCCTCCACCGTCTTACCAAATCCCTTTTACCTCTGAACCATCAGGTATGATTTTGCAAATCTCCCGCATTACTTTACCCCCCAAAAAAAGGGATATGCTTTACAACACAGAGAGGCATCTGTTTCTACAACACAAACCAAGATGAAGCTTTCAGCAATTGTCAATGTGGCAGATGGTGGATCGCCGTGCAGTGGTGCACTGAATAACACATAATCCACTTGGATTTTGTGAATCATATAACATGACTTTATTTCATATTTTCTCAGTGATTGTAGGAGGCTGTGTCAGAAGACGAGGACATTAAAAAAAAAAAAAAACATCTGGAGACTTGAAGAGCACAGAACACAATCAAAAGCCGGAGATCCTCTGTTCACCAGCTGCTGTTTCTCACTGTTTACACTTTTCCATTGATTATCTGTACTTGTTTTACTCTTCAGTGGTACATAGCTGCCTGAAGCCCGCTATAGATAACAAGGGGTAGGGGCGAGGTGCACCCTGAACAGGTCTTCAGCCCATCACAGTCCTCACACAGCGGCACAAACCTTTCTTCATTATTTCCACAAACTACATACATTCGTAGCCGCGTTAAATTTTAAATCATAGGTAAACCGACCTACATTTTCTCAGACGTACTACACCCCAAGACCTCCTAACATGTTGTGGATGGTTGAAGAGTTGAAGAAAAATGCCCCCAACGTGTGAGGAGCAACAGTAGAGACAGTCTAGGCAGAGATGTCAGCACATTTTCCAGAAAATATGTCACGCTCATGTCTGTAAAAGGTTTAACATACATGTTTTTAGCCACTTTCTGGGCTTCTGGGGACACGCTTATAATAACTAACCCACTGGAGAGCTCATGGAGCTCCCCAACCTTCTGTTGGCTTTTCCACTGTCCATCAGAAATGATGAACAATGTAAAACAGGGATAGTAACTGGTATAAAAATGAAAAAAACATTGTATTACATTTACTCCATTTCAAATACACTCAACAAAGCATCTTTCATATAGTACCTCCAATACATTAAGGGAATAAGAGCTGCTCTTATAGGTTAACTTTTATGTAGGAATTTACCAGTGAAGCATCTACGGTCACTGTGCAGTTTGTCACTTATGGGTTTAGTCATACTTGGCGATCAAATTAACTTAGAAAGCTACTGAAAATGACAGAAAAAGTGAAGGTCTAAGAAGTATGTACCATGATCTTCAGTTCCCTGCTGTTTGAAACATAAAAAGCAGGAGGGCTGCTTCCTCCAACAGTTGTAAAAAATCCAACTATGTGTTTTTTCTGGGAATTGAATGGGATAGGCAATCAATTATTTAATTCATAGCTTGTACTTATTGGAGAAATCATACTAGGATATGATCATTTTCAGGAGCTGGGAGGCAATTTTTCTCTGCTGAAAGAAAAAATGTGCCTTGCAGCAAATAAAAGCTCGTCTTCTTTACTGTTCTTTTTTTTTTTTGTCTTAGCAAACACGGCAGTTTTGTTCGGAGTTTAAAAGTACAGGAATCTAAAGTTTTACCATGACAGCATATTTCTGGATTGCTGTATGGAGTCGCAGATGCCACTTTAGCTGCAGTTGTTGGTCAGCGAACATCGCCAGGCATCTTTATTCATAAATAATGGTCATTGTGAAGTTAGTTTTGTTATGGCAGGTCCAGAGACAACCTACACAAACAACACACAAACATCACCTATTAACCAGATAACTGGTTAATTGGTGATTCTACATTGCCTGCAGCAGTGTGTCTGGTTGTTTGTCCATATGTGGTCCTGCGATGGACTTTGGACCTGTCCAGACCTGCACCACTGACTTCCCTTAGAGGACTGTTTTGGCGCACTGGGATGCTGAAGCTGCATCCCAACAGAGTACGAGTGCATTGATCATTCAGAATTGTGATAAATGTCACTCAGCCCACTGTAAATCCTGCAGAAACTAACGCCCACACTAAAGTCAACTCACGTGATTAGGCTGTGAGTGCTGTTTAGCGTTTCTTTTATGTTTACTCGCCAGACATAGGAGTTTGCCACAGGGGGGGATTTGGTTTGACTGTTTTGGTCTGCACATTAGTGTAATTCTTCTGTTCACACTACACAAAACAAACTTCACCAAGCAGCAAAAGGAATGAGATTGCTCATTCAAGCAGGCTGAAGCCTGTAGGTGTGAAAACAGTCTAATTGGTTTTGCATATCACATAGTAATTAGGACTATACTTAGTCAAAGGAATGGAGAGAACTGAACTCTCTCTATAGGGATCGATATCAATTAAACGAGCAGCAACAGCTCGTCAAGAGTGGAGTATTGTGGAATATTGTATCATCCTCGCTTGAACCCTAACTGGGGCAACTCTGAGTATGTTTTGGTTTTTTTTTGCTTGGTTTTTCTTCCTCGTCCAGCATGGCATTGGCATCTTCAAACATGACACATCCCATCCCATCTGTCTTTATGACTTGCTGGATGTTGATGAGAAATTGTTGGACTTGCTTAAAGGTGGCTACAAAGCAGGTGGGATGAATAATGCAGAACAATTCAGTTTCCTCCACGTCCGCTCTTTAGCAACTGCTTAAGTAATGCTTGTGTTTTCTGTCACTGAGTAATAAATTATTTCTTTTTTTTTTTTTTTTTTGTTTCCCAGCAAGCAGATCAGAAACAAGAGACACATCAAACAAAATTGAAGTGTGTTAGATGTAGAAAGCATTGAGTCAGGATTAAATTTATAGAAAGGTGGGGGAAGGGCTGAGAGTAATAGAATGACTGCCTAGGCCTGGAGATAAAAAAAAAAAAAAAAAAACCTCTGAGGTGCCCTATATTTCATCATTCTTTTTATTTATTTATTTATTTTCTTGTATTTGAGTTTCACATTCCTGTCTTTCGATCTCTATATGTCTGTGTGTTCCTCTCCGTCCATCCTACTCTCACTACAATAAAGTCAGATCCACGCGTGCAAAAACAATGCATGGTGGTTGGTTCGCAGGTTGGACAGCGAATGCTTGTAAGCCATAATGAAGTTTGTGCAAAGTTTGTGGTAACAGAGCAAACATTTGAAGCAATACGAGTAGTAATTCATTTTTAGAAGTGCTTCACCACAGTTTTGAGATATGGCCATGGGTGTATAAAATTCGATCATCATCTTCCTCTGCTGTAGCCATTATGTTTGCACACCATCGGTGACAGAACCACCTGATCGAAGTGACTTTTGTTCTGCATTCAACCCTGGCGACACAACATGCAGGTATAGCGACATCAGTTAGACAACAGTACATTTACTTTGTACGCGTCCACGCTGATTTCACCCAAATCTCCTGATACAAGCGCACTGAAAAAGCTCCAGAATGTCATTGTCTCTCCAGTAAGACATTTTTGTTGGCAGCTTCACATTATAGGACCTCTTCTTCGCTTCAGGAATTTTCCTTTATTTTCTCTTTGATATCATCACATGTCAGGAAAGTCATCTTTCCAGAAAGCAGAAGGGTAAAATCTGCAAAATGTCAGGGGAAACTAAGTCAGACGGTTGTGCACGGCTCCCCTGAGTACTGTGTATAAAAATTACTTTACAGACATCATTCTTAAGAAATGCAATGTCCATTGCATGTGATTATTATTTAAAAACACCTTATTATTTTTGTTAATAGCAACCGTCCAGCAGGCTTAGCCCCATCCTCAAGGCAGACTCAGTGATAACAGCTTTGACCAAATTCATCTCCGTTTTAAAGGGATTTTCTTTGTGGCACCCTTGTGGCTCAAGTGTCTTTGTCAAGAAGCTCCCACTCAGTCTCTCCATCATTCAACCCATACAGTATTGTCAGTGTCACTTAGGGATGTCGCGCTCACCGCCCACAGTTGCAAAAACACCATTAGCAAAGTAAATGTGGATTGATGTGTGCTTCCACACACACATGCGGACACACAAGAAGTGATGTCTTAGAGAGGACACTTGTTTCAATCACCATCACTATTCACCTGTCACACTGCCTTGACGCACGCTCAAACACCTACATACGCACAAGCCACAACTCGCAAGACATCCCATGTCAAAACATGCACCAACAACACATTCAAACTGCCAGCAAAGCTCCTCCCACTCTCTAACTTTCACTTTGTGCCTTTCTCTTGCTTGTTTGTGGTAGCTTTCTCTCCCTCCAGGCCTCCCTCCTCTCTTTTTCTCTTTGTCGTCTACATTCACTCCTGGGAGGCAATTACTGTTTTCCCCTGGACTCAAGCTAATTAGCTTAAAAACTCCCACAAATAAATAAAGCATTTGCTGATTGTGTGTGTGTGTGTGTGTGTGTGTATGTGTGTGCATGCATGCAAACTATTTCTACACCTATGTGCTTGTGCCTGCGTATAACTGGGTGGAAAATGAAGTTGAATATATAAATATTAATATGGCACAGATTTAGATGAGGCTAAAGCCTGTTAGAGTGAATCTCCAATGGAAAAAAAATACGACTGAAGCAACTGCTGAATCATGCACTCAAACACACATGCACTCAAATAACAAGCTGTCATGGCAACTCAGTATCAATCAAAAGTATGCAAAGCAAATACTTGTACATCTCCACCAGCTTAATTTTGATCACATATGAAATAAGAGCACGCAGATACACACACACACACACACACATTAACAGCTGCCTATCTGATAATGTGTTTAGCTCCAGCTGCAGGGCTGGTAAAATACAAAGTGATGCCTGTAATGGCAGGTAGCTGAGTCGGAAAGACATTTCCACTTGTCACTACTTTTAATGATACACTGACGTAAACACTCTTCACTCTGGCCTCGAGGGAAATAATAAAGTAAATCATTATAAAACAGTAAGAGCAGGCAGCAAGTACAGGTTTCTCTGTTCACCACCGAGTCAAACTTATCATTTAATTAATCGGGGTGCTTTCCAACCAGACCAGACCAGAAAGTGGATATATGTAAAAATCACTATATTTATCTAGGTTAAAGTATAAATTCAAAAAAAAGAAAAAAGAGGGGATTTTAGAACTTTTCATACAAAAAAGAAGGGAAAAAATTATTCTTATAGTAATATTTCTTTTGCAGATTGAGCGTTTTTGCAGCATTCAGCCCATGCATGCCGGAAACACAAATCATAGAGACGCAAATAAACACACAGGTTAATGCAAGAATAAATGAGTGCAAGCGCAGCCTTAAAAGATGCACTCAAATACAATCTTGCACACACACAAACAGATACATGCAAATGACCCTTGATTCATTCATTCCTCCTGAGGTACACGGGGTTACTGTGAGGAACAGTGCTGTCGTACTGCAGCCAAAATGAGCATCAACACATACATTTACACACAAACCACCTGGCACCCGGTGGAGGACAGAGCATGTTCCATTTCTAATAACAAAGAAGCTCTGGGGTACTTGTGTTTTGATAGCTAATGACACTTACAGGTTGATGTGCTATGGAAGTGGCAAAAAAAAAAAAAAGAAATAACAGGCTGCCTGGTACAAGGGGAAAGAGGCCAGGCCGACACAGGGAATTCATGCAGCATTGGGGAGCTGATTAAAGTGCCAGGCGGAAAAAGGGAGAAAAAAAAAATGGTTGAGCTGCAACTCGACAAAGTAGATCAGCGCTAGCCAAGGAGTCTCACAGGGTAACAACAGCAATCCCTGAAGACACAAATATTGAGTCTCGAAAGCCCGTGCACCCACTTCAGGACTAAAAATTACACTTCGGCTTCCAAGATTTAAAGAACAACTTGGATGATAAACCCATCTGAAGATGTGAAAAGGGTTTCTTTAACTATGTGGCTGTCATCATTAAAAGCTCAACACCTGCTTAAAAGACTCCTGCAAATTTTCACACTTCCTACTCTAAGTGTGCATTATTATATTTATAGAAGACACTTGCAGGCATAAGTGTAGTAAGCAGATGTAAAGCTATCTGCACAAAGCAGAGTACAAATGTGTTGAAAAAATGAAAGAAAACATAAATCTCCACATAGTTACACTTGAACGTATTACACACACTTTTACACCGGTAAAAAAAAAAAAAAAAAAAGGTGAAATGCTAAACCATAACTCCTCTCTCTTCCTCAGTCAAGTAAGTTCAGGAATGTGTAATGGCATCATATGCAACAAAGTAATCAGATGAATGAATTATAGTCTTATGTAAGAGTGAGTCTCAATTTTCTAAGTAAAAGGAACGAAACGAAAGACAAAAAACAAACCTGTAAAAAGCTCCATACCCAATGAATCCTATTTAATTAAGTTAGCTATTAAATCTACTTGCTTGGCTAAAGTAGCGTCTTTGTTTAAATATTCTTGTTGAGCAGCAGGAAACATGATAAAATACCTGCACAGTGCATACTGTGCTGGGCTGGGTATTGGATCAGAGAACATAAAGTTTATTAGAGCAGAGTGTGAATGTGTTGCCTATAGCAAAGCTCCCTATGTGTTCGCGCACGCTGTGTGCGAATGTGTGCAAAGCCCAATGTCTATGTGTAATAACTGTTAAAAGAAAGCGGGGGGGTAGAGGGACTTTGCTCAACTGTGGCAATGTGTATTAATCAAATGTGCCTGTAAGACGGTGGGGTGGAGTTAGAGAGATGGAGGTGAGACGTGAGGCAGGAAACTGGGGATCCAATGATAAAATACGTTGAAAAAACGATGGCAGGGTATACGCGCGTATTGCTGTGTGCAAGTGTACTAATGTGTGTAGCCCCTTAGCCCCCTTTTCATTCTCTCCTGCTCCCAGATTCATATACATCTCCATGGAGACTGCCGCCTGGCAACAGCTAGAGGATAGCCAGTTGCTGCGGCGGTACCAACGCCCTACAGTAAGCAACAGTAATGTTGATGGCTGTCAAAAACGGCCAGATTGTTGTAGGCTGGGCCAGACGATGAGTGCCGTAAGAGTTAAACCCTTGTCCTCTTCTTTATCATTGCTATCTATCAAACATTGCTCTTCTTCAGTGACAGATTCTCTCTGTTGTTCATCTTCATTAGAGGTGTTTTTGTGCCGTCTTTGCTCATTTCTCTTTATCTGTCTCACATTCAATGTCTCTCACTGTCTCTCTGTTTCACTCCCTTAATTTGTCCATCTGTCCTGTTATATCTCTCCCTCATTTTTCTTCTCTCCCTCTGACTTCTTTGCTTCTTTCATCAATTTAATACAAAAGAAGAGGCTCTAATGGCCTTCTTACGTTAACTTTACATAAAAATGCAAACGCACTGCCTGTAAGCATCTCCATTCAGATTAAAATGGACATGACAAGATGCCTTCCATTATTTTACAAAAGGATCTGACTGAAGGCTGTGGAGAAAAGGCACCTCCGCTCTTGAATGGAATAACGTGATCTCCATTCTCGAGTGGGTAAGGTTAGGGTGACATATCAGGGCAAGGTGCTCTGTGGAGTGGAGGTCACATGTTTCCGGTCTAGAGTGGAGTTCCACTTCCCCACAGTCTGCAGGCACACCTTCCTTGAACCTTGATCTCAGCCCCAAGACATTTGGCAGCTGATACTGTAAAGATGAAACAGCTAACAGCGTACAATTATTGTGAGCTTTTCAAATAAGAAGCAGCAGCTGCCAGGCAGGTAGGCTGACTGAACGGCTGCCTGGCCGAGCAGCCTTGCGGCAGGTAGGCAGCTGCAGCGCCATATACTGGGAGACTCACTAAGAAATAAATAAACTGTAATCCTCTAAAGCATGTTGGGTCTGAAACAAAGCCCGAAGAACCCACCAAAAGAAAGTATATTTATTTCCACAGAGCTCATTGTGCACGAGCTGCTTTAAACGCCTCTTTTGTGCCTCATCCCTTTCTCCCGTGACTTCCCTCTCATTTAAAAAATATTCACTGAATAATGCCTGCCTTGTGGTTAATTTAACACACCTTAGGCAAAGACTGAGCAGCTGCACTCACCTCACTGTTTTTGACCAGACAGAGCAGACTTGGCCTTTTGGGAGGAAGAACATTAAGAAACAAATGCAAAACTACACGTAATACAAACATGTTTTTGAACAGCAGACATGCAAATCTACCCTGGTAGATTTAAACAAAATATGAAACTACAAAGACACAAAAAAGTTCTCTCCGTCTTACTTGCTGAAAACATAAAGTAGTTTATTCCTAAATATATCCATCTTAAAAGGTAAACAACAATATTTTGTGTGTAATAATTTGCAATTGATAAATCCACGAGGTACCTAGCCATTAACACTGATAGAAAAATCCATCCATACATCGTCTATAGCAGCTTCCTCATATTCAGGGTCACAGGAGTCTAATGGAGCCTATCCAAGCTCCCTGGGGCTATTAGATAAATGTAGCAGGAAAAAGAAGGATTATTACACAAGTAGAGCATCCTCACTAAGAGCCTATATCTTAATTGCAGCTTCTCTATGCAACTGTGTCTGCCTTTTGTGTTTGAAAAGTTGCAAAGGCCGACTCTGTGATTATGTAATCTGTTTTATTCAGCTAGCTGCCACTCTACATGTTTGCATTTGGCAGGATGAACTGAATCTCCTCCGGTAAATAAAGGAGCATTTGCTGCAAAGACGTTTCTACTTAAGAGGGGAAAATAAAAAAAAAAACAATTACCAAAGGCAAATGTGACACTAAATCATCTTCCAACAGTACCTGTAAGGTCTTTTGTATTTTAATGTCAGTCATGTCAGTGATACTGGCCACTCACAGCTTTCGTGAAAATCTGAGCAACTCTTTGATGAAAATTATTTCCTACACTGTTCTGATCAGGACTAAGACAAAAGTCAAACCCAGTTACCATTTCCTGGGTCGACTTTTTCAGCTGCTCGCCTTCATGACAGACACCCGTACTTGTGTGCTTCTGTCAATTCTGTATTCATAAAGTGATTTTCTTGTCACGATGTTCATCATCGCCATCTCCGTCGGACTGCTGTCCTACACGATGCCTCAGCGTTCATATCCAAGCGTATCATCCCCGTCCCATCTCTCTCCTCCTGTCATCCCCTGCACATGCCTTGCTTAAATCGAACGTATGCTATGCACATAAGCATTGATGCACCCACATAAGATAAACCCAAGCTTCAGAGGCAAACACTGCTGCCAAAGGGAGAGTTACCTTTGTTTTTTACAGATGGACATTAGTTTCCCAGGCTGTAACCTTCTTATTAACCCTTACATATCTCTCCTTTAGCTTTACCTCCGTCCTAGTCATTACCCGAAAATAGAGCCGAGACCCAAACGCACGCTCCTGTAACACGCACCAAAATCTCAAGAGAGGAGGAAAAACACAAAGTACACGTGCAACACACAAACAAAGACAGCTCTTGTCGTCATGGTTGGCCAGTGACCCCCAAGAGAAAATGGGAGCTAGGAAGGCAAGGAGAAAAAAAAAAAATTAGGCTTAAGAGGAGAAACAGGCATGTGATGAGGAAGGAAACAAGGCAAGACAGAGGAGCCCTGCTTCAGTTAACCCAGTAACGTGATCCGGTATGGTCCCCGCTTTAAGCAGGCTTAATTAATAAGGCTTTGAGGCAGCTGCAGCTAAGCTAATGCTAAATGTAATGAAGAAATGAACGCGAGGGCTAATACGAGGAGAAGTGCTGCAGACAGCCGGATCCAGTTACTGCGGTGGGAGAAATCACTGCTAAGTGGCTCGACTTCGGTAATTTGCTGAGGAGTAAGTCACGGCTTGGTGCTGCAGTGAAGATCTATGGAAAACACAAGACAACAACGCAAAGAGTGTATTTTTGTCAGACTTAAGACAACGCAGGTACGATTCAAGCAAACGTCTTACATGATTACACAAAATGATTCAATACTAGGAACGTGGTTGATATTCCTGCTTCAAAATACGTTTCAATCTAATCTTTCAGCTTGTGTGGAAATGTCTCTCCAACATTTATGCAGGGGGGGGGGGGGGGGGGGGGGTCAATAAAAACGATAAAACTGACACTCCTTAACCTAATTGTTTTGGAATTCTCTGCATTTAATTTGGATTTGTGCCTTGATACGTGTCATGTGTCAAGACAGAAGGTCTGCAATTGATAACGAATGTGGACATAATGCCAGTGGGAGTAAACAGAGATCCTGGCGTGTCGAAGGCTAAATACATAAGAATACGCATGTGAACCTCAGCACATAATGCACATTAATGTGGTTTCTAGAGTTTCCAAAAGTACCGCGGGAAGCAAAGCCCTTCAGTTATTTGACTCTTCTCCTGTGGAATCAGCTCCAGGTTCTCTACTTATAAGATTATACTTAAAAACTTTCATTTTTGATAAACCTTGGAGTTAGGACAGTCCTGAGCAACCCCGAGCCTCTCCTGCAGTTATGCTGCTATAGGCCCAGACTGCTGGTGAACGCAGTGAACGCCTTCCTTGCTCTGGTACCTTAATTATCTGTTCACGTATGGTAAATGCTGTTACTACCGTCATTAACCTCGTGTCTCTCCTTTTCCTTCCATGGAGAAGCTAGAAGAAAAAGCAGAAAAAGAAGTTTCCTAGCGGATACCCTTGGACTAATCTCACCCTCCATCGACTTGCATTAAAGTTGTTTACATTCTCTGTAAAATGGTGACTTTTGTTGCAAGCTGATGCTATACAATAAACTCATTTGAAGTCAAACTAGACTGAAAACTACACTGCATGTGTGCTACATGGTGGGTAACCTGTAGCGAGGCTCATTTCTGTCTCACATGCGTATAAGCCTTCTCGAGGATTAAGCACCGACTTTGACTTCTGACACCGCTTTTATCACCTTTACTTAACTAGTCTTGTCCTCCACCATTTAATCTGGTCGTCCTCTCCACAATAAGTCTTGTTTTACCTTCCACGCCATTTGTTTCCTGTCTTTTTTGATTGGGTTTTCCTGTTTGTTTCTCCTCTTTCTCTTTCTTTCTCCTCTTCTGCCTGTGTTGTTAATGCAAACAGCCTGACACAAATGAAATGAAGAAGGAGGACCCCCCCCCCCCGCCGCCAAAAATAACAAAAAAATAAAACAAAAAACCACTCACAAACAAACGCACACACATCACCACTCCAACCGCTTCAACACCAACCCTTTCAGAGCCATAAAGGCTGCTCCTGCTCCTAATGGGATAGTTGGACGATTGATTGCTTCCCATCAGCAACGCTGGTTACATGTAGATAGCAACACAAATCCAGTTGCAAATACATGTAAACAGGCACTTCACAGGTGCCTATCTGTCAGTTGTCATAACGTAAGAGACACAAACACTGGCACATGCTTGTTTTCTGTCTTACTTATTTTAATTTACAATACAGCAGCGGCAGCCACAACAACAAAAACCTCCTCAACAATAACAAAAGATTAAAAAAAACAAACCATTTTCTTCAATTTTTGGCTCTAAAAACCGCAGCTGCTGGTTCATTTGGTTTCCAGTCACCTAGTTTCACTGCAGCCAAACATGCTAACCACTTTTATGAATCAATTTCTGCATCACACAGCATCCAGCAACAGGAAATTGGCATTCCTCCTCTACTGTACACCTACATCCATCCAATCACCATTTCATAATCAAGAATATTCTCAAATGAATAGAAATGCAATCTTTCTTGGCGAGATATACTTGACAGTTGACCTCTTCATAAATTTACCTTAAAAAAACTGCTGGCTGCATCTCTGAATTTGTCAACAGTGGGGGCATTTCTAAAAGCTCAGTTTGAGGGTCTAAAGACTGCCACCTTAATAGAGAGGGGAAGGGTTATTAACTGTCCAAATGCAGGCACGATTTAGTGCTCACAGAACTTATGGGTTCCAACATTGACTAACAGAGACACCGGGCCTGGACGACCCATCCATCGCAGTCAAACACAGAGAGAGAGATGGTTTTCTAAGCCCACACAGCTTGGTATAAAGAACACACACGTTTAGTACACAGAACACTCGGGCATCGGATTTAAGCCCAATTAAAGTATAGTTGACACTTCATTGGAGATACATGGGTACGCATGCTTAGCAGCCTTAGTGTCGGCATGTGCCTCTGTGTGTGTGGGTGAGGGAGCACGGGCAAGCACGCGGCGCATGTGTGTTGTGTATGCGTGTGTGTGTGTGCACTTAATCTTTTAGCCTGTTAATGTTTGAGTTGGGTGAATACACATGGGAGAGCCAGCCTGTGTGTAGGCACAGCTTGAAGAGCTCATTACTGCATTTGTGTGAATCCAGCTATCTCTAAAATTATGTTTGACTCCTGTCTGGCTGAGATTTCAGTGTGTGTCCCCGTGTCGCCGTGTGACAATTACCTATCTCATCATTTCATTTAATCACATGGCTGTCTGTCTTTTCAAGTCCTGGATATGTAACCTGTAATTAAAGAATTGATCTTTACATTATGCTTTGGTCTTTGCAGCAAGTTCCTAACAGAATGTATATGTAAAAGAATCGCTTGGTAGAAATCAACATTTACATCTGAATGAGTAGTCGTTGGCATGCTAAATGGGGGAGGGATGCACAGAGATGCACAGAGATGCACAGAGATGCACAGAGATGCACAGAGATGCACAGAAATGCACAGAGATGCACAGACATGCACAGAGACGCACGGAGACGCACAGAGACGCACAGAGACGCACAGAGACGCACAGATATGCATGAAAAGACAGGTCTCCTTATTAGGACATTTCTGTGACTTCTATTCATTGTGGAGGAGGTTTTGTGACTCTGGTCAGGTAACTTAACCTAATCTCAAGTTACACCCATAGGCTGTATATAACAATGGACCTGACTGGATAATAACATCTATACCATCAACTTAAAAAAAAAAAGATCACACACCACATGTCAGTGGTGATTCCTTTTATTCGTTTGTCTAACCATCCACAACAAGACTGCATGCCTACGGTCCCATTTGTACTCCGTTGCAGATGCAACAGATGGACAACACAAAGATTAAAGCAGTTGCATGTCTGTGCATTCACAGCAAATTGCTCCGAATGAGGTTATCTGCAGAGGTCCTACATACATCCTGACAGCATTAAGGTGCCAGCTACACAACCCGTATAATTCTCAATAACTTACTAACAACACATTTTTAAGCTCGTCTTGCACCTCAGTCTAAAGTTTTGGCACAGCCCCATCATTATCTCCCCTGACAAATAAAGCAAACTAAAACCACACTTGTATTTACGTGCACTCTGACTCCTTAAAACAAATCTCTAATTCCCTTTCAGCTTCTCTTCAAAATCTACCAGGCTTTCTTTTCTTCTAAGTTTCCCCTTGTCTCCATCTCCTCTTCCACTCCTCTCTCCTTGGCTTCACTCTCTGATGGTGATGACAGGACGCCTGATGGATACACAATGACAAAACAGTCTTGTATGCATATTTTAAAGACCTCACACCGACATGCTCAAACACACAGACATGAAAACACACACACACACACACACACACACACACACACACAGTGTGCATGCATACAAGTAGCGTGCAAACACATGTTGCATCACACATTACACTTCACATAAACACACACAAACAAAATTATTTCAATATATTAAAAAAAACAAAAACAAAAAAAAACACACACACACCAAAAGAGGGAATATTAAGAGAACACAAGCAGATTTGAAAACAGACACGTAAACACAGCTCCGTCATGTACAGCATATACAATGTGTCCAGACTGAAGAAAAACGGGATGAATCTTGATGATTTGCCCGGTGTGTGTGGGCTGGTTGGAGGATTAGAATGAACAGATTTATAAACTGACCAACATGACTTGTTAAGAGGAACCAAATGTTGACCATCTGTGTGGTTTCGCCTGACTCCTCCTCCTCCTCCTCCTCCTCTCTGCGTCAGACGCCTAACATCACAAGCATTAAAAACAAAACAATTGAATCACAATTGCTCATTACATGTTTTTGATGCTGTGATGTTCATTGTTCAGCAACGCCTCCAACCTTTATACCTTAAAGCTCAGCAATTTCAGAAAGTATACAAAAGTCACAAATGTTCTGGGATTTCAATCCACAAAGCTCTGAAACTGTCAATTAAAGCTCTAAAGGCCTCACGAAAAGGTAGAATTACACAGGCATTGCACAACACATTCCATATATTTCTTTCTTTTTTATTTTTTCATTATAATCATTCAGCTGCAGCAGCCCGCTTCATCTGAATTTTCAACAACACAGCACTCTGCAGTCCATAACACCGCTTTATGTATCACTATTGGCCAGCCATCAATCACATTGACACAGCAGGAGTCACTTTGTTTTCTGTTCTGCTTTGTGCATTTGCTGCAGTAAGCGAATGTTACTTTTGGTTTTCAAGCGAAGACCTTTATAATGTGTTACACAATAATAACTGCATTTACCACATGGAAAACCTTTACTTCAACAGCCAGCAGTCGAGGTTTCCCAGTGACAATAAAATCTCTGTGCAAGAAGATCTGCTCATGTCTTGGAGAATCTGCTTCCGGTACATATCAAAACCCTCAACATATAATGATGATCAGCAGCGCCTTTACCCTCCCATATCTGTCTTCTTGACAAACTACGGAGAGGGCTGAGTTGATAAATGCAGCTTTAATTGCGATCACAGCTGCTTACAGAGGTGTGCATCTCTGCAGGATTAGTAATTGTACGGGAGGAAGTCTATGCCACGATGACGGCTCCTCGGAGGATGCAAAGGAAGCCATGCCCCCCGTGACACTTCAGAGGCAAAGAAAGGTTTTACTTGACGAAAATAAACCACCATTTAGTTAGAGATTTGTTAAATATATGTATTCAAAATAAATATTACAAAAGCCCTTTGGTTATCGGCAGGTGTTTTGGTTTGTGTTTGAAATCTAGTCAGGTGCCATGGAAAGTTTAATATGACAAAAAAATGCTTTGCATCGTTTTAGGAAATGATGCCTCATGATGAATTTAAGGTGAAAAACAAAAAAACAAAAAACAAATTAAGAACAACCAAAGACCAACTTTTTGACAAAACGTAGATGAAGGAGACTGCAGCTGCAGATATGTGATGCTTCATTACGGATAATTGAACATCAAAGAAATGTTAGGTCTTAAATTTGTTTTTGACGAATAAGTAATGTGACATGTTCAATCTCCTGAAACTGATGCTAAGTATCCCCGAAACAAGTTTCCCAGCTGAGAGGTTCTTCACTGTGAAGTGGAAACGTACATATACAATAAAGCACATGGATGTCTGTCTGCATATGTATCAGTGGTTAGTAAAAACCTTTATGCACGACATTATCCCTGACATATATATGCATTTTAATCTTGCAGCAGATGTTAGTTTTCCTTGCGTTTGTCCTTCCTTCCTTGTTTACTCGTGTTTTTAGTTAAACTGACTTCATCTGCAGTACGTTTGAAAAAAAGAGTCACAGAGAAGAACGGAGAGTGGACGTCTTGCGTCTATTTCATGAGCTCGCTGTGACCCAGTGCATTACTTTTATTTCACATTTACACAAAAAAAAACCAAAAAAAAAAACCATTGTGTTCAGTTGCTTGTGCATTGTTTGGATTTTCTTCTGGGCTACTTTTGGGTTTTGTTAACAACTGTGCCCGAGGTTCTGTTACCACATGACTATTACATTGACTCCGTTAGTCAGATTGTACAAGCATCGCTTTCAACGTTACTGGCGCCCTGTTATCACCTGATTGACCCGTCAATAATTTCGATCCCTGTTGTTAGATGCATTTATAAGAAGTGTATTGTTTGTGTGTGTCCACGCCCATGCACATAACCCACTTTCCTTCCTCATTTACAATAGCCACCGGCTGCTCCCGAAATCATCTAGACTACTGGTACATGCCTGCCCTCAGCCCAGTAGAGAAAAAAAATCTATTTGGTGATTAATTGACTGCTTACGCCCACAACAGTGAAAAGAAAAATTGGGGTGGAAACATTACAATACAGATGTTTATGTGACTGTACTTGCTCACAGTTCTACCATCACTCAATATAAAGGGGGGAGTGGGGGGGGGGGGCATTCTCAGGGACAAAGACTACTGTGGTTACAACCTCCTTTAATAGTCTGGCTCTATTATGTTTTTATGAAAAAATGACAACGAATAATATATTTAACTAATGAAGACGTCATGCTCAGGAGCTGACAGTCAGAACGTTAAATAAGAATGTTCATGATGCTTTGACTCATATTAGTTGGTCACTGTAAAAGCATGCGATTAAAAAACAAAAACAAACATTTGTACCACACTGGTTGAAGGGTTTCCTGGTGCGTTTGCAGCATTCGACCAATTTAAGTGCAAAACAGCTCTACTTGCCCTCCAAATCTAATGCATTGCGTGAGATTACAAAGTAATCATTGGCCAATGTTGTATTTTGTAAGAATCTCATTTACCGTTGTACTTGAGCCTGCCAGTAGTTATTGAGTAGAAAAGTAATTGATGAAGCAGTGCCAAGAGAATCCTCCAGGACATTGGCTGCTACAGTCATGGTCCGTGTTAAGCAGCATACAAAGTGAAACTATATATTTCAGCACCTCTACAATTTCTATTTCCATTACAGGTTTCACCATGTTTGTTTTTAAACAGATCCAAACAAGCAAGAAAAAAAAAGAAAGCATTAAAAATAAAGTGAGCAAATGGAGCTTGGTGGAAATATTCTAACGCTACTGGTGTGGATTTAAAGCAAAAACAAAGTAATTGTAAAAAGTCTTAACGTTATGGAATCAACTTTTACATAAAGCTTGGTTTACTTTCTTAAGCAGAGAAGTCGTTTTGAATTGTTAACAGAAGGTGGATAATGATTGTTAGATTCACAAGCCTGAGATGAGGACAAATTGGCCTCGTCTACATAATGAGAAGTACATCAGGTACTCGCACATTCTCATCGTCCATGCTGTGATTCTCAGTGTGCGACTGCATCGAGCTGTGTACGTAAGCTACTCAGTGCTTCCTCCTCTCAGAGAAGCACAATCACAGCGCAGTCACTCATGCTCACCAGGATGCTACCTGACATGAAAGAAGAACATGCAAGCTCATGAACTTATTTAAAAGAAAATCATATATACTGTCTCTCCTTCTATCAAGATAGAGCAGTGCAGTGGCGTCCAATTCCAGTTTCTGCGGTGACTGTTTCTCAACCCCTCCTTTCCTCGCTGTCTCTCATTTTTACCTTCTCTCTCTTTTCCTCTCTGCAGCCTTTGTATTCCTGTCTCTTGTCCCATAGGCTAACTTTTATTTTCCTTATTCAACCTCCATCTCAATCCGTTAACAGCTCCTTTGTTACATCTACTCTACTCCCTATCTCAGTCTTTTATTTCTCTTTTTTATTTCTTTTTTTTTTTTTAACGTATGGCCTCTCAGGGTAAAATACAAGGCTGCATCGTAATGAATCTTTCAAATAATTCTCTTTCAATACAGACGGTGGAGACATTTTCAGAGCAGGGGGTAGAGGATGATGGAGACTACCTCTACAATGAAAACAAAAAAATGTCCTTCCCATGTGTTGCTGTGCACCCATTTGATTTGTTCTCTTAGTGCACTGTAATATTCAGACAGTCTAAGTAGAGCTTAGTGAGGTAATGCTGTCTGTGGCTGCCAAATATGTTTAAACACATCACAATCTCAGAGAGGCTAATTAATCAGATATTGATGCATAAAAGATAAAGTCTGCATTTTTAATATACACTAAGCCTCTATTTTGACATTCATTGTTGAACACAGTGGCAACCAATCTATTTTGTTGAGCTATTGGTAAAATAATACATTCAAAAAAACGCCTGAATATGAAAACCCTTTTCCTACGTTTCGACAGAAGTGCATTGATTAAGAAAGGCTTGATGGACCACAAGTATCCCTCTGCTGTAGTTCCACCTATACTTTAATGTATTGCATTGTGAGAAATTCATTGCTTTATTTTTCAATGACAAGGAGTTGTTATGGTCAGGTAAACGAATCTAAATCCAAATAAAAAGACAAAGCATATAATCCTGTTACAGTCAGGTTTTGTTTTGTTTTGTTTTATTTTTTACTGATTAGGCAGGTGTCCACTTGCAAGCACATCTTAAACCAGTAAATTACCATGAGATTAACTTTGTTATGTAGTATAAAAGAAATAAACTCCAAAATATTGAAGTCTGTAGTGATATACTAGTGTGGTAAGTGAAACATTTGAGGAGAATTATCAGTGGAGACAGCTACAGATAAAACCACTAAATTCAGCAAGGAGCAATATTGTTGCGGGTTTCCTCAGTAGCAACATTTGATGGACTAGAAGGGACTGCAGAGCAATACCACGGTGGTCATGTTTTATTGGATAGGTAACCACATATTAAATGCAGGTGGTTTGATGGCTTGTCAGAAGCGGAAAATACACATGGAAACATTGTTCAACCCTGGCTTGAAGTGAGTGTTACTACCCATTTAGTTGGCAGTATGCATTCATGTGTTCCCGAGTTCTGGAGGTGTGATTAAGGAGACATGTTTTTTTAAGAGCCGGACCTCTAAACTCTATAGTGTTCTTTTGATTGGCTGCTGATGTCGCACACTCTCCCCTGATTGGCTGCTGATGTCGCACACTCTCCCCTGATTGGCTGCTGATGTCGCACACTCTCCCCTGATTGGCTGCTGATGTCGCACACTCTCCCCTGATTGGCTGCTGATGTCGCACACTCTCCCCTGATTGGCTGCTGATGTCGCACACTCTCCCCTGATTGGCTGCTGATGTCGCACACTCTCCCCTGATTGGCTGCTGATGTCGCACACTCTCCCCTGATTGGCTGCTGATGTCGCACACTCTCCCCTGATTGGCTGCTGATGTCGCACACTCTCCCCTGATTGGCTGCTGATGTCGCACACTCTCCCCTGATTGGCTGCTGATGTCGCACACTCTCCCCTGATTGGCTGCTGATGTCGCACACTCTCCCCTGATTGGCTGCTGATGTCGCACACTCTCCCCTGATTGGCTGCTGATGTCGCACACTCTCCCCTGATTGGCTGCTGATGTCGCACACTCTCCCCTGATTGGCTGCTGATGTCGCACACTCTCCCCTGATTGGCAGATAGAAACACTCACTTCAAGCCATCTAGTTGGCAGTATGCTGAGGTGTCTGTCAATAATTTGTTTAATCTTTTTTTCTGACCAGGAGCTTTGAACTTTAATATGTTTTCTTTTGCCACCCCCCTTCCCTATCTCCTGATTGGATCTGAAAGGAATTGAGCAACAGTAAAGATAGTAAAACACATTTATCAAACCCATAAGCCAGAAGAATTCCAACATGGATTTTGACAGATCCATTATGCCCAACCTTTGACAGCTACATCACTTCAGCATTCCTTTAACAGACATGTGGTGTTGCCCAATGACTTACAACATTATGCTAAAAGAGGGCTTAGCACCCACTTTCTATGGCCAAACTGCAGGAAATGGAAAAGTATGTATTTGAGAATTAAATTGAAGTACTTTTCTATTAGTGTAGTGTGTAGTTAGGAGCACTCAGGGAAGGAACCGTATGCTCCCTCACACATTAATAACATGTTTCAAGGGTTATTAAGTGTAATCTGTGCCTAAATTATGTTTGAATGGTAATTCTAAGCTGTTTGACAGATCTTAAATAACACACATCCTGTAGAAGTAGAGTTGAGCGGTGGACTACTCCACATCCTGAAACTAGTTGTTATGAAGAGAAAAAAGCATGAAAATGATGAGTGAAAATGCAGTACCTTACTCAGTGGTATTTTGACTAAAGCCTGCCAAAGACATTTCATTTAAAACCCCAGGAAATTGTGTTAATCTGTGAAAAAGCAAAATACATCCCCTTTAAGTAGCGTGGAGTGTCTACTCACGAAACCACACCAAGGATTTACTGTATCTGTGTTTTCATGCGATGTCCGGCTCTCCAACTATGATTCCCACCCAGTCAGCACTCAGCACAGTCCATTTTAGTTCCTGTTCTGGAGCGTGCAATTATGGTACATGAATCTCATCAGTAGATTAGTCTACACAGCTCTGTTAAAAATGAATCAGTGTTATTCATCCATCCATTATTTATTCCCACTCAGTCCTATTTAGGGTCACGGGGTGCGCTGGAACCTATCCCAGCTTGATTAAAAGGGTTGTTTTTATTTTAATTCCATTCTTTTATTTAGGTTCTTCTTAAAGTTTTTAGCTCTGTAAACAAAAAAGTCATTAAGGTTACATTCTGAACAAAATAAATAAGCAAAGCTTTAAACAGATCTGTCAAACGGGTTTTGTGGCCTGCTGGTTGCGGGCAGTTTAGCACAGCTCAGCTCATCTTCCTGACTTTCCACCATCTTCTAATTACACTATTTAATTAGTGTTTATCCACTTAGACATATTGCCCAAGTGTCTTGCATTTTTGTTATACAAGTGAAATATGCCCTTTTAACATTAAGTCATTTCCAAGCTTGCCAGCAAAGGAAGAGTAATTAAGACTAATCCCAGTCAATTTAATTTAATTTAAATGGGGATGTAAACACACAGCCAGAGGTGCATCTTGTAAAGGACTACATGAGCTGAAAGAGAAGGAAAAAGGCAGAGGGAATGGTGTAGACTGAGCCGGCTCACAATTACAGACAGAAAATGGGGTGGAATAGTTTCATAAAATGAGAGGAGCAGTTATGTAAGAATAGTAAATAAAAAAGGAAAGATCAATAAGCAAAATGAAAAACAGGAAAGTAAATCAAGCGAAGAAGTCAGGTGTTAGAAAAGGAAATCACTGGGGCATTGTGTCTGTAGCCTGACAGACAACTGAACGACTGAGCTGAACGACTGAGCTGAAGACCTCACGTCGCATCGGCAGTCCAAAGATCCACCATCTACAAACTGTTCAGTATCTGGAGTGCAGAGATGCTCCTTCACAGGTACGTACAGGATTATACGATCGTCTATCAAGCACTGCCATACCTCCTCTTGCTCTAGCAGGTTTGTCTGCAGTGTCTTTCTGCCTTTTTTTTTATACAGAAGCACTGGAATCTGGACTTGGCTCCTGCAGGTGAGTCTCAGTGAAACGCTTGCTGATTCACAATATTCCCCAGGTGCCCTTGTCAGCAATCAAAGCTCATCCATATTATTTAAGAGAAGCAGGAACGGTCCACATAAGGGCTAATGGCAGGTGTGGATGAGGAGAGGCGAAGAGACTGATAAGGGATTACAGAGAGGCAGTGTGAGACAAAGAGGCGCTGCAGGAGGTCACACTTCACTCTTATTGTCTGGAGAGGACAATCGTGGCTCTGAGGGAATCTGTTTGTGTGATGCTGTAATGCGTGTGTGCGAGTGGTGTGCTGACAGCTCTGGTCAACCAGAAAGGCAGAGAAACCAGAGCGACAACAGGCAAGAACAAGAACAATGCGGTGTCGAGCATCAGCTCTAAATCAGAGAAAGACGTGGTACGGAAACAGACGTTTAGGCCTACGTTTTCCCCATCTTGTCCTCTTGTTCTGTTCAGCTTACAGTGAGTACACAGCTTGGCTGGCGACATTTAAAACGTTAAAGTATGATCTAATGAAGAGACACCGCAGAGTCAGAATCATTGTTTGCTAGATTTTTGACTGGCATCATAAATAGTTAGTGCCACGTATAAAGCTTTCCAGCCAACCATAAATTCTTCCAGATAGTTTTATACACACTTTCAGAAAACCCAGAGATTTTACGAAGCTTTAAAATACAGTTTAAAAAAAAAAAGAATTTGAGATCTGATGACTTTAAAAAGAAAAGTAAATCCATCTTTCTGAAGTGATTATATTCAGTGACCAATATGGCAGCGCTTCTTTTCAAAACTGCCATGAGCTTTCCACCTCTCAAGTCTCTGCATCATTTGGGAGCTGAGGTTTCTCTTCAGAGAAAGGTCATTTTTGAACAGATCAAGAAACCGACAAAGACATGCAGTAAATTGTCTTCTTTCTCTGTAAATTGTTTTTTGGTTGTTTTTTTTTAAGGATTTAAGACAGGTGAAGAGTGGCGGGGGGCAGAAAAATGACCTGGAAATCAACTCGGGAGGATGATTTTCGGTCCATAGATCATCCTTGTTTATGAAAGCACAAGCAGTGCCCTTTGTCTATAAGTGATCCAGGATAGCCATCTGGTTCATCAAGACTTATTCTCAGTTCATTTGCCAAAAATAGCTTTGTAAAAAAAATCTTGGCTCCGTCCTGATGCTTTAAATTGCAAATCTTATCAGTGGTGGCTATATTTCAGCTGGCTTTTCCTTGGCTACGTTTCAGAGAACCTTGAACTTCTGGATATCGCTGCAAGTATTTATAATGTGTACTCTTACTATCCTTTTGATTATTTGCAAGAAAATGATTGATTATGCCGCCTGTGTCAGCATTCCTGGTTTTGGTCCATTTTATCTGCATTTAAACAATGCGATACTTTTATGTGCTTTAAGATAGGCTCAGGCTGATTCGTTTGTGTATTTTGAATTTAGTCCATGCTGTAACGAAGAGCTCCTTCGTTAAGAAAGTGGCATAGGTTTGTGGCGGTAAGGTATTTTAATGGTGCACGTTTGGTACTTTATTAAGTGTTGAATGTAAGTCTGAGTAGCTTGTCCTTTGTCATCTCCAGGGTGTTCAGGAATAAAAATACTTCCTCCAGGGAGAAGCAGCAGGATGAGAAGGATGGGAGGAAGTAGTTGTTGCTGTAGGTGTTTGGTATCCGAGTTGCTTTTACTTAATATTGTAAATGCACGTTTTGGTGTTCTGGGGTTTTATTAATGTCTGTAAATGGTAGCCTTTTAATAATTTGTGGATTGTGGGACATCTTGGAACGGCTCAGGCCTGTCATTTAGTAGCAGGTATAAAAGGCCACCTCTGTTATTTAAGGCTGTGGGCTGCTGGAATTCAGATGTCATGGTTTGGGGGTTTGGGGCTCCTGTAAGTTTGTGGTTGTAATAAAAGATAAAACTATCCACATATTTCCTCCTGCATAGTCATTATGAGTTTCATCCAGCTGCTCAGTGGCTCTCCTGTTACACATATGACCCTATAAGTGATGTATTTTCTGCAGTTCATTCACCATCACTTTGAAATGATCAGCTCCAGCATCCCCAGCATTGAAAATTGCACATCAGAATATTCCCTGGCATCACAATTGTGCAAAGTAAAGCAAAATATCTTAGTGGGAGGCTGCGGAAAAGAAAAACACATGAGATGAATGGGAGAGGTGCATGCAGATCACGCAGTGTTGGTTATTGCAGCTTGGTCTAATAATCACTTTGGTAAAGTCTTGGAGCTCGATCAGTACCTGTCACATGTAGGCAATCAAGCTTTTTTACTTTTAAATTGCCGTTTCTGACTGCTGCACTCTGCATCAAAATTGCGTCTTAAAGTCACGGTCAGTCATGTCTGACCAGGGAGAAATGTATATTTTTTTACATTCAGGAGATGTGAGCTGTTTAATGTTCCACTCCACACTGTCCAGATATATATTATGAAGGTGTTGAAATGGGAAATTGGACTTAAAAGGTGCTTCTAAGTATAAATTAGAGCCCATAATGTTATCAATTCAGTCACAAAGCTACTATAAGATGAATTTCATGAAGTCCATTTGTCCATAGGAAGTGAGTATAAGTATGCATCGCTGTCTTCTCAGTCTCTACATGGCACTGTGACGGACCAATGACCTATCCAGGGTGTACCCCACTTCACACCCGGTGTCAGCTGGAATAGGCCCCCCAGCCCCTCTGTGACGCTAACAGGATGAAACGGGCAGAAAATGGATAGATGGATGAATTATAGGAAGGTTGAAAAGGTCTTGTTTTTATCCAGCAGCAAAGCCAGAGACATAAGACTGAGAGATACTGAGGGTAACAGCATGTGGGCCTATTAATTAAAGGTCTTTATCTTCCATTCTACTGACAGAAAGAGAAAAAGCCAACTACACTTTAGAAAAGGGGAGGAGATTAGATAAATGGAGTGTGAGGATTGACGGATGCTAAGGAAAACCAGCAGAGAGAGCATAAAGAAGAAGAGGCGGTCTTTCAGCTGGATCCGGAGATGCAAAGATTGTGGGAAAAATAAATAAACAAAAGTCACAACGATGTGGAAGCGAGGAGGGCAGATGTGAGTCAAGAAAGGAGGAAATGAGGCAAGATGGAAGAACGAGTGAACCCAAAAAGAATGGGATGTAGGCACGGAGGCGAGGAGGAGGTGTTTTTCTGTGGTATTTTTACCTCTTTTGGATGATGGAGTGACGAGAGGTGGGAGACGGAGAAGGGAGCGGAAAGTGTAATTAATGAAAGAGACAGGGTAGCAGGAGGTGGGCTGAGGACTCGCTCGGCTAAAAAAAGAATAGCGAGTGTACAATCTTCACCTCCTCTTTATGGACTTTATGGCTGTCTGTCGCAGGTGGATTAAAAAAAAAAAACAAAAAACAGTTTATCACAATTACACATATAAAACCCAGACGGTTGCTTGCATTTGCATCATCATGTAGCACGTTTGTACTCATTTGCACGGCTTTTTTTGTTTGCACTGAAGTCAGTCTTTGTTTAATATGAAGTCAGGTAAACAGCTTCACGGCACAAATGCAGCATAGTTATCCCCTTCATTACACCATTTCGCTTTGTAGAGTGTAAATTTCTTCCTGCTAATTCGTATTAACGCCTATTAAATGGTTTTTGGCTCATTTTTGGCTTACGATCATCATTTGAGCTTTTACTCAGTTTAAATTTTTGTCAGGTGTGTATAATAGAGGCAACATGCTAATTACAATGTGGTCAAACACACCGTCTCCAGATCAAACTGTGTTTTATCCTGCACCGTCGGTTGTAGCACAAATTGCCCCCCTGGGGAATAATAAAGTTAATCTTGAATCTCAGATGTTGAAAGACAAGCAGTTAGACGACACTGAACCTCTTTTCAGGTCGCTCGACTGAGATCTTTTCCACGACTCCTGCTCGAGTAAACAATTTCGATATTCACCCCACACTTTAGCCACTCTCAGTCAGCACTTCTCAATTTTACACTTTCCAACACCTCAAACCCATGTGCACGCGCACACACACACACACACACACACACACACAAGACTGAGCACCAACGCCACGAATCTTTGTGCTTCCACCGCCTGACTGTGCTGGTTTGGAAACGCTCACTCAGCAGCTTTGAAAACACAATTGGACCAGCAATCAATGTCAAAACTGATGTTTGACCCTGTAGGCTTGAAAGAGCTCACTCATCAGCCCAGAGATTTACAGTAACACTGCAAACTGTAACGTGTTTCCACAACAATATGGGTGTTTTCTTTTTTCATTACCTACAGGTAAAGTGTGTGAATGCAAAGCTGAAGGCATCCACTTCACTCCCAACCTCTCGATGTGCTTGTTAAATAAATTACTTTAAAGGATGGCTCCAAGATTGCTACAAGGTACTCAGGATTCAGGTCAACACCACTTGGCCCGTGCGCTCAGGCTGGCTGGGCAGCGCTGTAACAAGACTGGAGGGGGAATAAGAAAGGCCGTTTTATAGAAATAGCAGCAAAACGATTATATGTATATATTTTGACTCTCAGACTCTAAACTTGCTCTCCTGTCACTTTCCAGTCATTCAGCTCCTCCTTTTTTACATTCCCAAGTCACATTTTCCTCCGTTTCAGGCATGACTCACCTCATTCGGATCATTCAATCCCAATCCCTCTTTTCTCTTCCGTCTCTTGTGCCATTTACGTCAGTTATGTTTGTGCCTTAAAAAGATGAGTCGTTTACACGACGTTGCATATGTATTTCCGTAGTTCCTTTCCCATTTTGTAATTCATCAATTTCTGTGTTCTTCTCTCCCATTATACTCCTCTCTCACCCTTTCATTTTCTCTTCATCATTTTTAATCAACTTCTTGCCCTGAGACATTGTTTTTTGGTTTTTTTCCCCCCCAATCCGCAGCTGCCCTGCTGACTCCCTCTCTCCTGTCCTCCTTGATGATGATTAACACCAAAAGCAAAGGTGGTTATGGAAAATAGCCACATTTTCTTTCCTCCTTTCTCCCCATCCTAAATCATTTCTATGCCAGCGTACCTTTTGGTACCTTTGCTGCAGGGCATGTGTTCCCAGTCTCATTAGAAGGTGGAGGACAGCCCTGTTCTCTCACTGAGTTCACACGTTGCTTCACATCCTCTCTCTTCCTCCATCACATCTTGACCTCACAGCATGTCATCCAAGAGAAAGCAGCATCCACTTGACACCTAATGCATTGTTCCTACGTTTTACAGATAAAGCTAAACACGCATAACCATATACAGGTTTTAAAAAAAAAAAAAAAAGAAAAAAGTCAAAGAAAAAGTCCACCCGATTCATCCGTTTTAACTTTCATGTTCACGTAAGCCATCAGAGACACCTCCACGTTGCCATCAAAAATTCCCCTTACAATTTACTCTGCACATTAAAAAAAAAAAAACCCTACAAAATGTCTCACCTATTGGTCAATGATTGAACCGCGCAGGTTTGGGCATTGCTCCACCAGCAACCTCCTTCTGAAAACTAGACTGAGATTCAGTGCTGCTGCCTCCCTCGTAATTCACTCTCACTGAGGCAACCAATCCAAACTGGAAGCCTGCCAGCCGCAAGGTCAGGGCTGGTGTTACACGGTTACACAGGCGCAACAAAAACACACTCCATCGGTTCATTACCGCCGGTTAGCCCTTAACGCTTTTGGCTGATCTTCATTTTAGGCCTGCGTTCCTTAAAAGCGGCCTCACTACCTCACTGGAATGATTTTAAAGGTCACAGGGTAGCGAGAAGATCCGTGTTTATACGCCAGCGGTTCTGAAGCGGTGAGATTTTCTCCGTTAAGAGTCAGATTGAAGCACAAACAGCTGCCGGTTTGCCTCCCCGTCTAAGACGTACAGACGATGCTAGAACTGAGCCAGCCAAGGGGAAATAAAAGCCCACCCTCTCTCCCTCGTCCTGGAACAATGACAGTAATATACAGACTTACTTGAATCCACCACAGTCATTTACTTTGGGTGAATCTACTTGGCCTGTACCTTTAGTTAGCCTGAGTGCTTCATACTGTGATTTATTTTGCAAGTTTTGGGAAATTTAATCTTAACAGAGCGATACAGTTTTTCTGTAGAAAGTGAAGTCTCTTAAACGGTTTATGTTGTTCTTATTTGCTGTTTTCAGACTATTTTTATGGTACCCTATGAGACATTTTAATTTCAAAGAGAATTTAGCTCAAAGCTATCTTTCAGCTCATATTTACAGACACGCCGCATTCGCCAGCAACCATCGCCATGGGCAGACTGCCCACGAGATTTGAGGTTTGTAACGCCGCTTCAATACAGAATGATTAAAAAAAAAACAAAAAAAACGAACTAGATTAAGGTGAGCCCAAAGGCTTATAATAACGAGGATTTAATCCAGTTACAAATAATTCTACATTTACAACAGTGTTTCTGTTTCATTTGGAGTAATAATTAAAGCATGTGGGATCAGGAGCTCAAGTTTTTACTGTGGGTAATGTTTAAGTTTTAATTAAGAACAATGCAAAATAATAAAAGTTTTGTCACTCTTCACTTCAGGGTTATCAAGTTCTAGATGAGATGAGTATGAAGCTTTTACAGGCCTGTGGAAAAACAACGCTCATCTCAAACAAAGATAAGAGGCAGATGGTTGAGCTGTGATAAATTCGGTTTGCTTATAACGTCATGTGTTAATGACTTTTTACACACTTTCAGTCTTTGTATAACGTGTCTTTGTTCTATAAAACAGTTACAGTCTTTGAACCTTTGTGAAAAGCAAAATCCATTTCAGCGGTACAGAAAAGTGCAGGTGTGTTTTTTTTAAATGTACGAGGATTACAGCTTGAAAAAGGCCCGAGGCATCCATGTTTGGCTTCTTTTGAGATTTGGGTATAATGCGATGTGCCGCTGGTTGGGCAGATGGGCAGGGTTTGGGTCTATCAGCTTGTCTCAACTGGAGGACTGGGTGGCAGCTCTTTCATGATGTCCTCTTGGTGTCATCTTCATGCGCCGGCTCACATGGAATCCAAATTATAGCAGCACGAAGCCATGGGAACGCATGGATTCAGGACCGCGTGCAAGACGGAAAGACGCAGAGAGCAGCGCAGAGATCTATCAGCGCGAATGCATGAGCGCGAGTTTCGACCTGTGTGTCCACAAGGCAGAGGGAGATGGTAAAAGGTTAGGCTTAACCACATCTCTACGTTTGGTACGAGCTCAGATCAAAGGACTGCAACGGTGGAGGAGGAGAGAAAGAGATGTGAAAATGATATCTGAGCAAGCAAGCTCCAGAGTTCTCTGCTCCCCTCGTCAGCTTTTCTTCACGATCATTTTGCTTTCCTTTAAAATGGCTTGTTCTCCTCATCTCTTACAGAGTAATTCCACACTTGGGTATGTTTAAAAATGCATCTGCTCTTTGCTTTGGTTATCTACATGGTAATATTGAAGATCTGAAAAATGGTCTGGCATTGTGTTTGAAGGCTGATGTGTGCTTTTAGAGGCTGCACACAAACGTAAAAGAAAAAGAGAAAGCGGTCTCATTAGAAGATGCGCGCACATCCACACTAAAATAGAACAAAGAAAATCTGAAAATACTGAGTCAACCAGCTATAAACCTGGCTGAAATCATTTAGATGTACTTGTGTGTATGCACACTAAATTATCTATAGCTCCTGGTAAAACTGCAGTCAGGATGCCTAATGTTGTATAGTCGTTCAGGTACAGTCACGTGATTTAGTGAAAACCTGCCTACCATTTTACAAACGCATCACTAGAATGTTTCTATTTGCAAGCCGACATCAACTTCTTTATACTTGTTTCAAGCGGCACCTGTCTCCTCGTTGCAAATCTGTTATAACCATACCACGACAGAACCATGAACGCGTTTTAGTCAGTCTTGCGTACACAATGTGCAGACAAGTGCTAGTAGCAGCAAGTCCCATCGACACATCGGCAGATGGATTTCGTATCTACAGAGGTTTACTCGAGAGCATACAGATATACGGTTGGCCTTATCGGTATGTTGCAAACATCTGTACTGTGTTTTAATTACTTTTTTTTCCTTATCGACAATATGGCTAAGAAAACGTTGGTAAATGAAGGACTTTTAGTTATGATTGTTAGTTTTTAAATTAATAAACCAGGGTAACCTAGAAATCTAAACATACCACTAGGACATAATAATTTGCTTTGTAGGTACAGCAAGCTACCATCTGTTGGAGCTGATTAAATGTGCCCAAAAGCCTCGGAGAACCAGTCAATCCTTGTAGAGAGCATCTCTGGGAGGACTTAACACAATAACGACAAAGTGGCAACGAAATCTGGATGCAAATCGTGGAAATGGCTGCAGTTGATGATTAACGGCAGTTTGAATCAGCTTTGGCATCAACGGTAAAATATTCAGGCTTTTTTCTACGAGAATTGTACAAAGACAGCTCTCAATTCATTCCTTTGCAAGGTAGACGTATTTGCTGTTTTGTTACAGCAAAAGCTTAAATCAATCTTCTACACAACACACACCCTAACCCCTAACCCTGGTTGATTATCCCCTCGGAAGAGGGGGATCTATGGATCGTTTTCAGACCCTACATCTTTCTAGATGTGGGTCTGATCTATCAGGCTATAACCAGGGCTCAATTTCAATTTAATAATCACCCCAAAACAGAGCTTAGCACCAAACCCTGGACTTTGTGTAGAGCTGTTTAAGATGCATTTTCATGTCTGTCCGAGTAGACAGACATGAAAACAGTGGCGCATTTCGCCCTGTTCCCCTAGCCTCTCTGCTCCCTGTGCCCCCCTTTTTTCCCTCTAACTCCGTGTCTGACTCTGTATACAGGAGTGGAACAAATGGAAATCAGTGGGACTAATGCTGAGTTAGGCCCCTCGTTACTCCGACAAAGCTAAAGCATTACCCCTCTCATTTAACCAGCACTCTGATCCACTGCCTTAGACACACACATACAGAGACTTGGAAAGGCTACACTTTATCTCAATTTCTGTCTTTCACAAATACACAATGTGCATGTACATACATGTCTACAGCTTTGTGCGCATTCTTTTCTTGCAGCAATGACATTTCATCCACTCAACAACGTTGCCCATCGGGTATCCCAATGTTCTTGTCAACTGCGATGCTCTTTAAGAAAAAGCCCCAAGACGTAAGTGCGTTAGTCTTGTTATCCTTCACCTTTTAAGCAGGACCTGGATCAGATTTGAAATTAAAACAAAACACAGAAATGTTTTCCAATCTGTTGACCAATTGCCACAATTTTCAAATGCACACGCACGTGTTACGCAGTAGCTGTCAGACACCATCTAAAGCTGTCGCAGCTCTCTTTAGATCACAGCATTTCAATCAAGGGGAAGTCAGGACTTAATTCTGTTTTGGTCAAGCAGTTGGTCAGAACTCACATTTGACTCAAGCATACTTTCATACAGAGCAGCTGAAGGTCAGTTTCATGACTGCAGCTGCAAAGCAAACCCAAATCATCACCCCTCCGCCACCGTACTTCACAGTTGACTTGATGTTTGTGCTGGTGTTTTCTGTTTCATTATCACCAAACGTGACACCATGCACAATGGCCACACATTTCCACTTTGGATCCACTCGTCCAAAGAATAACCTTCAACAAGTTGTGCGTTTTGCTTTTAAGGCAATCTAAGCTTTGCTTCCATGTTCTCTTGGCAATTCTTCCAATCAAGCCATGCTTGTGCCCCGTTAGTCTGACTTTCCTGCCTTGTCGAGCCATTACTGTAACTATACAACTAAACGTACAGACAATCGATGTTAAGGAGTGTATGTCACTAAAAAGTAACACAAAAGTAAGAGGCCTTTTGTGATGACGTATAATACTTTGTGAAGAAAACAGTCTGCAGTCATGTAGCAAGATTTACCTTAACTATTATTTCTAATAATGTTTTTGTTTGAGCCAAGCACCATAATATATCTTTACAACATTTTACTAGCGCTCACCCACACGCAGACAATGAAGGACAATGAGGTATTTAGTAAAAGTCTTGTACTTCAATCAGTCAATTAACCTGCTGCACAGCAGAACTAAACATTTGGCATTTGGCAATAGGGCAGCAACCTGCAGTGATAATTACCCTGCGAGTGAGCACGAACGCACAGACACACACGCTCGCACACAAACATGCCCCACAGTGCATCACCCATCACACATGCCGGAGACAACAGTGGCTGTACTTAGAACCTAATCAATGATTTATCTTCATCCGTAGACACATACATGCAGCAATGCCTCCTACATGAATTAACACGTGCATAAACAAATACACCGCCATACATATCCAACTTGGTGATTGTTGTTAAGTTGACAACAGAGTGTACAGTAGTCCAAATGAATGGTCTGATTCAGAGCAATGCCTCAGGGCATCAGAATATTTCATAAAATTAATGGCCTACACACATTCTTGAATAAAGGCAGGGTTTTACGCACACACTCAAACGTATGAATAAGCCCAACATGGTGTGTACAATTGAGACATTTTTTTCCTGGAGACAGAGCGCCTCGCTTCTGAAATGTCAAGATAAAGTGCTGTGACAGTAGTGGAAGAAAACATGAGAGAACGTTTGGAAGAAAGAGAAAGAGCGAGAAAGGCAGGGGTGCACGCCAAAGCCCATGTACATTTGATCGAGAAACAAAACGCAGGGAGACGAAAAGGGAAAATGTGGAAAAGGGGAGAAAAGATGACAGAGTTACAGCAAATTGGCAAGGGGGCTTCTGAAAGCACGTTTTGCAGAAGAGGGAGGGAAAGACAGAGTGAAAGAGACAATAAGAGGTAAAAGGACTAAGAGAGAAGTACAGCAACTAAAATGGATTGTTAGCTGGTAAACGACTGTCACTTTCTTCGGGGAGATGAACAGATTTGACACCTTAGCTTTCTTCTTCCTCTCCTCTTGTCCCCTATTTTCTTTGGCTTGACATGGCCTGACAACTCTTCAAAAAAGGGAAAGAAAAACACTTTTTGCGTCTCTGTTCCCTGCTGTTCCGTACCATCTCTGCCCTCTTTTTTCCTCTTTCCCTCTCAGTGATGTGCAACAAACTCTTGCTTCTGGCAAAACATATAGGAAGAAGAAGAAAAAAGGAAAACAACATGAAGAAGGACCCCATTTTTAACACAATCCTTTTCTTATCCTCATTGGCAATGTGAAGAGATTAAAAGAGGAAAGAAAGGAGGGGGTAATAAAATCAAATGAAAGAGCAATCATTGCTGACAACTGAAAGAGAACAGAAAAGAGCTGGTGAGACGGAGAGTGTGAACGGCACAAAAGAGGAGGATCAGAGAGGAGGTATGCATGTGTTCGTCAGGAAACGGGCCAGGTCAGGCGAGACATGAAGAACGGGAGGTTTAAAGGAAGATATGCATCGATGCAGAAGGGTTGTGATCATCCCATCACTTGGGATAAGTAGGCTGAACATCTGTGCAAAACCGAGTACTGTCACCAAAAAACATAAAACCGTAAAAAAAGAGGATGCTTGTGCATATGTGCTACCCATGATCACCATGCCCAGAACCATTACGGTGAAAAATAGATGTTAAGGACTAGCAGTAACTGGGACAAGCACATGGAATTAGAGGAAAAGGATAAGCCTGAGCTTGATTTTTACTACCGCAAATGAAAAAAAAAAAAAAAAAATTAAAAAAAGTGAACAGAAGGTGATGTAAAACTAGATGGGTGAAAAAAATGGAAGTATGCCAATTATTTAAATAGATTAGGCAAAAAATATGGTACGACGTAATCTGAACGCATTACAGCTGTACAGCATGCAGATCTTTTTTTTTGTTTTTTCTCTCGTGAGGTGGTGAGGCCTCAGGAGGAAAGAGGAAACTAAAAACTAAACAATGTGAAAATTAGGCCATCCCAACACTCAGACACACATGTGCTCTTTTACTCAGCACAACACATGTTCCACAGTCAGACGGGGGTTGCCAGACACACAAAGCAAGCCTCTGCTTGTTGGCCCCGTGTTCGCTTCACAGACGTTCAAACATATTCACACGCTGGCTCGTTTATGTATGCAGGGGCAGGAACAAAATAAAAGGCAAAGAGCTAACAAATAAAATAAATGTTTAATCCATGTAGCCATATGAATCAGCTTTATTATCACGCAAACATGAACAGGGCGCAGGCTTAAATATTAATGCTTGGCCGTGAATTCATTACATTTTTAGGGGGCGTGGTCCCCCAGGGGCCTGATTCGGGTCATGGTCAACGCCAAGGGTGCGAAGATACAGTATAGACGGCTATGCAGGAAAAGCGCTATTACAGTGAAAAGTGGCTTTGGGGAAAAGTCAATCAAAAGGTAACAAGACTGAACAGAAGCAAAAACAAACCGCTCACTCTATTAGCACTTTTTATGGATTTTATAGAGCAGCAGCATCAAGCAGGAGGATGAAGGTGAAGTGTAAAGACAGCGTTAAGAAGCCGGAAAAAAAAATATGACAGAGAAGACTGAGGAATTAAAAGAGGAAAATAATCTGAAGGGAGAGAAGACGAGGATTAAAAGATGACAAGAAACAAAGTTAGTTGAAAGGAAGACGGAAGCACTGACGAGGCACGGAGCGAAGCAAACTACCACGAAGAGCCGGCTAAAAATCAAAGTAGCAGGTACGGGGGTTGAAATGGGAAGAAAGACAGCCACGGAGTAATTCATAGCAAGATCAAAGGATGTATGGATAACAGATGGAAAAACAGAGGAGGTGATGCTGTGCTATTGAGCTTAATCTGTGGAGAATGGTGAAGGATTTACATCTACACTGCATGTTATGGAATGTAGAAGGGGAGGGAAAAGTTACAGATAACAGGGAAGATGGTGAGATTATTGGAAGAAGCAGAAGGATTAGAGAACACAGGAAGGAGACAGAAGAGTCAGAGATAAAGCGAGGAAAGAGAAAAGGCTGAAGGACACACAAGAGTGATGGCAGAAAATGAGATGTGTGGGACAAGAAAGTGCAAAAGTGAAGATCAAGTGGGGGAAAAGACAGAAATTAGTAGCACATAACAGGCAGTATGCAAGACTGCAATACAAGAAACTGGAGAAAGGGAAGAAAAGGAAAGAGAAACCAACTGAGGAAAGGGGGAGTATGAGCAATGGTGTAATGACTTTAATGAAAGCGCTGAAATTCCCAACGGAATCGTCTGATATGACTCCTGGGAAAAGTGAGATAAAAAAAATAAAAAAAAAGAAAGTGGGCGGAGGGAGGGGAGGGTGAAGGGAACATCCTGTGAATAACTGCGCAGGAGAAAAAAGCTCCTAACACAAAAGAAGTCATTGGGTTGCAATTGTGAATGAAAAATTGAACAGTGATGGAAATACAAGAAGCATATGTGTGTTTATGAGTGTGTGTTGAATGTATTGGTGAATACAACAAAACATATTACAAATTTTTAATATGATGAAAGCTCCAGGGGGTTTGGCAATGTGTCATACAAATAAATCTTCCATCGCCTCCAGCACTAATGGGAGTGCACCGGGTATTCGGGTTTGCTTCTCTTTCATCTCTGAAAGGGACAAAAGTCTCTTTTTGTCCGTGTGTGTGTGTGTGTGTGTGAGAGTCTCTGTGTGTGTGTGTGTGTGTGTGTGAGTGTGTGTGTGTGTGTGTGTGTGTGTGGTTGAGGGATAGAGTGACACATTAAAACATCTTGTCATCTTGTTTCTAATATTACGACAGCTCTCAATTGATTGCATAATTCCTTAAGCCAGACCTATCAAGCTGTGTTTGCTGAAACCGTTCTTCATCTCGTACTAAACACTTTGCTTGACGTAAAACCATTATTAACACCTCACTCTTCTCTCTCGCGTCGCCTCGACTCGACTACTGACTACGAGACTGGAGGCAGAAACCAACTGATCTGGATTTTCTTTTCTTACAAGCATACCTTTATCCACAATGCAACTCAAACCACTAAGAGTCCAGTCAGCATTCTCGGAGAGCTAAAAATCAGACTATCCAGCAGAAATGAGGAGCAGGCAACAGCCCTCCAAAAAAAAAAAAAAAAAAAAGACTAAAATAAAAAAAAATAAAAAAAACCACACACACGTACTTTAGTGCTGCACTTCCAGATCTATTGCGGTTACACTTTTTCATCACAAACACTGACTGTGCTCACAGAAATATCTTAGTATTTTTCTGTTCCACAAATCTGCAAACGTATCCTTTTAAAAAGAAAAGAAAAATCCATTTCACTCAAAAAAAAAAAGAAGACCCTTTCCAGAAATGGACACTTCTCCATTAATCTGGGGACAAGTGAACGTGTTTCATAAACAGGCCGTTTTCTGGAAAAAGCCACAGCGTCAATCGTACAAACGCAGAACCCAGACTTTCCCTCTTTTCGGCTGACTTTCCCTCTTTCACCTCTATTGTTGCAATGCTGCAACAATAGAGGTGAAAGAGGGACCTGCGTTTCTCACAGTTCTGACACTACAGGAATATGTACGAATGGTGTCCAAAGTTTCCCACTTCAAGGTCTGTTCTATTATACGGTACAGCACCTGCACATTTTCTCAAAGCTGCTGCTGCTCAGCTAAAAAACAAACCAAAAAAAAAAAGAAGATAGTAATAATAAAAAAGAGAAGAAAAAAAAAGCCCGGTGTTGAATGCTTCTCCGTCTGACAGAGCAGAGTGGAGCCGCCAGCCGAGCCAGTGAGATGCAAGGTAAGAATATTCCAGCGTTTACAACAACTGTGCTTGTTATTGTAAGAGCATATAACTCTCACAGTTAAGAGGCCATTAAGAAGGTTTTATCAGAGTACCTGTTGGACAAGGTTAGACAACAACAACAACAACAAAAGTGGTCTATGCCTGGATGAAACAAAAGATGTGGGTTTCAGATGAAGGCATACATGCGTAGAAAGTCAAACTTTCTCAGATCTTTGGTACCTGAACTATCTGAGAATACCAGCGTAAACAATGTCTGTGTATAACTTTACTCCTGACTGTAGTAAACCCGGTTCAGGCAACCACGCACAACGGAGCTGCTCGCCATCACTGGTAACAGACATCCACAAACTGTTTTTTTTGTTTTTCTGTTTGTCTAAATGTTAGAAGGTAAATTAAGAACAATCCAAAGCTCATCCTCAGTGGTTTACCTTACAATGCTTTAAAATGTCCATCGTGGAGATCTCTTCCTAAGGAAGCCTCCAACTCCCATCCAGCTGATTTTGAGTGTTTGAGGCAATTAAATAAAAAAAAAAAAAAAAACAACTTACACTGATTTACTTTTCTGTATTATTATGAAACAAAACAACAGTGGAATGACATCCATGAATGATGTTAGCTCACAGAGCTGCAGTGGACTTCACAGCCGAGGCGAATAAGAAGCTCAGGAAAGAAATGACGGCATGAGAAAACGAGACCAAACAAGAGTAAATCTGGCTGCCACCAGCGAGCGCCGTGGAACATCTGTGGCACGCCAGCCACTTTGAATCCAGGCTATTCCAGTCAATGTGAGCGGCGCCACCGGAAGCACTGCGATGCCAGTTAGAAGTGTCCCAGAAGCGATCGTCCACTGTGATTAGAGATATTTAGGCATGACCCCCCCCCCCCCACCGGGGTACTGATTGGTGCCGAGTACTGATATATGTATAAAATCAACATTTTCAACGAGTGACCGGGTCATAACTTCTATAGTTACGTCCATGAATGATCTCAGTGTCTGGCTGCATTTGGGGAATTTCTCTAATTTCTAAAAAGCAAAAACCTTGCGTTTGCTGCCGCCCTTTGTCCCCATTTGACTTTGACTTTATTAACTCTCGCTTGTTCATGTCCTAAAATGCTTTATGAAAGTTTGTATATGTTATTTTTAGGAAAAACCTCTGAAGACCATGCCCTTGCATTATGAGCATGCTGCAGTTTTCCTTATGACATTTTCCAGTCAAAAATAATATATTGTTGATGTAATGTTGATGATTGATAGCTAACTCTATCTGAAAACTCACGCTCCACTGCTTCTCCACCTCCCAACTCAAAACAGGAAGTTCAAGGGCAGTGTTGCATAACATCTTGTGCTGGCTTTCACAGCCACGGAAAAATAATTGTGATTCCAGCCATAAAAATGACATGGTATCAGACGGTGCTAGAAGTAAATACTGACCTGTATAATAGCCATTTCTTCAGCCGTATCAGTTTAAAATATTTGGACCCTTTTCTGTAGTTAAACTATGTCAATTTGCATGCAACAGATCAACCTGGCAGGAAGTCAGACTCAGATCTGAGAAGACAGATACGAGACCAGTCGTGTAGAATAGTAGTAGTAGTAGTAAGCAGGTTTATCAAACTGAACATTGTAAAAGGTGGGACTGGGACGCTTGGACGTGCGTTAACAGCATTGTTTGTGCCAACTAAGGACATCCATCCATTAACTATACCCGCTTTATCCGTTTCTGGGTCACGGGGGTCTGTCGGAGCCTATCCCAACGCATAGTAGGCGAAAGGCAGGGGTCCACCTGGACAGGTCGCCAGTCTATCCAGGGCCACATAGAAAACAAACAACCAATCACACTCACATTCACACCTAGGGAGAATTTAGTATGATCAATTAACCTACCCTGCATGTTTTTGGACTGTGGGAGGAAGCCGGAGTACCCGAAGGAAACCCACGCAAGCACGGGGAGAACATGCAAACCACACAGAAAGACCCACCGGGCCGGGAATCGAACCAGGAACCTTCTTGCTGTGAGGCAACAGTGCTAACCACTAAGCCACCGTGCTGCAACTAAGGACATTCCAACACCTATTCCCATCAACTGCTGAAAATATTTAGTTTGTAATCAAGCTTCAAAAACCTCCAGTGTACAAATGTGGAGGCTGAAACTAACTCTGCGTCAAACTAACTTGCCAGAAATGTCCAGACTTTACAGTGTTTAAAGCTGTGGTGTAGCCAGGGCGTGCCGGTGCCGCCAACTGACGCAGCCTGCACACCAACAAATTTGATGCATTTTTTGTTTTCATCTTACTAACATGTTCAACTCGCTCAATCAATCAATTTGTAAAAATTGACGTCTTACTCAGCAAATCATCAAACGGAAAGTGGATGGGGAACATCAAGTCTCGTCCACAATTGAAGTCTTAGACTCCAGCGATAAAGATGTTTTCCCCAACATGAACTGTTTGCCCGTTATAAGTTGCTCTGTGAAGCGCCTTTTTTTAGTTGTAAACAGGATTAAATCCATCAGCAGAGCTACAACGCTCACAGAGAGACTGAAAAGCATCTCGTTGCTCATGTTTGAAGAAGAGCTCGTGGAGAAACTGGACTCCGGTGAAATAATAAAGGCGTCCAAGGCCAGGCCACGCCATCTTACCCTTTAAATTGAGATTGCGCAATGTGCAGAGGCAACCAGCAATATTGTTGTCTTTTACTCTGCCGCGTTGCTTTGCAATATGAAACCATCAGGCCAAGCTGTTATATAATCATATGTGATGAATGATGAGCCCAATAGTTGTGCTCAGATGGTTAAACAGCTTTGTTGATCTTGCGTAACGTGAATACCTACGTTATGGCTCTATGAGCGTGCATGAGTACGCGTATGAGTGTGTTATACTTCACTATGTTCGTCTCATTGGGCATGCAGTGCCTGTGTGTGGTTATGTGTTTGTGATGTTTTTTGAGAACACATATAAACTGTGTGTTTGTTTTGTATTACTTTGTTATTGATTCATATCAGAGCACGCCATATGTGTGAAAATGCTTAGACCTGCTGTGAACTACTGTTGACCTTTGTTTTAGAGCAGTTACCAACAGATTTGTTTTACTCATAGTTGCATACAGATAAGATAAGTATGATCATATAGGCTTGCCAAAATGATGCGACTGTTAAGCCCCAAGTTTTTATGTGCAGTCTGTGTCTGTTGCTGGGGAGACACATGGTTTGTTGTTACTGATGAGAATGCACACGTGTGGATGTGTTTCGTACTATTAATAATGTTGGAATGGATTGAGATACATGCTTTTGAATGTCTGTGGGGGTGTAATGCTCGGTTTATTGAAAATAAATTTGGCACAACCAGTCTTGGCTGGTGCACACCCAATCTCTTTTTTCTGGCTACGCCACTGGTTTGAAGATCGGTTCTTACAAGGATAGAAGAACCAGAATACACAAGCACGAACACTGGAGAATAAGTCCTGTGCAAAACACAACAACATGGCTTATAACACCACGTCCGTCCACCGCTCCATCTTTTCCTCCTCTCCACTGCCTGAAGGAGCGAGGCATGCCGAGCCAGACAGGAAAAAAAGCTGGAGGTGAGACAGGGGTTAATTTAGTCTTTTAAACAGTAAAACTGATTGGATTATGGACCCTGCAGACTAGCCAGCCACTCTAACAATTAAAAGAGGACACACCTCAAAAACATGGACAACCCAAATTAGTCTCCCACCCTCTCACACTCCAATTACTATGCAGCTCATGAAGTCAAGCATTTGCAGGGGCGCCTAGGGACACCAAACCAGGTTTGCTTTGTTTAGTCAGACCTCTCCACCTTAAACAAATACCAAGTGCTTTGTTTTTAAAGTAGATGGGATTGAACCTCCCAAAAAGAACAAGGGTGAGATCAAAATAGGAATGTTGAAGGACCCCCACCCCCCACCCCCAAACACACACCACCAGCGCCACACACGCACTCAAAAAAAAAAAAAAAAATGTCACTGCAAGATTAAAAAGGGGTGGAAGAGACGGAGGGGGGTGATTGATTTTCATGCAGCGCTGAAGTGAATCCCTCTGGATGCCTGGATAACGATAGACAGAAAAGAATACGACAAGAAATTTAGAGAGGGAAAAAAATACAGTTACAGTTATCAATAAGCCCTTTTCCCCCTTGTTAACTCATTCAGTCTGTCTTTATTTCCGTTTTCATCCTCTTGTGAATTACAAAAGATATCTTTATTTGCACTGCAGTCCTAACAGAACTGGAATTCCTGCTGAGAATAAGAGGGGAAGGAAACAGGAGAGGAAAAGAAAAGACAAAGAGAGAGAAAAAACACATTTAAAGATGGGATGAATGACAGTGTGAACTGGTGAGTAAAAAAAAGAAAAGAAAGAGCAGTAGGTGCGAAAAGGGGGCGAATGAAGTGAAGTGAGGTTGGTGGATCAGAGAATCCAAAAACCACGAGTGAGACTGAAGAAGATGTGTGTGTATGTGTCTATGTGTAAGTGATTGGCTTCCTATCAGGCTGTCAGCGTGTGTGGTGGAGTGTGTGTGAGCACGAGAAAACGGCTACAGCGAGGAAGTGAGAGGTCGGAGGACGGAGGACGGAGGTTGAGTCAGACTGGGATAAAAGGCTTTGCAGCAATGAGTTTCATACTAATAAATCCCAGCTGGATATTGAAGGTTAGGTGAGGAATGAGTGTGTGTGGGGGGGTGGGCAAATGGGAAAAGGTAAAAATAACAGAAATAGAAACGGAATAGTATAAAGGCACCTGAGGTTGATTAAGGGAGAGGTACATGAGGAAGAAAAGTATTCGCTCAGGCTGTCACAATCACGCAGCAACACGAGAACCAAAAGAACAGAACTTAACGAAGGATGAGGGAAAGATGACTACAGAGCAATAAGAGAAGAAAATGAGAGGAGGTGTGATGTAAGATAGATGGAGAAGAACATGTGGGTGGCGAAGTGGAGTAAAAGACGAGTATAAAGGTAGGAAAACAGTGGGGACGACGGAAGCAAAAGAGAAATAAGAGCAAGGCTGCAGAATGTTTGTTGATATCCCATTTTCCACAGAGGAGATGAAAGAGAGAAAGAGGGGATTAGAAAATAGTGGGCAGTGGAGACGAACAAGCTGGAGATATGGAAGAGTGGGGAAGAATCGCAGGAAAAAGAGACCAAAGAGGAGAACAAGCCAACGGAAGGCTGGAATAGAAATGCATGAAAAAGAGCAACAGTGGATAGTTCGTCTCCAGTAATCTGCAGTACGGGGACTGTTTGTGACGTGGGAGTCATCATTACCACCATCTAAAAATAACATTGGCATTGGGCAGCAATGGCCTGAGAAATGGGGCGAGAGCAGAGAAAGAGGTAATTACAGCAGGCCTATTATCATGCATGCTGCCCTTATTAAATATTCACACAGGAAACTGGGACTGAGGAATAATGTTTCTGGGCAAATGCCAGACATACAGTGCTGTCTCCAAGCCAGCCCTGAATACTATTTGGACATGCAGATAGCCCCAAAAACAGGAAGGAGGATACATTTTTATCCATTTATCAATACAGACCAACAATGACAACAACTAAAGCTAAACTTTGCCAATTTTCTTTAAATAGATATTGTTCATTAGCAATATAAACAGTCGGACACGTGGGAATTGTTAAAGAGCAAAGAGTGCCATCTGTTTTAATAATTATGTTAAGATTAAAATGTGTTCGTTGTACTTCTTTTCTCTGCAACTCCCCCTGGAGAAGAAAAAAATGCCAGGGACTGATAAGATCTCCAAACTGTATAAGGGCATTTTCACTTGGACAATTTAAGTCATTTTCAGAGCTGCTCTGGTCCAAGTAGCCATTAAGCCTATTAGCCAAGCAGACAGGCGGACAGACAGAGAGACAGACAGAAAGACAGCCTAATGAACAGCAGGGAGGCGCATGGCTCCAAGTCTGCTAAAACAGCCTGTACTCATCTTACGAAGTTGGAGCTTCTGCAGTACGCATGCATCTAACAAATGTGCAACTTTTACACTCTCACTGAAACAAGCTCAAGCAAGGTCTGATGATACTTCCAGATGAAAGCAGAAACACTGCTGTCGTTACGCACAGACTGAACTTAGACTCGGAAACATGTTTCAGAAAACTGGCACTCAAGACCATCCAAGAAGACACACTCGCACTCCCAGGATGTTTTAAAACCCATGCAAAGTCAGTGACGTTGATCGGGGCTGACGTTACGACACAAATTCAGAGCGGTATAAATAAACATGCATCCACGACGCATCTCACACCTGCCACAACACCTACGACACGGACACGAGCGATCTGTCTGACACAGAAACACACATTACACTTTCTCCTTGACGGCCAACGTAGCACATGCACACAATTATGTGCAATTTGCTTCCGCACATTCTGTCCGCTTGCATTACTTAAAACTGACATTTGACACCTACGTGTTTATATCAAGGCAGCAACTTATGATTTTAATTGTACTTTCACCTACAGTTTAAAGGATCGTTGACACAGCAACAAAGTTATGGGGAAGAAAATAGTCAAACGTGGCATCTCGACATGAATAATCATGTTTTGGCTCAAAAAGGTCTCAACTTCACACTGTATCACACAGCAGTTATCCAGTTTACTTTAAGTACTGCAGGAACCGCAGACTAAACAGATTTCCAGTGGAGATGTGTTTTTAACACCAGAAACTGACCCGTCGGGGTCTTTCAGGACAGGACTTGCTGCACTGAACATTTCCGGTAGATTAAGAATTCCCCAGATTCTCATTTTAAGGTTTCAGTCAGTCATCTTATTATTATTTGATGATAATGAAGTTGAAAGTGCAAAAACTTGGAGAGTACAATGTGACGACTTGTAGAGCTGAATCTCAGGACTGCACATCCAAAAAAAAATTTTACAAAAAAAGCTTCTGAATTGTCACTTATGTTAAAAGAAGTCTGAGATTAATTTAAAGAAGTTAAAAAAAACAAAAGGGTTGGAGCCTATAGAAAATGTGTGTGCGTTTATCTGAAATTGTCTCTCACAGAAATAATCGCACAAGCATGTTTCTGAATATGAGTTATAGAAAAAAATTATATTATGTAAATACTTTTTTTTTTTTTTTTTTTTTTAAATAATATGAGCTGGTAGGAGAGGGTAGGGCAAAGAATCAGGGAGATAAGAAAAGAGATAAACTTGTGTTTCCAGTAACAATGATAGATGGACCTTCAGCAGTCGACACAAAGGTGGAAATATAAGAGTGGTAACAAAAAATAAAAGTAAAAAAAGTCATTTCATAGTCATCTCATTCTCATGTTAAGTAGAAAACTATGAGACAGCGTGGAAATGTTCCCGGCTGCAAGACCATACTTTTCGGGTGACTTATTACAGTGGTAATCAATAAAAAAAAGAGGAGATGCCTGATACAGAAGGGAGAAGAGTGCTATTTAAACATGTGGAAACTGTCAGAGGGTGCACTCAACCCTAACCATTTTATTTTCTTAAATATAAATAGTTGGAGCTCTAAGTACTAGTGGTGGTGGCCAAGTAAAAAAGAGGTGCATCAGTAAAGATATCATGTGCAGCTAAAACAGAAGTCTAGAGACAGTCAAGTATGTAATATCATCCGTTTTCTATGTCCTACATAACCACCAAGCCAACATAGACTGCTGCGCCAGGTAAAAAGAAAAATCCTTAATCAAAACGAATTACGAGCCAAAAAAAATTGCCTTTTTAGCTTTCAAAGCCATTTTCTGGTGAAATGGTGAAACCTGCACATTCGACATGTATATTTCAGTCAGAAAACTCTGAAAAGTGTCTTTGAAACACTTGAATGAGAGACATACTTGGTTTTGGCAGTTAGGCTCCAGTCAGGCATTTTTCATTAGGATTCCATGGAAATACAGGGGTGTAGAACTTAACCCCGTCCACAGAAACGGAGCCCAAGGTGGAAGCCGAGCGGAGGAGGGATCGTTGGGTGGGTGAGACATCTGAAGGCATCTGAGAACACATTCTTCTAGATCCTTACAGAAGTCAAAGAACAAACGGAGTAATTGGAATGACCATTCAGAGAGGTAAATGTAAGCATGCGCAGAGTATTCCCATGCCATCTGATTAAATTTAATTGATGACATATTGGTTAAACAGAATCATTATAATGCTGCCAGTAGCACGCGTGAGGCAATATTATGCACATCAAAATAGTATATTCTCACCAACAAAGCTCTCCACAACTCTGGTGGCAGGTTGTAAGTGTACACATCACGATAAACAAGTATGGAAATGTTGACAATAAAATGTAATCTGTGAATGGAATCGTGGCAGAGACAGACTTGCAGGAAGCAGTGACAGAAAAAACAGACACAGCAAGTCAATAGCAGAGACAGGCTCCCCTAGTAAATTACTCGCAGTCACACCTTGGCACACACTCACAGCCAGCTTCCCAAAACTAACAAGTACAAACATGACCTAACCTTGTCCCTGAGAAAAATCACACTGGTGAGCTGGCATACAGTGAAACATCTCTGTGCCAAAACATGGACAGCCACACGCAGCGCACCTGCAGCACACCGACATGCACATGCAAATAGCTGGGAGCTGGGAAATGGAGAACACAGGATGTGAATTCGCAATAGCTGACAGCTGTCAAGAGATGAGACTGTAACAGTGCCATCTGGCCTTTATTGCCAATAGTGACACTCTGCTGCACATATGCGCACATGCATACCGGCATTAAGAGCGCTCACATACACTACAACAGAGCAATTATTAGCTTACAGGGATTTAATGTTCATATGTGCTGCAACATCCTTTTAATTTCTTTTCGACCCTCAAGGACTTTATCTGATCTCCAAACGCTTCCACAAAGCTCTTTCAATATGAATATGTTCATGAGCAAATATTGAAGCTCCTCCGCTTTGATCCATTTGTGCGGGTTACAAAAAAAAAAAAAAAAAAAAAAAAAAAAAAAAAAAAAGGCTGTTCAACTGTGGTGCCAATGAATAAGTCCGACGCTGCAGATGTTCTGCAGTATAGACCACTATGGCACAGATTTACTAAACAAGGCAAATCCGGGTGTGGCTGCAAATCAAAAACAGCACTGACAGGAGCTCATTTCAATAATGACCACAACCGTAAAGGGTAAATGAACTGCATTTATATGGGGCTTTTCTGGTGTTGTTGAGCACAAAAGGGTTTTTACAGTGCAAGCCACATTCATTTTGATCTTTGGATTGGCAAGCAGCAAGTGTTCCCTACTGAACCATCAACCATCAGTACCTGGTCTACCAGGAGCAGCGCAAATTAGCGCCGAGTCCCAATGTGGATAATGAGGTGCCTGTAAATAACCATCGATACAGGTGGATATAGCTGGAATTAGGCAGAGCTTGTGTCTTTCACAGGACGTGCAGGCATGTGCAATGCAAAATATTTGTGTGCCATTTGGTAACATTCAGTGTTTCGCACTCAGAGATGGCACAAGCCTGATGAACAATTTATTTGGAAAGAATAAAGCAGAGGTTTACTGCACAAAATATGGGAATTTAGATGAATGAACCATTCCTGGGTCAAACATGCCGAAGTCTTGAGTTGCTGGTATGCTTCAGAAATTGCCTTGACTTCTGTTTTATGTCCGTTTGGGAACGGAGCCCATTGCTGTTCAACTGCGAGGATTAATTAAGACACTGGAAAAAAGAAGGAATCACCAGGATTATGACTCTAAAAATTGAGACTGCATCTTATTGCTATATTGTCACAAAATATAAGATGCAACTATACCCTGGGACCCTTTTAAACTAACATACAGATAAAAGAAAACAGATTTTTTTTATATATATATATAGTATATCTGTGGCTTATTTTGTTTCTCTTTTCAGTAAATAACCATTTTTGTTTGGTGTGAAGTCTGTATGGAGACCCAGGGGGATGTGAAGGATCTTTTTCATGAGCTGTATATTTTTTTTTCTTTCTTCTTGGCTTTGTATAAATATTCCTTTAAAACTTAATAAAGAATTTAATGATGTTGCAGCATAATTTATTTAAGAGCTCATGGTCCATTTTTGGAGTTAAGGAAGACCAGGCTTTCTAATTTTATAACGCTACACCAACGGCTACTTATAGTTAACATTTGGTCACTTACAGCCTACAAGCAAAAAGCCAAAAAGAATAAAAGTGTCAACAGTTATTTCTGGAAAAATTAAACATTTGCTAACCATTTTTAAAATGACTGTCCTCCCATCTTACTAAAAATGTAAAGGATTTTACACTTTTGTTGTATCAGAATGTTCTTGGTGAAACGCATACATAAAAACAGATGAATATGGAAGAACATGAAAGCAATTCCAGCCATTCTTTACAACATAAAAAAAAAAAAAAAAAAAAGCCAGCAGAATAATATTGAGATGCTTGCAGAACGTATGGTGCTCACAAACATATTTAGCCAAGATCTGGCGAAGCCTAAAAGGGTCAAGTCCCTCTTTACACTTTCTGTTCAGTGCTGCAGAGCTGCTGCCGCAGTTCCCAGTGCTCCCCATTTACTGGACAAAGACCGACTGTACAACCAGTCTCACATAATGATTGCATAAATCTCCTTACATAAGAGCTCAAGATAGATAAGTGTTTATTTGTGTGCCACCTCAAACAGTGAATGCAATGTGTGTGCACATGAATGCAAGTCCCAATGTGAGAGTCTCTCTCATATATACATATACATATATATATATATATATATATATATATATATATATATATATATATATGTGTGCCTGTGCATCAGTTTGTTTTTGAGGAGTTTTATTTTTGTGTGCGTTTTGTTTTTTCGGTGATGGTGGTGTTATGTTGCGAAACCGGTGCACGTCTGTGTTTATTGCATCTGTAAATCCCCACTCTCAGACTGCAATGTGGTGTCTCAAATGTCGATCCAATAAATGACACAAGCAGAGGTGCTTTAACTGGAGAGATGGCAAAGGTCACTCAGACATATTTGGAAATGGTTGAGCAGCAAACAACAAAAGAAGCCCTGGATGAGATTCCATTCTTTCTAGCTCATGAAACCCCAGTGATAGAAGGAGGGGAAAAAATCCAGCTTGTTTGTCCTGTCTACAGAACAACGCTCTTACTTGTTTCCCCAGTTGCTGCAGATGCACGCAATGGCAGACTGATGGTTTGGAAGGAGTATGTAATTGGGTTTTTCGAAGACTCTCTTTCTTGGGGAATTGCTGCATGTTTGCCTGGGTGATATTTGTGACATGGAGTTTTCTGTTGAAAAATTACTGAAATAGACAACAACAAAAAAAAAACTACATTCTTCAGGACATTGTAATCAGCGCTGAGGTCGATACCCAAAGGGGACTTGGGTGTGATATTGACGTGGAGATTATTACAAAGCTAGCAACTTATCAATAAGAAGAAATAAATAATCCGTTTCTGGGGTTTTGAGTGTTTTTGCACTGCCTCTCATTATGACTAAAAGCAAGGTATGGAATCTTTTATTTAAAAAAAAAAAAGGATAAGAATGCAAAAAGGTCTTAAATTGCTGGACTTAAGCACTGGGGAGAGATGACACTGGCTTCTAGCCACGATGCTCTGGCTTGATCCATTTGTGTGTATAACTTTTAACGGAAGTGTTGGTCACCCATGGAAGAATGTCCCTGTTGAAGTACAAGTGGATCTTTACAACCATTCGGTGACAGTTTCTCATCCAGTTACAGGTCGGCTTTGTTCCTTTGTTCCAAATCTTAGTCCGGTGGTTATTTTCTGTGTGGAGACCGCCAACTCTGCGGTTGTTTCCCACAGCGAGGGACATGGTGAAATCTATGACAAGCAGGTAATGGAAGTAGAAAGGGACAGATCTTATCAACGGGAACATTTTTGACTTGTCACAGCACGAACAAACACTTTTGTAATCAAAGCTGTTACTGGCCAAATTCTTTCCAATTAAACTTTTTCAATGAACCAACAGCAGGACGGAATACAGCCCTAATTAATACACCTGTGCATTTTCTTGTTCAGGTATGTTTAAATCTCTGCTGTGAAAAAGGTCATTCTAATCAGCAAGCTTACACGGGTACCCGTAGTTTATTTTGCTTATTAGTGGCATAGGTTCCTTTTTCTTCCAGAAAAACCTTTAAGAATGAGTACTTTGTATCCGTCACAGCTGTAGAAATCAAACACTGAAGCTGCAACAAGAAGCGTCATGAATCCCGTTACCTGCTGCTCATTAGATACAGGGTTAACAGCGGTGTAATGGCAAAACGCTCCTGTTGTCATCTAGTTATACATAATGCATGGTTGTCGTCTTTTAACATTATTTTGATAAAGCCGCGGGGCATTGCAGTGGCCAGAGGTGTAGGCTGAGCGAAGAAGCCACGCGGGAGGAAAAAATAGTGAGAGAAAACCGGAGAGTATGAGAAGCCCCCAGATATGGAGAGAAGTGGTTGTGTTTGCACGAGATAAGGGCAAGAAGCTAAATCACATAGTGAGCGAGGTGGTATGCTATTAAGCAGGACAAATATGCCTATTCAAACAGCAACTTTCGCAGCCCAAATGAAAATACGTCAGGGCAAGAGATGGTGGGAAGGAAGAGGGAGGGAGGGAGGGAGGGAGGGGGTGACAACAAGGAGGAGACGGGGAAGGGTAAAAGGAGCAACGGACGGAAAGAGCCAGAGATGGATTATGCCCAACAGAGGTAGAGCAGAGAGATAAAACACAGAAGGCGCTATTTCATTTGTCTAATTATATTTATCTATCTCCCGCTCACAAACAAACAAAGGAGACAAATGGTGCCGACCGAATAAACTACAGCTGAATGGGTATAACCCGGCGCTCACACGCAGGCACAAACGCACTTTTTAAACCAACGGCAACACGACAAATCCGAGGAAAAGCGAGACTTGAGAGTGAGCGGGAAAAGGAAAACATGAGAAGTGAGAAAAGCAGCGGAGAAATGAGAAAAGCTGAGGGTGAGGAAGATGGTAGGGCTAAGGGCACAAGCCAGATTGACACTGAAAAATTAATGCGCAATTGCAAAGAGGGATGCGAGCAGCACCAGGACGGAAAGAGAATGTGTGAGTGACACAAGGACGCAGGAAGAGAGTATTAGCCCCAGCTGACAGATTTAAGGTTATGGTCTATTTGCTCCCTCTCAACCACACACCTTCAACTTCTCCCACACACTTTCGCCTCATTTCCTCTTTGAGGTTTGGCTAGCATCGCCCCCCCCCCCCCCCTGCTTTTCCATTTCTCACGTCTTCTCCCGGCTCCGTCCTCTTTTTCTGTACACAAGTGTGGTGATTTGCCTATTAGTCTCCTGTGCGCCTCTCACACACGCTGGTGCACGTGGCAACACACGCCCTCAAATGTCGGTTCATCTTCGTAGATCTGATTGTGTCAATTTGTCTCTGTGTCATGCCACTTTCCAATTTGCCATCTGCTTGACAGGATCTTATTGATTGGTCCGCACACTTGTCATTCTTCCCGTCTCTTGCCCTCCTGTCCAATCTCCACATCTCCATTTGAGAATAGTTTTTGCACATCCATTTCTTACACCTCCATACATCCCTGCTTCCATTCTGTCATTATCACACCTCCTTTAACACGTATATATCTCCATCTCTCCACCCTTCTCAAATCCATTCCCACATCCCACTTCACTTTTTACTCTCATTTTACTCCCTGCACTTCATAGCACACACAAATCAGAGCTATGGGCTTTTATGCGGTGACTAGTAACCCAAATGGAAACGCAGGCATAATAGTGATTACCTGTCATAGCTCGGCTTTGCTTATGACAGGACAGGAGCATCCATCGCCGACTTGAAACGGCAGACTAACAGCCTCTGTAATTGAGCAAAGGTTACCGGCAGTCACGTTGCCCGTGTGTGTGGGTGTGGGTGTGTGTGGCTTTAAAATGCCCACAGAAAACTTCGGAGCCACTGAGAAGTTCAACTAGAATGGACGACCACGCAGAAGAATTAAAGTCAACCAAAAGAGAAAATAAAAGATTATCGAGTTTTCTTTTTCTCTTTATCAATACCACTATGTCTGACCAAAACTTATTCAATGCCGTTTTGTGCCGTTTTTCATACTTTAGATGAGCGTTTCAAAACAACCATCGGTGTGATTCAAGGTCTTCTGGAAAAACACCAATTTTGGAACGCCATTTAATATCCCACTGACAGGCATTGTTGTCAGTGCGCGGCAGCAATCCATCAATATAAATGCAGTCTATTTGTTAAAAGGAAAAAGCTTCCTTTCTCTATTGTTTATTTCAATAAATAACTTTTATAAAGTGCCAGTGAGTTTTTAGATCAGTTCTGTCTGAACCAGCAGAATATCTATATTTGGGTTGCTAGTTCTTTTTCCTTTTTCTTTTTATTTATTTTTTTTTATTTTAATATGGCATGCCAGCATTTGCTGTCATAAAAAAAAAAAAGTCAAATATGAGAAAACAGGTTTGCACGTTAGTCTTTTTGTTTTCAAAGGTTTTCCAATGTGGTTATTTGGAGTATAATGTGATGACACTCTACATTTCCGGTTTTAGTCCCTTTAAGATCTAAGGTGTCGAACTGCTGTCATTTGTATTATTGATGAGTTGTTTCTTGCGAGAGACCATTCATTTATGAATTTTACATAAAAATGACCAGAAGAAAAAACACACACACAGAGAAATGACAGAAAAAGAAATGAGATCCAGAAACTCGGCCTAATGCTGACGTTTTTCCTTTCTTCCCTTTTTGTTTTTTCCAAACCCTAACTCAGAAAAACATTTCAATCGCATACAATATCTCTCCTATTTCTATTTTTGTTTAGATTTTGTTCTTATGTACCTTCTCTAAACCATTTTAGTATACATTTCAGGTTGTTTTTTGCCTTTTTTTTGTTTGTTTGTTTGTTTGACGTATAATTTTTGATGAGTGTTGTTTTTATAAGCCCATTACTTTTTACTATTTTCTTTCTCCCGTAATGTTACCGTCACAATGCTTTTGCCATTTTGTACTGGGTACTTAGTCATATTTATTTTCAGAAATAAAGCATACACAGCCGTTTCCTGGAATACTGGCTTTTGGAAGCAGAAGAATCTGCCCTGACACAGGACTAACTCTGACAGCTGCTGTCATAAAGCATGATGCAACCACACAGACGTGCCGGAGATGACTTGTCATCATGATCAATCAGGAACTCTTAAGACATGCAGGATAAAACTGGTGGGTATATGAAGAACTGTCAAGGCAGGGGTGTCAGATGAGTGCAGAGGTTTCTTCACACTACCATTAACCAACCAGAATTTGCTGCCTCCACAGGAACCAATCACCGCGCCGTTTCTACGGTTTCCACTCCCGTATGAAATGAGCAGTTATTTTCATAGTTGCACGAGCTAATGCAATACGCAGTTCAGTTGACGGTTTAGAAACTCATAAAAAAACATGAAAGTCACAGCAATATGAGGGCGCATGGGCTTTTAATCAGACAGCACAGGATCAGATTTATAAAGATCAGTTCTGAAAGTCCCAGCTGTTAGAACATCTTGAATGACATGCCGACATAGAAATTGATTTTTTTTGGACACACTTGTCAGATTATGAACCAGCTATATAATGGAGACGTTCAAAAATCCCAGTGGAGATCTGACAAAGACGATTTTAGACTTCCACGTGTCCGAAATGTTGGAGTCATTTCTAAACAAGCGCAGGTTGAATGAGTACTGCAGCTTCAAGTTGTTGGGAGATGCAGCCACTCTGACAAGGTCTGGAAGGAGAAAAAAGGTTTCATCCCGAGATGAGAGAAAGAAGTTCGGATGGTTGGGAACGACACAGGAATCAATAAAGCACATTGTGTACCATGAACTAGGTGATGGCACATTCGCAGTGGGAGCGTCTGTAGTCTGAGGACTGGTACATGATGACTGTATGAAAACTATATAAACTATATTCACTGACGTAGAACACACTCTATCAAAACAATCAAACTAAAACGTTAGAAACTGATCACAAGACAATCCAACACCTACACCATGAACTTTTATCTAGAGTTTAGAAACTTGTTCTTTCATCTGCAGTACTTGCATTTCCCCAAATCCTGCATTTCATTGTATTATTGAAAATCTGCCATCCTCTGCTTCTACATCTCATCCATGTGAAAGTATTCATTCAGGGGTGAAGCTGTAATTTCAAAGGTGGAATAAGTAAAACTTTTTTTTTTTTTCCTTATGAGTTTGATAAAAATCAAAATGTACATCAGCAGGGGTTCACCGGGTCCGTTGAGTGAAATGAATGTCTCATCGTTTCATTTTCCTGGAAGGTAAATGTGTAATTTTTGAGAACTCGTTTTATATCTTTGTGTAGCAAACAGCACTTGCAATTTTCAGAGACAACCAAGGGCATTTACTTTACTGTTAAAGACCCAATTTTCTTTACTTAAGCTCGAATGATATTTTTGTGTAAATCTGCAATCTCAGCCTCAGGTTTTAGGAATATAATTGGAGAAATGCTGGCAGAAGAGAGATGACAGGCACGCTTCTTTCCATCCATTTGCCAGCTACTAGTGTTTATTTTAGCTGTGAGAAGAGTGCGGTTCTTGTGTGAAATCAAAGTCCTGTCTAAAAAAGCTTGAAACATTCACAGCGGTGTTTAGGTCATTGAAGGGGGGCATTAATATGAGAAAGGGCAGCCTTGGGAGGGAGGGAGGGAAATAAAATATTAACTTCTTAATAAATCATACTTGTTCCCTACCATTAATCAGCTCCTCTCTGCTACTCAAGTGTCTCATTTCATGGGCAACTCTGCTTTCTGGTTCTCTAAGCCCATACCGTCTTCCGTTATATTTCATGACCAGCTCGACTGCATCACATCTGACAAAAAAGGGAGAGCAAAAACTAAAAATAGCACAGTGTTTGGTCTTTTTTTTCCCCTTCGCCTCTGTTTTTGCATCCATTTAGCCAAATATAGACAAACACGAGGCAATAATGATAACCAGAAGACTCGAGCGCAGCTCACTGCAGTGGACACTCTTGAAAAAGCTGACTTTGAGCTGAATGTCATCTTTTTGCAAGTGGTTGCTATTTTAAGTCACATTTGCATGAGTGTCCAGCAGGACCTTCGCTCTGTGCATTACTAATAGGCTTCCTCATTATCACCTTTAACAGCAGATATCCTGCAGAAGAAAGGAAGCCAGGCATCCTGCAATGTGCAGAAAGTCTTTGTTATACCAAGAAAGCATCTTCTAAATGAAATAAACTTATCCAATAGATTCACCTTTGCTAAACTTTTTCCCCTTTTATCAATAATTATATCTAAAGATCAATATCACCAGCTCTTCTCTGAGGCACTGGAAAGTTTCTGTTGTAAAATCAGCTGCTGCTTCTTCCTTGCAAGACAAACAGGACTTGGCCTGGATAGAGTTGGCTTTGAGCAGTTTGGGGCAGATTTCATCTCCCCGGTTAGTGGAGGGAATGTTGCCCAGGGCAGAGCAGGTGATCAATATTATCAAGGTGTATCTTCCAATAGAATCAATCACATCTGACGGCTTTCCAATCGGAAGGCAGAAATGAAATGTGCCCGTCTCTGGTGAGGAAGTGGCGACAACCCCCGCGGTCAGCAGTGTGGCTGGGACCGTTCCTGGCACTTCCTTTTGCCAATAATCATCAGGCAAATGATACATATTACGGACTGCTTGTAATTAATTTCTTTTCACTTATTGTGTTTTTGTTCATTTGTCTTCGTTCTGCATGTTAAGAGACATAAACATAATGATTTTTGCAAGGAATTTAATTTCAAACTTTGATGTAATTTTCCCCTCAGGCCAACTGCCCCCCGTCACCACACATACAGGGGTTGTTGTATTTGATTATGTGAACACTTTGCTCCTATAGACTGTCAACAACAAGAACAACAACTAGAAAGACAACTATAAAAATACCGTTGAAGTGGATGGCGGTCCAAACCACAACTTAGCTCCGGATGGGATCACTTACCCTCTTCCATGTTGGAAAACTAACGTTGTTCTTCATGCTGTTGTCTAATTTTCTCATTTTGTACATTAGAAATGTTCAGGTACAAAAACAAGTATCCTATAAACTACACTCGAAATGTAGAAAACACTTCTCTTAAAATCTCACGCTATAATATTGTCCTCTTTGACAATTTAATGCCGACTATAAATACGGTTAAAATCGAGTAACGTCCTCTAAAGGACGGCTCTTGCGACAGGTGCATTGTCCGAACTCTTATCTTTGTCAAATTTGCTGAAGCCATCATCCTGTGTGCAACATGCAGCAGCAGCAGATAATCCCACCGCCCATGCTTGGCGTCATTGTTGACAGAGCACTACTGCTCAGCAGTGCGGACACTCACATCATTATATTTATTGTTACGGTTATTGTTCTTGGTGCGGTTAGCTCAAAGAAACACCTAAGAGCTTTGATTACTGGCTTTAATCAACACCGAGTTTACTTCCTCACTGAGCAAATGCCACACTTGTGGGCTTCTGATGAAACAACAGGCTTTCTAATTTGGCATTTAATGTGCCGGCAGGTGGCAAATGAGTCTCAAAGCCCAGGATGGCAGCTCCACCAGCATGACCACCCACTCTAAAAGCATGGCCATCCTTGATGTAGGCAGCCACAGGCATTGCCGTTGACCTGTTCTGTGTGCGGGGCGGCCAGGAATGGCTGGCTCCTGATGGGAGCTTTGTTTGATGACAGTAGCGCTACTAAATGGGTTTGACTCCAAAATATGCCTTAACCACTTCTTTTATCATTACCCAACCATCCCTATCCCACTCGTCTTTCTTCCTACAGGGTTCTGAGTTGATGAGAAAAGAGCCCGGCAAGCGGGAATAGCCAAGCATGTCGGCATGATACATTTCAGTGTGTCTGTGTGTGGATGAATGGAAAAAATGCAGGTGACCAGACTTCCGTTCATCACCGAGCTAGGCTCTCAGGGCACTGCTGGAGACAAAGGTTGTCTCAGAGGACACTGATTGGCTCAGCAGGGGACGATGAGCTAGAGGGAGATGAGGAAGAAATGAACCAGAACCTGACCTGCAAACACACATACAGCAGAAGCAGAGCAATCAGGATTTCGTTCATGCATAGCACACAAGCACCGACACAAAAACACGCAAACAGATAAAAGCATTCCCCATATGCTTTGATGCAGCTTTTCTTTTACAGTTAAATTAGATGCAGAGGCCTACTTCATCAGAACATGGATCCCACAGCTTCACGACACCATATGATGGCTTATCGCTCTCTTGTCTGTATTCCCTCAGGCCGTTTCCGTCTGGGTATCCTTGTGTGTCATGTTCTTACATTCTTATTTAATTTTATATCTCACTGTGTGCATGTGAGGAGGTTCATATTTGTGTCACAACTGCACGCGTGTCATTTGTCTGACACACACAGCCACTCTCACATAAATGAAGCGTTCGCGTTTTGGGGTTTGTTTTTTTTTTCATGCATAGCAGGCAAGCAATGACACCGAGTACTTCCTGTGAAAGTGTCAGTGCTGTTCTTTTTCCCTGCAGTGTGTGTAGCTTGCACGTGTTTGTGTCTTTTTAAATCCATCACCGGTTATATTCTTTCACTTTACAAATGTGAGGATGTTATGCAGTCGGGAAATGTAAGTTAATCTACTGAAGTAATGTACTCATGACAGTTCTAAGAGAGATTACTTTTCATCTGTTTGCAACCTTCTTTGCCCTCTCTGCTGTGCCAGAGGAAAAACTGTACTTTATATTTACTAGCACCAACATTTTACAACAGAGCGACACCTTAAAGCCTATCATGAGTGATAGAAAAAACAATGAATTGTTGGCACAATGATGCTATGTGATCTGCAGTGAAACACGCATTTCTTTGATGATACTGTATGGTTATGAACTTTACTGTAGAAGATAACTTTAAGTCCTCCAGATAGTTCCCTTATGACTAAAGCAGAGCTTGGCTAAAATATTTAATCTTTACTTTTTTAATGACTTATTTATCATAGCTATTTTTCCTCCAAGAGTGAAAGTTTGAATGGGAATTGTGTTGCCTCCACTGTGGTTGCTACAATGGCAGACTCATTTTTTTTTCCCTCAGCAGAGCAGGAAAAGCTTGCAGCGATTGTGTCCACCGGGATGCTCATATAAACCGCAGAATAGCTTCTAAAGGGACGCGTTGGCAATTGGCCATCTGCATCCAGGACTTTGAATGTCTGCATACACAATAACGGATACACTTTTAGCATTCAGGTGAGAAGTCTACCAGCCTGAAAATTTATCAGCAGCCACTGAAATCTTTGAACAGCTCTGGCTCTGATTCATGATCGCAGCATTTTACAGCAACATATGCTTCCATATAGATGGAAATTGGCAACTTTGGTCCTCGAGGGGCCTCTGCCCTGTGTGTTTTACACCTGATTCAAATTAATAGTCATCACCAAGTTGTCATCAAGGTCTGCGCAACTTTGTTAATAACACAACCACTTGTACAAAAGGTGTTATTAAAGAGGAAAACATCCAAAAACACGCAGTGGCCCTCGAGGACTGGAGTTGCCCATCCCTGATGGGCTAGACAATTACTTTTTCAGGGAAGGCCTTGCATCTCTCATCAAGGCAACACTGAACCGTATATTGCATCAATTTAAAAAAAAAAAAAATTGAGTCCAGTTGTTGAACTGGTCTCCCTAAAGTCCAGACCTTTCACTAACTAGGAGCATCATCATGAAAGGAAAAATGCTGCAAAGTGCTAAACATCACCCCGTCACAATTTTATAAATATTGCTGTCAACATATTAAAAATGTATTTCTATCTTTCCTGAGTTTAAACATTTGATTTATGATCTATTTTAATGTGGATTTATCAGGTATGAGAAATCACTGTGTTTTACATTCTACATCATGTCCCAACATTTCGGAATAGTTGTCTGACTGTAGTCAGGCAAGAAAAACCGTTGTCACGCTCACAAAATTAATGAATGATGTAGCTTACTAAACAGTTCTACCAAAAGCATTAAAATTGACAAAAGAGGTGCCAGCTCCTGGCACCTTTGTCTTTGTGACTGTACAGCATATTAAGCTGCTAATGTAATGCAAACCCATCCATCCTGTTTGGGTGGAAGCGTCAATCATGACATTAACAAGTGCTACTTCACTCTGACCCCTGCGTGACACAGCAAGCTGGTTCAGGCACATGTCCATGCTGTTTGCTCAAACTGTGTGATGTCTGCTATTACAGTTACGCTGCCATCCAACAGCATTGATTATGCCAATAAGACGTCTCTCTGCCAACGTTCGACATTCATTATGGACCATTGATTTATCCGTTTTCACCCCATTGTGTAGCAGGAGGTGCCCTGCCCACCACTACTACTTCTTCTTCTTTTCCTTTCGGCTGCTCCCTTCAGGGTTCAGCGCAGCAAGTCATCCATCTCCATCTAACCATATCCTCTGCATCGTCTTCTCTTACACCAACCAACCTCGTGTCCTCATGTCCTCCTTCGTGTCCTCCCCATGTCCTTCTTCACTACATCCTCTTTGGTCTTCCTCTAGGCCCTTCTGCCTGGCAGTTCCCACCTTTGCATATCCAAACTATCTCAATCTGGCCTCTCTGACTTTCTCCAAATCATCTAACATGTGCCGTCCCTCTGATCCTATCCATCCTTGTTACTCCCGAAGAGAACCTCAACATTTCCAGTTCTGCTACCTCTAGCTCAGCCTCCTGTCCCTTCTTCAGTGCCACCATCTCCACATGATACATCATCAGTGGTCTCACTGCAGAATGAGGAAATAATACAACAAACAAACTCATACTCATCAACTGGGGATGAGTATTGCTGAGTCTATAAAACTCACAATGTCTGTTATAGAAAGGATTATTGTCACTAAAAGGAATTGAAATGAAGAAAACACACATTTATTCTTGAACAAACAGGTTCTTACGTTTTATAGTCAAAAGGCAGTTTAACTACGAGAGGAACGCATATGTTCAGGCAAATTGAATACTAATGTCTGGTACTGCATCTTATTTTCTTTCATACCCAACGATCAAAAATTGTTGTCTTTTAACAAAGTTTGTTCCTTCCCTGTCAGTGCTGCACTTTAAACACTCGCCATACTTTCTAATTAGTTTCTGATTCAATCTCTGGCTGCAAGGTGGCTAAGACTATAACAATCTGTTTATAGTGAAAAGATTATCAGTCAGAGAGCTGGCACATGCAAGTGAGAAAGATAAACCACCCGCGGCCATTGTCACCATCAATCCCAATAACCACCAGTCCCACACAGCCCGTGATTTCTTCAATACTGCAAAAAAAAAAAAAAGGAGGAATAAGCATACGAGGACTCTAAGCAAAAGATGAAGAGTCAGCTGAAGCAAAAACCACAGAAAAAAAGTCTGAGTAAAAGTTGGAACTAAAAGATAGAAGTTTGTAAACCCGGGAAGTTATAGGAGAGGTTAAGAACGAGGGACAGAGCAACTATACATGCAGAGTTGAAAAATGATGGTTATAAAGAATGATGCTCATCCTACAAGCCTAGGAAGGCAGAGAAGAGAGATGCCGTCAGCCACTGAAGGAGAGAGCAATTAGATTTATCTGCTCATTAACAGAAGGGATAATTGACTACAAGAGGCTGCAGCGATACACTAGGAGACAGGGAGAGAAGGATAAAATGAGGCAGTGAGAGAAATGAGAGCAGGTGGAAGGAGAAAAGACAGGAGACAGGCAGGGAGGGATTGGGAATTAAAGACAACAAGGCAGGGGAAATGAACAAGGGACAAATGTGAAAAATGAAACAAATGGGGAGAAAGGAAAAAGAAATATGGATGGGGAAGAAAATAAGCCCACAGAGATGGCTGAAAAAAAAAAGGATTAGTGGAGAAGGAGAAAGGAGAAGGCAGGAGTAAATAAGGATAAATGTACAGAAGGGTGTTTGAATGTGCACTAGCCTCTGTCTACACCTGCTGTGTGCAAGTCTTTCCACAAAAGGTAAAAGCTGTTATTCTTACACTTTAGAAAATACTTAAGCATATGTAAATTATTTCATTTCAAACAGGTGACTGTCGTGATGATTTGCTAAAGAAGCCGTATCCATGACAAGCTGAGTTTTTCAAGCATCTGGTCTCCAATTTGTTGAGAAATGTGGGAGGAAAAGTCCCTGAAATGTTTGAGACAAAGTTAAAGAAACACAAAGTTCATTAAAGACGGACTAAAACTGATTTACATATTTCTCCAAGTTGGACACGTGTTATCAGCAGTACTTTAGACGGCAATGAATCAAGATCTGTCATGCACAAATAGCTGATGCAATCAAATGGGCAAGTGATTGCTTTGGGAAACTTTTGTCATCCAGCATAACTGCAAAACATCAAACACTCGTCTACACACATCACACCACACTATGAAAACATCAGTGCATTATAATTAACACACACAACATCCAACTCAATCTTCTGTTTATTTCTGTCTTTCTGTACTTCAATGTCTGTGATTTTAGTCCTCGTTGACAGAATCTGCCTCAGGTCCTAATAAAGTTTGTTAGATTAGACTGTCAAGAGGGCTGGTGAAGGGTACTTTCACCTTCACTCTCAAATATGCACAACAAAACTTACACCAGCTGCAAGATCAGATTACATATATAAACTTAGCACAAAAAGAAAGGACATTTGTGTTTGGTAGATTATTTCTTTGTTGTAACAATGCTTATTGGCAAAAAAATCTTATACTGTTTGAAAGCCTGTTTATTTCCCTTTCAAATAGTCCCACATTTGTAAGGAACATGCATATGAGCAGCAGAGCTGAGTATGTGGCTTTTCTGCCAATGCCAAATAACGTATTTTAACATTGACTCTTGTTTGGTGTCTGGTGGATCTCATATTGATACCTCTCTGCATTAAAATTGCCTACAATGATGATGAGCCTCCGTTGTCCAGTGAGGGAGATGCCGTCCCACCCCATCACACTGCCTCCACCAAAAGATGTTATTCTATTGGTGCAGAAATCAGCATAGCGTTCTCCATGTGTTCTCCACACTTTGACCCTACGATCCAGTAATCAGAATCTGGACTCATCGTGTAACATAACGTTCAGGTTCCAGTGCACGTGTTGCTGACACCAGCGCAAAGGGGCCTGATGGTGAAGGGCAGTCATGGCAGGCCTCCTGGCAACCCTATGAGACCGGATTCTTGCTGCATGCAGTCTGCTCTGGATTGTCTGAGCAGAGAACCATTGGCCACATTGCCCTGCAAACCTTGACTGCAAATCTGTAGAAGACAGCCTATGATACCTATGTGCTGACAGGATGAAAAAAATCGTCTTTTGGGACACCCACTTCGGGGCCTGTCCCTGACATCCCCCATTATATGGAACTTGGCCTTCACTTTGGAGTGAGCCCTTGTACCATCTCCAAACAATGCTGCAACTTTGTTTTGCGGAAAACCAGCTTGAAGTTGCCCTATGGAACGTGGCATGCAGATTCTTGAAGGAGACACCTACTGACCACTGTAACCGGGCCCTGATTTGCAGCACCTGGGGATACCACACACTCAAAACAAGGGTCAGTAGCAGCAGCAAAATAAGCTGTTTGACATTGGCAGAAAAGATTTGGAAAATTTTTCTTGGGCACGACCCACATACTCAACTCTGCTACTCATCCCATAAATGCGTATTGCTTACAAATTTGCTACCATATAAAAAGGGAAATAGACAGGCTTCCTAATGGTATAAGATTTATTGCCAAGAAGCATTGCTACAACAAAGAAATTTCTACCACACACACACTTTTTACTTACTTACTTACTTTTTGTGCTAAGTTTATAAAAAGGGTTTCTTATGCCAGGCTAGGCCACTAACCCACTATATATATGCACAGTTGAAAAGAAAACAAAAAAAAACTTATAAAACAAATACTACAATACACAGGTATATCAAGATGCAAATAAAGTGTTACTGTGCATAGCGGAATCCTCATGTTAACCTTGTCCAGAACCAGCATCAACACCTTTGGGCCCAAAGGCATCTGAGCCCAGATTCACGTTTAATTTTTCATTTTATTTTTTTCCCCCTGAATGAAAGGTGAAAGGAAAATTGTCATCTTTTGCAAGATTCTCCATGCTATTTTCAGCAAAACAAGGCAAACCCACATTCTGCAAATTCTGAAAATATTCAAATATCTTATGAAGAGGGCATGGAACCTGGCCTGGCCTGCTTGAAATTTTCCCCATTAGAGAAATAATCATTCATTTTCTTTTTTAAATACATTCCCGACTTTTATGGATTTGTCTTTGTACTTCTGTTTTCACACACCAAGTTCTCAGAGGTATTTTAATAGTCTCATACGGGCATGTATGAGTCATTGAGGTTCAATGATTTTAAACACTATGTTGGTGGAATTGCTGAGATGCTGGACATAACATAAAATGCACATTAAAAGCATCACACATAAACACATACACAAAAATAATAAAAAAAAGAAAAAATCTAAATTAAATCAAAGCTTACAAAAGCTTAATCCCTACCCACCTGTAATCCAGTTTCAACAACAGGTGCCATCATAACTGACGTGTTTCTCAGAAATGGTGTCGCGTGCAGAGTGGTGTTTTTGTAATTAGTACTTTTTGTCTGGCAATCAGTTCCCCATACAGGTATGTACAGGTCATTGAAAATTAAAAAGTGTGGCTAAGATGACATAAAGCACCTTCAACTCCTTATACTGAGGGGCTTCAATATTGTTTTTATTACAATAATAATAATAACAATAAAATGACTAACAGACAGCTAACTGATTGAAATATCTCTGCTTGTCACACCTTACTTGGGTAGTCCAGGCATGCCACCTTATCACTAAAAAAATACATTCATCTAGTAGTAATTCTCTTTGCCATAAGTTGTTTTCAAGGTGTGATTTCTGCATTGCTGACATTCGCAGAGAAGTCTCAGGATCTGAGATGAAGGTCAGGATAGGTTTAACCAGCGAAGAGTCCTGACCTCAGAAAAAAGAAGTTGCATCCTAATGCAACCTGGTTGATTAAAATGTTGCACAATGATGAATATTACCTGTGACTATTTAACGCATCTGTTCCTCCCTGTAGTGTTGCATGAAGCTAGAACGAGACTGTAACCTGGCCTTCGCCGTAACCCGAGCTTGACCCTGCGTTCTTCTTTGTGTTTCATTATTTAGTAGTTGGGTTGGAAGTTGCCAGCAGTTCTTTTCTCGATTCAATTTTCTGCAGTTTTATGGAAATCTATAAAGGGGTCGCGTTGGTCCCAAACCAACAGCTCATCCGTTGTGTGGCTGGTTTAAGACTTCTTCAGTCCTTTGTTTGTTTTGGCTGATTGTCCCTTCAATCTCGAAGAACAGTTTAGGAGGGCTTGAGCCCATTAAGCCCTCCTAAACTGGGCCTAATTACGTCCATGTCTGTGCTATTAATGTTTCTTTGAAATAATTACTGCTTTGTGACACTGGTAGCAGACTGAAACATCAGTATTAAACTGACTGACATTTACAGTCCCTAGATGATGAATCTTGGTGAACTTATGCCTACTACACATTAGCATGTTAACACTGCAAACATTTCATTAGCAGAGAGCTCAAGGCCTTTGAAAGCACTACAGTGTCCAACGACAAGCTTATTGGAGCTGTCTGGTACTGTGCATTGCCCAGTATTTTACAAACATATCAGTCTCTTACTTTGACCAAAAGGTTTCACAAGGCTTCACTGGACGACAAAAACACGGTTTTTACACTCTCGATGCCACATTTGCCTAGAGGTAATTACCTACCTATAAGCATTTTACGGCGGGGGTGAATCTTCTAGCGATTTGTTTATTTATCCATCTGTGTTTGCTTCCACAAGAAAGCACCCTTCAAATTCCAGTGCAGAATACAGCCACCCATGTTTTATGTAAAGCTCTGTGGGATTTAGGGTTTAAGAGACAAAAGCTCCGTGAAGCAGCAGCCTGACTCCAGGCCAGAGACACAAGTGTTTCTGGGAGGCAAGACACAATTCCACATGTGATGCACCATTAACACCACATCGCCCGTTTGATCCCACAGAGGTGGGTAACTAGGAGGAGTGGTAGGAGGCCATGGCAGAAGAAATAAAATTTAAAAAAAAGAGACAATGGAAAAACATAAGGAGTAGGATAAAATGCCACTCTTTGTCACCTTGTCACCACACATGTCTTTTTTCTGCTGATGAGACAATGAATCTCCTGCCAAAGCAGCCATTGCCCTCAGTTGCATCATGAACACAGTCAAGACAAGAAAGAACTAAAGCACATTGGGTAAGGTGAGGGCTGGCAAAGAAAATGTGGGTCTCCACCATTCTTCCCTACCCTGTCCTAGGCTCAGCTCTCTCGCTCACACTTTTTCTCATCCCTTAGGCACATAAAGCATCTTGAGTTGCTCTTCTGTATACCATTTAAATGTTCATTCTAAATTAAAAATGCAATGGTGCATCATTCCAAAGCACAGACAATGTGTTGTGATGGCACACTAACATGAATGGGCTTCATTCCAGTGATGCAATTAGGTATGCTGGTAATCAAGTGTAATATATGGGCTTTTAATTATAATATTTTTCAAGTTAATGAAATACATTTATATTCCTTCTTGAGCAACAATTGCATGCATAAATACACTTAAAAAGTCACATGCATTCAAATGCCTTCTATATTTCTGTTTCTTGAAGGTCAATCACGAGTCACAAGTTTCAGCTCACGTTTTTCTCTTTTTTCCATCACTTATCTCTAATGTGTTTTAAAAGGCTAAATCTGCTAAATTTTCAGCAAAGCATTTGTATAATGTTTTTCCTTGTAAACCGACCAGATCTCAGAGAATCAGATTAAATTAGACACACCCTGTAAAAAAAAAACGGTAAAATTTACTCCTTTAAAATGCTGCAATTTCTTCTCCCCGTACTTTTAAAATGTGTTCTTGTATTGAGTGCACAAAGCGAGGAAGAGTATCAGTTGTTATTTTGTTCCAATCTTCCTGTAAGCGCATGCGTTTGGGGTCATTGTTGTCACGTGTTGTGCTCCGTCACCAAGCGCCTCTGAGCCCAAAGAAGTGAATGCTGCCTTAGAACAAGGTTATCATTTTAAGTAACGTTTGTGAATGTGGCTCCATACTGGGGTTGCACGACAGAGATCTTCCAACATAATTCCTGGACCAATTGATAGTATCAGTTATTGCTGCATGACAGTTATTACTGCAGTGTCACCTGAGGTGTTCAAGATGACAGGCTCCCAGCTTAGGCTTGCACCCTGCCCTCGGCGCAATGATTATTGTCTTCATCACTTAGTGGTATTCAGCGCTATAGGCAGAAAAAAAAAAAAAAAAAAAAACATAATTCCACTCCAGTGTTTCTTTGATAAACAACATTTTTAGACATTTCTGAGATTTTCTTTCACATTTGTTGACAAAGTGGATATCATTTTTGTCCCTCGGGGATACTGCTTTTGTAACCGATTCATCATTACAATCATCTGTTGACGTCAGATGTTTGAAATAACATCTTTTTTCTTGTGAGTCTGAACTAGTACTAATTTTCCTCTGCGCCAACCTTTTTTGAAAAGTGTTAAAGGCCTGAAAAGCAAAAATAAGTAATTATTATCTTTCTATGCAACTTCAAAGCATTAGAAAAGAAAAATATGCAATGACAAGAAAAAAAAAATTAAATACATTAGGTTCATATTGTCTACACAAAAATAAAACTTTAAAAGATTACTGTAAGAACCATTGCATATGTATTTCTGTTTTATATTTTTGAATTGTACTTTCCATACAGTCTCAACTTTTTTTCTGATTCAGGGCTGCAGACTTTATGACACATTTCAGGTTCAGACCCCCCCAAAAAGAGAAAAAAGACATTTCTTTATCTTCCTCATCTCAAATCTCTTTTTGGGATGTTACTTTCAATCTTACATAGTTTCTGCTTTCGCTTTCAATCACCGTTTCTTTAGACTTCAAAAAACAAAGAAATAGACTTAGAAACCACCACCTCTGGTTTGTACAGTACCAGATTTATGACCAAAGTTGAAAGCTCATTAAAACAATCATACTAATTTACATGAAAAAAAAGACATAATCATATGTGCCCACTTAGTTTACATGTATATAACAGAGAGAATAGCATTTGCAGGGAAAGGAAAGTAGGAAAAACTATGTCCACAGCACGAGTATACAGAGCAGAACTCACAAGTGCTTGGAAACACATTAATGCACACAACGCCAGCATTGTGTGCATTAATGTGTCTCCATGAAGATCAGCACACTCGACCCATCCTACAAGCTCGCAGCTGTGCAACAAATCAACAAATGTTCACTCACCATCTTGACTTTTGACACTCTGGAGCTAATAGTGTCTATTTGTTTTTTTTAATGCCTACATATTCTGTTCCTCAAGAAGCAAATGTATACAAAAAAAATAAATTAATAAATCTGCATTCTTTATAGTTATGTTTCTGGCTTCAACAATCTTAAAATAGGTTTTTGGAACTAGGTTTGCATCCAGTTGTTTAAAACACTACAGGTTGTTCAGTTTTCTTTTTTTTTTCTTTTTTTACACTCTTACATGTATGCACAAACACAGTCTCATGCAAAGATGTTGGACGCTGTTCTGCAGCTGAAAAGCCAACATGAAAAGGGGGAATAAAATGAGAACTGAAGTTTGGAGTTCCTGAACTCGCGTTACATTTTTAGTTCTCCTTGCCTGGGACTGAAATGTTGCTGCTCTAATGTGGCACCCACTGCTTTCATGTAGTTGCATATTGAACTTTTACTGTAATGCAGTTCACTTTGATTTACAGGCTCCACACACACACACACACACACACAAAAAAGAAAAAAAAAACCCTCTGGTGACATCTTATTCAGGCCATATAGATTATCCGTAACTGGACATGAGGCCATCAATCATACTTTGCAGAGCTGTGTAAAATATAAATAAATAAAACAGTATAGGAGATTTACAGCCGGCAGTTCTGCATTAATTTCTGTATGATGACTCAAATCTGAAAAACATTGAACTCCTACTTTCTCATTTCTCTTTTTGATTCTGCCTTTGATGCCGCATTTCTGAGTTTGCTTCACTCCATCCAGCACTGCCGCATTTTAAAGGGTTTTACGAGAAGTGTGATTGGGAGAGTGGAAGTGAGGCTGAGTTTCAAACAGTTGGCCTGCTCTCAACCTATAAGACTCTGAAACTGTCAAACAACGCGACTCTCCTCCGAGCATGAATGCACAGCACAAAAGTGCACGCACAAACACACGCATGAACAAACTGGTACACCTCCATGGTTGACAGCAGTAGGAAATGGCTTTTTCTTGATTTTGAGAGCCACAAACAAGAGGTGCTGCCGGCCCATTTCGGATAGCAGTCTGCTTAAAGAGCCCCTCTGTCTATGAATATGGAGATGAGGATTTAGGAGAGGAGGGAGAAAAGGAGGGAATTTGAAGGAGTGAAAGATCAGGGAGTGGAAAGGGTGAGAGATTGTGTGTCTCTTAGGTGCTTTGCTCTCTGCCCTGTGGCCCTTGGCTGGATTTACGCACTGGATTTAGAGGAGCATCTATCTGTGTGTGTTTGTTTATGTGTGTGGGGTACAAATGAGAAGGTTTGCAGACAAAGCCAGAGGCGACAGGTCAGAGTCATCACACGCTAACATGCACTCTGTTACAGGACAAAAACACACAGGCACACGAAAACACTTTTAATCAACTCCTTTCTCCTCATCCATTTCCTCTTTCATACGATCCTCACTATCTTCTCCAGTGCGTTTAACAGATCTGCAATCGCACACTCACATACAGAGCACACACCTATGAATCAAATGAGTGCACTTCTCCACCTGGCTCCTTCTCATCGCTCTGTTCATCTTTTCCCCTCGTTCACTCCCGGGCTCCTATCCGTTGCACCTTAGATAAGCCTATATGGCTTTCCTTCCCGCCTACATTCATTTATATGCAGGGCTTCAGCAAAACAAACAGCCGTCCGTTTACGGCAGATTGCATCTCAGTATCATCATCCATCAGCCATTACACACCACATGAATTATGGATTGTTGAAAGTCTATGGAGAAGGTGAAGTAGAACCCACAACGGCCTTGGATCCTATAAGACTATTGACAGAAAATTAAAGCGCTCAGGTTCATTATCATTTTTGTTCGCACTGTGGAACTTATATCCAATGTATGCTGACGTATGACCTGGGAAAACTGAACTTACGAGCAGAAAAATTGAATCAGTTCTGTTATATTGGATGCCCGTGGCATCGTCATTACCCCAACCGTGATGTACCAGCAGTGTAACTACTGAATAATGAAGCTTTACTTTTCAGCGGACCAGTTATTTCACCCTTAAAGTAATTATGGCATCATGGGGATTATTTACCATCAAAACCACATACAGTCATTAGCGAGTAAGATTAATCAGATGGCAGAGTGTATCCACTCTACTATGCCATTAAAGAAATAGATTTATTTTTTTTTTTCCTCAGGACTTACAACAATACTCAAGGCTCAATCACGCATTATCGGCCGTTGATGTTTTCCCCTCCTCATATCGGCTCTAGAAGTTCACAGGATTCCCATGCAAGAGATGAAGAAGAAATTTACTGACTCTCCTTTTTACTTCTTTTGTTTTTGTTTTTTTGTTTACATAATATGCAAATGTCTATTCACAATTTTAGCCATAACAACAGTCCTTAGAGGTTTGAACAAATCAACTAGTTATTTTACAAAAGTTTCATTTCTCTTAGTGTAAAATTCCCTCTGGAGCACCCTGGTGGCTTAAGGGTTTAGTGTTGGCCGTGAAGCACAACACCCCTGATGTGACTATGACCAAAGGCTATATTGCATTTTTCTTTCCCTCATATCTCACTTTCCATGTCAGCTTGCTAATAAAAGACATAAAATAACCCCAAAATAGCCTCTTTGTGTTGCAATTCCTACAGTGCATGTCCACAAGAAAAAAACACTTCATGGAAGCACAAAGAGCAAATTTCGTGTTAATCCCGCAGCTTGATTAAACACTTTATCTGTCCAACTCAGACTGCTGAGGACTCGTTAGATTCATCTGAAATTCAACATCTATTTTGCCACAGAAATAGAAATGTAATCACATTAGAAACGGATCCACTAAGTCCCCCAATGCGGGGAAATGATAATTATGTCAACCGATAAGTTCTCCAGCACACATATGGATACTTTCTATTAAGATAATCTTGAGACAGATGTAAACCAATCCCCTAAAGCTTGGGATGCTTTTTTTAAATTAGAAAATAAGTATATAAATTAGGGGCAAACTGATTTTACAATGGTTTTGACCAAAAGTAAACTTTAAGCAAACAAATTGCCAGAGCAACAGAAGCCTAAATGAGAAAATGTTACGATGGTAAAGAAGCCAATTAAAGATCCAACCTTTAAGCTGTTTGGGGCGAAAAAAGCAAAAGTTCAGACAAATTAGAGCCACTTGTTGCATTTCTTTCATCTGAATTGTTAAAATTCACTTTTTTTCCTAGCTCCCTATTTGTTTGTTTAATTTGCTTCAAGCACCGAAAAATCGACTTTCTTTAAGAAAGTGGTTGGTGTTTTAAGGAAAGATCAGGTTATTTTCTTCTAAAGGTCTCCACATTCCTGACAAAGCAACACTACGCTTTGTCTGAACTCCTTTGGTTCAGAAAACACTGATATCACACATATGGTCTACATGAATTTAAAACACTTTATTCCATCAAGAGCACATTGCTTCTTTCTACAGAATAAAAGTAATGCAGACTTTGATAGAGGCTGTGATCAATCTATATAAACTAGTAAGTATAATCATTACATTTTCTTTTCGTCCTTGAATTGAGCATCACACTACAGCAGAGTTGGCAATGAACCCACGAAGCACATTGACCTGTAAGAAATATTATTTTTATGTGGTGCAGCTGAAAACGTGTTTGAAATGAAGCTTGCATTAATTAGCAGAGCATGTAGGCTCCAACCTTCTGCAATTGTCCGGTAATGTGCAGTTCATGTAGGCTGAGCGCTCTAAATATGTTCATGTGGCTGCAGTATTACAGTATGTACATCTGTTTCCTTACTTATTGCACGTTAGTAAAGATACTAGTACCTCAGTGACCCTGCATATAATAAGCAGGTATAGAAACCGGATGGATGGATAATTAGAGAAACAGAAAGCATTAGTGGGAATGACACTGTCGGCCCATTTATCAACATGCCTATTACTTTAATCATAATTAAAACCATCATAATCATAATCACCATAACACTGGTTCTGGCATCGTCATCACCATCCACCCGGGGAGGATGGTATCTTACAATATTACCTTCACCATCCTCATCTTCTCAGTGCCACCTGCTGCTTCATCATCTTCTGTATTTTCACAAACCTTTTCCGGTCTCATCTCTTAAAAGCAGCAATATATAAAACCACATTGATATCATTGTTTAAAGGTCTCCAGTCTCAATACCTTGTACTTTACCAAATGACTTTCCCTTTGCCGACTCTCACCATCTCCACAGCCCTTATCCCTGCTGTAATTACTCAGTGTTTGTTTGGCCTCCTGGCTGCCCCGTAATGCAGAGGAGAGGCGTTATTAAAATGATTTACGAATGTAATACCCCCCCCCCCCCTCTCAAGTTCCTGCCGTCTGGCACCCCTCAAACATGACTCAGCCTAACATCACAGCGTGGATTAAAATCTGTTTCAATTAATCCCTCTAGCTTGCAGCCCCACTCTGTTTCTGCCTTTTCTCCTTCTGCAACGTCCCCCAGCATCACGCCCCTCATTACTGTGCGTTTTTGAGGTTTAAAACTGATTTTACGCGTTTACATTCAGTCTCCATTTCTCACTTCCCATCTCTTCAATCCTGCCTCATCTCTCTTCCTTCCTTTCAGACTCACAGACAAACATTTCCCCCTTTAATTACGTTACGGCAAAAAACTGTAATCATTTTAGATGCCATTTACGCTGCTTCAAACTCCACATCAGGAAGCCGAGGAAGATGCCTTCCTTCCTCTTAGTAATCTGTCCTTATAGCCCCGATAACGTTCACTTTCTCAAACTTTTTCTTTGCCTTGTTTGACCTCCTGGAACAAGAGGCAAGAAACACTCCAACCCAACCTTTTTAAAAAAAAAAAAAAAAAAAAAAAAAGTATAAAATCCATACAACAAGCAAACACAAGCAGCAGGATTAAAATCAGATTCAATTAATCCCTTATTCCCTTTACCACCTACTCAGCAATGCTCCTATTCTTGTACTTTCCACTTCACTAACTTACTCATTTTACTCTTCAACCTCTATCTTCTTGGGTTAAAATGGTTTTTTGAGTGAGTATGCATGTGTGTGTGTGTGTGTGTGTGTGTGTGTGTGTGTGTGTGTGTGGGCAGGTAAATAGTTTTCTTTCTTTCCTGTTACTCTCATGTTATCTCTCTTACCCGATTTTCCCACACCCCCACTTTCTGCTTTTAATTAACACTCTTTATTTCACAACTCTCACTGCTAATCTCGCCATCTGAGACCCGTAGCGCTGGAGGCTGAGCTTTCACTCCCACCGCAGGCTCTTTTATACTCCTTCAAAACAGAAATGCCAACAAACACAAGTCAAGACTTGCACACACAGATAATACCCCCCCCCCCCCCACCCACCCACATCTCTTGAAATACATTAATACGCTTAAATGAAAAAGCAAAAGATACAGCACACAGGCAAAAAAAAAAAAAAAATCTCTCATCTGATTTAGAGCGAGAAACATACACTCGCTCCCTTTGTGCCGTGTGCTTCAGGTGCTGCATCAAGCTCCTGGTGTATCAACAGTTTTGGGCGATAACTGATGCGTTCAAACTTCAGATAAAATGGGTAATTTCCCCGCAGCTGGGTGATCTTTTTCTGCTGGTTTTTTTTTTTTTTTTTAATATATATATAAATGAGAACCGTATGTCTATAATCACATACAGCAAAGCAGATTCTCACATTTTTCAGGCTGAAAGTTTATCCATTGTTGTATAAAAGAATGACTTGTGACACTCGCCCAGCCTTACAAATGAAGGTCAGAGTGCTCGTCATAGTTAGTACTACTCAGCCTGTGGAACCACTTTACATGATGTCTTCTGTGACTGTGGAGGAGCTTTGTCAAGTCTAAGAAAATTACCCCTCATGATGCCATAATGATGTCATCATGGTTATCTCAGCAAACAGACAGCCACTGTCACAAACTGGAAGTAAAAGACACTTTATCTCAGCTTTTGCCGCTTTGATCTTTTTAAACAGCCTTCCAATTTTATGGCTATGAAACATAGAATCACAGTAATACCAAGAGGCATCTTGGTAATGTGGAAACACATTAAGCCAAAGTTGTTGATGTGCCAAAGACTGCAGTTTCTCTCCCTCTTTACCGCCTTGCCTCCTCTCTGCCTGATCGGCGACGGGAGTTCGGTGTCGCCGCTGCGGCTGCTGGGCCGCGTGGGGCAGCGGTCTGCTGGGTTGGTGGGCCCTCTGTGGTGCTGTTGCTTTGATGGGGACACGTAGGGGTTAGGGGGCTCTCGCGGCCCTCGTCTCAAGAGTCCTGCTGGGTCTCTAGTTGGCAGTGGTGTGGCGCTGGGGGGGGGGGGGGTCGGACCTGGCAGCTGCAGGTTCCTCCTGCTCTCCCTCCCTTGTGCCTGGGACGTTCTAATATAAACGATGATGTTGGTGGCACCAACCAATGAGGATAAGAACCAACATTGTAACTGTACGAATACTGATGATGATGATGATTGTTATTTTTAAATCTCTATTACTGTGTGTGTGTGTGTGTGTGTGTGTGTATGTATATATATATATATATATATATATATATATATATATATATATATATATATATATATATATATATATATATATATATATATATAAATAAATAAATGTGTATGTGCAAGTGTGTATGCTTAAATGAAGGTGTACATCTTTTCTGATATTTACTGACTGACCACAACACTACCCAACTTTTTCACTTTTTGTTTTTATCTGATTTTATAACATCGTTATGTGATGGTTTGCTAAGTCCCTTAAGGAGTTCAGTTGTTATAAAGCTCAAGGATGAAGACGGTTAGAAGCTGCACTCTTACGCTACACTTTTACTTCCACCTTTTATTTTACTTATATTAGCGGTACTCCTATACAGGTTTGATTAATTACAAATACAACTGTCAGCTGGGAAGTTGCATTCATCAAACTTTGGTTAATTAATGTCATGCAGAGGCATTAAATAACTGTTTACATTTTCTTTTTTGGGGATTATTACTGCCTTCTCTTTGGTGTAAATGTCCTCCTTCATGTTAGTAAAGAGATGATGCTGTGGAGTTTGGCTTTGCTACAAAATCTATACTTTTGTCAATAAATGCTAATAAAAATGCATTCAGTCAATTCTACGACTACACGTTTCTAAAATAAATGGTCTTTTTAATTAAATTACACAGGAGCGGAAGGGTGAACAAAGGGCATGCAAATTACAATGAAAATCTGAGATATATATATATATATATATATATATATATATATATATGTAGTTGAATACAAAATGATCTCGATCAACTAAACTGATAAGAGCTTTACTCTTAATACATTTTCTGTCAGCGTTATTGAAGCAGTTGTTATAGCACTCCCATTGCACCATGCTTACAAAGACCTTCATTAGAGCACTGAACCAACTGAAAATGCAATGTGGCAAAGAGAGAGATAACATCAAAGAGGGAGTTTGGGTTTTGGGCGATTTATTTGGAGTCCTAATCTTTCCAGCAAATCAGGCTGTCGGTCTTAACAGATCTTCAACACAGCTCCACATAACAGTAATAGATGGGGGAATTAAAGATCATTTTTCAACATGATGATTTTATTCCTGGGTGAGTAGAGTGGTTAACACACGGTACTGTCGTCATGAAATGATTCTGCAGTGTGGAAATGCATGCTTGAGCTCACATAATGAGATGCGCACGTGCCCTGGACCAACTGCTAAGGCTTACAACGGGGATGGATGTACGTAATTACCAAAACGAGTGCTGAAGAGCTGTCAGAGGATGATGCCAATGCCAGAATAAAGACAGAGGAAATCTGGTCTGTGAGCCCTTAAAAGTCAAACTGGGAATTGTTGATGTAACAAGATTCAATTGTTACCTGGTCCTCGATTCCCGGCCACACCAACACAACGAGAAGCACAGATGTGGTTCCCAAATAATTCTATTTCTAAAAACAATTTTACTAATTTTAAAACAATCAGTTCATTAAAAATACCTTCACGGGTCAACCAGTCCAACTCTTCCACAGCACACAGGAGTGAAACACAAACTAAATCTTGCTCATGGCTTTGTACGCACAGCAATACAACCCTTTGACACCGATATCTATTATTGAATGACATCAAGTATTGAGTTTGTGTCCTTGCGCGTAATTTCCCACTGACCCTAGATGAATAAGAAAGACTAAGAAACAAACAGGGGTCGCTCGATGTGGCGTACGGTTTGCACATTTGTTCTCCAAATACACTTCTGGGTTTTAACACCACGATTACAAATAACACTTACATCCCGTTAGTTTACAAGAGCAATATTTCAGGAAAGAAAAAAGATAAAAACAGAAAAAAAAATCATAATAACCTGAGGTGAACTCCGTGCAGATGATCCTCTGGGGCTGTTTTACTTTGTTGCATCTCTGAAATCCACTTTTGAGCGCATCTTCACAACTCAGAATCACATTACACGTTGTATGTTTACGCAGCACAGACACATCATAGAGATGAGTAAGCATCCCGCGTGGATTCAGGAAATTGTTAAATGTGAACGTGGCACTGCTAAACCTTCTTGGAAAACCCGTATTTCATTCATACTAGTCTGGGACCAGATCTCATATCAATGCTGTGCAGCAGCGAGCGAACATTAAACACATTTTATTTCCTACGCTTCATCTCTAAGGGCATTAAAAAAAAATTGTCCCATCAGTGGTGTGTCATTGAAGGTTAAGCAATGGCAGGCAGAGAATCAGAGCTCCCTATGAGGGAAGTCATCAAGTGGCCAATGCCACACTAGTCTATTGTCACCTCATCTCATCACATTATTTTAAAAGATGGGCCGCTCCTTCCAAACAGCCTTTAAAGTCCTGTAATGAACACATTTCCCACGGAAGAAGCCAGTGTGGGGAGGACAGATAAAGAAAAGATACAGGCTGTGATCTAAATACATATTTTATTTTGACATATTCAACTGCTTTTAATGAGTATTAAAAATTCACAGGTAGTATCCAACTACGTGGGTTTTTTTTTTTTTTTGGTTTTTTGGGGGTTTTTTTTAAACTTCTTTAACCAGGAGCGGGAGCCTGCACCAGCTGTCATCGGGTGAGACTGCTGGGTGTCCGTCCATGTCAGCCCATCCAAGAACCACGCACAAACACCCTTACAGGCAACAAACAATCACCCATCAAACCAGCATGCGTGTTTTTGGATTTGAAAAAGGGAACTGGAGAATGTGAAAGAGACCCATGCAGAGATGGGGAGAATATGCAAACTCCACATGGGGCCAGAACTCAGTTTTGTTTTTTTTGTTGATTATAGACCAAGTAGGGCTCCGAGATCTTTAGGAGGCATTCGGCTGATACAACCGCGAGTTAGTACCAAACAGAGTGAAAATGCATTTAGCAACTATGCTGCAAACAGATGGAAAAACTTCCCATCAATATTAAAAGTGCTCCAACTCTAGACACTTTCAAAAGTTCTGCCGTTTCCCCATGCCCTTGTTTAGTCTAATATCACAGCACTGTGTTTATACTCATCTATTCTAAGCGCCGTTTTATTCCCTTTTCTGCCCAAATCTTTTTTTTTTTTTTTTTTTGGTCATTTTATTATGCATTTTATTTGCATTCTTATAGGTTTGTTTGTTCATCTCAATGCCTTTGCAAAGCACTTCGAGTTGCCCTTGTTTATAAAATGTGCAATCCGAAGAAAGGTGCCTTCTCTAGCTTCACAGAAAGTCTGTATCCAGGATTCAAACCGAAGACTTTCTCGCTGTGAGGGAACAACACCAACCACCACAACACCGTGCTTGCCCCTCGCAGTTAGTTTACTGGAGATTATTATATAGCTGCAGCTGCAGTCAATGCTGCCCGAACCAAAAAGACTTACAGGTGGCCACAGATTTGTGTTATAAAGTTTTTATGTCAGTGTTGTGGAGGGATTTCAAATGCAATGTGTTCTCACCCAAAAGCAGCAAATCTGTGCTGACCTTTACCTCAGTTTTGTGCATCTATCCTGCTGGTGTTTGTTTATGTGACAGATAACTGTGAATATCTGGCTCGTAATTATGAAGCACTGCTGCATTCAAGTGGAATCTGAAATGCATCAGCAGCTGTCTGGCCCGATCCCCAAGTGATCCCTCTCTATAGCAAACAGCATACAGTGGGTAGGAGTAGACCATCCGAACACAGCACTGAAGCTAAGGAGGGAAGTAAATGAGGATAAGAATAACAATTCCAGGCAATTTAAGGGCGTATCAGGCTGAGAGATCCTGCTCGTGTTCCCCAACCCCAGTAAATTCATATTTCACCCTCATTGTTTTTAAAAAGTTGTTTCAAACTTTGGGTTGCTCTTGGAGTTGACAAATCAGCATTAATTTTGCTGGCTGCTGTGTATGCCCCTTTTCTGGCCCATTAAATAACCCTCATTAAAGGGCAGCAGCAACTAATAACAATGTCTGAGCTGCACCAAGCTTGTCCCTGCACCCTGTCCCCTTCTCCCGTTATTTAATTTCCCTTTAAGGGTGCTTATTGATTCCGGCCCTTCCGTTCTTCAGCTCTTTTTATTAATAACACACGGCAATAACAAGCATGTCCCAACCTTCAGTTTTATACAAGCAATTAATGAGATTAATATCAAGCTGGCAGATGTATATTTGAAAACGTTCTTTACAGCGCAGGTCTCTCCCGCCGACTACACGCCCAACCTCGACATGACGCGTTTTCCGCCCGTCTCCGCTCTGCTGTAGACTTTTACCCGGAACTGACTGCCAACTGAAACTCATGCAAGAACATGCGCAATGACAGGCGAGAAGAAATGAGAAGATGCTCAGGCCACGTGTAAAAGAAAAGGATTTGATATGAAGACTGGGCAAAAGAGATTGGGATGGAAAGAAAGGGAGCCCGAAAGGAAAATAAAAAAAATAAAGAAAAACAGAGGGAGGGGAGGGCACGGCAACAAAATGGAGGAAGAATTACCAAAAGGCAAGCTTTGGTGGTAAATTCAGACTAGTCGAGAGAGACTGGGACAGCGGAGGACGAGGAGGCACAGAGAAATACAGATTTGCTGAGGGGAACAGAAATGAATAAAATATGGAGGGAAACAGATAGGATCGAAAGGTAGCTGAGGTGAGTGAGAGAGCAGCATGAGCTATTAGATTCTCCATAGGCAGTCGCTTCCATCTTATTTATTTATTTATTTTTATTTCTGCTGTAGCTACAAACTTGAGCTTTGTACGATATTGTTAATGCAAAGTGCTTATTCATATCTGCATTTGCGTCGCGTGAACTGGTGCGCAGTAAACACACATACAAAGCTCAATTTGAACCTCAGCATGTGTGACGGAGAGAAAACTTTTCAGAACCGTATCAGACGTGTGGGAGGCTGCAGCACCTCTACAACTGTGTGTGAATCTGTTTTATCCACTGACAGCCACAGATTGGGCTCTGTTGGGATTATACAGATACTTTCTGAATACTTAGCCAGAATGCATTACAGTCAAATTACCATACCTGAAGGATTTAAATATTTAAAAGAGGTCATCTACATTTTTTGACATTTGGGTGAAAAAAAAAATATACAAAATTTAAAAAAAGAAAGAAAGAAAGAAAGAAAAAAAGAAAGTCACCTGAGCCAAACGGGTAGGTTACAAGTGAGACGGGATGGAATTTGTCATCTGTCTCGCTCTTTATTTTATTTCACTTTCTGGATGGCCCGTTCCAGAGAATCCGCTGACAGTTTGGCAACAAGCCCGAGGCTGTGAAATATCACAAACACTGGCTCACCTGTCCTGGCCGAGCTAAAGGTGCAACCATGTAGTATTCGGAGAATACTTTAAAACCGGTTCTTACTTGATAGTTTGTTTGTTTTTTTTATATATATAAGTATCAAGCAGCACAAGACGATTCGACACAAAAAGGTAACCAGCCTGAACCTGTTTATTTACAGATATATGAGAAGTGGGTGCTGTTGAATTACCAGTAGCAATTACATATACTGTGTATATATATATCTATATATATATATATCTATATATATATATATATATATATATATATATATATATATATATATATATATATCTATATATATATATATATATCTATATATATATATATATATATATATAGCTATATATATATATATATCTATATATATCAGCTATATATATCTCTCTCTCTCTATCTCTCTATCTATCTATCTCTCTAGCATATATATACTATATATCATATATCTTATACTATATCTATCGATCGATAGAATATACATTTTTTCTTAACTTGCCGAAGGGTCAAAACACTCACTTGGGTTTCTCCTGTAATCACATTAACTCTTCTGCACTCGACCACTTCTACAAATGACTTTTACAATGGGCATCAATATGACAGATGCAAATAAACAACTAAATTAAAAAGAGTCCTGCGTGTTGTTTCTGCGCAGGCACGAACACCAGTTGAAGGTCAAATGAATTCAGTCACTACTTAATGGTCGTCGCCTGCACTACTTCAAGCTCTCTTGGCTGAGAGACGCGGTGAAGTGCAACACTTCAAAACATACCAAACAAATGAGGGTTTCCTGGCCATACGCGCTGCTCCGTGGATGCGTGTGACAGGTAATTGCAGTCCAGCTCTATCAGTTACATACTTACACACCATTAATTTGTCAGGTTTAAAAGCTTGAATTCCACCAAAGTGCTCGCCATTACAAAAAGCACTTTAAGAAGCTGTTTTAGCTGCGTGGATTTTCTCTGACTTCTCAAAACACGTCCAGGACTGCAAGATTACAAGATTACCTGATATGCAGTTTTATCATAACCAATTAAAATCATGTCAGAGACTACAAAAGTAAGAGCCATCGGTGACAGAACAGAATAATTCACTATTCAGTATGCCACTGAAATGAATGAATTAATTAAAAAAATAAAAAGCTTCCCCCCTATTCAAACCAAATCAAAACACAGCTGTAAAAGTGCAAACACAAAATTATCCAACCCTTCAAATAAGTTTAAAACAACAGCACGATACATGATAAATCATGTTGGGCTATTGGCACAGTAACAACCTAAAAGGTTTTAATTTCATTTGATTTTATTATTCTTTGCAATATGATTTCAATATCCAAAACCGAGCTTTATGTTGGTATTGGCCCCTGATGAGGATACTGGATCAGCTCAGCCCCATCTCTACATTGTACATCACAAATAAAACATTATAAATTGCATCCTAGCAACTATTTCAATGAAATGAAACACACTTATACTGCATACTACAAACTTAACTGTGCCTCTTGTCCTGTTGGACTGCATAGCAGAGCATCTTAGCAGCAGCCATTACATTGCACATTTCCAATTTTAAACCCCAGAGCCAAGTGTTTCTCACGCGCAACGTTGTTGGGTGTTCACGGCAGCTGCTCACGTGCACGACGACTGCAGCAACAAGCAACTGGCCGCTCATTTATACCGTCTCGACTACTTATGAAGCAACTTACTGCATTGAACTGAGGATCCATCCAGGTGATTTCTCACGACTGTCAAGCCGCAGTGGCACGGTACTATGCAACTGCACTTTTGCCAAACTCCCTTCGTCTTTTGCAGTTGAAAGTGTTTAAGCACAGCTTAGGTCTTCAATATTGCTTCCATCCTTAATTTGAAAACCAGATGTCCACCTAATAAATATCTGAATGTGGGTCCAGCCCAACTCTTTACCTTCAGGAATGTCTTGAAGACTTACCTCTTTATAAAAAATAAAAAAAACCTTTCCTATCAACTCTTAACACTATAATACTCTAAACTCACACTCACTTTGCACCCCTGCACCTGTTCTTTTTTTATTCTCTTTTGTTCTTTGTTTAATAATTTAAACAGATTTAAATAGAAGTCACACTCAGACTCGGATTATAAGCCAGCGATTTTTACAATATCAAATCTTTAATTGTTGTAACTCACTTGGGAGTTGCTTTCCAGTAAAATAGCTAATAAATGACCAAACACAAATGTATATTAGTGAGCAGCCACATGTGCGCAACATTTTCAAACCCTTCTGCGGTTTGAAAATGGCAGAACGGCTGAAGAGACATAAGAAAAGGTGTTTGTTATCGCAGCTCCACATAAAACCCACACAAACACAAAGAAAAGGATGACAGACTCATTCTGGGCCAAACGTGAGTCGTTCTGTGTGTTTACGTCGTTGTTCCTGTGATGTGGGCGGTTGGTCAAATCATGGAACAACTGTAAGCTACAGTACCAGTGTGTGTGTGTGTGTGTGTGTGTGTGAAGGATGAAATGAAGCTGGCTGTTGTCATCATCTCCAACTGGCTCTCTCTCTCCCTCCTTCCATTCCACCTCTCTGCCATCTCAATATCAGGTTCATGTAAGTCAGTTACAGCCACATCATTTTCAGGTTGGTTGGATGGCAGCGTTTTGCAACCCCCCCCAACCCCACTCTTACCGCGCCTCTACCCATCCACCACCTCTGACCACCCCCATCACTTTACAGCTGGATGAGTCAAGTGGCAGCAGCTACCTACCTGGCCCAGTGATTGACTGCACGACTGCTGAGCGCTCTTCACTGTATCTGTGCTGCATTTATCGCTTCTTTCACCTTCATCGTAATTGAGTCCCTTCCCCGCAGCAAAAATGCACCATCAAGGGCAGGTGTGTATGTGTGTGTGCGCAGGAAGAATCTGTCGGGAATGTGTGTATGTGTGGGAGCAGGGAGGTGACTGGCAGGGTACATAACTCAATTCAGGAATCCTAAGAGTGGCTGATGACTGTTTTCTAGTACGTCTGTGTGAGACGCTGTTCTTATGTGCATGTGGTGTAGTACAGTATTGTGTGACAATGTGAATGTGACATTGTATGTGTGGAAGTTGAAATCCTGGTTTTATGTGTACATATGTAGGTCCTTGAGGGTATGCGGATCTTTCCATGGATATGCCTCCCCTGACCATCACTGACCCACCACCAAACCAGTAATCGTGAATGATGTTACAAACAGCGCAATGCCCTCCACGGTCTCCCCAGACCCTCCCACGTCTGTCACATGTGTTCAGGGTGAATCTGCTTTCATCTGTGAAAAGCACAGGGCACCAGTGGTGGACCTGCCAATTCTGGTGTTGTATGACAAATGCCAATCGAGCTCCCCGGGGCCAGCCAGTGAGGACACCAGGCCCTGAGGCCGCCCTCATGAAGTCCGTTTGTCAGACATTCCCACCAGTGGCCTGCTGGAGGTCATCTTGTAGGGCTCTGACAATGTTCATGCTGTTCCTGCTTGCACAAAAGGAGCGGACACCGGCCCTGCTGAGGATTTTTCTTTTTTATTTATTTATGTGTTCGCTTATGCATAGTCAAGGGAGTGTTCAGTATGAAAACACCAACAGCGCATGTGGATGTGGTCGCATGTGTGAGCAAAATGCTACTTAGTCTTTTCCAAACACATGAACAACAGCAGTCACGGCTGTAGGATGGAGAATGTGCAAAAAAACAGGCCGAGCAGAAGAAGTGAATTAGGATGGATAATCGATGCATGCACAACAGTGCCACAGAGGTGAAATAATATATATATATATGAGACTTTTTAGTTCTTAAAAAGAAGCTATGAGAGGGAGAGAAAATAGTTGAATATGTTTAGCTGCGCTGTATCTGATGGAAATATACACTGACAATAAACCTTCATTACTAGAACGTGGTAGTTTGGACTAAAACACAATGTTCAACAACAAAGAGCAAAAGAAATGGTGAGAGGAGGTCAATTTGGAAATAGAGTTTGAAAAAAAAGAAACAAGTATAAATACTAGAACAATGAGTAAAAACAAAAAAAGTCAAAAGAACTGGAGCTTATTCTAAGAAACGGGAAGAAAGGCAGGAGGACTGGTAAATGTGGTGAGTGGTTCCCTAAACATTGTTTTATGTCCTCCAAAGCCCTTTACGGTGTTTTTTCATTCACTTATTGAACACACATTCTTACAGTGTCTTTACTCAAAAGGCAAAGGCTCTTCATCAATCTCAACCTTTCCAATCTGAAGATGACCACTCCAGGTGAGACGTGGTCATGGGAGGAATCAAAAAATAATATTGCAAATGATTTGATATGGCATATTTAATGAAAAATTGTATGAGAAAAATAAGTAGACAGGGGAGGAAAAAAAAAAAAAAAAAAAAGTCTAGTCTGTCAATGACAATGAGAATGAAAAAGCAGAAACACAGGCGTTAAAACTGGCCACCTGGGTCCCATCAATTCAGTGTCTCTCCTTTTCCCTTTCTACCCTTTCATCTCATTTTCCATCTATCCACACCTGGCCCTGCTATCCCTATAGCCCACAGCAACAGTATGTGATGTAGATAGGAGCAAGGGGAGCCAGGGATGGGGTGCAAGCAGCAGGGAAGCAGTAGAGACTGCCAAAATATCTATCAGCAAGGGATCCTGGCAAAGAAAAGTCCCATTTCCCCTTCACAAAAAGCCATCTTTTCAACTACCACCAAGTCTCCCACTCAGTGCAAACTATCAGAAACAGTTGGAGCAGTTGCATGCAGACACATGCACCTGGAGCTCAGAAATGGGGGACGTGCATGCCCATCGGCATTCACAGTTAAACGCCAAAATGGTTAGACAAAGAAAGACTAGCGCAACGAGGTGGGTGAGATACAAGAGAAAAGAAAAAGCTATTCCATAATCATGAGGCACATAAACCAAAAGACACTTCATCACTACTAAGGCTTCACACTGCAGGGGAGTTAGAAATGAAGGATGTAAAAAGACAGATGGAGAGGGGGGGTTAGCAATCACAAGTGCAAAGGTGCTTTTGTTTGGGAACAAAAGGGGAGAAAAAAAAAAAAAAAAAAGTTCTATAATGGGAGGCACTCGTTTTTTTTTTTATCTTTCTCCTGGATACGGGATGAAAAACAATATCTGGGTATCACCAGCCGTTTGTCTGCAATATCCTGGAGAAAGATCATTACCAGCAAAACCAATGAGGGATTGTGCACCTTTGTCAAGTGCAGAGCATCAGGATGCAGAACTGTGCCGAAAAGCAGCGCTCACATGCAGACTTCCCTGCTGCAAAAGACCTCTGCAGTGTCCAGGGCGCAAGCAATGTTTGCATTTCTGCATTTGTAAATCTGTGCGAGTCCAAGGGGGTTAGCCAGCCTGTCTGTCTGTCTGTCTGCTGCGCTGTAGATTTCAGAACATTTCTGTAACGCAGCCAGTGATTTACACATCAGTCATCATTTGGGATCAACCTGCTTTTTAATTACCAGTGGTTTATGTTTGTTTTTAATTTTTCCCCATAAGCTCATAAATCGCCCCCCCCCCCCACCACCACCACCACAACTCAAATCCTTCTCCATGGCAAACAAGCATCAGCTATAATTGCATATACAAGTACTGCTGTGTAACGTAAGAAAAAGAAACTACGATGCATTTGTTCATTCCTGACCAAAACAGCTGCACAGTGGACAGAATCAGATGGCGGATCTTTCTGATAAATTTACATGGAGTTGCATTTTAGTTTTTATGTCCTTTCAGGTTTTTAACAGTAACCAACACATAATTATTAACATGATTTCTGTGGCATGCTGTCAACGGCAAGGTCGCACATCCACGTGTCTTTAAGGAAGATTTATACTGAGGTTAAGTTCATTTATAGATTTTGTCTACTCATGAGTTAATATTAAATCATCATTATGAAATGAAATTCACTGCACAAATACATGATGGTCACCGAAAATGTCAAATGGTTCCTTGCTCCATATTTTGCAACGTCCACAATGCAGCAACAGCAAGAAAAACTCGTCCCTTCTCAGTTCGCTCGATACCGAAAGAGGAAAGTTTACTTCCCGTTTAGGTTTTTCGTAGACACAAGCAGACTTTCATCTCTCGGGTTCTTGAGTCCTCATCTTATGTCTTGCAACATCCCAACAGATGCATGACATGTAATTCTGCACAATTCTGTATATCAGTTGGTCTTTTTTTTTTAAACACTTAGATATTAAACACAGTAATGTTTAGTTATATGAAACAACAAATATTAATAAACTAGCAGGAAAGTCATTTCATAGTTCATTTTGGGTTAGATTCACAGCAAACTGGAATCCGGCTGATAAAAACTGTGGGCTCACCGGCTCAGATAAAAAGAAGAGAAATGGTAGCCCGGCATGGCCTTCGGGAGGAGAGAAAATGATCAAGAAAGAAAGCACATTCCCCAACAGCTTTCTTTTATTAGTTTCCCTTGCAACAAAGTACATTACTGTATACGCGGACAGGAGGGAACGATGTCGTGCTGGGTGTACTCTTTCACTCTCCGTGTCCAAGGGTCTATATTTCAGACAGAAAAACCACTCGCTGTCCATGGTTACAGAGTTAACAAAAGCTAAAATGACTCTGGTACCATCCACTCGCGCACGCAAGCTGCTCCACGCCTCCGTTCAACAGCAGAGGCTAGCAGGAGGCAGTTGCTATGAACCATGGTTTCTCTGCAACTGTGCCCAGCGCCCAAGGGTTCTGTCAAAGCCAGTCAGCATCACAGACCGTTCGTCTGTTCCGCTGCTCTGCAGCAAACGGCCAGGAAAGGCAGCCACGGTTCTCCTGCGGTCAATGATAAGATCCCTAGCCCGAGTGACGGACACAGAAACGGGAGCACATCTGAGGACATGAGTCAAGCACCACTTCAGTCTGCTAGAGAAGGTTCACGGAAGGTGATATGAGCGGGTGTGCACCTGTTAACAGTCATAAGGTGAATCAGCAGTCGTGCACTTGAATGCCCCTTCCGCCTCTCAGCAGTAAATGAATCCTGGGAGAGAATCAGCACACGCTTCCCTCAAGGTCATTGGTGCTTGGCCACTTTTAAAGTGGCCTTGCCAACTATAACAATGTGTACAGAGGCAATCACAGAACCAATCCAATTTGGCCCGGCTTTCTTTCTTTTCTCTTTCCTTCACTGTAGGCGGCTCCATCGCCTCACTGTTGCTTAGCCTCGCTGAAAGCAGAGTGTAAGTTGAGGACCACATGAATCCCAAAACACTCCTGCACGTCTTTGCGGTCAACATGCGTCATGTGTGAGGTTGACCACAAAAAGGCATTTGTGGTGAAAGCAGGAAGCGTGACCGTGGGCGCTCTCTTTTTCCCCCGTCTTTGTCCATCCCTCTCTCACGCTCATCAACCGGAGGAGCCAACGTTTTTAAAGATTGTTTTCATGTTCTCATGATTAATTGCATCCAATTAACGACTGTTTGCAGTTCGCTGATGAAGTGAATCAAAGCTTACTTTCCTGATGTTGACGCTTTTGTTATAAATTGGAGTGAGGAGAGCAACGTGGAAGCAGAGGAGGGAATGCAAGGGCGCCTCAGCGATGCAGAGAAAGCCAGGCGTGGACTTTTCTTTTTTTTTCTTTTTTTTAGTAGTAGTTGTGTCAACAACCACTTGGCCTTTGTCCAAAATGAAGCAGGCATCTGAGTTGGATCCACTGGCGGCGGCTGTTATCACTCACGTACAGTTCAGTGATAACGCACGCACCCGAAACGTGGGTTTGAAACATTTATTTTAAAAAATCCTAACGTACTTTTTGCTTAACTAATGCATTCTTTGCAGACGAATTTCATTGGAAATTTCTCGAAATGATTTTGGAGTGAATTCAACAGTAAAATGATCAAACTTAGATTAAATAGAAAAAGTAGTCAAAAAAAAAAATATTGCAACTGATGTTTGCTCGTAGCCACTACATCTGGCAATTCACTTTATCTATGCCAGACATGGTAATAGCTGGAATGGATTTGCCACTTGTCGGAGAGACACTTTGAGAGTTTCCAAGACAGAAAACTCACCTGAGACCTCTTCTACATTGTTGTGCCCGCGCTCGGAAAATCTCTGTCTGATTTCCCAGTAGATAGTGCACTGCTTTGACTGGCAATTTTCTGCATCCAACAGTCTCATCATAGCGAATCTATTAATGGTGATGATATGAAAAAGGATTCTAAATGGCACAGAGATGAATAGCCCCGGTGAGTGTGTGGGTGTTTAATTCTCTGAGCTGAAGCGCTGTGTGTCTTCGCTGGAAGTGGGAGTACTGGTCATAAGCGGCTGTGGTAAACATGTTCAATACTTGTTTGCCTGGGTCAGAGTGTGTGTGTGTGTGTGTGTGTGTGTGTGTGTGTGTGTCAGTGCGAGAGCGTATGAACGTACTGTGACCTCATCAATCAAGACATCTTGTCCCTCAAGTGTGGTCACCTACACAGTGCTTGCCCTCGCATCCATCTTTATCTTCGTACACTGCCATCCATCTCTCCGGCGCTCTTCTCCCTCCTACTCACCCCCAACCTCCTCTCGTGCAAACACCCTGTATTTTTCTGCTTTAGGCCCGACTTTATAATGCCACTCCTCCCTCACTTCCCACCTTTTTTGGCCTTAAAAAAAAAAAAAAAAAAAAAAAAAGATATGCGAGTCACTCTGCACTGCAAGGGTAGCCTTCTTTCCCTTGTGTGTTTTTTTTAAACACCCTTCCATTCTGTAGCTGAAATCCTGCAATCATTCATTCATTTGTTGGACTCCGCTCTTCCTGACTTTCTCCTCTGCTCCACTAGCCCGTGACACATGCCCCTAGTGTTTTCCCTTCCCTCCTTGCATTTTTTTTCCTTCATTCTTTATAGAGTGTGCAGCCAGTCATCTCTCCCGCCATCCCCATGATGTGTTCGCTCTCCTCCCGTGACCCTATCAATCCCTCAGTGCCCCAGCTAAGTCTGGTCACTCTCCATCAGCCAGCCTCGCAGACCTCCCAAAGGTAAAGGGAGATGGGGTCTTGTTGGCAGCCCCATGCCCCGACTAGGATCCAACCAACCTCTGCTCCTTCTCCTAAATGAGCACCTCATTACCAGTCATTCTTCCCCTCTTCTCGTCTCTACATTAAGTCTTCCAGATGGGGTGCGCATTAGCTTCCGCACTGGCAAAGCCGCTTCCAGCTCTTCAATTTTAGTCACTTGCCCTTTTCAGCTGAATCAGCCTCTCTAGTCCAATCACAGCTGGTGAGGGCTCAGTTTCACTACCTGAGTGGGGATAATCACCTTGGTTACTAGCGTTACCAGAGACTGCTGTCTAACCGCGTTAGCACCGTGCCCCGCAGGAGCCGTGGAGACAGGTGTCACTGCATCATGGGGGAATGTTAAACAAGCCCAGGGCCAAGCGGGAGGTAGAAATGTTTACTCTTAGTCATGGAAACTGTGTCGCCAATAGCAAGAAATGTCTACCCAGAAACGTTAGCGTTTTCATGTTCCTCCAGATTAATGATCCCCTTTCACCCGACTGCAATTCAGCATTGACTGGCTTTGACATAAGAACACCTTGTACGCTCTCGAGAAAGAAAGAAAAAAAAAGAATACATAGCAACTGCCTTTGTATAAGGTGCCGAAAAGCCACATTAATGCATTTGCTGTTTACTGATTTCACAGTCCCACGGCAAAGACAAGTGTAGCGGAGAATGGTCAGCGGCTGGAGGAAAGCTGCTGGCTCAGGGGACGCCAGGTCACAGTATGGAAAAACTGCACCCTGGTGGAGCTTTCTGCGTTTGCACTGAGCATATCAGATCAGATGGACTTAAGAGGACTGGAGTGATTGGCAGGCTTCAGATGGAAGCAAATGGAGGAGATGTCCTTGGCATCCCACTCAGCATGAAAAAAGTCTGGAGTAGGAAAGTTGGTAAAGCGCCAGTTGTTCTCAGCGAGCGACACGTAAGGACGACATAGATCACCATTATGATAATCACAAGCGGCACTGTCTGGGGAATAGTAATGGCAAGGAGATGAGGTGGCAGACATAAAGAGTGTTTCTACATTGGTGCTGGTCTGATTAGATTGACAGAAAGTTTCACTAATGGAGAATTAAACAAATGATAAAATGAAAAATAAGTATTCAAGACCAATTGGCGTCTTTGTGTCAGGCTTTCAGCCTCATATGTTCAACAAGCATGAACCTCTCATGAGGGCCGAGCAACAACTAAACACACACTGCTGTAAACAGGATATGAAAAAGGAGATGTGATGGCCAAGTCATATGTTCTTGCAGGGGATTTGCCAAATCATTTGCCATTTCTTGTTTCCCTTTTTCTATTTGCGTCAATGTAGAAATAAAATCCTCTCCATACCTGGCTGTAAAGCTGGAGGAGGTTATTGAGATTTGTGAAACAGCAAAAGTTCAAAACAAGGAGTTATGGATTGGGTTGAAGACTGGAGGGCAGATTAGGATATAATCACTGTAAAACACATCACCTGCACAAAATATGAAGCCTAAATTTCTGCCTCTGAGTAATGGACCCATAAAAGCCCAAAGGAGAATAAAAAGAGCCTGCAATAAAGACCATAAGTCTTTCAGTTGTGACTCTCCCCTAAAGCAACACAATTTGTTTATGGAGCTTATGTCGAGGCAGTTGTTCAGCAGAGATAGAGGGCCACCCTGTCAGGACCCTTTAAGACTGCATCAGTTGATCAAACAGGGTGGTGCACAACACCAGCAGGTGGCGTTTCTCGAAACGAGAGAGGAGAAAAATAAGGCTCAGATTTCTGCATTTCTTCAACAGATGGACGTCACAGAAAAAGTATATTGCAACCCCTAAAATTTAATTTGGAGTTCAAACTTGCGCCATAAACCAGCAGAGGGCAGGGCAGATAGCAGGGAAGTGCGGTCTCACTCTTTTTAATTGCATTGTTGATGACTTTATTTATTTATTTTGATGGTGAATTATCCTCCAAAGCAAAGATCAAAAGGATAAGCCTTGGCTTGTAGGTGAAGGTTTTCAGTGTATTAAAAGAACAAAGAAAGTTCCTAAAATAGAAAGCCCAGCACAGCGTACAACAAAGTGAAAAGGCAATTTTAAGTCTGGTATGATGCAAACTGTGCCTGACAAGCATCGAAAACTGTAATTGGGTTCTGACAAATTCTTGCATAAGCATCACCATACCGTTCAAAAGAAACTCTAATGTGTACATGTGTTTTGCATCTATGCTTGTGCATGTAGGTGTCCCCGTTTTTAGTTGGGTACCTAAAGCATTTCCCTTGATGTTTGTGTTGACATGCCAAGCCTCTATTCTGTGACTCACAGTGACATTGATTTATGCATGGCTTCCCAGTGTTTCAGTGTGTGCGTGTGCGCGAGTTCGCACGCATATACCAGCTATAATTGGTATTCAAATCTCCTCCCACAAGTACGTCCAACTGCTGCCATTTTTCAACCACCCGAGCCAAAGCCAAGGTCCAAACAGGATGATGGGGGAAACGAGCTCAAACGGATGGCTCTTGCTGCACACATACAAATAAACAAATAGAGGTGATTTAACGCACACGGCGATAAGTCAGGTGGTAATGGAGGCATAGGAGAGAAATGGGGATGAGATGTAAGAATGGAATTGATGGAGGGGAGCGATTAAGAGCAGGGAAGCAGCAGAGGTGGAGTTAACAGCATTTGTTACTGTATATGAGCTGGAAGTTTGGCCAACAGCTGCTGTAGATCAACTACTTCCGAAAAGGCTATGAAATCTGTGCACAAACGCACAGTTCCGACTCTGTGTGTGTGTGTGTGTTTGTGTGCACATGTGTCCCTCAGGCCTGCCTGTCAGACACACTGTGAAGTCTGTCTGCCTTTCTTCTCACACTGTTCCTCCTTTCTGCCTTTCTTGCACTCGCCTTCTCTCCATCCCTCTGCCTCTCTTTCAGTCCAAAGATGAGGGCCAAGTCTTCCAGCCTCACCACCCTCACATATCCCTCTCCAACTATCCATGCAATCAATCTTTGCATATCAATCTTGGCATAACAACAACAACCACCAATCCAGTACTCTCCTATCATTTTTTATTTTTAATTGCAATGAAAATCTACCAAAGAAGGCTGTGTTTGCGTAGTCGGAAATAGTACCTGGACACACGCTGCATGTGTATTCCACGGTAAACATCTGCACAGTTTCACCTCTGCCTCATTCTTTCATCCACCTTGTGCATTTAACACCTCCTTCCTCAGCCTCCCCATCGCTCTTGGCCCCTGTCAGAGGCTAGATTAATGGCAATGATCAGTGAGCAACCCCCAGCTGAGGGTGCCTGCAGCTTAGCCAAAACCCTGCACTGTAAGAGGCATGCACACACTCACAGCAGCATCGAGCCCACTTGCAACACACGCTGATAATCATAAATGGATGCCCAGACAAACCCACAAACCCCTAACACAGTACTCTTTTAGACTAACATATGAATGCCTACATCTCATGCATATGAATCAGCCAGCCCTGGAGCAGACGTAGAAACAGAAAAGCACAGGAAAAAAAAGAAAAAGAAAATTCTCTGGAAGGAGGAAATCAATACATAAGCCACAATGTGGCTGGCATCTGTGCAGCCACAAGATCAGCAACGAAGTGTTTTCTATACATAAGAGACATCATCACAGCAGCCCAGTACTGACTGTGAGATGCCTGACCCAGCACTTAACCCTTTCATCGCCTCAGGACGGCGTAAACAAAGCCCCCAGTGAAGCATCATTCCTGCTCACTGAGGATCACTGACGCTTCAGGTAGGATTTAACTGGCTGTGTCGTGAGCTTGCATTTCAATTCACATCCAAGCAGATGGCACAGGCTGAAGTTGCTCTGAGTCATAATGAAGCCTAATCCATATCCCTATTTTTCAGCATCTTCATAAGTCAGAGGGGAGTGAGTGTGAGGAAGCAATGCAGGACTATCCCATGCTGAGGCGATCCAGTGGCTGTGAGGAATAAAGCGACGAAATGCTCTGCAGAGCATTTACAAGGCTTCGCAAGAGATTGTTAAATGAGAAGGATGTGTCTCAAAGGTCTTTTAAGTCCTTCGCGCGTCTGCACAATAAAAAGCAACAACAAACACTACACTTGCCCGCTGCTCACTCCGGTATCTGACACATGTCTGCTCCACTGCGGGCATTCGTTATGTGCTCGCATGTGACTGTGAGGAGATTCAATCGGGGCTCTCCACACAGGAGTCTTATGTCACAGTCTCCAGTCCCGTATACGCAAAAGCTATGGTGCACCACTGGTCCGGAGAAAACGGCCTCATTCAAATGCAACGACGCACGACCGGAGCATGGGAAGACCCCTTCACAGAATATTTGCGCGGGTGTAAAAAAGTGACAATGAGTGCGACTTTCACTTTTGTTTTTAAGCTTTCCACCGTAGCCGTAGAGCAGGCACTGACTCACAGTACAGCCCAATCTTGCGCAAACGGCTCTCACTTCCAGCTGCCCGGGACGGATTTGTTTTGTTTGAATCAGAGCTCGTCACCTGTAATATCTTCACGTGTTTGCGCCCGGGGAGAGCTCTCCCACCTGTCCGCTTTTGCGCCTCCAGAACAGATCGACTCATCCTCTTCTCTTAGGAGGACTTTGACAAAGTTGCACACGCAGAGCCCAAACGCACGCGCATACACACACACACACACACAGCCACGTCTCTCTACTATTCACACCTCTGTCATTCACTCGCTGGTTCGAGCCTTACCAGTGTTCACCAAGCACGCGACTGTGATGACGGTGAGAGGGACGCAGTACTTCCACACGGTCGCGTGAGCCATTGTTGATATTCCTCTCTAGTCGTCCGGAGTATTCCTCTTCCTCGGAGAAATGAGTGTCATGAACCCGCAGGTTCACCCTCCGACAGACCCCCTCAACGACTGGGTAGCTACCTAAGTGTGTGTGAGAGCGCGCCCCCGTGCGCGAGCAAGTACGCGTTTAGTGCAAAAATGGCACGTCTTTTACAAAGCAGCGCTTTCTCTCACACACCCACTTTTTTTCCCCCCTATGTCAAGTAGAATATGATGGCTATCCGGTTTTTCTTGGTTATTTGACATTGTACATGTATTTAAAAGCTTGCCGTCAGGGCGGTTCTTGCGTGCCTTTCCGACCAATTAGAGCAGGAGCAGGTAAGAGGGGCGTGCTGATGAGAGCGAGGGGCGGGGCTTGAGGAAGAAACGGGCTAAACATGAGGAGAACCGGGGAGGGAGTGCTGCATCTATTTAATTGAAGACAACTCGCTCTGAATGTGATTGATAGCAAATGTTCATTTTCTGACGCAAATGACCAATTATTACATTCTGTCACGCGAACTGAAAAGTATGCTAAGATGGGAAAACGAAAACGGATGAAGAAGCGCGTGTATAATGTGAACTGATAAATGTGATAGACTCACTACACTTTTTGTGTCAAGCAAGGTGAAAAACGTGAATTCATCCTTTAAGATTGGTTTTGTTACATTCCTCCTCTCACGACCTCATTAAAATGTATATAAGATACTTTTTTATGTATTTATTTATTATTATTTCAATTTTCTTTTTTTTTTTTTTTACAAAGCATATTAAGTGACAATTAAGCCATCAACTCCATTTTTAAAGGCTTCTGTTTTGACTCCACAGAGGCGCATCATGGGTCTCAAGACACTCCATTTGACATGGAAGTTGGAACTTCCGACCTAGAAGTCGGAAGTTCCAACTGGAACAGACCCTGAATTGTAACTCAGAAAGTCAGAGAAACCTCATTTACCCCTGTCTGCGAGGTCCATTACTGCTGCTGTTTGCATCAACACTTGGATAATTACGTGTTTTTAACACTTGTGTTTATTAATTCACATTATTCACACTTATTACGAGTGGATTGTTGCTAAGCTGTTTTTCTTGTGCTTAATGCTGCATACTCGTTTGAATTTCTATTTCTGTCAGTGGCCAGCTCCAGCAATGGCTAGTTCAGTGTTTGGAAAGGTTAATTTTCTGGCTTTGCAGCTGGAACATGTTGATCTCGGATGTGACAACATTCCCATTTCCCAGTGCAAACCAATTTTAAGATAAAAAGAGTGCACCATATAGACGTGTTTCAAAAAGTCCATGGAAAACAAATAAGAGGTGGAAAACCTGATGTCATACCCCAGACCAAATAGTCAAGGCATTCCGATAGCTCAGCTTAGAAAACTATATGGATGCTTCCTGGAAAGCTGCAGTTGTCACTCTGTCAGATCACAGGCAACTATAAATCAATATTCCGACTTCAGCTGATCATACTTTTTACTGTAAAATTATGGTACAAACATATATCTAGTCAAAAACGTTTGATCTCAAGACCATGCTCTCTGTAGTGACATAGAAATACACATTTCTATCAACAAAATTCATAACAGCAGAGCTTTGAACTTGCTTGTGCAGGGTGAAGCCATCCTGAATTGAAAAATGAAAATAATCTGGGATCACGGATTCTGTCTGCGGTATTTGCTGGACTGGTTCCCAGGTGGTATTCCCAACGTTGAACCTACTAGGAGCTTGTTTTATCTCGACAGAATATTGGAATGGACCGTAACTGTAGGATGATTGTTTGCAGCTACGTAAGAAAGCTGCACAGGCTATGAACTCGAAAATTGGCACAAGTTATATTTAGACGACTGTAGAAGCAAGGCAGCAAGTTGCCGTTCACAAGCCACCATGGTGCGTTTCCAATAGTGTTGACAGCATTAGAAAGTGAATATATAATCACTGTCATACTTCTGCTTGCATGCAACATTTTACAATACGCTTTTTTTTATCTTCCTCAGAACTGCTCTTGAAGTAGTAAACAGCTAAATATTATAAACTGGTCATTGCTTTTGATTACTTCCTTCGTGTACCTCAGACTTGGCAACTGAAATGAAACAGATCTTGTTTGAGTTGGAGCTGATAAATGTTGAACAACTGCCAGATAAACGTACCAAGGAACACAACGCTGCAGAGAAGACCAATCTGTGTGGTCCACATCCACCCGACATAAGATGTATATCAGGGTGCACCAATGGGGTCCGACTTATTCGCCAGCTGCGACATATCGATGCCGCAGCTATGGCGTTGATGTAACACAGAAGCATTATCTGTATTTTACAGGGGACAGGGCAGGGCAGTTTTACTTGGTGGTGGGAAGAGATTTGGGACGGATCAAATCAGCACAAGTGTAGAAGTCTATTAACTGATTTAGGTGAACAGGTGTAATCGTTTCTAAGACATGTTATGAAAGGTTTTTCATGGCAAACACTTAGAAATGTATACATTTTAGGGCAATAGATTAGTTTTAATGGGCCTAATTACTACAAGAAGGGAGATTTCAAATGAATGTTTGTGTTTTTTGTGATCAATGCAGATGAAAGTCTTAATGTATTTCTTATCAAAGCCTACTTTGCATGCAATTGTTTCAGAAAATGTTTTGTTTCTATATGTAGGACATTAGGAAATAAAGGAAGTGACCTGAGAGGATGCAGCTAAATTGCTGTTAACAGTGATGGTAATGATCTGGAACAAAAACTCGTGATTAGGAGGATCCAGTTGTTGAAGTGCTGAAGTCAGGGCTTATTAGGTCTTGCTAAAGGGTCTCTTTAACTTAACCCTCATGCCATGGCCACAATTTGCCAATAATTGTGTTTTCCAGTCAGAGAGTGCTGCTCCATTATGAAAATTGTTTGTCTTTCCACATCTTTAATTTCCCCTACCTAATCGTGTCTTATAGGCGATCATGGATTTGTAGCTTTCATGGCTTGAATCCTCTTTTTTTTTCAACTGCATCTTTGACGCCCCCTAGAGGTGACAGTGGGTACGTCACGTCATGGGCCTCAACTCTGCTTTCCCTTCTCTTCTGTCCCAAATCTTCCAGTTATTGTAGTCCATTTGGTTCAGGAGTTCAGAACGTTACAACAAGCAGGAAAGCATCAGAGCTGTGTATTCCTTTTTGATATTAATTTGTTTGTCCTCGTCTTAGCTGTTGGCTCCTCCGCTCGATTCTATTTTATTTTTGCCACTTCTGAGCATAGTTGTTTTGGCAAGGATAATATCTGCCCCACTCATTCTCCAATTCCCACCCCTTCCCATTTTTCCCTGTCAGCCTCTTTGAGTGTTTGCTGCCCACTTGGCAAGGAGTCTGTGGCAGCAGCTCCCCCTCACCAGATGGGGCATTGTCAGGAAGTAATGAGGAGAAAACACCTGCTTCTCCTGCAAACTCCACTCCTTCATTTTCAGCCGTTTGACATGACATATGTAGGATGCACATACAAAATCAAGTGAGTGTGATAAGAGCAACAGCAGGCAATGACATAAGAAACAAATGCATTAGTCACTGAGGTGTTGTGTTTCCGGTCAGGAAGTTTTTGTACCAGACTAATTGCTGACACAAGTGAGGAGCTGCCTGACTTTAATACCTTGTATTAGCACCCTTCTCTTGTTAGGAGTCTGTTTGCACCAGACAAAATATTATGGATTGTTGTTTTGTTCTCAGCACAGGCCCTGCAGACAGGATGTTGTCTGGTGCTTCAGCCATGAGGCACAATCGAGGTCAATCAAAATGTTATCGTAAACTACTTTATTTCTCGCTCCGAGCCAGAGCTTTGAACCACAGGGTCAGCGCTTTTGTGTGAAACACCTGATGCATAATGCTCCGCTTTATAGCCCACCAACTGAATCCTCAGAAAGAGATAACAATGAACTACTGAGCATCTCACTCGTGACGGATGTAAAAGCAAACCTTTAACATGCAGGAGAATGTTTTAACAGTTTTTTGTTTTCTCGTCTTTTAAAATTTTCTGGACTTGAATACTTTTTTCTAAACATTTCTGTTTTGGTAAGAGTCTTCCAACCTATTCTTTCTGTATGTGGGCCTGACCTTAGTCAAAAAGCAAGCAGGAGTTTGTGGAGTTGGAAAAGAAATACAAGAAGTCTGTAATACACTCAACAAAGGATGGCTTTAGCAGCTGTACAGGGGCTTTGAATAATCAGTTTAATAACATTATCCAGACTGTGCTCTGTGGCGCATACACCAGTTAATGGAGTGTCATTGTAAAAGTGCCGCTTTTCCCATTATTAACAACGGGCTACGGTCAACCGCACACTGATAATAAAACCACATAAAAATCCAACATAACTGTAACAGGCAGGCATGATGAAATTCTCAGCATCATGAGCATGGTTATAGTAACAAGCGTTGGTGGTGTGGTGCAACATTAATGGATTCAAAGCAACAGAGGGGAAAATTAAAAAAGATGAAGTTGTTGTATATGATGGTCATTTGTTGGGAGGGGTGGGAGGGGTCGAGTAAATTAAATCTAGTCCAGTCGAAGAACATCCCCAACTCTAAATGACATTTACCATTTAAATGAAAACAAAATGTATTCGTTTGTAAATATCGTAAACCCATATTTTAATCACAGCAGGACGTAGAATACAGCAGAACACATACCAATGTTGAAAGTGAGACATTTTTCCCATTTCATGAACATCAGAATGTGATGGTAGCAACGCCTTTTTTTTTTTTTTTTTAATGTTGCGACAAGGGCAAGGAAAAACTGGAAAAGTAAGAAGTAGTAAAAGGAATAACCGAAGGGACATCTTGCAATTAAGTGGGTTAATTAGCAACGTGTCAGCTGGGTATAAAAAGAGCATCACGAGAAGGTTTAGAGTATCTCAGAGGTAAAAATGTTATGAGATGAGGTGCACCTGTCTAAACTCTGTCTACAATTTGCAAAAGAATTTAGAATAATGTTCCTCAGCATCAAGTTCTGAAAACATTGACTCATTATCTATGGTTGATATTGTCCAAAGATTTTATTTTTAATCTGGAGAAATCTCTGTGTGCACGGGACAATGTCCATGAGCAATAATGGACACCCCTGATCATCACGCGCCCATGGATTCAAAATCATCTCTTTTTTTTTCTTAAATTGGATTTTCTCACTTTCAATATTTTATATGTTCTATTGCAACTAAAATATTTATATGATATATTGCCAAAAGTATTCACTCACCCATCCAAATAATCAGGAGCTCGGTGAACTCCAGCGGGGAACTGTGATAGGATGCCACCTGCGCAACAAATCCAGTCGTGAAATTTCCTCGCTCCTAAATTTTCCACCGTCAACTGTATTATAAGAACATGGAAGTGTTTGGGAGCGACAGCAACTCAGCCACTAAGTGGTAGGTCGTGTAAACTTATGGAGCGGGGTCAACTGATGCTGAGGCGCATAGTGTGAAGAAGTCGCCAACTTTCTGCAGAGTCGATCTCTACAAACCTCAAAACGTCATGTGGCCTTCAGTTTACTTCAAGAACAGTGTGCAGAGAGCTTCATGGATGGGTTTATGTGGCCGAGCAGCTGCATCCAAGCCATGCATCACCAAGTGCAATGCAAAGCGTCAGATGCAGTGGTGTAAAACACGCCGCGACTGGACTCTAGAGCATTGTGGACACGTACTCTGGGGTGACGGGGGGGGGGGGGGGTATTATGGTGTGGGGTTGTTCTTCAGGAGCTGGGCTTGGCCCCTTAGTTCCAGTGAAAGGAACTCTGACTGCTTCAGCATACCAAGACATTTTGGACAATTCGAGGCTCCCAACTTTGTAGGAACAGTTTGGAGCCGGCTCCTTCCTCTTGACATTGATGACAGAATCTGGTGTGGATGAACTTGACTGGCCTGCAGAGTCCTGACATCAACCCGACAGAACACCTTTGGGATGAATTAGAGCGGAGACTGACATCCAGGCCTTCTGGTCCAACATCAGTGTGTGACCTCACTAATGTGCTTCTAGAAGAATGGTCAAAAATTCCCATAAACACTCCTAAACCTTGTGGACAGCCATCCCAGAGGAGTTGAAGCTGTTATAGCTGCAAAGGGAGGATCAACATCATATTGAACCCTATGGGTTAGGAATGGGAGGTCGCTTAAGTTCATATGTGAGTCGAGACAGGTGGCCATATGGTGTATATGAGATTTAGTTGGTTTCTATTTGTATTTATGCTTTACACAGTGTCCCGCCTTATCTGGAACAGGAGCTGTAGAATAATTAACAAATAACCTGCCCACTCCTGTGTGGGAGTGAAGTTTCAAGGTTCCCAGAATTTACAGTTATTCTTAACGCAAAAATGTGTGAATGTAACTCCACAGCTGTGTAGCCAAACTGGCAGAAGGTGAGTTTTGAGCTTGTGGGCAAAGAGGGGAAAAAAAAGACAAGTCTGCAGAACTTTAACAGAGATCATTCCCTTGGAGTAAGGTCTTTCAGACTGAACAGCAAATTTAGTAAACAAGCTGATGTAAACCCAGGTTGGCATTGAATCCGGGAGCTGCGAGGCCAAGCGAGCGTGTATGTCTGCCTGTCAGCATATCTTCATTTTCCTACCTCTTTTGTCTGTTTAAAGAGAAACAAAATCAAAGACACACTGGAGGAGAGTGAATAATACTTTATGAAAGCCATTTCATATCAAAGAAATCCAAAGTGCAGAATTACAGTGCAATGTGCTCGAGTGATGCCACAGTCAAGAAATTATAACCTCAGATGCTTTGAGTTGGTTCTGCGTTAAAGAATAAAACTGAGAGAAGAAAAAAAAAAAATCAACAAAATAATTTCCTAAATGCTTCACTTATAATAATCATCTGAACAATTGTATTTGAAAAGAGAGAATTGTAGGAAGGGTCTTTACAGCTCTTAAAAGTACACAAGACTTTTGATTATAATTTTTCTAAGAATGAAGCTCGCCATTTTCAACACAGCAGAGTAAATGAAAAGAAAATCGTCAACCTTTCTGTCCAAGACACCATAACTGTAGCTGATACCCACAAGCAAAGCTGCTTCAGCATCTCTAAAGCAATCATTTGCCCTTCAGCGTTTTCTTTACACCCAGCTTGTTACTGATTTCGATTTTGCTCTCCACACAGTCTCCCAATATCCCCCATTTGCCTCCTTCCTCTCTGCTCCATGTATCTCCCTCATTTTCCGGCCACCCACTCTATCTTCACCCCCCTCCATTCTCATCCTTCCACCCACCTATGAAGTCACACCAGGGGTTGTTTGTCTCCGCAGGTGGAGGGAAGCGACTCCACACTTGTTTTGTAGATGGGCTTTTTCTGAGAGCGGTCATCACTGGAGAGAGGAACAGAGGGGGAAAAAAAACAGAGGATCACGATTATCAGTATATCGATCTCGCAGTAGGCACTCTAAAAGTGTAAGTGAGGAAATTATAGTTTAGAACCAAGCACTGGAGGCACACCTGGCTGTAGATATGAAAGTCTATTATCCTTCCTTTTTCCTATCCATATTTCTCTGTACATACAATTTTGTACACTTACAATAGCACACATCTGTCAGGCCCAGTCTCTCTTTTTCTTCCCAACAACAAATAATATACTGATGCAAGATCTTAAGAAAATTTCCGTATTTCTGTACAGTATTTTGGAAGACAAGTTAAGGGGTGTAGATGTAGATTAACGTCTAGTCAGCTAACCAGACCTAAGAGAGCTCCATTTATTTTCTTTTTCATTGCTGTAGCCTCAATTTAAAAAAGAAAAAAAAAAGATTTACATGCTCTTCAAAGAAATGAACCTGCCACCAAAAATCCCACACTTCTCACAAACAGTAAGTGTTTAAAAAAAAAAAAAACAAGGGCAAGGAGGGAGCATTAAAGAGATCAAGGATGAGGTCAAGTGGGTCAAACCTGCTGAGATAGATTTTAATATTCGCCATGGAGGACGACTTTTTCAAATGCAGGCACTAGTCTTCATGCGTGGACAGATTTTTTTTTTTTTTTTTCATCAAAATTCATACAGTGAGGCAGAGGCAACAGTGCACACTGGCCCACAGCGTATACACACTCTGGAAGTGAAATGGCCTCGGTTCTATCACACTAGACAGAATGAAATATTGTGGTAATAGCCAAATCTTTAATATAAAGTCAAACTGCAGAAGGAGAGCAGCAGAGAGCATTAGGAAAAATATGAAGTTGAAGTGGATAAACAAACACTCACACTGGCTTGCATTCAAAGGCAAATTATCCATCAGGTTTTGAACATGATTTAAAATGCCATTAACCAAAGCGGTTTCAAAATGGTTGGCCTGTAAAGGTGCTTATGAGAAGAAAACAGGCAAGAGTTTTGCTGAGTAGACAGAAGGTGGCAAATCCCTGCAGTATCAGGTAATTGTATATGATTAGGAACATGCTCTCACTCCAAGAGACTAACCAGACATGGTAATGTCTGACCTGACCGAGCTCATTTTACTTAAAAAAAACAACAAAAACCCCACATGTACATCAGCTTATTATAACAACTGGTTTGACACAAACACCCAGACAGTTTTTTTTTTCCTTACATGGGTCCCTTGCTGGTCTTGATCTGCTTGGCCCTGCGGCACAGGAACACGCTCACGGACAGAATGAACACAAAAAGAGCCATGGCCGCTGCCGAGATCATCAACCAGAGACGGCCATTAGTAGTCTCGTACCAGGGGGCATCCTCTGTGGGACAGACATGAAGAGAGGCGTGCATCACACAGAATCCAAAATCAGTAGAGCTTACCGCCTCCGGGCAAAGCATCTTCAGGCATCCTCGTGTTTACTTGTATGAGAAAAAGTGTCTGGAGTTCAGAAAGTCGTAGCTCTTTCTTTACACATCGCTGCCCTTCAAGAAATCTGCCTTTTTTCAAACCTGGGTGATTATCCCCTTCATGTGCATGAATTTACACATAATGTTTGAAAAGGGGGGATTTCGTGAAGCCGGCCTTCAGAGCTTTGGACAAAGCAAACACAACAAAATTAAAGTTAAAGGCGTTTGAGGCAGCAGCAAACACATTCTTTGCCTCCTCACACATACAGTATACTAAGAGGATTTTTGGACAGCTGGAGTCACACTGGTTTTTTACGATAGGTATGTTTGCTTAAGTTTTTTTTACTGCAAATGTGGTACGACTTCTAAGCGGCAGCAGAGGTATGCCACATTTTCCCACCGTACCCTCAAGGAGGAAACATCTTTCTAGTAAGTAGAAATTATTACATTTTTAATTAGTACATGTGCTTCATAGAAGATACTGGATCAAATGAGTCGGTTGCATCAGCAATAAGAAAGCCTGTACCATAATAAGTATTGTGCACTGCTGCATAGATTTACATAATTCAACATAACTGTTGAAATCACCAGGCTTATGAATCATCCTGGCTGAACGTGTTCAAGTTCGGTAGTAAATTACCACCATAATCATCTAACAGGTCAGTGAAAAAGATTATGAAGACTGATGAAGTTCTCTTAAAAGGATTAGCTATAATGTTGGGGTATAGCTATTACCAGCTTTAATATAATCATTAGGTTTCAAGAAAAATGAGACAAAATGTCAGTCATCAAGCTTCAGACAAGGTCAAACTAAATCTTTGCGAGTGTCCGTCTGTACTGTGTAGCATAAGTTCTGATTGAAAATCCAAGATACTGAACTGAATCTGTGAAAAAAAATCTGATTACATGAAATAAATCATCTGATCACTTAAGTTCACTTACATTTTACTTTATGTTTCTGACGAAACAAATTAAAAAGAAAATGTTAAAGGTCAACCATAACCGATGCTTCTTTTAAATCCTGTAATCATCATCTTATTCGGTGTTGATGCGGTTTTGCCATTTATTATATATTCTGTTCTCAGGTGGGATCACCTTACATATTTGACATTTTCGTTGTAATTTAATTTCCTGCCTTTTCTAGATGAAGTGTTTTGCAGTAATAAATGATATTGCCTCATTTTCCAGCTTTGACATCAAATTGCAATGCCTTTCCACACCCTTTTCAGCATTAAAGGACGCATTCCTGCGGCTGAAAACTTCCCAAAACCAGCTGATAAGCTGATATCTTCATGACATAATCGCATCCACATGCCTGACCTTTATTGTGACATTTGAATAGTCCACAGAAGCGGAAACAGAACCCAGTACTTTCTTCTCACATGAAAGGGGAATTTCTTGTTCAGCGATGAATTCCCCCCGCGATTACACAGAAAGTTCAAACCGTTTTTACAGGAAGAGAAAGAGAAACAAAAAAGTGCTGTGCAACTTTACAAGATGTAGTCAGTGTGCGGGACAACAGTTTGGCGTCCAGGTGGACGCTGGTCTTACCAGGCAGCAGCTTGATGCTGATGGTGCGCGTCTTGCTGAGGGATTCCACCGACGGGTTCTTAGCCAGGCAAGTGTACTGTCCTTCATCCAACACACTCGTCTTCTTCAGTGTCAGCGAAGACGAAGGCAGGATCCAGTCACTACCCTGACAAGAAAAGACAGATGAGTGAGCGCCAGAGAGTGCAAACAAGATCTCTCACTGGCTAAGTTGTTTGCAGCTCTGCCAGAACTGACAAATGCAAATAAATTAAGAAAGCTGGGGAGCAGATGATGCCGGTTGACAATAAAGAGAAAGAGAAAGAGTAAAAACAAAAAAAAAACAGAGACATCAAACAAACAGTGTGGAAAGGATTAAAAAAAAAAAAAAGATAGACATGGAGCAGAAAGTAGTTATTTTTGGTGTGGAGGGAGAGACTATAAGATAAAAGAGAATTAGAAGAACAAAGTGAGATTTGGATAAAGACAAAGAACAGAAATATCTACTGCTGTGGCCCTCGGAGAACAGTCCCGAAAATTCCAAATGTTGTGTATTTACCTGAGCAGCAATCCCAATGAACGGACAGACATCGACACAAGTCACTAACCTAGATAACACCATCATCCAAAACATGGCACGTAATGAGATAGCAGGGGAGCAGGATGGATTGTTGACACAGAGACAGCAGTGCCATAATGAGAAGGAGCCCAACATTGGAGGAAACAAATAATAAAACACAAGAATTGGAAAACAAATGAACATAGAGAGAAAAAAAAAAGATAGGAAAAAGAAAACAAACAAACAAAAAAAAAAAAAAAAAAAAATTACACCATGCAAATGATTTGGCACTCGGGAGCTGCACTTCCTGCCAACAAAGTCCATTTCCATTTGAATTAAGAGGATTTCCCATAAAGGCCAAAGCAGCATTTTGTATGCAAATCCACTGGCTCCTGAGCAGAGGGACATTTCTGCCTCTGTCCTGCTGTCATTACCGAGGGGCCAAAGCACTCGTGGCAGCTGTCTGTCAAACTGGGTCACTTTCTTATACCGCTCTCTGCCTCACATCCCGTCAAACAATGGGCTGCTCACACAAACACACACACACAGGTAGAAAAACTAACTCTTTTCAAACTGGAATATAAACATTCTTTCACTTATTATTATTATTTCTTTGACTATGTTTTTGCAGGTACTTTGAAATGAAGCACATGTGAATCCTCAACGCTGATCCACGCAGTCACAGACCAGTCGGTAAGATTGATAATAATTACTGCTTTTTTTTATTGAAAGTGACAGCACTGCCCAGTCGACCAATAGTGGCAAAAACCTAAAGCACTACAGGCGATCATGTGGAGGACAAAACAGTATTATCGGCATGACAAGACCGCTGAATTGGATTTATACTTGTAAGCCCCAGATTAACACTGACCCCTTAACAAGTATATTAACCCTGAGCCAAGTCATCAAGAAAAAATAAAAAAATTAAAAAAAAAAAAAAAAGAGGAAACTCACCAAGCACATCTGGTTTTCACCCAAGATGTTTTAGTGGTTACATGATGTTAGTACTTGCTCTTAAATGCAATGGGGATTTTTTTTTTATTATTTGGACGACACATTGAAAGTGTAATTCCCCTTCCTCACCACTAGGGCACAGTGTCTTAATTCTCGTTCTGCATGCCAGTTGTCACTCTGGCATTTTACACCGAGACGTCTCAATTTATCTTCAGCACTTTGAAGAGCCTAGATGAATTATTCAATGCCAGCTAATCAAACACCCCCCAAAATCACTACAAATCTATCCGCATAATTGTTTTCAGGTTGACTGGTTCTTGTCTAGACCTCATTAAACCATTAATCCTCTATAAGTGGGCATGCTGCAGTCTCCGGCGAGAGGTGAGCCTAAGCCAACCGGTCACTTAAACGCAGAGCGCTCCTTTTGTGGAGGGGATGAAGAGACGACTGGCAAGTGGAATGAGGAGGCTTGAGAAAGTCAGGGATGTGATAGAGGGACAGAGACAATTAAGACAATGGTCGAACAAAGCCAAGAGGCCAACAGGGACCTGGCGAGGCTGGAAGGAGACAAGGAAAATATTAAGAGGTCACATCCAGAAAGTGGAATATGAAAGAGAATGACAAGTTTCCAAAAGTATAATGAGGACACTGCCTCAGTGCTCACAGCCAAGACTCTTACCTCTTTCTGCCAGAAGTAGCTGGGCTCCTCTGATGAGCTGGCAGAGCATTTCACCGACACGTCATCCCCAAGTCGCACCTTCATCTCCCTTGGGGCACTCAGGTAGGCGCTGTAACCTTCCACAGATATTGACGGCTCTCTCAAGTCTAAAACGCAGCGTGGATGGAAAAGCATGATCAGGCATTAATGAAGCAAGTAATTTAATGCCTGCTGAGGTAACTTCTTCAAGGAACTAGGACGTGACTAAACATATGTTTGCTGTGGCAGTATCTCATAAACACTCAGATCTTTTAACTAATACTTGAGAATATAAGCTGAACAATGAATGCCTCCAAATGATACAGACTGCACTGCGCAATCAATGGTAATGATGATAGGCTTCATTTTATCGAAGTCTTTAGAGAAGCAATGTTGTGAATAATGGCTCATTTTCTCGTCCATCTCTATAGATGGCTCATGTCCATCCAGCTATTTTCCTTTTATTGATTCCTCCCATGAGGCTGGGGAGCCTATCAAACGGCATTACGGTCGATATGATAGCCACTGACGAGAGTCAGGACACTGACACTCTTCACTAGCTGGGCTCGGGATGACAATTCACGTGACAGTCCCTGATAGTGCAGCTTCAAACTGGAGCCTCATCAGGGGAGCGGGATTTTGTTTGCATGATGCTCTGAATAAAAATGAGTCAGCCTGTCTGAGGAAACACTGCTTGCATTTAATTTGTATTATTTATTGTTGTTTTTGTGTACCCTCTGCAGTAACATTCTATGTCTAGTGTTATTAATCATTAATGTGTTTTTCTATTCCTCACAGTGAAGAAAGCTGTATCCACAGTATCTGGAAGATTGTCTTTACCTCCTGCTGGCTGCAAATATGAGGAAATTAGTTTTTAGGCTCGTGTTCTGTTTGGTCTTTCGCGCCGAGACTATTTACCTGGGTGCTTTCTTGTTTGGTGGAATTACCAGTAATTTCAATTTGACATATGTTTCCTTATTGAAAACAAAACTCAGAAGTGGTGTGTGTGCGCGTGTGGGGGTTTTTTTTTCCTCTGCTGTCAGATTTCTGTGCACACAACATTAAACTGTACACAGACAGCTATTGTTCTGGAGACAGCTCCTACACAGCCCCCTCCCCACGTCAACACAGGGACTCACAATGCACTTTGAAGGTCAGCGGCTGGGAGGAGTTGTCTGGCTCGGTCACATTGTCAGCGTCCGAGACACAACGGAAGGGCACTCCGGAGAACCTTGATGTGTAGTAGATATTCAGGAGCAATTTCTTGTCATCGCTCTCTTCCACCATCATACGCTCTGAGAAGCAATATCCCCAGTCGTATCGAGAGCTGAAAGATCTCGAGAACACTGTACGCCAAGTGTCCATGTACTAGTAGAAAAAAGAAAGAAAGAAACTTTGGATTAATTCTAGAAATGCCTCCGTGTGAATGATAGTTGCAGTCTAGCTGTACTGTGAGCTCAGGTATGTGTACAGATAAGTAAAAAAATAGGCTGTCTCTTACACTATAATGCCATAAAACTGAGTTTATATAGAAATAAAAAAATACTAAAATGATATTTGATCATCGCTGTGGTAGGTTTATACAAACTACAGCGTTGTTACCCAACAAAAGCAAAGATTTCCAACCATATCGACACATAAAAGTTTAGTTATTTATTCTAATTGAGGAAAATAAATGATCAAGAAATGGTGAATCCAGGCATAACCAGACACTTTTTAGTGGAATTCACTGCAAAACCATTGTTGGTGAACTTAGATCTTCTCTGCATTCAGCAATGTGAGTTTAATTCAGCCATACAAAGACAAGAAGATTTACATTACAAAATTCAAACTACTGAGTCATGCTGCTCGACTTGTTACAACACAACATTCTGTGGGGAAATCCGCAGTTCACTCGACATTTGTCACCACATGAATAACTGTGAACTAGGTGACGACGCGCGTTTCGTTGGTAGCTTCCCACCGCAGTAAAGAGATATGCTCCTAAAAACATCTGTAGGTCGCAACTAACAGGGCTAAAAGGATCTCTTCATACCAGACAAACCAACAAACTCTAAGACGTCCACTTTTGGACTTACCAGAGATATTTCAGGGATTAAAAACAGAATCTGCTCAATATGAGCTTGTTGGTCATGATTTCATACTAATTTATGTGCCCGAGCATCAGCAATGATTACATTTGAGATTGAAATCACAATTTCATAATTTTTTTCTATTTGTATGTACATTTCACGCATGGAAATCATTAATCTTGTTCATCCATAAGGAACATTACGGCATGACATTATTGTGAGAAGCGAATCGATGGTTGGGCACCTTTCCAAAACACCCCACTAATGTAAACAGGCTGACAAGAGTTAAACAGAACAGTCAACTGAACATGTGGTACTGAAAACGAGCTGGGCTATAAACGTAATGATGTGGATTTACTCTGTGTGTATAAAACAATATTGTAAAACAACAGAGTCTGTCTGCGAGATCACCACGGCAGCGTTGGACATTTGGTCAAATAAAGGTTGGACGTGTGTCCCGGGTTTTCTGAAACTCTGAGGGCTCACCTGGGAGAAGTACTCAAAGTGGACCTGGCTGATGTTGAGGTCAGTGTCTGAGTACAGGCATTCCAGTGTGACCATGTCTCCCTCCAGAACTGGCTGGGTTGGCCCTTTGATGATCAGGCTCTCTGCATGCCGACAGACATTACAAAAACAGGTTCAAAACATAAATACATGGGGTGGAAGGATGTGGGGCTCAGCAGTTGGGATGTCTTGACTTGAACTTGGGAGGAAGCTGCTGTTGAGGGAAACATCCTACAACTTTATGTTTTGGTCACCTTGTGAAGCTGTTAGTGCTCAGGCAACCGTGATCACATGATCAGCAACAGGCTCTTCCACTTTAGAAAAGAGACGCTCCGTCTTTCACTTCAGGCAAGAATTACTGCACAACACTGTTTACATTACATCTCAAAACAACTAAGCACTGTGCTGACGTGCCCTGACCTGCACACAGTCATTATTTAAATTTTTCTTTTCTCGAAAATTCAACCAACATTTCCTGTTTTTGTCCTGAGTGATGTACACACCAAGGAAACTACAGGGATCAGCTTAAACACCCACGCTATCAGACAAACAGGCAAACAAACACCTCACAAAACTCAGAAACAGTAAAAATGTTTCATCTACAGAGGAGCAAATTGTATCAAGTATAAAAATCTATGAGAAATATAAATATATTTACCATAGCTGCCATGGATCAGGACGACCAGTGCAGCCACAACAAGAGTTTTCATGGCTGTTAAAAAACAAAAACGTTTCTGTTATGAAGGAAAACGCTGTGAATCCCTACGCAGCAACTAATCTGAAATGAAACCTCCTTCAGTATTTATCTTTAAAATGGTGGGTGTGGCTTTCACCTTTTCAGGAAGCGTGAAGTAGTTTGAAATTTCAGCAGCACACATGATTTAATTTCATTTTAAAACAGAAAACCATCACGAATGGAGCTCTCGCGTGTCTTATTACACCTCTAATGTTTGTTGAGGATTTGGTCACGTCTGAAACGCAACGCGCCGCTCTGTCTACTCTCCAATGACCTCACGCATCCTCAGTGCGTCACTTGTATCCCAACCCAGCTGCGCCAGCAACTTTGTGCTTTCCCGAGCGTTGTGTTGGGCGCACTGTTTTTCTATGCGTGTCTTCACACGAATGTGAAGCCGGCCGTGGCACGTTTTCGCGGTGTTTTGCAATTTCTCAGCGTGATATGCAATGCCGAACAGGCAAACGTGTTGCGCTTCACTTGGCCGACTTTTCCCCGAGTCACGAAAACAAAAGTAAAAGAGATTGGGTGTTGAAAAACCTCACATAACCATCCGTCATCTTTGCAACTGTTTTTTTTTTATTTTTTTATCGTACTTGTTACTAACGAACTTTGGATAACAGGTATAATCCTGTATCCAGCATTTATACATAAATATTACAGGTATGTTGTGTTATCCTAAACTGATAAACCATGTTCCTTATGTGAAAAATGCTTTTAAGTGTCCTTAAATCGAATAAGCTTTATTAAATGAACGTGTCATTCGGTGTTTTGTATTATTTTATTATTCTGCTGAACAACCAAACTTCTCCACACGTGCCAACACCACTACTTTTTAGATTATGTTATGAAAAGTTTGAAAAGTACATCGAGTTGAAATTACTTGCCATTATAGTGGCATCGCTAATGTATCTTTGTCTGTGTTTATGTGTTTAATCGCTTCATAAAATTGTTTTCGGCGCATTATATTTTACCACTCTCATTCATTGCGAGATCGATTAAACCTCATCGATTTGATTTGTTGTTGATGTAATTCCACGAAACGTCCATCAGGGGGCGGAGAAGAGGCGCGCGTCCACCGCAGGAAGTAGACGCAGGCTGAAGCGGAAGCACTGACAAACTGCATCGGCGTTTTTATCCGTTGGGGGGAAAATCAAGCTTGTTTTTTTTTTTGTTTAAAGTCGACTTTGTGTCTTCGAGACGATACCAAAAGATGGACAGATAGTGTCTATTTTAATGGGTGAGTTGGCAACATGTAGCGCAATTTTAAGACGCGCGGCGCTCGTGGCCGCGCTGCTAAACTTAGCCCGGGAGGCTAACGTCAACGGCTGCCAGCTGCCGTTGTTTTTAACAAGTACACATTTATTAACGCGGTTTCCGATCAACTTCACCATATAAAAGTAAATACGCTGCACCGGTGATTTCTGTCCCATAAGTGTCGCCTCACGCGTCTGGCTTGATGTACATTTAGTGTTAATTAAAAGCGTCAAGTATCTCCTATTTGTCCAATTACGAACATACTGTCCTAATAATCATTTATAAGTACGCACACGTCGACTTAAACTATTATTTGACTATTTCTGGGTATGGGTGAACTTAATTTTACCACTTACAGCAAGGAGGGTAAGACGACCTGATTTGGGAAATTGAACCTGTTGAAGAATTTGATCATAAAACAACGTGTCGCATTTGTGATGTTGTGTTGATTGAAGGATCTCCGACTCTACGTCAGGTTGTAGGTCGTGGTCTTTTTAACGAGGTGATCCATCAACATCTGTGTCCAGCTTGGGCTGCTGACTGGGATTCGTGTCCGTGGGAAGTCAACTTGAGATTTGCATCCAGAGAAACTGCAGAGTAGCCCCCGCTTGTCTGTGGCCACCGGCATGGCTAACAGCACTCCCATAATCGTGAAGGGTCTGCCCTCGGGGCCAGCGGGCAGGAGCAGCCCAGAAGGATCGCAGGTCAGGTCTTTGGGTGGTCCTGTTCTTCCAGCGTCAGCCTGTTGGCTTGTCGGTCCACGGAAGGTGACATTTGGAAACGTGTTGTTTTTTGTGATTCCAGGTGCTCACTAAGAAGAAGCTGCAGGACTTGGTGAGAGAGATCGACCCAAATGAGCAACTGGATGAGGATGTTGAGGAGGTCCGTTTGTGGTTTCGAACCTTTTCAATGTATATTTTCAAAGTGCTGGGCAAATATAAGTAAGGGGAATTATTGCCATAAATGTCTTACTGCTGCACAAAATGAAATGTGGCTTGGCTGCATTTTAAATGTTTAGAGCAAATGAAATCGGGTGGGTAATGGGGGACGTCAGTTGTTGTGGAAGGCTGGTTTTGAGTTTTGGAAAACTGCCTGCCTCTTTCCAGATGCTGCTTCAGATTGCAGATGACTTCATAGAAAGTGTAGTGACAGCAGCCTGTCAACTGGCGCGTCACCGCAAATCTAATACATTGGAGGTTAAAGATGTTCAGTTACATCTAGGTGAGTGTGTGATGGCTTGAGAAGAATGGTGACAATTGTTTGTTTCCACACTTGTTGGTAGTCTCTACACAAAACAGATATCCAGTGTGACTGTTATGCTGTTCTCCTGGTTTTTCTGAAACACCTATTGAGATCATTTGATGAGTAAATGTGTCATTTCTTCATATTTATCTGTTTAAGGCAAAGAGTTTGAAGTTTCTGCATTTATTTACTTAAATGAAAAGTGAAAGTTTCATTGGCTGTTTCAGATTCACATCAAGGCTAAATTACTAGTTTAGCGTTCATCACTTCTTTGTTGTTGTCATGAAGCACACACAGATTATGAAGAGTCAAGAGAAGCACATGAAAATTAATTTAATCCAATTCAATTTTTCTTATATAGCATCTATTACAACACAAGTTGTCTCTGGGCGTTTTCCAGAGACCCAGAACATGACCCCCGAGCAATTATTACATAAACAGCAGGTAAAAACTCCTCTAGTGTGAGAAAAACCTGAAGCCAAACAGTAGCAAGAAAAACTTCTTTTAGAGGAAAGAAACCTGGATCAGGACCTAAATAGTTTTTGGAAAAAGATAAAAAAATCTTTTATTGGGATTGGGGCTGTTACTACATTTATAGTGTTTGTTGCTGAACATGCGTTGGAAATCCTGGGGAGTTACAGTGTGTGTGTCCTGCTGGCGTCTTGTTTTACTTTTCATAGAGCGTCAGTGGAATATGTGGATTCCTGGTTATGGCTCAGACGAAATCCGACCGTTCAAGAAGGCCTGCACCACAGAGGCTCACAAACAGGTGAACTATCGAAGGCTTTGCCCCCGTTATATAATTACACATAAAGTTGACAAGGGCAGAAACGACTAGACTATCATGAATGCATCCATGTCAACGTTGTTTGGTTGTTGTTATCACGGTCATGTACCGGGCCTAATTGTTTGCTTCTGTTTTTGTTTCAGAGAATGGCACTGATTCGCAAGACAACCAAAAAGTAGCATGACTAATGTGTTGTATCCACTCTTTGTATTTTTTTTTTTTTATCTGGATTTTTTTTTTTTTTTTTTTAGACTATAGAACAGATAATTGGTTTTGGTGAGGTGTGTTTTTCGTTTTGACATCAAATGTTAAATTATGTCTAAATTTTTAGTGTTTTGCCGGAGTCATTGCACAATAATGGTATCGTCTGTTTCATTCTGTTTTCTTTGCCACTAAGCTAAGACTGACAGAAATCCTTTGCAATTTTTGTCAATAAACATTTACTGGAATACATCTTTTTCATGGTGACCGTTTCTGCTATGCCTGTGTGGACAGTCTTAACCATGTTTGGTTTGGTTATGTTGCATATAAGAGGCGTGCGCCGACGATGGAAGAACACCCTTGTTTACACACTAAATAAAATAAAATAAAATTAATAAAACAACATTTTAGCAGCAAATACAATATAAATATTTTGGTGTTTATTTTTGAGACGTGTACTGTTACATCATTCAACTGTTACTGTACTTTTTCATAATCGCATCAATTGTAAACTTTTCCCTTTTTTCTGGCTAATCATAGAAAAAAAACCCTTCAGCTGAATTTATTTCTTTATCAAAACTGTTGTTTTGCAGTAGTGGTTATGCGCAGATATGTCACGACAACAAAACAATTACGGATAAAGTGAGTAGCACTGGTAATTTTCCTACAGTTTGGTGTTCTGACATGAAAAAGCTGCGTCCTGGCATCCACAAGGCCCTTACTTTGACACTTAAAAAAACACTACCAAAACATTTTTATTGACCCGTGATGCCCGGCGTATGGCAACGGCACTCTTTTAAAGTAACAAAGAGTTTGAGATTTGCTGCTGGGCTCCAACGTCCCCCGATACCAATGTGGTTTCATCTGTGGGAAGGAAGTTAAATACGTTAAAAACCTAACCCACAGGGCTTAAAGGCTCTGTGTCTGCTATCCTGGCACCAGACGCGTCCTCTGATGTTTGGAGTCCACACATTGACCAGCCGGAGCCGTTTGGCGTGAGAAAAACCTACTGAACGTTCTGCATTTGGTCGCAAGGCGATCCATCTAAGTGCAAAACTAATTGCCATATTTAGGTTATTCATTTCTAAATGTATGCCACGCTTGCTTAAAAAAAAAAAAGGATAATTTTACATTTTAATGTCAGGTAGCTGGTAATGTGTCAGTGAAACTTTCAGTAGAATTAATATCCAAAGCAAAGGTTCGAGTAAAAGCACAGTTAATGCTGATCTGTCAAATTCAGTGGCAGGTTATTAACAGAAACTATCGACAGTCTGTCTGCAATGTAGATGCAGAAACACACGAGCCTCAAAGACAACTGGATGAACTGTAATTGCTATTGAAACCTGTCGAAACATTTCAAAAGAGCAATATTCAAGGGTGCTTAAGAAATGTATTTCATTTAAACGACAGCACCTGAAAAAGGACTTTTAAAGCACGCTGGGAAATTACTTCTTAGTACCTCCTCAGAACAAGACGACTACACACAAAGGCAACGTTTTTAATCTAGACCGAGACCCTCAGTACCATTACTGCTGGTACCAACAGAACATGGACAAGAGCACTGAATGGCGTGATGGGAAAAAAGAAAACGTGTGTGCAGGGCAGTTGCTCCCACCTTCTTTTGGACCTCTTGTAAGTTACAGCCTTGGTGGACCAATGATGGATTTATTTAATCTATTTAAAAGAAAAATTCCACGCATTTCCCTACCAGGGAACAATCCCTCACCTTCTAACCTCTAAGATGTATCTAATAGCTCCTCTGAGGTTGGAAACCACTTTTTCAGAGATGGAAAATTAGCTGGGCTACAGGTGTTGAGATACAAAAATCAATAGTAAAGAAAATGTGAAATCCCCTGACTTTAGATTGAATGTAACAGTGAAACAGTCACTTTTTCCCAACCCCTTAGTACCTATTAGACTGATTGTGGAAAAAGCAACCCACCGGACATCAGCTTTACAACCCTTGGCCTCTCCGAACCGAGGTTAAGTAATGACCTCATCGGTCCATTAGTGTGATAGGCTGTGGGCCTGGTACACCCCACAGGAGAGAATTAAACCGATGTGTCTTGAAAATACAAAAATCTATAACAACTGGCCCTAAAAGTCAACCTCACTTGCAGATCTGTGCAGCTTCACTTTGTAGGACACACACGCAAGCTGGATTTGAATGCTGAATATTTGTTTTGCAGGATTCTGATCTTGAAATACGTTCTGAGCGCAACTGAAAATGAGGTGAAAATAGAGCAAATGCAGTCGCGTATTTAAAGCTTTCGTTGTCCTGAAGTACATTGAACAGTAAGTAAATGTGTTAAAGACGGTCCAAAAACCTTTCTATTGAGTTCTACTTTTAAATCTGTACTTGCGTTGGGATTCATGTGCTCACCAAGCGATTATCTTCACAAAACAGGTGGAAACAAAAAAAAAAAAGGTGTTTCATTATGGGCACACGTTACAGTAGATCGCTACCATCAATCCATCTTCCCGCCAAGTGGTTTCGCTCCTACAGCAGCGTGAGTGCACATGAGTGACCGTTGCCAGGGACGCGTTTACCCGCAGCACTTCTTTTTGCTCTCTGGGACTGAGCTGGGTTGGGACAGGCTGGCCCTCTGTAGCTGCAGCGCCTGTGGGGCAGCGCATTTGACGCCATCCCAGCCTTCTTGCAGCTCGACCTCCCCGCTCAGCAGACCCTGGTAGACCCGCCGAGTGAGGAGCTCAAAGGACTCCCTCACGTTTTGACCCGTCTTCGCAGAGGCCTCCACGTAGGGCACTCCTAGCTGTCCGGCCAGTTTCTCAGCCTCCTCCTGGCTTACCGCCCTTTGCCCTTCAGCATCTCGGTCACTCTTGTGACCCACCAGGACGAACAGAACCTTATGGGGCTGCACTCGCTTGCACACCTCAGAATGCCACTCCTCGATATGATCAAAGGAGGCTCGGCTTGTAATGTCAAACACCAGCAGGCCCCCGACCGAGTTGCGGTAATAAGAACAGGTCACTGACCTGAGGAAAGACGTGACAGGGAGAAGAAAAAAGAAAGAGAAAGGAATGTTTAAATTTCAACTCATGAAAAACCTCCCGAAGTCCAAACAGGAGAGTGCAAAGTTCAGACTTTGCCAACAGCTTATTTCCTTCTCCACTAAACAGCTTCGCTGCGTGAGTTAAATTCTTTCAGATAAGCTGATTGACAAAGAATCTATTTCTAAAACAAACTGATAATAACTGTGTTTAATCTTGAAACCGTCAACTTGCTTGCTTGCATACAGATCTGTCACGAGCCACTAACTTTTGTTTAGGGCAGACTTAGTTAGGGGCTCTCCCAATGAACTCAAAACGTCATTAACAAAAAAAAACAAAACAAAACAAACATAATTAAAGCGAGCTTTTAGCTGACTCCCAGGATTACATGCACGAAGCCGTGCTGAGGTAAATACAAACAGGCACCGTCTGCAATTTGTTGCAGTTCATTCAACTGGACAGCTGAAATAATGAATGTAGAGAGAGTATTAAACATTAAACATTTCATTAAATATGCTGAGAATGTGAAATGGTGCCCTCTTCAAGAATTGCACAAGCTGCATTTATATAAAAACACTGCGCAATGATCTCGTGAGGCTGAAAGCAAACACTGATGAACTGAATGATCGGAGGTGGTTCATTTGAGGATATTTGGAAAGTTTTTTTTTTTTTTTTTTACCGTGGTCACAATGAGAAGTGTTTCTTATGAAATGATTAAATGTCTAATAATAAGACATCCCTGAATAAGCGTCATGTAGTTTCAAAAGGTCAAAAGGTAGTGGGTTTGAGGTCTCCTGGGGAGCGTAACCCCCAGCTGGTATTACTGTGGACACCTTGTTGGAGTGGGGCTCACCTGAACCGCTCCTGTCCAGCTGTGTCCCAGAACTGCAGCTTGACGCGGACCCCACGCTCCACCTCCAGGAAGTGAACGTAAAAGTCTACACCTACTGTCTGGTTGATGGACTCCAGAAACAAGTCCTCGGTGTAGCGCTTCAGCATAGAGGACTTCCCCACGGTGGAGTCCCCCAGCATGATGATCCTGAACTGGTACTGCCACAAAGTCAGGTCCATCGTTGCTGCCAGTGACAACAAGAGATACGCAGACGAGAACAGCACCTTCGAATAGTTGAAGCGTAAAACCGAACGTTGAAGAGCACCGGTGGTAAAGGTGAAGTTGGTCACGCAGAGGGAGATGGCTCCTGGAAGAGACGAGCACTCCCATACCACTTCCCACTATCCGGATTCTTACCTCAGATGCTCCAAGTGTTGAGAAACAACCAAGCAGTCCCTCCTCATTAACCACCAACGGTGGTGATTAACTCCACACTCTTAAGTCAATACGCCTTTCTTCACAGCCATGCCAAACTGACATCCATTGGATGGCTCTAAAGCAAATCTCTCCGTCTCATCCCCACGGTGGCTGGTCAAACTGCGACGGGACTTATCAGGAAAACCGTGTCCCACAGAGCTCTTCTCATATCACCACGGTTCTCATCCGAGCTGCTGGCCAGAAGTGCTACTGTAAGCATGTGGAGGGGTGTGCACTTTCAAAAGTTTGCCTGTTGATACTTGACTAAAGGAGGGGCAAACGGCACAAGGACACAGGGAGGACTGCTGTGGAAGGGGAGGGGCGCTTATGAGGAAGTGCTGGTTGTATGCAATACCGTATCAAGGGAAACTGCTCAGTTTCCTGTTCTTACAAGCTCATACGTAGAATTAAACATGAAAAATGAGGGTGTTTGTCGCAGGTTTTATCACTTTATGATCGCGTCTTCCCAGAGAATATTGCTACCTGAAAAGGGAAGTTGATAACAAAAGCTTTAAATTCCCTGGGAAAAGCCTGAATTTAATGATGCAACAGTGTCGCTTTTGTCTACGTATATCCCACAACAAATAAGCAGCTTGAACGGAAATCCAGCAGTAGATATTGGCCGACTCTAATGCTGATTATGTTCGCCGATCACTTGTTTTTGTCAGTATGTTTAGTCTGAGCTGCATTTCTGTACGCTGGCTGTGATTACTGCTACAGACCCGAGAGGAAATTACTATGCCGTTGATGTCAGTTTGAATCATTACCATCTCTTTCAGGAGAAATGAATCCATATACAGCACCGTCCATGCACTTAATATAAAATATGGCATTTTAATACATTTAGCTCATTACAAAAAAATCGTTTCAGAGCCTTTTTGCAACTGTTGGAGCCGATCAGGAGCGAGGAAGCGTTAGTGGGCTGCTGCCGATATCGTTTTATCACATCCGCTTTATTTGTCCATCTCCTACAGATGTTGACTCAAGGGTCATTTAAAGTTGGCTATCAGATGACTGCACATCGGCAGAAATCATTTAAGAAATTGTGTCCGATATGACAGCAAAAGCCAAAAGACCAAACTGTTTATTGATAGGAAGCAAAAGGCCACAAGGACATAAGTCATGCACCCCGCCGAGTCGTTCCATCACACAAAAATAACACTCCGAGACCCCAACGGCGCCGTTTCATAGTATACAGCTTAAATTAAAACCAAATAGTACATGCGAGTATCAGTGCTTCAACCCTAATGACAGAATATACCAACATCTCTTGGATAGTTTCATAGATTTGAATACGATTATTAATACAAGATCATTTAAACGTACAGATGGTGTGAAAGCAGGCGCCAATCATCAGATGATGAGAATTTCTGATGGTTAAATGCATAAAGATAAACTACCACGACTGGCTTCACCTTCTGAGCAAGCCGTCTGCAGGAAAGTTAAACAAAAAAAAGAGAGAAATACAAATAAAAAAAAATAGACATAACTCCCTCTTAACCCCCTGTGCGCCTTGCTGCTTCAATTCTGACATTAATGTACTTATCGTTAACAAGTTTCCACGTCTAAGTGCAAAACAACCACTATTTACAGGTTTGCCCGAGTATGCTGATCTTATCAACAGTACATACAGCGTGACAGATTTCAGCACTGATGTGATGTATTACCGTTCACTAGTTACTGTTGTCCAGCTGTTATAAATTAACCTATGATTTCACGTCGACATGGTTCACCCCTAAAAAAAACAACTAAATTTCATCTTCTCTTTATTGGAGCATCTTTAAAAAAATAATCTTAAACAGTCAAACGCTTGTATAAAGCTTAAATTATCAACCACTAATTTGACCAATTGTCGGAAAAGCTGTTTAACAGACGTTCTCCTTCTGCAGCCAGTCTGGGGAGGCCAGATTCTTCTCCAAGCTCGACTCATCTGCCTGAGAGACACACATCTACAAAGAGGGGAACTTCATATCAGTAAGGTCCACGTCAGGAGAGCTGCTACCGCTGCGGTCGCTGTAAGTGTCCCTGAAACGAGAAAAATCAGGGAAAACGAGGATTAAAATAGGAACTCCTGCAGCTACGGGCGACACAGGGCCGCTGCTCGTTAATTATTATGCGTGGTAACATCTACAGTTAGTCACACTCTAAGTTTTACACAAAATCTGGTCCTCACCAGCTCTACAACCAAACTTAGCTCAATGTGAATCATGTATCTGGCGTTTTGAAGGGCAAACTTAATCTCATAATGTACTGCATCACACTTGCTTTCTGATTCCTTGAGACTCGGCTTACACACGGACCACCTCCGTTTGTCAGTGTCGTTTTGACGCCAGATAACTTTTGTTTTGTTTTTTTTTAACTGCTCTGAAGTTTACCTTGGGGAAAGGCGACAGCCCTTGGTCAGGTAGCTCTGGAGCTTTCCAGCAGCAGCCAGCAGCAGACCGAAGTACGGAGGGGAAGGTTTGATGGGTCTGGAGGTGAACTCTGGATGGTACTGCACTCCGACGAAGTAACAGTGGTCTGGGGGTGGGGGTGGGGGCAAAACAAAACAAAACAAAGTGCATTAAGATGATCGTCATAGATAAACTGCTTATATAAAGTCCAGGTTGCACATCCGGTTCATCTCAGCAGTTCTCCTCAGAGTCCGATATAAGACTTGTATTTGTTGGTGCCGTGTGGAGGTTTGGTTTCCAGCAGTCGCTCACCCTCCAGCTCAATGATCTCCATCCTCTCTCCTTCCACATCCTGACCGACGAACTGAAGTCCCTTTTGTTGAAAGTGCTGCTTCAGCTCTGGATTCACCTGCAATGAGATTAAATTCAATGCTTCAGGTTTCTTTTTTTGCCTCCTAAAATCGATTTGCATTCCTTCAACAACTATCAGACACGTATGCCGCATGTTTTTGCAACTTGGAAACTAAAGTTTGCTCTCAATCATAGCTTTATAGTCTCTACCTCAAATCTGTGTCTGTGCCTTTCTTCAACATGGTCCACTTCGCCGTACAGTTTTCCTGCAACACAAACATTAGTTATAACAAACTACAAAACAAGGCAAGAGTTAACAACCCTGTCTTTTGGTTCAAGAACAGACATACTCAGCACGCTGCTGCTGGAATTGAAAATGGTCCGCCTCTTTCCCAACCTCATCGTCCCGCCCATTTGCCCAGGATTGTGCTCTGGCATGTCAATCACCTGTCGAGATCAAATTGGACGTTAAGCCATCCCGCTGATATTATGGAATATGAAATACGAGCGCAGCAGGGAGGAGAATAGAGGAGGAAAAAAGAAAAACGATAACGTACCACAGGGTGCGTGGTGTCCGGATCAAATTCTGTGGAGTTGGCATCTGAAACATTCAAAGTGATCCAACATTAACTTATCTTCCCAAAAGCCCCACACTTTTTTCATAAACTAATTCAAAGCAATAGGGATCAAATATTTGCGTTCCCCGTTCCCAGTGGAGCTGCATAATTACTCACCTTCCCATTTAAGAACGTCGCGGGCGAACTCGCACACTGCTAGCTGCATGCCCAAACAGACGCCTGAACAAGACAAGACCAGCACGATTCGTGCACGAGACAGATTAAAAGGACAGACAGCTTTGGTTCCAGTAAGCGAATGCTTTTTAGTTATCTCCTGATTAATCCAAGATAACAGAAAACCCTTTTTTAGGAATTTGTTATGTGTAAATGCAAAGTAAGTGAGTGCACTGGGATATTCTTAAAATGAGATGGGGAGTAGGTCTGTGCCAGTTTCCAGTGTTTCTGTACAAAACTGCTCAAACTTCATTAGGCTGCAGGTGGCTTTCACTGACTCATTACCCACAAGTCCTGCCGCTCATTCTAAGACGGGTCCAGATGTTTTTAAAAGGCTGCAGCCGGGCTCTCTAAACTACTAAAACACAAACCAACCCTGGCTCGGGCCCGAGGCCAGCCTAAGGGCTCAAAGACTTCAGAAAGCACCTTGCATCTAAGAGCCAGGCGGTGTAGTGATTTCTTAGGGAATGAGCATGAACTGGGATTAAAATGGCAAAATATGGGACCTTTAAATGTTTCAGACACAAAAACGGACAGAAACACAGGTATGAACTTACAAACCACCAACAGCACTGCATTTTAACTGACACTTTGTTCACAGAATTACATCTTATCTGGATAAGAAGCCAAAGGTTGCTTACCCAGGAATGGTTTATTCTGTTTCCGTGCCCAGTTAATAGCCAGTATCTTCCCTTCTGTCCCTCTTGCGCCAAAACCCCCTGGTACCAACACACCACTGTTGAAAAGAAAGAAAACTATTAACCCCTGGGTTAATTCTCCTACAAAAGCATAAAAGCAACGGGGAGAATTTACTTCATTTAACTTCATTAAAGTTGTGATGCTGTGTAGAAAATGTAGCCGAATTGCAATCACATAAAATATAAAACTGCTGAAACTGGGACTCTACTCCTGACTCATTTTTTAAAACTCTGAATTTATCTTTATGAAAATTAAAAACTTAAATCCATAAAATCACCTCCTGGGTAACTGGGGTTTTGACTAGTAACAGCCCCTTTTACTGCCCATAGCAAAACAGCTTTAGAAAAACAGTTTTGCATGCTTGAAATATTATGTTTTACAACCATCATGTGGCACGAATAATGACCCCGTCTTACCAGACGATAAAACTTAATAGTAATAGTTGCTAATTTACAGGATCATTCATGCCTCCCGGCACATTTCCCCCTGGTTTTGTCTACTTACTGAGAACTGCACAGTTTCTGCCAGGCCTCGTGGTACTTCACCGGTTCGTCTCGCTGAGTTGTGGCTTCCAGGTCTGCAGAGTCTATGTACTGTAAGAAAAACAAAGCGTATATGTTGGAAAAAGATGAGTCACGTCATGCAGACTGCTGTATAAATACAGGCATGTGACAGTTGTTCAACTTATATATATATAAATAAATAAAAGTTTACATTTCCACACCTTGACCTCCAGTTTGTGATTAATGGCGAGGGCAGAGTGCTCCAAGGCCTTAATAACAGATGTGTAGGAGTCCGATAACTTTGTGTATTTTCCCACCAAGGCTATAGAAACATGCTCCAAGAGACGATCCGATCTGAAACGAGGAGGAGGTGATTAACGTGTCATAGTGACTGAGGCACATTCCTTCGAGAGTCCAACATTGTGTGGTATGTAACAGCTCTCCCGGTGGGACAGCCCCGATCGAGCCAGCTGTCCCAGAACTGAGGTGTGTGAACAATCGCCCTCACCTGTCGGCCATCTCCTTCCACTTTGTGAGCAGTTTTCTGGGCCTCGTCTCCACAGGGAGGTTCAGACGCTGACAGAAGTAGTTCACAACACCTTGGTCTTCCAGCAGCAGAGGCACTCTGTAAATCGAGGAGACATCGTGGACGCAGATCACCTGCAGGCGAAAGAAGCACAAGAGGTCAGAAACATTATTTCACAGAAATAATTCATTCATTTCAAAATAACAAATGTAACTAATGACATCTTTTACATGTTGGTTTCAACTCATAATGTACACGATGAAGACACTAATATGACGACATTATGTTTTTGAATCATTTCTAAGATCACTGAATAATCAAATGACTCCCTGACAGTAAACTTGTTCAAACAGCCATCCCTGATTTTTACAGTGAATATTTAACCTTCTTTTATTTTAAATTCTTCTCTTTTGCTACCAATCCACGTTCCCTTTGAGATTAATGAATATTCAGTTTAATACTGCCTTATTTCCTCTTCCTCTGAGGTGAATTCATTGCTTAACGTTTATCTGCATAAAGTTGAGGATTTATGTTCAGAGGACAGAAAAACATTCCTGTGCTTCTGGCTCCTTTATTAATTCAGTAAATTAGCACTCCCACACATACTCAAAGATAAACAAAGGACTAAGTTAAATAATCTCTTAACGTTGTGCAGTGAACTGGCGGTTATTCTTAAATTTACAAGTTTCCCCCCATTCTACTGTAAATCTCTTGTATTATTGGTTAAGAACATCAGACTGTCACAAGTGGAGAAATCCAAGACACAAGTTGTTTTCCTGGGAAGAAAATGCAGCACTCCACCTGTGTAGGCTCCACATGACAAAACATGGAGATCTTCTCCTTGACAGAAGTTTCCAGGGGCGTCGTGCAGCGGCACATGATCTACCACAAAAATAACAAGAAATATAAGTCCAGCCAAAATATTCAAAAATGCCATCAGGCCAGATGCTTAAGGAGTTACTTTCTCTATTTAGCTGCATTTTCAAATAAGTAATACAGTCATTTCCTTTGAGCAACATCATTTGTTTTTCAAAGTCAGGTATCTGCTTTAACTTTTTAAAATGCTTAAATGAAACCCAAAACTAAATGCAGGGTTCTCCTTCACAGAGAGGTTGATGTACTTCATTTCACTGCTATTGTAGTCTTATTTAAATATCTTCTCCAAACCTCCCAGATGACTCTCTCTGACTCTTTCAAAAGCGGTTTGCAGTCACACTGCAGCTGATCTGAGCGGAGCATCCGTTTCTGTACCGCATGACGCCGTTATCACATCATGTCTAAAGTTAGTGGACAAGTCGAGCCAAAGGTCGTTGTGATCTGATCCGAACACAGTGGGAGCGACAGCGGAGAGCGAGACGTGGGAAGGTGACGGTCCTAACGTCATGGCTCTTTTATGAAACGCTCACGTTCATTTTTTTCCCCTCTCCTCGCTCACACACATGCTCACACACACCTCGTGGCATTTCATGTGATAACTAAACAAATAATAAAAAATGAGCCATATTTCTGTTTCCATATTTCCAAATGACGACAGTCAGAAACTCTGCCAACTTGCCTTTTTTTGTATTTGTTTTTAATATCATGAAATAAATCCACGACAAAAAATAACCAACTTATCTACACATTAAGGAAAATAATTAATCTGGCCCAGGATGCAGGGGAAATTGAGAGAAAGCAATCTGAGAATCTCCTATCAGACGGAGAATATTAATATGGTGATGGATGATCTGATTCTCAAGAGTAATTTTACAGATCCCATCATTAAAAACAAACAACGGCACTCTTCAGAAATTCAACCAGAACTCAGCAGAAGCGTGACTGGTTGGTGTTGTAATTAAGAAAATGTTCATTTGACACTCTATGCATCCATCCATTATCTTTACCCACACTCTATACATCCTGGAGGTGTAATTTATTCTGTAAACAGAGGGCAGCATCGAGGATGGAAAACAGCAGCGAGCAGACAAACATCCACTGGCAAGGACTGTTGAATTGTTGAAATCGTCTCCATCAGTAATTGCTGTGATTGCGATTGGTGATAAGTACTGATTAAATAGGCTCTGAAAGTCGATTATGTAAACAGGCATTCTGTTAAATGTTAAAATCACTTGAATCATTCTGCAGCAGCTGGGAAAGAAGTCAGACACAATGTGAAATAAATTGTGTGTGTAATATATATATATATATATATATATATAAAAAAATCTATAAAACCAGTCTAGCTTGCTGTTTAATTGCAATTTATATAATTTTTTTCCTTGGTAAAGTAATTTCTCTGGCTGTCCATCACAGCAATATGCTGATGATGAATCATCCTTAAATGTTGGAATTTAACTACAGACTGCACTAATGCTCCCTCTGTGGGTGGTTTAATTTCACAAAATACCACTATTATGCCTCTTTGTACACTAAGTAACAATACAAAATTATAACATTGTTTTCTTTCTTTTGAGTAAAAAGAGTAATAATTTTGACAGAATAGTCTATAACTGACTGCTGTTAATACCGTTTACCTACCAGGTGTTATAAGAAAGGATATAAACCAGCTTTGATGAGAACACTAAAACCCAGAGAAAGAAGAGGATGCAGTTTCCCGACAGGTACTTATATGGATGACAGGTACCAAAGCCACCACAATAGTTACATTTCCACATCCAATCCTTACAACTGCACAAACAGGAATTACAAAAATCCACAGAATGACATTTTAAAAAATCCACATGTATCACACACACACAAAATAAATAAATAAAATGTTCACGCTCATGTGAGTTGATTTGAAAAGGAATATTGTGTGAAACTGCAATGGAAACATTTCCCCATCTACAGGTCAGCGTTTCTGTGGATCCGGGCTCCCCTGGGCTCGATGTAGCAGGCAAAACAAGAGAAATTATAACCTTCAATCAGAAGTTGTGAGTCACACTCAAGTTTTGAACCAACTGATCCTCTGTGAAATTGTGAATAAAGACCTTCCAGAAATCCCTCAGACGTGACCAGCTCCACATTTACGAGGCTTGCCTTGTTCATTTCTGACATCTGCATGTTTTTTCTAGTAATGACAACAGTTACAGTGGTTGTAGAAATATACATCAATAAAAATGAATAACATAAAACAAGCCAAATTAAAGGAGTTCTGTGCCAATATTCCTAAAAGAACTAATCGGAAAAAAAAACGACACCACATATGATATGATTTAATAGTCAGTCATTTCGCACTTGAGTTTTATCGATATTTCAAAATATTTTTAATCGAAGCGGTTTTATACAGCATCATGTGACCTCAGGTTCCACTCAACCCGTGGAAATGACTTACTCTCCCAGACGACTTCTTCTTGTGATCTAGAGGCCAGGTACCCCACCTCCAGAGACAACCACCCATAATGCTACTCACCAAATCTGGAGACAAGCCCAGCCCCCGGAGCTCCCGGACGCTGTTCTGGGTCGGTTTGGTTTTCTGTTCTCCTGTGGTGTTCGGCTGAGAACAAAAGATACATTCAAGTAAAACTGCCAAAAGCAATGCATAACGGTTCTTTTCATTCTCGTTGAGTTAACAAAACACATTTCCAATGAAACTGAAACCAATACTGTGGTAAAAGCGATCATGCAAGTCCCCCTCGCCCTATAGCGGCTGACGGTGCTTACACGCACGAGACTTCCTCACCTGCGGTATCAAGCTGACATGGATGTTGCAGAAGTTCTCCTTCTTCACCTTGAACTGGAACTGTCTGAAGGCTTCGATGAAAGGCATGCTCTCGATGTCCCCCACGGTGCCTCCCAGCTGTTGACACAAAAACAACAGTTTAGGCCACAGGAGTGCAGGCATGACAACATCGGTGGTTGGTTGCCTGCTCCTGATGGTATTTTGATAAAGTTGGAAAGAACAACGTGTCAGCAGCACAAGAGCCATAACGCTGTCAGAGCTTGTTTAAAGTATGCGGCATGAAGAGAGCTGCTGAGGGCAGGATAATCATTTAACGTGGTTTATGAGGACTTGATGCTTTTCAGCTGCAGTTTTCAAGACTATATTTTTTTTTTTTACAGTAAATGCCATAAATCAAAAAGCTGACTTATAACACAAAGACTTAACATTTATTTAATTTTAGACTAAATCAAATACACAGAGAACTTTTATTTTTTCTTATGACTGGACACAGAGCCAATCTGAAAGAAGAGGATAATATTACAGTGGCAACAAATCAATTTTTATATCCTTTGATTTTGTTTCAGTTTCTCAAAAGTCCTTTTGTTTCTCTGCTTCACTGAGGCAACTATTGGCGCAGGAACGGTAACTTCTGATACCCTCAGCTGAGTGCTGCAGAAACTGTCTATTACTTCAGGCATTGGACTTGGTTTGAGTTTTGATTGATAAGCTCAATTTTTCTGACTCACTAAGGGGAAACACACACACACACACACACACACACACACACACACACACACACACACACACACACACACACACACACCTCTATAACGCACACTTGAGGCTCCACACCATCATCATCCACTGAAATCTTTGCTTGCTTCATTACCCATTCCTGGATGGCATCTGTGATGTGGGGGACAACTGACAAAACATACAAGCAGTATAAAAATAAATTAGCAATCATAAAAAAAAAAAAAATTTTTTTGCAAAGCACATTAGACTTAGATAAACTTGCATTTATCCTGTATATTTTCCCAAAAGAGAGTGGAAATCTAGATTTTAGCATGACAACACGTCTGATGTTTTTGTGCACTTCTCTCCTCATATACAAGTTAACTTGCACCCCAGAAACACACACACACAAAACAAAACAGGATTTGCTCCAAATATGTGTGCCAACAAATAACTCTAATACATAAGCCACAGATACAACCATGTCTAACCTTGTACAGTCTTCCCCAGGTAGTCTCCTCTCCTCTCCTTGTTGATCACTGACTGGTAGATCTTTCCAGTGGTGAGGTTGTTGTCTCTGATAAGGCGGATGTCCAGGAAACGCTCATAGTTTCCCAGATCAAGATCCACTTCGCCACCATCATCAAGAACGAAAACCTCACCTGAAAAGAGCAGACACTGGACTATTTCACCGTTGATTTAGTGTGAGAGCAGCTCCAAAACTATGTCCATACTATATGTAGTTTGCTTAATACAACCGATATCTACTACGTGGAAACAACTTGGAGAGTTTTCCAATAAAGCTGCCACGACAACAATCAAAACAACACAGACGTTCACCATTCCTGATTGCAGTGAATTACTCACCATGTTCATAAGGTGAAAAGGTTCCAGCATCAATATTGATATACGGGTCGATTTTGATGGCTGTGACGTGAAGACCGCAAGACTTGAGGATTGTTCCAACACTGCTGGCAATTATACCTTTTCCAATACCAGATATAACTCCACCTGTAACCAGGATGTACTTCATCGTTGCTTGTGAGAACTAGAGGCAAAAAAGGCACAAGAATCAGAAAAATTAATAATCATTATTAGTTCACCTGTCAAAGCCGTGTGTGCAGCTCAATCATTAAATCAAACCTCAAAAAATGCAACATAAGACAAGGCCACTAAACCTAAGACAAAAAATACTTAAAAAAAAAAAAATCAATAAAAGCTGTACAGAAGGTGATTTAAGAAGAAGAAAAGAAAAAAGGTAAAAGGCCGGCGGGTTTTTTTAAATTTAAGGCGGAGCTTAATTGTTTACCTTCATAAGGGCTGACATACGCCAACTCTGATTTATGAAAAATGACAATCATAATTAAAAATAATGCAAAACCACGACTATAAACACGACTGAATTAGAGTGTTTTTACAGCTGCTGACACAGAATCATTAATTACAAACGGAGTCAACTGAGACGTCACATGAAATTAAATGGCGGGAAAAACAGAGCGCCAACTGAGGGACTCAAGTTGAAGCCGGAGGCAAATCAACCGTCTGCTGCTCCGGATATTCCAGTTCACGGTCTTATAAAACAAGTTATCACCAAAGAAACGGTGGCTGCAGCTCCGTCTGAAGCTGAAATCTGCTCAGGTGGAGCTCAGCTAAGCTAACATCATCTGGTTCGCGGACGAAACGGCTCTTTGTCAAAACTTCAGGTTACGTTTGAAACGAGACGTTTATGTTTAACACGGCGCGAGTTACAGTCACACGGACGCGACTACACCAGGCAGTCGAGTGAGTTAGTTAGTTGTGTCCAGGGTGGAAAACGCAAAAATCTGTAACACAATATGACATTAAAATAAACGTACATCCTACCTAACAGCTGCAGAGAAGCACGCGTCAAGATATGCCTTGAAAGGAGTTTGTGTAATTATTCTTCCACGAGATACAGTTAAAAAAAATCCGTCCCCACGTTGCGTCTGAAGACAAACACGTGTTAAAAAAAAAAGCTGATACACAGACTTCTGCAAGGCACGGTTTGCTTCCTTGGTTTCATTGTCGTTTTTGCCCTTCTCTTGTCCTCCCAGGCACAACAAGCCACATCACATACCAATGAGGAGGCGCCACTGAGAGTTAAATTCGGCGAGAGTCTGCCTGTAAGGCTAAACTGTGGGCATAAAACCAAATAAATATCGTGAACATGCTGCCAGGAACACATTTTGGTGACAGTTTATATAGCTTCATAATGAAATAAGAAAAAATATATATACACAACAATTACCCCCGTATTGATTTGTCCAATAAATTAATATATTTTATACATCTAAGGTTGGTTTGGTTTTAGCTGGGTAAAGTTTACTGTGTATCAATATTTAATTTCTGCTGTTTCGTAATTCAGAAAAAAAATCTTTCAGACATTGTAACGATAAAAAAAAAGAAGTAACAATAAGACTTGTATTTTTTTAATCGCCTTTCATAAGTTGTCCCTGTGAACATCCACACCACCAGATGGCAGGAGCGGTCCACGTGGCTCTAATCAGCATGTGCTGGCTAAATTGAGTTTTTAGCATGCATAATATTATTCTAATAACGAACCGTCTGACTTTATGAGAGGAAATAATCCCCCACAACTGGAAATCATGCTGGTGAAAACTAACAAAAAAAAAAAAAGCATCTCAGAAATATGAAGGTTTTCCTTAATTTATTAACTTTTGAACCCTTCCACTTTTGCTGGTGATTGTAATTCATTTCTGTCCATGATCTTGATCTAATTAAAGACTTCATCCTTGCCACCTCATTTTCATAAGCTGTTCCCTTCAATTACATCTGACAAGTGAGCAGAGACACACATTAACCTGCATGCGAGGGGTTGCTGCGCCTCTCATTTCTCTGCAATCTCACATACCAACCAGGACTATTCAAGGGTAATTCCACCTCTTTGAATGTTTTCAAAACACATGGCAGTGATGGCAGTGCATTCATCTCACCCACAATGTGTCTGCATTTACTCAGATGCAGATGACAAGCCAGCTTGCAGTGCCATGTTTTGCAATGCATTGTGGTCTGACAGCGGGCACAGTCAGCTGTGACAGCTCATCCCTGTTTGTTAATGATTGTCTGCAAAGTCACTTGCAAAAAGCAAGATGAGCCAATGTGTCTAGAGATATTTGAATACTGGATGGAGGCTTTGCACTTCAGAATCATACATTAATGCTCAAAACCTACTGCTGTTATCATAATATTCCTCCAGGCTCGCTGGTACATCTGATTTTTGAGCATCTCTCCTCTATTCGCCTCACTCTCAATCTCCTCGCATTTGTATCTGCATTTGTAATCAGTGTATGCGTATGTCATTATTCTCTGTTGTAGTATGTGCTGTTTTCTCTCTCTACCCTTACATAGATCATTCTTGGGAGATAGCTACACGTTTCTGATCTGCAGCATGATCAGCCTGTCCAACCTGTTTGTTGTTGTCATCATCTCTTGCTCCACCTGTCTCTCGCTGACCTTTTCTTGCTGTCTCCTCATCTTAAACTGCTACTCGTACAGAGTCTGCTACTGTCAGAGGTCTCCTCAGAGGTTTATTTCCTTTTTTCTTGTCTTCTCTCCACTGTTACGAAATTCTTTCTTAAAGGAAATGGTTGTATTTATTAATGTTAAGGGGCTTTGTTGTGACTTTGTGCTATATAAACAATAAAATTCAACTAAACTGTGTGTCAGGTAGTATTATCTATTGAACAAATCCATCTGCTTCTTACATTAGCAGAGACTTTCATCCAAATCAGCTTACAAGAAAGGAACATAGTGGATCGAATCTGCATAAATAGAACCTAAACCACCAATAAGATGGTGTGCACGTAAAAAAGTTCTCCTAAAGTCACATATCAGTTTGGACTGATGTTTCCTTTATCTCCACCTTGCAAAGCTGGATAGCATTAGAGTCAAATGTCAGATGGCTGCCTCGTTCTCCCAGATCAACAGTGGACTGAAGAGGTCCATATCTTAGCTCAAACATCCCCCTCACCCTATACACATTATTTATGAAGGGAAATGGTGCATTTCCATGTCCTCTTTTAGTTTTGGAGTGTACATAGCAGATCGATTTCAGAAAGGAACACAGATGGCTGTCAAGGCACAGCACAGTACACAACCACTCAGTCAGAGAAAAAGTGAGCTCTTGAGCAATTAGTGTTATTATGGCTGCTCATATGCTTGGTAGGTTGGATAAACGGTGGCCGTGGTGGGTTAAGCATGTGGGCAGCATGGATAATGATGATAGGAGCTGCACTGCAGCAGAGCAGAAACGAGCACTTAACGGTTTTAACCAGGTGCTTTACAGGACCCAGCATGCGCCTTGATCAGATCAATGATGATCGATATGATCAAGGCACCAAAACATAAATAGTTTTTATGATATTTTTTCAGTTTAATGATGAGGAAAAGAAATGAAGAGCCACTGTGTTTTTTTTCTTATATTTATATCAATAACACAGTTATTGTGGATTGTAGGTGCATTTTTTTGCCATATATAGAGCTGATCATATAGATACCAGTACAATCAGTTGTATTCATCTGAATTTATCCATTTTAACTATCTTTCTACAGCTTTGGCTGTAGGTACAACTGACACTTCCGCAACACTTTGGACAGATCACATTTAAAAAAAACAAAAAATCCAAACATAAAACAAACAATAAAACAAAACACTAATGAAACTGGAAGCTTTAAAACAGTTGAGGGCATGGTGACTCTGTGATCTGTGCTCAACAGTGTTACACGAAGTCTTTGTCACAAGGGCCCTACCTTTATTCAATAATGTGCTTTTAACACACACACACACACACACACACACACACACACACACACACACACACACACACACACACACACACACACACACACAACATGCTGATGAAAACATACAAGCCCTTTATTGACAAATATTAATGTGTACACACACTGACATAAATTGATATACACGGATGTGATAACAAGGTCAAGCGTGGTTGTAAACACGTGGTGAGAGGCAAACAATGGGATCTCTAAGAAATCCAACTCATAAGCTGCTGGGAAAACCCACAGTGAGTTTGCTGTCAATTGTCTCAAACCTATTTAATACTCTGTTTGTACTACGTGGATGCATATGTTTGTGTATGCTCATTCACCTCTGTGGGAGTGTGACATCTACCATTCTCTCTGCTAAGCCACACGTTATTGAGAAAACAAATGTCAATTACGAGGCATCGTCTGTGGAGTCTGCATTAAGGGTATTTCTCACTTTTTACGGCACAAATCTAATTTTATTATGAGCGTAATTGAAAAAGTAGTGACGTGACAACAGAGAAAAGGGAATAAGTGAAAATTTCACATAAAGAAATTGGATTTGAGTGACAGAAAAGGGGAGAGAAAAACACCAATGGGGGGAAAAAAAAAAGAGATTCCTCCCAAAGCGACGAGACTCTGGATCACTGCTGTGTGTGCCACTTCACTGTCATCTGTGGGTTGCCTTTGTACACATATGTGGAACAGCATATGATCCTTGGCTATAATCCCAACCCAATCCATTCCATGTGGCCCAGTGCTATCCCTTGCCAATCACTTCTCTTTCCACTTAAGCCCCTTTCAAACATGGACTGCTTTCTGCTAATCTTCTGGCAACCGAATGCATCGTGTGTCATGTCTGAATGACCCTTCCGCTGCTTTTCCATAACATATTTTCTTTAGCGTGGTCAGATGTTCGGGAGTCTCTGACAGATCGCGTTATCAAACAAACAACAGTGACGTCCAAACCTTTTTATTCTGGGCTTTTACCAATGGAAATTAGCTGCAGGGCCTTGTTGTTTCTCAGTTTCTGAGCCCAATATCTGACCATATTTACATGCAGCTCACATCCACTGCCACCTTGTTTGAGACACTGCAGTGTAGCTTATTACTTTGACAGGAATTTTTTTAATGGTACATTGACATGTCTTTATGAAGAATTCACCTCAAAGAATTCTGCCCTGTATGTTTTGATGTTTTAATGCACCAAAATAACTGATTCGGAACTTACTGGACTCTTGCAGACCATGTCAGTAATCAGTTTATTTAAATCAGGTGTATTGGAACAGGGAAATGTCAACAACATGCAGGGCAGCGGCCTATGAGGACCTGGACTGGGGGACACTGCAGGCCGGATGACAGTGAAGAGGCGGTTCTCAGGTTAAGGACTACTCAAATTCCAAAGAAAGTTGTAAAACTGTGCAAAATAAATTAAAAATGAAAAAAAAAGACAGCATTTATTGGCATATCTCTTGGACACATGTGAAAATATATCAAAAGCTGAAAGCAAAGAATTTTGCAATTTTGTGAAAAAACATAAGCTCGCTTTGAATTTGGTGGTTGCAACACAGCTCTAAATGAATTGTTTCTATAAATGTTGCTATAAAGAAATGCACCTGGAGGAACATCTTACAAGTACTTGTGTTAATTGGCAACACATCAGTGAGAATGCAAACAAAACATGTTAGAGAAATAACGTATTTCAGAGGCAAAGTTGGGGTTTGACAGTCTGCAACCTATTACTGTGCGTACATAATATTAAATCACTCAAATAATCTTGGTAAATCTCTATACGCAAGTGACAAAACCACAAAAACGGGCATAATTTTCACAGTGGAAGTCCCTGCATGAGCTCAAGAACCCGACGGAGATGTCTGTCTAAAACACAACCCACCGTACAATTCAACTTTTATTTGTACTTCTTCTCGTTAGTTCTTCTTTCAGCTTTTCCCTTTATGGAAACCAATTGCATATCCCTTTTCACAACATTAAGATATCTCCCTTTTTGTTCTCCACTTTTTCTCCTGTCTTGTAATTGCATCTCTAGCAACGTCTTCCTGGTATATTCATTATCCCTAATCTGTGTGGGTCCTCCCTTGCTTTGTCTCCAAGATGTCCAACCCTGGCTGTTCCTCTGATGTGCTCGTTCTTAATCCTATCCATCTTTGTCACTCCCAAAGAAAATCTCAACATCTTCAACTCTGCCACCTGCAGCTTCCCGTGTCTCGGTCAGCGCTGCTGTTAAGAAGCCCTGTGTGAACATGACCTAGAAATGCTGCCACCTTCTTTGTGCCAAAGTGGGAAACCGTTCTGCGGTTATATTTGGAAATATATTTGGAAACCATTGATGACACCTTCTCTGGATTAGAGGTAATAGCTACCAACCAGCTTGTTATCAGCACTGAGATTTTGAATGGACGTCTCGCACACATGGAAGGAAACGCTGAAAAAATATAGTTTTTAGAGCAGCAAGTGCTCCCGTCCAGACAACTTTTTTTTTTTTTTTCAAGCAGGACCATATAACTTACAATAAGACAATGCCAAACACTATACTGGATCCATTATAACAGCGTAGCTTTATAATAAAAGAGTTTGAGCGCTGAACCGGGGCCGCCTGTAGACGTTTCACGAACTGAAAACATTTAGTGCATCATTAGATGAAATGTATGACAAAGAAGATCTCGGTCGGTTGAGCAGCTCAAATCCTCAATCAGACAAGAATGGGACAACGTTTGTCTTCCAAAAGTCCAGCAACTTGTCTCCTCTGCGTAGACAGACTGTTGTTAAAAGCAGAGGTACACATCACCATGTCCCAGCTTTGTGCGAACACTTGCTTTTTCACACCTTTCTCTTTCCTCTTCTCTCATCATTCCTCTCTTCATTGTCTCTAGGTCTGTTGAGCAGACCTAGAGACAATGAAGTGCACTGTTCCTCCTTCTCCTTTACTTTCCTTGAGTCTATCATTTCCTTCTCAAAGCTAAAAGCATTACAGAGCCTGAGAGTCTGCCACATTCATGAAAATAGACAATGTTTAGATTTCAGGTCTTAGTTTGTAGGGTTTTTTTTAACCCACCCTTCTATACTGCCTTAGATGGCCCCTAAAGGAGAGGTCCGCCTGCCTAGGAGGAGAGCAGGAAATGAGGAGGTCTGATTAATTTAGACACCATGCTCTATTTTTTTTCCTCTTCTAAACCTCCCTTCAGGAGGACATGCCTGCTAAAGAGATAAATGGAGGGAGAGATCCGGGGAACTCATACAAGCATATATTCTATTATGAAGAATGTGTGTATTGTGCAAATAAACCTGGCCTTAGGTTTGCAGGCTTTACCTAATGCTGCTATTACATTTTAATTTTTTTATTTTTCATGTTGAAAGGATGACAAGATCAATATGTCAAAGCCAATCCAAACAGTGATGGATTATTTTGTTGTGTTTATAATAAAAATACAGCTCTGTGTTGCTCTGTTCGGCTGAGAAAGCAGACTCAGCATTTAACGCACAGCCTGTCAAGTATGACTGTCACATAAACATGCCAAAAACCTTCATCTAATGTACACAATTTCTTCATCAGGGTTTCTTTCTTTCCTTTTATTTTTAAATAAAGTAGATAGTTTATATTCCTTTCACTTAAATTAGTATCACACTCAATATCATTACTTAAAAGAACTAATGTGGCATTTAAACCACACTGGACACTGAGACTCAGTCTGACTGCAAATCATATTAAAGATAGGGACGAGATGCTCCCAGATGCCTTACAACCACGTGCATTAGCACTTCTAGACCACATGTCATTCTCAAGTCAGATGTTAGGCTGGCCTGAACAAGACTTCCTTTGATCACTAACTCAGTTATTCAATTATTTCAACTTCTTCATGCGCAGCTTGCATTACAACACTAAGCTGTGACAGCATCTTTTGCAGGGAGGACAGATGTGACTGGCGGCTGATACCTCAAATGCTACCAAATTCAGGAGAGCTTGTGACCATGTCGCTTGGAACCATTTAAAAGAATACCTTTCTCATGTCGCTCAAAGCTTGCAGTGATTCCTTAAAATTGTTACAGAGCGTTTTCCCTTCAGCGAATAATTCTGACATTATGCTGAAAGGTATTTAATTAAAGGTCAATGTTTCTTTTGTTTGTTTTGTTTTTTTCAGAGGAAAGCAATTATTTTGGAATTTCCCATCTTTCTTATTTGGAATAAATACCTCAACAAGACCACAAAAAAGTCGGTTTAATCTAGACTTTATTGATGTCTACAGGATACAGTCAAATACGGATTATTACTGCTTTATGTTTAGATTTAAAAATACCACTGCACCGCTCTACATTTGCTTTACTTTCACATACAAACTAAGTCTAAAATTTTCCAAAAACAATTCTGTGATGTTCCCAGTTCCAGGTATTTTATTTTGTTAAAAATAACTGAGTATCAGTCAAATGGCTGTCTCCATTAATGTCCCGGACCTCGTGTGGGCCTGCCAGTGCCCACAAAGAGGCTACAGTGCTGCACAAAGACGTGTTCTATTTTGGTGTCTTTATCAATAGAGGATCTGTCTCTGTCAGTATCTCAGCACCCTTCTTAGTCTGTGAGCAGTCCTCATGAAGGAGTGCAAGGACAATGGATGGCTTGATTGGAGGTCATATCACTTCGGATCACATGTATTGAAGAATGCAGCAACATGACCCAGCCAGAACCAATTTGGCCAGGCCCTTGTGGATTGTGACCTGTTTTGTAACGCCAACTTGCTACAGAGACCAAAGACTCACAACCCTTCCACCATAAGGTTGTGCTTTAAAGAACTGTAGAAGACGGCTGTATTCATCACTTGTTTGTGATACGATCCTAAAGTAGAAACTGTTGGAATGATTTAGAAAATGTAAAAAGAAAAAAAAAAAAAAACGAATTTAAAAAAAATTATCCTCATTATCCAGATTGGGTTTAGCAAAATTTGTCAAGCACTTCAATATAGACCTATATTTACAAATGCCATTCAAAAACTTTAATATGCTAAAAAGCGCGCCTAGGTCAACCTTCTTTATGCGGTGCTATTGATGTGTCTGGGCTCGAACGTGTGGGATGGATCATGCAGGGGAAATGTGTATAGTGATCGGATTAATCAATATTTTGCGTGTTTTTTTGTAAGAAATGGGAGCTATATGCTCTGGACTACAATAGGAAAATACAAATCTAAATGGCTATTAACAAAAACGCCAAGGTTTGTGATGGTATGTGGTTGTACCAGTGCCCCTGGCAGAAGTAATATACACTCCTGTGATGGCAGCGTTAATGCAGAAAAGTAAATTGAGATTTTAGAACAACACATGCCACTTCTTTTTCAAGGATTTTCATGTACTTTGTAACAAGACAATGAAAAAACGGTATTCTCTATGTACTGCAAAGGCATGGCTGAAGAGGAAGAGCACATGGCTATACTTGACTGGCCTTCAAGCAATCCTGACATGTCTCCAACAGAGTATGTGTGGAGAATTTTGAAATGGAAAATGTGACAACTACGGCCCTGTACTGCTGCACACCTTTAGATGGTTTTTCAGGAAGAACAGGGCAAAGTAACCACTAAAATGCTTCATCACGTAGTATCCTCACTGCCAGAACGTCTCTTGTATCTTGTGAGAACGAACGGGGAGATTATAAAGTGAGACAGGTTTTTCTGTTCTGAAAATAAAACAAACAAACAAAAAAAAAAAAAAACTTCTGCTCTTGCTGTCTGTGAGGATTTAAAACACAAAAGAAAGATCTTCTTTCAGTTAGGGTTTTACTATTTTGAACCAAAATGTTTACTATTTTACAAAGTTCTCTGTTTACAGAACCGGTGCAGAATAATTCACCGCCTTCCGGCACATCCAGCACTGTTCTCCAGTCTCCTGTAATTCTTTTATTTAACAGGCTATTATACAGGAGCTTAACCAAATAGACTGCCTGCGTATCACTTGGTCAATTTTTTATCAAGAAATCCTGACTTCTCATGCTGAGTTGAGGGTTAAATCTAATGAGAAATAATCCATTTAAGATTGTTAACACTAAGATATTGTTGTAGCTCAGCATGAGCGTGAGCTTGAACCTGACTCATGGCTTTTGCAGCATACCTCCCCTCTCTCTGCTGTTTCCCACTTATCCTCATTGTAGACCATCTAGTGAAGCATGGCTGCCATAAAAATAATCATTAAGGAAAGATTATCTCCCTTCCACCTCTCTCTCAATCTCCTTCCATCTCTCATTGAGTTTGGAATGCACCAATGCAGTCACCCCCACTGAGAATAACACTCACATTGGGTAATTTTGTCTTACATAAGGGAGAATATTGCACACAACAAGACATGTAAAAACAACATCAGGCAAGGCCAGAGGGAGAGATTGCAATCCTCAGCTATTTGTAATGGAGAACAGGGGAGGGGCAGCGGAGTGGAAGATGGATGTTATTTCACATTAATTGTGTGGGTTCACACAAGTGTGCATGTGTGTGTTAATGTGTATGCGTGCGTCCATGTGGGGTGGAGGTGTTAGAGGAATTTCAGCATGCTATGCTGATTTTACAGACACAGCAGGGCTTGTGTGTGTGTGCACATGTAAGTCAGCATGAATGCGAGCGAGAGTACGTGCACGAGTGTGTATTAGGGGACATGCAATTTCAGGTGTGTGTGTGTGTGTGTGTGTGTGTGTGTGTGTGTGTGTGTGTGTGTGTGTGTGTGTGTGTGTGTAGACCTCAACACTTGGCTGGGGGGTAGCAAGTGGAGTCTTCGGTGTGAGATGTTGAATTTGCAGAGTGTGAGCCAGAACAAGGGTAAGGCTGGTTGAGTTGTTCCATGAATCACTTAGAAATAATGTAAATAATTCCTTTCCAAAAGTGATTAATATACACATGGAGAGTTATTTAAAATTAAAACTGCTTTAAAAATTATGTAGTATCAAAAAAATTGAGTATATAATAAAAGGTTGAATCTTTAAATTGATTGATGGCAGTTAATTCTCGATTTTTCATAACTAGAAAGATCAATGAGATGTATAGATTCAGGATTGATTCAAGATATGGATAACTTTGATTTTGTCTGAATAATGGAACAAGGGTCACAGGGTGGGATTCACACCTGCTCCAGCTGCAGGACCCTCGCCTCTGCATATGGGATGGCTCCTGACGCCAACCAGGCGAGCTATCTGGTGCCCCATAGTTCAACTTATATTCTGCTCCACAAGGGCTTTAACTGGCACACTATACTTAATATTTTTGTATAATAGATAGACAAGATAGGATTGTGGGATCTTCAAGAAACTTAGTTGGTAACAAAATCCCTTAAAATGTACTGAAAACGATTTATTTGTGATTTTGTGTATTTGTGACAATAATAGACCGAACACATTGTGCTTAAGCCAATGACACACATACTTTCATGTACCTTCACTAAACATTCATAGTGCTGCTTGGAAAAAGTGAGAGAGCCTACAGACTAATCACTTTATTGAAAGTTAAGTGGAGACCTTTAATGTGACGAGCTCTAGAGGTGCAGTGAAGAGCAACTTTGATTAGTGAAAGACACTCAAACATTTTAAGCTTGCCTTTCAAAATAAGCACCTGCTCATGCAAACCTCACAAAAAGGAGGTTTAAAAGACTTGCAATCAAGAGTAATTCATCTGCATAAGACTGGAAAGAGATGCAATGTCATCTCCAAGTGTTTAGACATTCATCAGTTCTCAGTTAAACAAAATGTGTATAAATGGAGACAGTTTAGTACTGCAGCTACCCTGCCAAGATGATTCCAAAGGCACAATGTAGAATTGTCAGAGAGGGAAACCCCCCCCCCCAAAATAACAGCTTAAAGCTCGTAGATGTCACTAGAATTGGCAAACATCCCTTTTCATGACTCTGCCACACATAGGACATTGAACAGGCAGGGTTTCCGTGGCGGAAATCCACAGAGGAAGCCGGTGCTCTCCAAAAACAACATTGCAGCATGCCTGAAGTTTGCCAAAGAGTCCCTTGACAATCGACAATGCTATTAAGAAAATGTCCTGTGGCTTGATGAAACAAAAGTTGAGTTTTCTGGGAAGACTACTCATTACTGCATGGCACAAAAAGGATGCAGCTTACTAACATCAGAACGTCATTCCAACAGTGAAGTTTGACAGTGGGAACACAATGATCTGGGCTTATTTCACTGTCTCAGTGCCTGGACCACTTGGTATCATTACAGAGAAAATTCATTCTCAAGCTTACCTAAATATCCTACAAGATAAAGTCAGCGTGGCTGTTCACCACTGGAAGCTTAGTAGAAGTTGCGAGATTTAGCAATACAATGATCTTAGCCGTCAAAGTACATCCATTACAGAATGTCTTGATAAAAATAAAAAGCCCAGTCATAGCCCAGAACTATATATATATATATATATATATATATATATATATATATATATATATATATATATATATATATATATATATATATATATATATATAGCTGTGTGAGTGTGTGTGTGTGTGTGTGTGTGTGTGTGTGAAATGTTCTTTGTGTGTTATCTTCTTAAGCACATTGTATTTGTCTGTGATTTTGATGAAGATCATATTTCATGATAAATATCAGCAAACTAACACTTATTATAAGAATAATAGCCCTGAGGAAGAACAGGTTCAACTGAATGGTGTTGGTAGGTTTTGTTATGGAAACAGCTTACTTAGTTTCCATTAACTGTTTTAGTGGAATCAGGACTTTAAATTGGCTATTGTTAAACATAAAATTTGTTGTCCTCTATTCATTCCTTAGGTGAAGTGCCATGTGTACTTATGGGCGTTGTCTTGATGCATGACCTGCTTTCTTTAAAGACTGAGTTCTTGGAAAAATGCCCTGAAATTTTCTTTTCAGAATTTACTGGTATGATTCAAAAATGTATTTTTATTTCAATTCAATTCAATTCAATTCAATTCAATTCAATTCAATTCAATTCAATTCAATTCAATTCAATTCAATTCAATTCAATTCAATTCAACTCAATTCAATTCAAATAACTGAATTGAATGACCTTATAGTGCCAAAGTAATCTTGCGGCAGTATGCAGTGAAAGCGAACAAGTTCAATTCCAGTCTAATCATTGACTTGCATCTGAAAGGAAAAGCCAGGAACATACCCAGGTAGGGCAGTTATCTGGACAGACAAGCAGACACAAAGACACAAACGCACTCAAAAACACAAAGCCAGCCATACCTATTAGGAGAAGTTGAAAAGAAAGGAAAAAACACAAAATTACTAATTGTAGTAATGACCCAGTAGATGGAGAGTAAAGACAACAGAGAAAAAAAAAAGAAGCACTCAGTGAATCACAATATATGATAGATTGATCTGGTCCAATACGGAAGCATTCATTGAGGGAAAACCTCCTTCAACAGTCTGGTCTGATAAAGTCTAAAAGACAGGTTGAGAGTTTAGGCCAAGATATTTTTGTTCTGTCCCATTTCTGTCTTGTTGAGTTTGAAAAGTTGAAAACACAAATCAGGTTGAGCAGTCATTTCTGAAGCTGCTGTACCTGCTGATACATCACTGACAGTTATGTCAAGGATTACAAAGTTTCTAGAAGCATCACTACTGACACTGAAAGGAATATATGGCTCAGCAGAGGCGTGACGCTTCATCTCTGTCTTGGATTGATGTTTGTTGGTTAGCCGCCCTTGGGAAGAGTCTTGAATTTTCTGCATTTGTATACAATATGCATGACTGTAGATCTGTAGTAGGTAGTCTGAAATCTCTGAAATGAGCATCAACCACTCTCCTGAAGTCTAAATGTTTCTTCCTGGTGCCATGATGCACTTTCACAATAATGTGCTCTGAAGATCAAACTTTGATGACTCCTGTTTTTAGGAACAGGGTGCCCATTCTGACCTGGATTTCATTCCTCTGATGGAAAACCCTTGACTTAAATTTTCCTTCAAATTATTAACTAACTTGTTTTGGATTGCTTTTGTAGAAAACAAGAAATCATCACATATACATGTATATACATACATATACATATATATACATATATATACATATATATACATATATATATATATATATATATATATATATATATATATATATATATATATATATATATATATATATATATATATATATATATATATATTTTCATTCCAAACTTTTAAAGCACAACTGCATACCCCTCCAGCGACAGCGGAATGCAAAGAGATGAGGGGGCCTAATGTAAAACACAGACCTCCTCTTGGAACTTTAATAACAGACTTCGATATTTCCATCCACATTACAACAGGGGCATTTTGGTTGAAAAGTCATGGCCTTTAAGTATCAGGCGAGAGGGGTTGAAATTCAGTACAGTTTCTGTTATAACCATACAATCCTTCCTGGAAGTTCATGCAGAATAAGTCTTCCAAAGCTCGTGCATAACATATCATTTGTCAACATATCATTTAACTATTTCACTTGAACTGACTGTCCCATGAGATTGTTGCAACTACACTTCAGACCTGCTGTGTATGAAAAATTATGAAATGTAATTAAAATAGATGATTTCTTAACTGCTCGTGCTCTCTGTCTCTCCCTTTTACATCTTTCCCTTGTTTTACAGTGTTTCCATCCCTCCACAAACCTGATGTGGATACAATTCCCAGCCAAGCATGTAAAGTCTGCAACACTGACCTGAATTCCCCTCTTTTTTCCTTTACATCCTCTACTTCACTATTTCTCTGTCCCTACCACCCCACCTCTTTTAATTTCCTCTCTTTCTCTCTCTGTTCATCCCTCCAGCAGATCTTTTTTCTTTAGATGGACCCAGCGCACTGCTTCATGATTTTCTAAGACTGAGCATCATCACCATATTTCCAGCTCTTCACATGTTTATCGGGTTCTCACTTTGCGAAAACACTTGTATGCAAGATGGGTGTTTCCAAGGTTACCGCAGCAGCATTAAATAACTGTGACAGCTGTGGCTGTGGAATCTAATCTTCTAAAATGATTTTACCATAGATACTGAGTACTAGTAAACAACAACATTTATTTTTTTATGCTGTTGAAGTAAACACATTGGTGTTGTGATTTCAGACAATCAAGCAGTAGACTGATTCTTTAAACCAAGTGGTTTATGGGAAGGCTTGTGTAATACCTGCCAGTGGCAGCCTATGGCAGGAGACCTAAAACCTTGTCACGGCTAACAGTGCAACAAATCTGTGGTTATATTACACCAGTTCACTGATAGGTTAGAGGCAGTGGAAAATGTCTGGATTGTAATCTCCACAAAAGTGCGTCTGTGGCCATCTGTGCTGCAGTGTTAGTGTGTGTGTGCGCTTAGTGGTCTGTGTGACGTCTGTTCTGTGCCCGTGCGGCTGGTGCTGCATTCATCTTTCAGTCACCCAAAAGCAGATGTCACCAGGGCGATGGGGAGCGGCAGATTGCCGTGGCGACCGAGCGGTGGCAGGATGTAGGTGTCTCCGCCCTGCAGTGCCCAGCAGATGGGAGCTGAGGTCATTATCTGCTATTCTGTTCATCTCCTTACCCCCCACACCTCCACGCCTTCTCCGTCTTACTGCGTCAGTTTTACTGGAAACACACATCAGATCAGTTGCTGCATGATTGTCATTAAATGTAAACACTGGTAAGTGCTTTACATCATTCAAACACATTAGGCAACTTAAGCTATTTGTCTTGCCGACAAATTTAAACTCATTATCACAGTGCTCTCTGTGGATTGTGATTAATTTGTTGTTACAGTGTCCCAGGAACACAACCGTGAAACTAGTTATGGAAAATATGCAAAAAAAAAAAAAAAGCACACTGTTAGGCCTAAGGGCTGCCTGTCTCCAATTATAAAACCACTACTTTTCATTATAAATAGCAAAAGTAAAGAAAAAAACAAAAAATAAAAACAATGATAGGTTGCCATTCAGGACAAATAAGCCAAGTTAACAACTACAAGCAGAAAGTAGGGCAACCTGGAAAGGAGCTCTGCTCCACAGCAGGCAGCAATGTCTAGTTCGCCGTGCTGCCAAAATCCCTCTGTAATAAGCTGTGCATGCAGTATAGAGGACATGGTTGAATTCAGGTTTACATGCTTTGTGTCACGTCCTTTTTTGTATGTCATGTTTCAGACAGTAGCGAGTAACACAGGGTTTCTCTGACCACTGCAGCTTGGAATGGCTGTCTCTCAAGCTAAGAGTGTCAGCAATTATGCCTCAAACTGCCACAGGCTACAGTATATTGAGCAAATATCACTTCCTGTGTGCCTCGTGCTCCTGCTGCTCAGCAGCTCTCTGTTGCCTTCTCCCTCTCAAAAAATGAGACAGACATGCTCCAGATGTGCGGTGTTGCTCATTATTAGGGCTATGGAGTATTTTGCTTGTGTTAGAGGAATGATTTTTGCTGCTCTGGCACTTGTCCATATGCACAAGGTTGTTCTTATTTGTTTATTTGTGGTTGAAGCAGCTTAGCAGCACTGTTACTATTTAACTGCATATGGGCAGTTCCTCTCGTCAAGTCAGTGAGTTTTACTGCCTCTACACACATGTGGCACACAGACGTGCAGAACACCAGTTAGTTTTGGCGTTGTTTTCTGGCTATAAGCTTCACCTTAAAGAGCTACTCACAATTGGCCTCGAGTTAATGGTTTTCAGTGGAGTTTATTCTCTGTTATTTTCTTGTGCAACCGTTTAACACTCCCGTTCAGTGTCATTCACATTCTTTTAGATAAACTCTGCAGTGCTTCCATTTTTTCCTATCATCATTATGGAAACAATGCCTCCTCTGCTGCATACTGTAATTATTGAGTTCTATAATAATACAGGCTATGTTCATTTAAACAAGGACGGCGGCGATATTGTAACTGTGAACAAGTGCAACATTTGTAATTTGCTCAGAGGTTTTTTTTTTTAAGGTTTCAAGAGAGAACCGCTTACGAGAACCCCAGTGAGCACTCTTGCAATCACAGCAACCAGCTGCTTCCTTTTACATTGTCTCCCATTTTTTATAAATTTTTAAGTTCTCTTTCAGGCGTATTGTACTTGCTTTTTTTTACTGACTAGATTAAATAAGGCATCACATACCCAAACTTAAAGTATTGTTCATATACACAAGACTGCTCTAAATAAATTTCCCCTAAAAGTCTTTATTTTACATCTTAACAAACCTAAATCTGCCTACATGTGATTAATGTTATATCGAGTTGTACATGTTTAATGCATCTTTAAAAAAGGTAGCCCTTATTTAAGTTCACAGAAAAGTATCAAGAATGATGAGAAATGTTGTGAAACTGCATTTTGGGAACGTGTCATAATATTGTTAAGACACATCCCCATTACCACGGCTACTTCAACGGCAAGAGAAAACAACAAAGATAAAACTGGTTGTCGTTTGTTGGCTTTTTTGCAATATGAAGCAGTTTACACTGGGAGAAGCTACAAATCACTAGAAATTTGACAAACTGCTTAAGATACCATCAGACACCACCAAAACACCATCAGCGGCATGCTGGCATGACGAAGTCATGAAACAAAATCAATCAAAGTCAACAGCAACCTCACAACAACATCTCATCCAGCTGAATCTTTTCAAGATGGATTTTTATTTTCTATAGCTGAGTGTCATCTGCATAGGAACAGGAATGTGTGGCATATTATCTGGCATTACTATCAGATGGAACCACAGAAAAACAAAATTAAACAATCAATCCCAGCACAGAACCCTGATGAACACCATCAATAACAGATTGGCAAGAAGACATAGTTTTCACAAATAAACTTGAATCAGTTAACTTAAATCAGCTTAACTGACCTACCGGAGTAATATTGGTTATCATCTTTGTTTTGTGAAAATATGACTAATATACAATAACACTTTTGAGCACTTTAATACAATGTTGTGATCTGTCATTCCAAATGCACCTCTGCAATCTCAGATGATAAAAAATGTCAATTTTCTAAGGCCATTATACATTTACTATGTTACTAGCTTTATGCCCATCTTTTGATGTAGAATATGTCACCCAAGTCACAGCAATCTTCAAAGGCTTAAATCAAGACAACCGAACTTACTTTTCATCATCTTCTTCTTTAGTGTTATGTGTCCTGTCTTATGACTGCCTAAAAATTAGTAATTTCTATTGGAACTGAAGCACAGGTAATTTGTAACAGCTTTTTCCCCCTTTTTTTTTTAATTTGTGAAATAAAAGGAAAAGTTGACATAGGTAGAAAATTAACAAATAATACTAGATTTCTGGGACAAGAGTAGCTATATCAAGCAAAGATTTAATGAAGAAATTTCAAAAGCCTGTGGCACAAGACTTGTCAATAAAGACAGACGGATCAGATCCTGTATGGAAGTGTTAATAAAAGAAAAAGTGTCCTTGGGCAGTCTTGTTGGGATAGGGTCTAAATGTCAACTGACGCTTTAGATGACTTTGTTGTTCTATCAAACAGTGTAAGTTCAAACGGTGTAAACACAAATCAGATTCAGCATTCACTTCAAAAGCTGCAGTACCTGATGATACATCAATAGAAAGGATGGTGTGAATTTCACAGAAACAACAAGAGAAAATCTGAAAGCACCTTTTGTCAAGACATTAGTGTACGCAAAGTCATGTATAAGATGCATACACTCAATCTTGCATTTAAATCATAAGACTTACTTAAATTCCATATGGTGTCAATATGATGAGTTATATTCTTACATGTGACCAGAGACTTAACAAATGAGGCATACCTATGATGTTCTAAGCTCATGCTCAGTTTTTCAGGATTTTGTTTTTTTCTAAAATTGGCTCACTATGACATCCTAGTGGAATATCCTTGTATAGTCATTTTCTCCGGGCGCTACACATTTGTGATTGCAAGAGCTTTAGCAGTCATGTATGACTCTGCAGCATGGATTCAGTATGCTCTCCATGCTGTTGTGTACATGGGCTGGTTGGTTGTGAAGGAAAGGTGGCCAACCATGGCTCAGCGGATACAGTTTACTTTTCTGGACTAGTAATGGAGCAATTCTATTTGTTTTTCACAATGCTTAATGGAGATACAGTATGTCAGTACGCTTGTGGATTTACAGAAAAACTAGATCTGTTTTAACAATACAAGCTTGTGAGTTTTAACTGCAAGTGGTAAGTAAAACTGGCTGTGCAAACATTGTGAGTATACAGTGATGAAATGCGTTTGCACAACAATAAAAAAAGAAGTGGCTTTATTGCATTAGTCTAACTGCAATCGCAGCCGAAAATTGAATTGAATGTCAACATCTTTGTCTGACTGATACTGAACCAGACCAAACTGCAGCCAGACTGACACACCTACATAAAGCAGTTGAAGTTGAATTAATCCCTGCTTGAGGCATTCAAAGTGAACTGGCACTGCGGATGTCAAGAGTCCAAATTAAGAGTCCAGTTAAAAAGTGAAGTTGAGGTATTGCCTTACTGAAATGTGCATGTACGAGTAATAATAGTCACAGCATTTCAAAGTTTTATGCTGTCTCACACAAGAAAAAAAAAGATTAGTTTCAACACATCTTGCAAAATAAGTGAACATGTTTTACTTGGAAGGAGTCACGAGTGGCGAAACCCTCATTTTTCTAAGTAGACATTTTCAGATTTTGTCAGAATTTTACCTGCAGTCCACTTTCATACTTTGAATCTGAATCTGACTCGCTTGAAAGGATTTCAGATGTTTTGCCATTTAGAGGAAATGTTAAAATCATAATGTTGATAACATGGCGATAGGTTGATAATCAGAGATGCGCGATTGACCAGCCAGGGACCGGAATCTTCTGATTTTCCGCTTGACCTTCCTGATCAGTGACTGGCCGGTCACCCTAACTTTTTTACCAATCACATTCCAGTCCGTTTTGTGCTTCCATTAAATGTAAAAGCATTGCGTATACATGTAGCAGGAGCAACACGGTAACATGGACATTCTTACTGACCGTATCTTTTTTCTCATGTTGTAAATGGGCAAAGACAACTCGCATGTGCCCTTCTCACGTTGATCAATGTTAGCCGTGGCCACCAGTTCTGTCAGCCCATCCATGATGGAGGAGCTGCTGGCGAACAAAACGGAATATGCCGTTTCACATAATATTTTGGTGATGAAAGCAGAGATATATATATATATATATATATATATATATATATATATATCTTTTTTTACAGTTTCATATGTCTTTGGTAGCTTCCCACACACTGACTTCCCCATATCATCCATAAATAATTCTGTTAGGATGAAGAATGAAGATTGCTTGGTGCCCAGGCAGAAGTTGAGTCATTAACATAATTCCAGACACACTTCAGTCTGTAAAGGTGCCCGGGTCCCTCTCTGGCCCCTCCAGTGGCACAACTAGGGAACCATTTTCAGCCCCTATAGCATTTTAGCGAGTAATCGAGGGGCTTTGGAGGTCTCAGTTCCCCATTTACATGTCAAAACCTCCCCGGGCTCTGCATGTAAAGGACCCAATTTAGAATGACAAAGCTCGGCCAGAGACAGCTGATCCACAAAGGAGGCCTGGTTAAGTTCTACCTCCCAGTCACCAGCTGCTCCACTGACCCATAGTACCTCTATTCAGCAAAGAGACAGGGGAATGCTGCCACGCGCACTTGCATGTAGCTATTGAAAAACTGTGAATCCTGTATTATTCTCATATGTCACAGAGTTTTGGCCTAAATAAAACCTCCCTCTGTGTATTAGGTATACTATTCTGTCTTTTTGTCGGTATAGAAAAAATGCTTGTGAAAAGGTTTCTCCATTATGTTTTGCATCAGTAAGTGTTTGTATTTCTAAAAACAGGTCACATAAATAAATCCTTCAGTTCTTCTGTCTTTGGGATATTACTGACATTACAGTTTACTGATAAATTTCAGTAAACACATCCTTTTCTTTCAAGCACTTTATTTATTTATTTACGCACTGTGAACTCAGCTGTCATTGATTTATGATACCTCTGTGTGTGTGCAGCATCTGCGACATGGTGCAGCCTTCCTTTTGTGCATATATCTGACACAAAGTGGCTTAGGGACTTGTTGCCTCCCACCCTGAGTTGTAAACTGGAATGACAGGATACTGGCTGGAACTTGTAGGTCACACCCTGCATGTTTTGCTTAGGATCGTGCTCATCAGCCAAATGGAAACATGTTCCTCTTTACACCCATGACTCCCTATTGCTGAACCTTATGCAACTGAACCACAGGAGAAAAACCACAGGCCTGAGTAGGTACAACAGCTATGACAAAAGGAGACGACTGCAAAATCAGGCCCAGATGGTGAGGTACTGCAGGTTCCTGTAGCTGGAAGGAAAAGATTACATAAGTCGATTTAAACCAACGAAAAGGGGGACATGTTTCATTAGCATCACTTGTGCCAGATCTATTTTTGGAGCATGAGCCCACAGAAAGCGACAGAGATGAAAATAGCCTTTCATAGCCCAGTTTGGGAGCTTTATTCCATTCCCTCTTCTACCACGAGTATAGTGACAGACAGAGCACGCTCCAAAGAGAGCAGCTCAGTTCACCCAATCACAGGGCTCCCTTGGGCAGAGCAGAAATGAGGAGAGTGTGGGAAAATGGAGAGGGTGAGAGGGATGGAGGTGGAAAGAAGAGGCAACAAGAATGAACTCAGAGCTATTTGTGTTGTTCAGGAAGCCACTAAGGAAACAGCAAATATATTAAAGTCAATTGTCCTGGCAATTCAGCTCAGTTCAGTTCAGTTCAGTTCAGTTCAGTTCAGTTCAGTTCAGTTCAGTTCAGTTCAGTTCAGTTAAATTCAGTTAGCTTTGTTTAAATTCAATTCAATTAAAAAAAAGAAATCATGTAAAAATAAAAATCACGATTTAAAGTTTAAACAGAAAAAAGGAAAGAACAAATGTGGTAGTTAAAATATATATATAATATAGTCCGATTCAGTCTTAATATAATTCAAATATATTCCAATTAAATCAATCATAATCCAAATATAATTCAGTGTATTCGATTGCAGTCTAATTAAAATGCACATAATTTCAGTTCATAAAGGAAAAGAAAGAAAGAAAAAACAAGCAAATAACAGCGTAGCTAAAGAAATGTATGTTTCATTCAGTCCTCCTGGAGCATGCACCAGGCCACAGTGGAAAGGAAAAACTGCGAAACTAACAGGAGGAAACCCTACAGAACCAGGCTCTTAAAGAAAGTCCATCTGCCTCGACTAGATACCTCGCTATCCACATACCAAAATACACAAGAATGGTACTGAACTGATATTTGACATATTTTAACATATTATTTCTGCTTTATCCAAGTAGATGTCTTTCCTTTTTGTTGTTAAAAACTCAAAACTATTCAAAAGGAAAAAAACAGTCCTCTACAAGGAAGGTTCTGTTCTTGTATTTCCCTTAAAATGTCATGTGTAACAGCAAGACAGCAAGGGAACTTTTATTTCATTAGAGAGAAAAAAGGAGGTTTAGATAATATTAGAGACAACCAGTTAATGCTGCTACAGATGTGTGTGTGTGTGTGTGTGTGTGTGTGTGTGTGTGTGTGTGTGTGTGTGTGTGTGTGTGTGTGTGTGTGTGTGTGTGTGTGTGTGTGTGTGTGTGTGTTGGGGCGTTGAAACCCAATCTCCTCATATTGGGTGCCCATCGCCCCCAGTGAAAAAGCCAGGAACAAGAGCCCCAGCTGTCCCTAACAATGGACCTGCCCCTCACCATCCAGGACTCACAGGGTCTCTTTCAGTCCCTCGATTCTCCAAAGGCCGCTTCCACTGAGACCAGTTAGGACATGCTTATATTCACAGCAGACATGCCTGTGTCTGCGTTGGATAAGCATGTGTGCTCATTGCATGCATGGTCATATTAGGAGTTGCTCTTTGTTGCACAGTGGTGTTTCTACACTCACTCGAATTTATAATCTTGTCGTGGCAGATATTTTTGAAGAGGGCGATACTTAAAAAACTGATTTGCTTAAGTGGAATATAATTCTATTACTTGTTAGACCAGTGCAAATTACTTATTTAGATTTAAAAGGGCTTCAATTTAGCTTCAGGCAAACTCCCTGTGTTCAATGAGCAGCATGGCTTATCTGCATATAACAAAGTTCAGCCGTGTGGTCCTTGTTATTATAAATAAGCCGACACTTTTTCTAAAATGCCAACTTTTTCTTCAGCTTCCTTATTTGCACTGACTCAAAAAACAAAACAAAACACAGTTTAAGCCATCTAACATTTTGAGAGATGTCCCTAAATGTTTTCCAGCAACCTTTCATGTCACTGAGTAGCTGAGTTGTGGTTTGTAATAAAGATGCTTCTGCGGATAGCTGCTGAGGGATCATGCCCTTGTCATTGTAGATTTGAAATAGCTGCCTTCCTTGGCTTAGCAACCAGTCAATAGCTCTTTCTTGCTGACTTTCGACACATTCAATTGGCTGATCAGCTGATTCTTCTGCTTTCTAAAACAAAGGAATAAAAAAAAAACAACCCATAAGATGGAAATGGACAGCTACAACTGTTGAAGGACAGTCCGACAGCACCAGAGAACTAGCTGTCATCTTCAGTCAAGCTCTAAGTTCACCATCCAGGGATGCTTGAGATGAAAATAGGGTCACACATAAAGCTTGTGTGCAACTCTTCTTTTTTTAGATACCTTCATTCAGTTTACAGTAACTTATACAACAATGAACGTATACATCAAAAACATTCCTATTGGGTTTATGTATATGGTTCAAGACCACTACAATTCGAGTCATGCCACGCACACGTTATTTAACATCTACCAATCAAAACTGCGGCTCTGAACTACATTTTAGCCATTTATGCAAAATATTCTCTTCATAGTATGTCAGAAGTTTTACAACATCCAAAAGACTTCCCCTTTTCAATCAAACTTGACATCTCTTAATGATTTTTCTAATTAGGTTGCAGCTTTTGAAGCATCATCCCCAAGGCTACTGATGGTTGACTCTGTGAGTCTGACTACATTAACTCAAACATGCTCCGTGTTAATGGTCAGGCCAAAACAGTATTAGATTTTCAAAGTAAGGCTTCTGTTTTAATGACATGGGTACTGCTTGTATTGCTAAGAGGTTAATGGAACAGTGTTTTACTATCAGAGACAAGATACAAATATCGGCAGGATGGCCAGTGACCTGCTTTGCATAAACTGGATCGGAGTGGATTTGGCTGGATTGTCTTTATTGTCCCTAAGGGGCAAATTAGTTTGCAAACAGTAGTCAACACAACCAAAACACATCATAAAAGTAATTTAAAAAACATGAATGCATATAATAAACATACATAATATATGATTACAGTATAAGCTGTAGATCCTCCTTTATTGTCTTTTTTTTTTTATCTATTTTTGTCATACAGGGAGCTTCTTTGACTTTGTCTCAGGAAAATTGTTCAGATCTGCATCATTTCAAGAGCTTTGCCTGTTCCAGATGAAGTCATTCAAAGAAATTTGATTGAAAAACAGCCACAGTTGAAATATTATAAGATAAACTCGTGATAATTCTGTTTGTCATGCACCAAATCCCTGATATTTACATCCAAATAACATCTTCTACAGAGTGAAAGCCAATTCAGCAACAAATTTGTCAAATTACTGGAGCTGAAAACTATTAACATTGTGGTGTATAAACTCCAATCAAAGCATGTTGCAAATAAAGCAAATATTTATTTGTAAGTACTTCATTATGGTATGTCTGCTCTCATGTTCATGAAACCTGTGTCTCCTATGATCATCCACTGAGGCTGTCAGCTCATGCTGTGTACTTGCTGTTGATCATTGCTGCGTATGAGAAGTATGCACATGGGTGCAGAGTTTGAGTAAATTCATTGGGGAGATGGATGTGTGGGTGTGACAAAAAGAAGACAACTCTGCGTGTGATAGTCCTTTGTTTGGTTAATGGTCCCCTGAGTGTTGCATGTATTTTTTTTTCCAAGTAGCACAAACACAGGCAGCAGTCCACAAGAGGAAAGCACCAGTCATTCAGTTCCAGAGCTTAAATGAAGGCTTCCCCTCCCCCGTTACCGAGACGATCCTTATAAACACATGGACATGGGCATGCATGGAAGCTACATATGCAAAAAGGCATTGTTGCTTTCCAAGTACACACACAACAAGCAGAGGGCTGGCATCTCAGCTCCTTCTCTGTTTATTCACAGCAACCCCAGTGCTGATACCATCTCACACTATCTCAGTTACATCAGTCAACTCCCTATCCTCAGCAAGAACTTTTTCTCTTTTACTTGTGCTCTTCATACTCACACGTTCAGCAGATTCTTGAAGCCTGAAAATACAATGTAATAAATATACTCCGATCAGAAACACATAGAAATATTACATTCTATTTCATAAATGATAAAATAAATAAACAGACTTGCCTGATTCTTGTGTCAACAGTCGTCAGCTATTAGTTTGATGGTTCACAGCTCAAACAACAACATAAAAAAGAGGATTTAAGACAAAGGAGCAGCATAATAACATGCTCCATGGGAAATGATTAGGTGGTTGCATTCAGTTGCATCACCACTCTAGGTTATTCTAAATAATAAGCCACATTGGTCACACGTTACAGACTTAAGGATTTGGAAATTATATATTTATGTTGTTTGACAAATGGTGGCTAAAATGCAGCAAGTCCTGTGGAGATTTATATTTATTGTCCTCTTGTTCATGGTATCTTGTTTTGATGTTTCCAATACACCAAATGGCCAAAAGTATTCTCTCACCTGCCTCGACTCACATATGAACTTAAGTGACATCCCATTCCTAATCTATAGGGTTCAATATGACGTCGGTCCACCCTGTGCAGCTATAACAGCTTCAACTCCTCTGGGAAGGCTGTCCACAAGGTTTAGGAGTGTGTTTATGGGAATTTTTGACCATTCTTCCAGAAGTGCATTTGTGAGGTCACACTGATGTTGGACCAGAAGGTCTGGCTCTCAGCCTTCGCTCTAATTCATCCCAAAGGTATTCTGTCGGGTTGATGTCAGGACTCTGTGCAGGAGAGCCAAGTTCATCCAGACCAGACTCTGTCATCCATGTCAAGATGAAGGGACCAGCTCCAAACTGCTCCTACAAAGTTGGGAGCATGGAATTGTCCAAAATGTCTTGGTATGCTGAAGCATTCAGAGTTCCTTTCACTGGAACTAAGGGGCTAAGTCCAGCTCCTGGAAAACAACCCCACACCATAATCCCCCCTCCACCAAACTTTACTCTTGACACAATGCAGTCACACAAGTACTGTTGTCCTGGCAACCACCAAACCCAGACTCATCCATCAGATTGCCAGATGGAGAAGCGCTATTTGTCACTCCAGAGAGAGTCCAGTGGCGGCGTGCTTTACACCACTGCACCCGAAGGCCACATGAAGTTTGGAGGTCTGTAGCAATTGACTGCAGAAGGTTGGTGACCTCTTTGCACTATGCGCCTCAGCATCCGTTGACCCCGCTCCGTCAGTTTACGTGGTCTACCACTTCGTGGCTGAGTTGCTGTTGTTCCTAAACACTTCTATGTTCTTAAAATACAGCTGACAGTTGACTGGATTTGTTGCGTAGATGGGATCCTATCACAGTTCCACCCTGGAATTCACTGAGCTCCTGAGAGCGACACATTCTTTAAAAAATAGTTGTAAAAACAGTTTGCATGACGAGATGCTTGATTTTATACACCTGTGGCCATGAACGTGATTGAAACACCTGAATCTGATTACTTGGATGGGTGAGCGAACACTTTTGGCAATATCGCGTATCTTGGTTTAAGAAATTACTAAATTCCATTCATATACATCTTATTCCAGTCGCTTTATGAAATGTCAAAAAAATAGTTGGATGATCCAAAATGGCTAAAGTACTTCCTTTTATTTTTTACTTGTTTTTTTTGTGTCTGTGCTTACAAGTGCTGCATTTGATGCAGTTGATCACAAAGTTTTACCACATAGACTTCAAATGAAGTGTTTCCTCATGTACCAGACTTCGCCACACAAGTTCAGCAGGGATCAGTGCTGGGACCTATTCTGTTCACCTTATATTTGCTTCCACTGGGTAATGCCATTCATTTCCATTGCTATACCGATGATGCTCAGCTATACCTGTCCATGAAAACAGGGGAAGCTAACCAGCTGGTCAGACTACAAGCATGTGTTAAAGAGATAAAGGTCTGGCTGACTCAAAACTTCCTCCAGCTTAAATTCAGATGAAACTGAAGTTGCTGCATTCGGACCCGAGGGCTTCAGGGACATGCCAAGTGTGTTTCCATTAGTGGGGGTTCTGGGTAGTTTTTTCAGGGCTGGATCGTTGAGGCGGTGTCTCCATCACTAGACGTGGCCCTGCAAAAGTGACGTATAGGAACCTTTACAATGCGGAAAAATGTTCCTGTAGTAGGAGAGGTACTTAGCTCAGCCTACAGGAACCTCCTGGCGTCTCTGCTGATGGGAATTTCTAAATTATGTTTACCCCTCTCACATGTACATTAATTATGTGAACACAGCTCATTTGAACCTACTGGACCAGAAACATTTTGCTGCAAGTACATGTGATGAAGATGGATATTACAAAAAAAAAAAAAAAAATGTTAGTTGGACCGATATGTCGGTTTAAGCCTTTTTTGGTGTATTACGCCTATGTAGAGGTCCAGCAGGGGTTTGTTCTTTTAATCTCAAGCATCTTTGGTCTTCGTTAAAAAACAAGCAAACAAACATGCAATGCAAACTTCAGTGGTGGTCAGCCCTGTTAACGGTTCCCGTCTGCCATGTTAACACTGAATCCTCACCAGTAGAAACACACTTACTGTCTAGCTACGCAGTCACTCTAGATGGCATTACCTTGGCCTCCAGTACGACAGTTAGGAACCTGGGAGCCCCTCACCTCTGCAACCAGCTGCCAGTTTGCGTTCAGGAGGCAGACACACTCGTTACCTTTAAGATTAAGCTTAAAACCTTCTTTATTGGTAAGGCTTATAGTTAAGGATGGCTTGGGTGCCCTGAAACATCCCTTAGGTATGCTGCTATAGGCCTAAACTGCTGGGGGACTTCCCGTGATGCACCTCTCCTCACTCTGTTCTCCTCTACTCCAACTCTATTAATGACATTATTGTTGTTGAGGTAAACCTGTGCTGCTTCTTCCCAGGAGGTGTGCCTGATCTGTTGTTGTTGCTGTTACTCTCCTCTTTCCTGTCCTCTCAACCCCCAACCAGTCGAGGCAGATGGCCGCCCTTCCAGAGTCTGGTTATACCAGAGGTTTCTTCCTGTTAAAGGGGGATTTTTTCATTTCCACAGTTGCCTGGTGCTTGCTCGGGATGGACTGTTGTATTTAAAGAGACGTTTTGAGGCAATCTCTTGCTTTCCCTAGCAAATTAAAAATCATTATTGTTATTTTATTTTGTAGCTTTGTAGTATTTGGACTACTTTGGAACAAGGACTGTATTGTTGAAGTGCCTGGAGATGACATTTGCCATGATTTGGCACTATATAAATAAATCCCAGCTGAAAATAATTAAATTGAAGATGCATTTACAGATCTGTTCATAGCAGTCTGTTTATGAGGTGGAGACTTTAGAGAAACTTTACTCAAGAGTGAGCGGCTGAGCCCCCCCCCCCCCCCCCCATGCACACCCCTCACCTCTGCTTTGCTCATAGGCTGAGCTTTTTGTCTGTTTTTCCTGTTTTCTCAGCATGTTAAATTATTATGCAGCAATACATTGCAAATTATGAACATGCAGAGGAAAACTGAAAGTGTGTTACTGAACCTTTGAAATGCAGTGGCCATCCTCTTCCTGTGACAGACAATAACAGGAAGTGGTTAACAAGGTCCCACACAAGCATCCCCAGCTCTCAAAACACACACCGTTTCTTCCACAAGAACATTGATTTTAAAAGCTGTCAAAGAGCAAAGGGTGACAACTACATAAAACTCCTAACATCTTTTTTTTTTTTTTTTTTTTTACTCCAAAATCAGGATATGAACTGCGAATGGCAGGAAAAGGTGAGGTCTCGCTTTTGGCGTATTTGTGTCCAAGCCCAGTACGAAGACATGTCTAGGTGGGCATACTGTAGTTAGTATGATTTATTTCATCATTTGAAAAGGAAGAGATGTTCTAATAAAAACATCTGAGACATGCTTTGATCAAAGTACAATTGGTGCACACTAGGCTACCACAGTGTCTTGGGATCCAGAGTTCAAACTTTTCAATCTGCTGCTAAAGAACTTTATTGCTACTGAAACATGAAGATACCAAAATATGAACTTCCATCAGGTAAATAATGATTGTTTAGTTAAGTGTTCCTTTAACATCAAATCTGGAATCCCTATTGTAATTAAAACATCAGCTCATAAAAACTATATTCACCCTGTTTAGTGAAAGAAAACGCTGAAACCGTATTTACCTTTGTACAAACAGAAACTTCCAATCTTGAAAATGGTGACACAGACACCTAGGTTGGCTTTTTGATTTTTCCCGCCCCCTTAAAATATCAGTTTTTAATACATAATTAAGCATGAAGCACAGGAATCAATCAGCTCCACACAGGAGCTGTGTTGTCACAGACCGGTTACATGATGTTGTAAGTGGCTCATTTCAGACCATGCAGAACATGTGTCCTTTGATATCTGATCACAAGGGGCCAGCACTTAGGGCACGTGTTTACACCTGGTATTAAAATGTGCATCCAAGTGTGTCTATATGCAAAAACAAAAGGCCAGAGCCTATCCCAGCTCATTACAGGCACGAGGCAAGTTGACACCCTGGACAGGTTGCCAGTCTATCACAGGGGCACATATAGAGTCAAACAACCACACATGCACACTCACACCTACGAGCAATTTAGAGTCACCAATCAACCTGGCATGCATGTTTTTGATCTGTGGGAGGAAGCCAGAGTACCTGGAGGGAACCCATGCAATGATAAAAAGAACAAACAAACTCCTCACAGAAAGACTCCCGCTGGGCCAGGAATCGAACCAGGAACCCTCTTGCTGTGTTAACCGCTAAGCCATCGTACCTTAAACAACTCAAAGTGTGTGAGATACAAGGGCAGATCTGCCACAAAAACGAGGAAATCAAATAACGAAGATCTTTATTGTGGCCATTCACAGGCAAAATCAAACAATGATTACTTGCCAAAGCTGATAATGTTATTTTATTAGCTGGTCCCTGAGTTTGTCCCAGGAGGTTTTCACACTTTAGCCTTTCACCTTTTAAATGCATCCTTAATGATCCAATTTGAATATGGAGTGTTGGCTGTTCCTGTTCGTATTTCCTTGGATGCATCTTTGTACAAGGTCTGGATGGGGTTTAAAATCTTGAGAAGGCACCTTGACTTTTACTGGGTTAGATTGTTACCAGTAGTTGGCCGTAAGCCTGACCTGACTTCAGATGTGCAGATGTGCAATATCGACAGAGTTTTACTTTGTTCTCTTTATAACTTAATCACATAATGTCAATGTCTATGTTAATGAAAAATAATTTGGGTTATAGATTTTACAATTTCAGATACAGATAAAAAGGAACCTTAAACCAGATGCAGTCCAACAGAGAAAGAAATAGTCACCTTTTACATTGTGGTAAATGTAATTTAACATGACATGTGTTATATTTAAGTATTTATGTTTTTTTATGTAATCCATCCTTGTTCGTCCTTGATTTTAAGTCACGGCTCATCAAATCATTCCCACATTGAAAATTCATGCTTATTAAGCTTAAAGCATCTTAATACAATGTATGATCTAAAATGACACAAGCGAAAGTATTTTACAGACCAGGTTTATTAAGCATTCATATGCGCAGCTACCAACCAGTGAAGCAATGCTACTTTTTTCTCTCTCTCATGCTGTAATTAATTTTCTTTGGGGGATGTGTAAATATAGTTGCTCAGTCTTTTAGCCAATTATGCAGAACAAAGACGGCGGATGTCAGCAGAATCCTCTGAGCTCTGGGAGCTCCCAGTACAACCGGGACTGACCTTCAGACTTTCACTTCTTTGCTGCTCCTTATCAGCCTACATTACTTTGTTATTGCCATCCTGACTCACAGCAGCTTTTCAAGGACAGTTCAGGGTGTGAATTCATTAAAGAGACTAATTTTAATTTTAAAGTTTTTTATGCATAATTGCCTCGCAGAATAAAGTTTACGACCTATCATATCAAACAGCTTGTATGCTTTTCTGTCTTTGCATATTTACAACCCTGGTCAGGAATGGTCATGACCCTGTACTTGTCATCAAGTCAATTTTATTTATTCACTCCAATATCACAAATCATATATTTGCCATATGATTACACAAACATCAGTGGCTATATAGGTATACAAATATCCTTAAAATCTGAATCTGGATAAGGTATGGAGTTACCATTTTCTACTGAATAAATCCAATGATAGACAAAAATAAAAAACATGCTTTTATTTGGTTGTCTGCACTTACAGTTTCTGTTTTACCGTTCTCCTTCTTCAAACGTTTTTCACCCATTCCAATGAAGTTTAAATGTTGTGATAGTTTCATTAGTTAATATTACAATTAACTGTACTAGGACAACAAATTAAGGAAACAACTCAGATGAAAGTCACCAGGGAATCTGTTCTAGACAAGCGCCGCTCATGGTGGCAGTTTGCTGCAGTAGCCTTTTTAACAGTCTCTAATTATTTCTCTAATTATTCTTCCTTCGGTTTGGATGCTGTGCTGCTTGAGAGCTTCTTTGTTTTTTTTTGTTTTTTTTAACCACCTGTTATGATAAGTAACCATAACAATGAACAAGTTGTTTACAAGTGAGAGCAACTGATCGAGATATCAAGAAACTAAATAATACCCAGACGGAGACCCTAAACACCCCACGAGTTGATGAGGAGATGTCATGGATGCAGAGCAGGAGCAAACCAGAGAGAGAGCGAGAGAGAGAGAGAGAGCGAGAGAGAGAGAGAGAGAGAGAGAGAGAGGGAGAGAAGTTTAAAGGAGTGCTTCCCAAAGTGATCATCAGTAATGTCAGATCTTTTTTTTTTCCATAGTTGTATCACAAAATGTTTGCTGACCAATTAACAACTGAAATACAGCAAAACAATTTACATTTGATCAAAAGGATTTGATCAAATCCTTTGATTTCTAGCAGAAAAAATTAAATGACTAGTAAACCAGAAAACAATGAGTCTGATATTTATTCTTAAACTCAAAATCTCTTCACCCCAACCCACAGGTATGATCCATATATAGGCAAAATAAGCCTTAAATAACACAAATATTTATTTGTTTTTTTAAAACATTTTGGTAATGATTCTGTATGTATATATATATATAGAGAGAATTTAACTTGAAATATAGCAAAGAACGCTTTAGACCAGCCCAGGGGTCTCCAACCCTGGTCCTCGAGAGCTACTGCCCAGTATGTTTTAGATGTTTCCCTTCATCAACACACCTGATTCTTATTAGTGGTCATCATCAGCATGTCATCAAGGTTTGTACAAGCCTGTTGGTGACACAGCCATGTCTATCAGGGCTGTCTTGAAGCAGGGAAACATCTAAAACATGCAGGACAGTAGCTCTCGAGGACCAGGGTTGGAGAAACCTGTACCAGACTAATATTTCATCTGCACTGATGGGTCAGTGATGCTGCACGTTTGATATGTTTCACCTAACGTGGAGTCAATGCTTCAGAAATCTTTCAACAAGTACACTAACCATAGCATCAACTTCTATGTATATTGTGTATATGTCTTTTATACATATCAATACTGCCCAAACTCCCCCAACACTTAAAAATGCTGACAGTCATACATGCATGTTATACACTCATGTTATACACTCATTCACATGCACTACAACACATCACACAGTCACCAAACTGCACCCATCACTGTCTTGTCTTTTCTTTCCTGCTCTTTTACGGCCCACATACAGTGATCTTTGTTCTCTTTGGCAGGATTTTTTATTCTTTTTTTCTCTCTCTCTTCTCTAGGGATCAATAAAATATGGTTAAACTGTCAAGAGGGCTGGTGAAGGGAACACATGTGCGCACACTCATGCACACATATAAAAACAACCTTCTGTTGCAAGATTAAAATGCTTATATATATGGCTCTTGGGTTTTACTGAACAATTAATATATATGTAAACAAAGGGTTAAAAAAATCACCTGTTAAATTGAGTTCATGTGTGACCCTTTTTTGACTTTCATTGTGGATACAGGGCCCCATTAGGGTTTGCCAATCAACTCAAAATTGGTGCCAATGATGGGGCTGTAAAATAAACGTGAACTCCTTTAGAACAACAACGATAGAAAACAAAATTCCGTATGTACAGATGCTGCATTTTTGCATTGTTTTGGTTACAATAATCACCCACCCTGCCCATGACACAGTGATTCTTGCATCTGGCCCAGCAAGGTTTGGGGGTCTGTCTAGCGCCAGCTTTCCAAGTTGGTGCATTCCTCGCAGCTGGCAGTTGAAAAGCAAAAATCTGGTGTTAAGTCTGGTACTAGCACTGGTACTACTGGTGGAAAAGCTGTTGCCTACCATTGCTATAGTCCCTTACAGCATACATTTGATGCCACTGTTCCACCTTGGGAAGGAGTAACAGTGGCACATAAAGGGGATGGTGAGCTCTGTTTAGAAAGGTGAGCCAATATGAGGGGTGAGCTCTCATCTGATTCCACAACACCACTTAGATGTGTGTGATCACACACTCAAGCTGCTTTCATTCAGTCTGTGTGAATTACCACAAGGAAACAGCAGCCACTTTACAGGGGCGGCTTTTTCATGCCATTATGACTCAGCCTCTTTGTGAAAACGGCTTATGGCACTACTTCTTGCAAGAGTTAGTCCCTAGACTTGAGGGAGCCTGACATAAGCCCCATTTAAGCCCCAGAAGTGACAGTAGAGATGTTATTGGTAATTGCATGCTCGTCCTTACTCACAGTTGGTATAATAATGTAAATGTGGATATTGTTGGGTTTTTTTTCCTCCCATTTGTCTGCATATATATTAATGGTTAATACCAAGTTTGGCAGAAACTGAAATCCACATATATATGCATTTTGATCTTGCAACAGAGGGTTTGGTGGATACTGTTTCAATTAAGGCTGGTGATTGCAGGGCACTGGCTTTTTGTTTCTTTTAGAGATTAAAAAAGCATATATATCTTTACAAAATAAAAATACTATGCTTTCAAATGAATGTTTTCCTTGCTTACTTAAATTGGATTTATTCTTTGTCTGAACAGCGTAATGGAGATTTAGATAGCACTGGGAAACGGTTCCCTGAAACATTTGTTGTATGTGGAAAAACAAGTGATAGTGATTTTCTGGACAAAATACAACCAAATTTAGATGTTTCCACCACTGCGTTTCACAGTGTACTTGATAGAGCATGGCATCTTTCTCTCTAAGTCTTTTTTTAGATTTACATAAATGAACTAGACTTTTTCTTGCAGTCAATAACTCTATATGGCCGAGAAGATCATTAGTAGACAGCTGTCTACTAGAACTCTTTTAAACTTACCTCAAGCAAATGTTGCATATGTTATAAAGTGTAATAAAGCCACTTTTCTATTTCTCCGTGAATAAAGCGACATATTGATCTTCTGATTCTGAGCCATCTTTCATTTGTGCTTTGAATACAACCAGTCTAGTTTGCCAAGTATTTTAACAAGTGATTTAGTGTGCCATGCACTATTCCATTAAAAAAATTAGCTGGTCAAGCTACAATTTGGTGCTGAGAAAGCCTCTCTTTGCGTAGAATAGCAATTTGATTTTAGATAATTTGATTGGCTTTAATGCAAGGTTTCCAAAGGTAAGAATCAGATTAGCAGATCAAATCCACCTGAAAATACTCTTAACTTTGCTTCTCTGGGAGCGATACCGCCCCAGAAAATATTAAATGCTCTCCAAAAGGAGTAACAGTGGTGGTGTGCTCTTGTAGAATAATGGCCAAAAACACAATACTCAACTTCTGATTAAATCAATGTCCCTCATACCTTGGTGAACCTTGGCTAATGCATTTTCTCTGCATTTGTTTGAAGATGCAGTAAGTTTAACATCTATCCTTATCATCTAGTACCAACATCCAGTGCATTTGTTTCTGTGTGACATGTTGCTCTTGTTGTCTTTGCATTATTTACATGGAGAAAATGATTTAATTTGCATAATAAGGATAGCTGTACCACTCTACCATCTGGACTTTTATTACAGGATCCAGATATGACATTCATTATCAATTTTTTCCCTCTATCAGAATACACATCCCATTTTCAATCTCGCTAACTAGGATAGCTGAACCATGCTGCTTGGATTTGGATCAGTTCCAACAAGGCCTCACATTAGAAAGGACGCTGTCTTCTGTGTCGCTACTTACTTGTCTTTTTATTGATCCTTTCCCAGTTTATCTTAATGACTAAAGATGATCTTACCACAGTGACGAGGGGTCAATGAGCACTTGTGCAGAGTCACTCCACAGTGCCCATAACAAAGTGCTGTGACCTGTGATGAAAAATCAGACAAGGCAGCTGGAGGTGTGGCTCAGTGCCTACAGGATGTCTGAAAAATGGGTCACACGTGTGGGAGGACTGATCCTCGTGTCTGAGTTAAAGAAAATAAAAGGAACCATACTTGCAAGCGTATACATGGTGACGTGGCTCTTTTGTTGCTGGTGGGACAGCACTGGGGCCAGGAATCTTTGATGGGTTTGCTTAATTAGATTTAGTCTTGCTTGTATCCAATGTGGGATGGGAGGGGGGATGGGCTGAGAAAACAAAGTGGACATTCATCACTGTTGCCAATCACAACAGACGTGATTAAGTTATACGCCCTGCAGCCGCAGTGCTCGAGTTAGTGTTACAACGATCACCAATTAAACAAACACACAGCTCTTACAGCTGCAAGAGGACGGAGGGTGTTGGATTATGTTTTTACACAAATACCCAAAGAAGTTACATTAACATATAAGGATTACACTCAGGGTACATTATCATGACCAAGTTAATGTTAAATAGTCAGGAACACACAGAAGTGCAGTGAAATGAAGTGTGATAATTATTTGTAGAAACAGTGAAAAAGCATAAATTACCTGACGCTATCGTTATCTAGATTACAAGTTAATGAGTCCACAACAGAGAATTTATACAGCAATTCAATAATGTTTAAGACATTATCACTCAATCTGATAAACGCTTGGTTTTAACCGCCAAAAAGTGGTACAGATGTTACAATAACATTTCCAAGAACTATTATAGTTGAAAAAAAAAAAACAACAGTTGAAACAGGACAGCATAGTTAGTTATTTACAATGAAATCAGAATGTTTACCTTCTAACATGGTATTTATCTGATGTGATAATGAGGTGTGCTGACAAGAAGTGAGTTTTACTCTGCTGGTTTATTTCTCAAAAAGGAAATTTAAAGAGCAAAACCCAAAGCAAATAGTCTACTCCGCCTTCCACTTGTATCAAGAGTAAACAGGAAATGTGTGGCATGTTATGAGAGGGGGGATGGGAGGCGAGCTAAAGCTTAAATGGGGAAAGATTCGGGGGGGGGGGGGCACAAAAAATAGGGAAAACTCAATTTGGAATAGTTTTCTTTTGTACTGTAGAGATAACGATAAAGATTAAGGTGAAAAAGAAAGCAGAAAATGAAACATAACATGCAATGACTGACAGTAGTTTGAATTCCCCTCTGTTTTAAAAATAGAGCTCCAAAGAGGAAGATATCAGCATGATGTGCACTACTGTATTTGGTTGCTAATCAGTCTGGCACTTGAAGCTGAGAAAGCAACTTGCACTGAGCAATAAACGCAACACATCTGCAACCATCAAAAGATCGAGTCATAAGGCACGATCTTATGAAAAATGAAGTGCTCCTTCTTTAAGTACCAGGATGGAGGACAAATAAAATCTGGCCCTCATCAGGTCGTAATAGGCATAAATCATTTCAGACAAACAGCAATGCACAAAATAATACACCATTTCATTATTTATTTAAACAAATGGAGCCAAAATGCATAATTGGTGGGAAAAAAAACACATTACTACATATTTGCTATTTTCATAGGAATTGAGAGAGTAAAGCAACTATGAACATGCGTCATAGTTGGTGTTGATACGTTAGTGTTTCTGTTTGCGTCAGTTCTGGTGTTGGAGGTGTTGGAGAACGCTGGAGTTCACGGTGTAAGGTTCCTTGCTATGAGGTACATAGGTTGTTGGTTAGACATAAGAAGCATTAATCACCCAATAAGAAATAGATTATTGGATTAATGTGCTTCTAATTAAATGGGCTTCGTCAACGGATTATCAGCAAATTAAAACACCTCTTTAACAACATGTTTGTTGTTGTAGTTTGCCAGTTTGGAGCATTCTGGTGCTTTTTAGCCTGATGCCAACGATGATGTCGAACAATTAAGTGTTACTGGCGACCGAGGTCAGATTGTGCAGGGCACACGGAAAATGTTGAAAGAAAGACCGAAAGAATCCAAGAGCCCCATATCAGGCTCTAAACTGGCCCCAGTTACCACGTTGAATGATAAAAAAAATTATTTAAAAAAATGGTTTCCACTACACTTTTGTGCTTTACTGGACTATCGATGTGTCTGAAAAACCAACCCATGAAAGTGTATAAGGTTGTTGCACACACACACACACACACACACACACACACACACACACACACACACACACACACACACACACACACACACACACACACACACACACACACACACACACACACACACACACACACACACACACCCAACTCTCATCTTTTCATTACAGGCTTTTCTTATATTTCGGCTTCGTGCAGTTCTAGTGGTAAAGGAAAAAACAACATTTGTCTTTGGGACAAACAACACCAAAGTGGAAATATATTGCTAGAACAGAGTTTGATGAAAACCAAACACAGCATTTCAACATAAAAATATTTTACTAGTGTCAAGTATAGTGGTGGAGGCACGGTGATGTAGGCTTAATCTCCAACCACAGGACCAAAACCGACTGATATTGTCAGACAAAAAAAGAATTACTTCACGTTATTTGTGCTAAAGTGATTCGACAAGCTATTAGATCAAACTCAGGGTTTCACAGGCTGCTTTCGACTTCTGACTTCGTTTTTGTGACAGTGTAACATGTCAGGGGCTGTCGGCTTTCATTTGCCAGTGTATTTAACTAATTTGAGGATGTGGTAAAGACCAGAGGGTTTTTTTGTGTGTTGTGTTTTGTTTTGTTTGTTTTCTTTTTAGACTGGATGTGTAAAACGTTTAACTCAAACAGAGTGAATTACTGTGAATAACTTGGAAACTTAACAAAATTGTATAAGTTTTTGTCTTATGTACACTCACAAACCGTCTTCGCCTGTCTGGGATGTACCATTTCTTGGCAGAAATTAAATAATCAGCAGCGGGCATTATGCAGAAGAAGAAGAAAAAAAAAGAACAAAAAACTAAAGAACGAAATCTGCCAGCCTCTCATCACTTGGCACAGGCACACCATGCAAATTTCATGACCACAGCATGTTAGTGATGCCAATTCTTTGCTTTGAGTTGGATTCAGTGTACACCCACAAAAGCCGAGGACATTCATCTTTTATAATGCTGTTTTTTGTCTCTATTTGATGTACTCAATAAAAGATTTAGGGAGACGGTTAATCCTGTGGGCCTTGTCAGGTAGACACTGCTACTGCTGCTGTTGTGTTGATGAAACTGGCAGACGAAGGATGAAGGGAGGCAGGGTGCAGACTGACAAGCAGACAGACAACCATGGCTGCTAATATAGCAGAGAGGGAGGTGCTGATGGCCTGTTGCCAAGGTGACACGGGCCAGTTGGGTTCTGTCTCATTTGCAGATGCAAACGAGACCTTGCAGCTCCTAAAGGCGCATGCTAAACTTCCTCTGAAGACACAAACTGGGCCGCCTCCTCCCCGGAGAACAGCTCCTGCATACACCTGAGCTGAGAAGAGAGGGGATGCAACAATTTATTTGCTTTTCCCATTTGCTTGAGACGTGGCTCCTTTGTGCCACGTCTGCTCCTTTGGGAAAGAAGGATTGCTTTTAGTTTCCTAGTGTCCAACAACCCCCACAATGACATCTTCCCTCCTCGTCTCCCTCCTTGTCTCCTCTCCTGTTCCATTGATTCTCTGTGTTGAATTGGCCTTTTCAGTGAGGGGGATGGATGGCAGCACGTACTGTTGAATAACAGCCCTCAGCCGACGCAGCACTCCACCCCAGCAACAACAAAAAGGCAGACTCCTTTGTTTGGCTGGAGGTAAACAGCTGGGAACAGATGATGCTGGCTGGGGTGATTTACGTGGCCACATCTTCAGTGGTGACAAGGTTTTGTTGTGATAGAGACAAACAGACGAAGGGCGGGGGAGGGAAAGATGAAATGCAAAAAGACAGATAGTGGTTGAAGACAGGAGGGAAAAACAAATTGGAAAGTAGTTTGGATATTTGTTTATGTGGATCTGATATTGCCACCAGGGAGCACTTTCTTCTTGAACACACCTGAAAACAGAATCCCAAACAACAGATGTTTAACTGATGTCACATAGACCTGCAAATTAAAAGTACAACAACGTTATACAAGAAGATCCAACCATTTATCATTTTTCTGTTTGTGTTTGTGTGTGAGTGCTTTTTTTTTTCTTTTACAGCAAACAAATACATTTGATCTTTAATTACTATAACCAACTAATAGTCAGCAAGACAGAATTATTATATGCTTTGCTGTGATAATTTGGAGGTACAGGACACAAAACAGCTGTAATAAAACTCCCCTTAACAAGTGTGGCTGGCACACACACTTATGAGAAACACCACATATGCCGCACAGACCAAATCCTGAATGGTTAAATGGTCATGAATAATTAGGGCATTCTCTCACTGAGCAGATGTCTCTTTCTGCCGAGCGCTTCTTCTCACAAGAGTGAACGGCAGGGAAAGATAAGCCTGGCGGAAAAACAGGGGAGTCTTCACTGGTTAGAAGGGGACGGAGGAATATCGGAAGCTGTGGTCTGTAAAACAATGAAACACGTGCGCACAATCACACACATGTGCGTATATAACACAAAGTCTCAACGCTTCAACCCCCCACCACAAAAAATATAAAACATAAGCCCACTGCATGAACATTATTTACGAGCATTCCCACTTTAAACCCTTAATTCTGGAAAGACACTGGCTGAACAGCTAAACATCAGTGGGTGTCAGTGAGACCAAAAAGGGCTCACATTACCGATCAAATATTGATAAGGTATCATCATCCCTACAATGCACAGCGGAAATATCTTTTTTTTTTTTTTTTTTTGCTTTATTATAGAACTAAAAACATGAAAAATATCCTCTTTGTCTGTTATGCTTGTTTTCTTATGCAAAAATACCACAGATAATTCACTGTACTCGTTTCCTCATTTGATAATGTCGTGTCCATTTCTTTAAAAGGAGGGGTACTTTCACGTTATATCATTAAAAAAAAAAGTTAATTAGCCCTTTTTGTAACAAGAAAATGAACTGGAATGAACTGAGGCTTCGCATTCTCCACTGCTGCCGCCTAACTGACCCCCTCCAACTCTCATCACTTGCACTCAGCTGATGCCACTGACTTCGTCTAGTGTTTCTTACCCACAGAATCAATTATGTCCATTGCAAAGAGACTGTCCTGCTCTTCGTTTAGGCCAAAGCTTAGTGGAATCGTTAAACATTTGGAAGAAATATGATTGCTCAATTTGATTTCTGAGAGAAAATTACTAAATCAATGCCTCTTTCATTTACGCGTGCTAAATATCTCAGAGCTGTGGATTATCTTGGCTTAGCATTCAAACTGAAAGCAGCACTAAACAGTTAGCCATTTCCACAAATAAAATTGGTCGGGCGATCAGACAGCGCGGTACTCCGCCAAATGCAAAGCCCTATCTTGCAGTGATCAATTATGTCAACCATATCAGAGCCAAGGTTTTATTGCATCTTCCTTTTCATGCTAAAATCCCTCAACTCAATTTCATGCTGAAATAGAAGAAAGCTGTTTATGATCCTGGTATTTACAGACGTTTTGGCTGCTCTGGTCTCAAATTGATAGTCTACACCTACTATTTAAATGTGTCCGGCTCAAGTGTCCACTTGACATCTGATATCACTTTCCCCTGTACTTATACACACACACACACACACACACACACACACACACACACACACACACACACACACACACACGCACACGCACACACACACACACACACACATGTATACTTGAATGAACACATAACATCAAACACGGTAAACTGATTAGGGAAAAAGTGCAGTAATACAGACAAAAGCTTGAATCACGATAACTTATTCATTCATCAACAGACCTTTCACAGTATCATCGTATTTCGGATTTGCCTGAGAAACATTTATTGCATTATTCAGATCTACAGGCATTGTTTTGTAACAGATTAAATATGAGAGAGAAGTAAAAGTAACCTAAAAGTGATAATGTATTTGTCAGTTTGAAATGTAGTTCAGCACACTCCTGCTTACTAAAGATTTATAAACTGAAGCATTTAAACTCAATAGTTTTCGTTCTCAAACGAACTGATGAAAATCCCTGGAGACAAAATGTTACACTGACATTGGAAGTAATTTTACTTCCATTAAAACATCTACGGGTTGTGTGCTCATTAAAATGTGAACATTCCCACATCACTCAAAATGTTGGCATCTGCACTCATTGCTGTTTTGTTTTCCTGCAAAAACGTTAACACAAATGGTACATGGAAGATTTTACATTAATGACACCATCTCATGCCTTTGGATCTTTTTTTCTCTCTATTTTATTTTTGTGACCAACAGATCATCATAAAAAAAGAAAGAAAAAAAACGTTGAAAGAAACTGCAACTTAAAATGGTACATCAATATAGTCTAGGGCACAGCTGCGTTTATACTTAAACTTGGAGTTGTCTAATCGTGATTGGATCTTATTCCACAGAAATTATTTAAATAAAGTTTTTTTAATTCTACAATATGTTGGCATGTAAAATTACACACTAAAAAGGTTACTTGAGGTCCCTGAAACAATGCCAATGAAAAGTGAATTACCTTTACCTTTGTTATGATGGACAAAGACATTTTTCTAATTTATAGTGCACAAAAGTCTGTTTTCAAAGGCAGGAGGAAGTGGTGGAAGAATGGGAATGATGTGAAGTCTTGCAATGAGGAAAAAAGGGGTATGAATAGCTTTTGTGCATTTATGCATCTGGCCCAGGCTACTGAAAATATGCCTGCAGTAATATGAAAAAGTTATCAAACTCTTTTCCAGTTTTAAGATTTTACTAACTAGGAAAATTAGGCAAATGTCATCACAGATAAATGACATCATGTGGAATATTACACCATGTCATTATGTATTTAAGCCAAAAAAACTATGGAAAAATGCAGCAGATGTTTGACAAAGATACTCTGACTACTAAATAAATAAGAGGGTAAACAAATGTGCAACTGATCATCAGCAGGTGTAAGGGGCATGGCTGGCCAGGTTGTGTGCAGGCACCGAAAGACAAATGGCCCAGCAGGGAGAAAGGAAAAAAAAAACGAGAAATCGGTGTTTCTTAACGTACTTGTCTGTATTTGTGTTCTTTATGAACTTGTAAAAAGCTGAAGCATTGATTCAATTCTCAAGTCAGTATCTCGTCAACTCCAGTCCGAATCCCCGGATGTGTAACTGATCTGCCCATTTGATCAAGGATCCATCCACTGGACACTTGTATAGACTTGCAACGGCAAAGTACCCCAGAAAGCATTTTTCACCAATACGTGAAGTTAATAGAAAAAGAGAGAATTGTAAAATGTTTTAACTTTGTTGTTGTTTAACAGAATGTAGTTTGAAGGTGTTTTATGCAACAATATAATTATTATAACTTTTTATATATATATATATATATATATATATATATATATATATATATATATATATATACTTTGTAATATCCATTTAAATCACATTGTATAAAGTAATGGTTATAAAAACCTAAGGCAGAACAACATGTGGTCCATTCTCAGTTTTAATGTTTAGGGCAGGGATGGGAAACTTCAGTCTTCGATGGCCACTATCCTGGATGTTTTATTTGTTTCCCTGCTTTAACACACCTGACTCAAATTAATGGTTATCATCAACATCTGTACAACTCTGTTACTGATGCAGCCGGTTGTATGAGCGTGTGATGAAACAAACACATTTGAAACATGCAGGACAGCGGCCCTTAAGGGCTGGAGTTGGCCATCCCTGGTCAGAGTGTTTTTATTTGTATAACTAATGAAACATTAGATGTTCTTGAATACGCATTCCCTGTTGCTGTGAACAAGTACACAGCTGTAACAATGACAGAAAGACTGACGTGAATTCACCCAAGTATTTGACAAGTACAGCCACCACAAGTACACAAGCCTAGCCTTGCATACTTAAGAATTGAGAAACGGCTATTATATACTCTTATATACGCACCAGGGCTGATGAGACACAGGTGCAAACAATCAGGATCATGAGATCAGGGGAACTCAAAAAGAACTAAACATATAAGGACACAGACTTTCAAAATAAAACAGGAAACTGGCCCCAAACACAAGACCGAAGCTATATAACCAAGCAAAACACAAGAAACTCAAAACCCAACGGAAACCCTAGACCACGCGATAGACAGCAGAATATTTTTCTGTTTACTTTTTTATGTACTATCTGAAAGCCAGTCTTTTATGGTTAAACGTTGTAGTTGTTAAAATTATACTTTGAACCGATTTGCTGCAAGTACTCCTTTTAAAATGAATCGTTTTCATAAGGCTTTTCTTTTTGATTAATGAGTATTGGAAATAGCAGAAAATATTTTTCATTTGCCTTGGATGACTTTTCAAATTTGACCTCAGCTCACAGTATGTATAAATATTATCCACGATGACTTGTTTTCTCCTGTTTTTTCTTCACTGCTCAACATTTCAAACCATATGTGCAAGATATAGTCTATCCTCAGTTGCTCTCAAATCTGTGCTGATTGGCTGATTAAGCTGCCAATCAGATTATTTGCAGTGAAAGACCAGTAGTTTATCATGTATGACTGCATACATGTTAAAACATCGGAAAGTAATATAATGACCAGCAGAAGGGAATGCATTTACCGGTCTGGCATACTGACTACACTTGACTGTTATGTCTGTCAGCAGCTGGAAAATATACTGGGCTGTGATATCTAGCAATAGCTTTCATGCTTATTGAGGTACCCTACCACCACTCTCTTATACAAAGTTATAAATGTAAGCTCACACCTACAAAGATCTGCTAAGTCAAACAAGAAAGGCATCAATATATAGATTTGCCTCTCTGGAAATCAAACCAAGGCTACAGTGATGCAAACGCTGTTTTTCAGCAGGGTAAACAATAATTGGTTGTTATTAGGTGGATTGAGTAACAGAGATGAAGATTCTACACAATCAATGGCTGGCAAACAATTTAGCACTTGAAGTGCATTGATTTCCTTGGCTTCCTATGCATACTGCAAGGATTTTGAAACCTTTGATGGGTCTAGCTATAGTTGCCTTACGGAAAGGGACAAAATAATGACTCAGATGAAGAAAATGATAAAAACTTCTGTTTGCTGCTTGAAGTTTTATGTCTTAAGCAAGGAGGCTGCTGTCTTTGTCTTCAAAAAAAAAACAAACTCCTATGGAAACTTAATCATCTGCCTGTTTTGAAGATGAAATGGCTTGACAGTGAAAGAGCTTTATGTCAAAGATACTACTGTTCTCATAAAAGCGCTGTTATGACTAGATAAAGGAAAATGGTTCTGCTGTTACATAATGCATTTTGATTTCTGTCAAAGACATTCCCACCATCCCGGCTGAATATATAAACTGTCATTTTATGAGTCATATAAATCTCATCTGAACAATAGCACAATTCACAACACAATCAGTGCTTTTGCCAAATAACCTGCAGGCAGGCGGTAAATCAAACACTTATGACACATTCTGAGTTTTTCTCATGTTCAGGACTTGCATGTATGGTCGCACCTTGAAAACTGTTAGTAGGAAAAGTCCTAATTGTTGGATTGGGTGAATCAGTTTAGAAAACATCACAAAATGCATCAAAAATCCCTCAGAGAATGTCCATCAAAGTCCATCACGTGGGTAACAGCAAGGAAGTGTGTGCCTCAGACAGCGTATTGACAGGAAATCCCGACAGGAGGCAGCTTGTGGCACCTCATCGCTGATAATGCCACCATTGTCCCTTTGGTAAGGGTAGGGAATAAGCCGTGCTGTGCTCTTTTGGTTGGCTTCCTAGCAACTGATAAATTTGGGGACTTTTCTGTTCTCTGGATCAACAAAACCTTTAAACGTGTGCAGGTTTTTGACATGTTGATCAAATATTAAATGTGAACAACGGCATTGTGTCATGTTTGTGTCCTTTTTTTTTCTTCCAGCGTTGTGAGTAACATTTCCACAGCATCAGGACTGCTGTTTGGTTAGTGTGGGTGTGTCGCAATTAGACTTAATAAAGCTGAACTGGGGTAAGGCTCCACCTTGTATTCTCGTCCTTGGCACATACTGAGAGTTTTCCTCATGTCACCAGCTTTTAATTAAAATGTTGATTCCTAAAATACACAGGGATGCGTCAAGTTTCTGCTCAGTTTTGGAAGTAAAAGTCATGCTTGGAAAGTGACACATGGAAAATCTGCCTTGGCCAGTTATTAAGCAATTTTGTCTGAGCAAGCATTTAGTTTTTAGATATTTTACCATAACTATGGTGGGTAAGAAGTTAGAACGACACTTATTGACACTCTTAGACTAACAGATGTTGACAATTAATTGCTTTATTCTTGGCCTTTTTAACATTTGTAGAAAAAGTCTTAACTCCATCAGTTTTACAGTTTTAGACTTCAGACTCACTGCAAAAACAGATCCTTTTTTTTTTTTTTTTTTTTTTTTCTTCCCTTTCTTGTCAGTGTGGACATTGTGCACATGCTGTATGTATGATGCACACCGAAATTAGTCTCTGCTTTTAACCCATCAACTAGTTTCACTAGTGAGCAGTGGGGCTGCTAGCAGGGCAGCGCCCCGGGGAGCAATTGGGAGTTAAGGGCCTTGCTCAGGGGCCCCCAGTGATTTACCATTGTGGGCAGCCATGGGCTTGAACCTGGGTCCTCCACGCCCAAGCCCACCACTGTAACCACTAGGCCACCACTCCCCCACCTCCTCCTATAGAAATAACTAGAATTCTTAAAACTAGCAGAAAAGTCACTATATACTAGACAGAAACTAAGACAGATTTTCTTTAAAAAAAAAAAAAAAGGTTGTATTTATTTTTTTACTTTCTTTGAACTTAGCTTTTGTACTTCCGGTATAAGGTCTCAGAAGCTTTTGCATATAGCCACACCTGATGATAATTTTCACACATGAACACCAGAGACTGTCAGGAGAATGTGAGAACAGTTTGGACCAGACTTCTTATGCATTTGTTGCTCATTCATGCACTGCACAGGGGGAGACGTTTGCTAGAGATGTGCTCTCACAGCAGAAAACATGAGGGAGGAAGGGCAGGGGAATGTTTATTTAAACTGTACAAGATCCAAAGAAATGTCAGTGGAAATCATTGTTTCCTTCATTACATTATACAGAGTTGCAGGTGACGACGTTTTGTGTTTATATTAATAACACATGCACTTTATCCATCCATTTTCATCCGCTTATCCGGGACCGGGTTGCGGAACCAGCAGTCTGAGCAGAGATACCCAGACCTTCCTCACCCCAGACCTTCCTCCAACTCTTCTGGGTGGATTCTGAGGTGTTCCCAGGCCAGCTGAGAGACATAGTCTCTCCGGCATGTCATGGGTCTTCCCCAGTGTCTCCTCCCAGTGGGACATACCTGGAACCTGGTCGAAAGGGCATCCGATACATTTGCCCAAGCAACCTCAGCTGACTCCTCTCGATGTGAAGGAGCAGCGGCTCAACCCCGAGCTCCTAATGAGTGACAACTCTTCTCACTCTATCTCAAAGGGAGCGCCCAGCCACCCTGTGGAGGAAACTCATTTTAGCCGCTTATATCCGCGATCTTGTCCTTTCAGTCATTACCCAAAGTTCATGACCATAGGTGAGGGTGGGAGCGTAGATTGACCGGTAAATTGAGAGCTTTGCCTTTCGACTCAGCTCCTTCTTCATCACAATGGCCCGGTACACTGCATAACTGTGGACGCTGCATTAATCCGTCTGTCAATCTCACGCTCCATCGTTCCCTCACTCGTGAACAAGACTCCAAGAAACTCCCCCACTTGAGGCAGGATAATTCCACCTACCCGGAGAGGGCACGCCACCCTTTTCCAATCAAGAACCATGGCCTTGAATTTGGAGGTGCTGATTGTCATCTCAGCCCCATCACACTCGGTTGCAAACTGCCCCATCACACATTGAAGGTCATGCCCTGATGAAGCCAACAGGACAACATCATCTGCAAAAAGCAAAGATGAAACCCTGTGGTTCCCAAACTGGACCCCCTCCAACCCCTGGCTACACCTAGAAATTCTGTACATACAAATTATGAACAGAACTGGCAACAAAGGGCAGCCCTGCCAGAGTCCAACATGCACTGGGAACAGATCTGACTTACAACTGGCTATGTGAACGAAACTCCTGCTCCGGTCGTACAGAGACCGAACAGCCCTTAACAGAGGGCCCCGTACTCACAGGATTCACTGTCATTGCCCACATGAGCGTTGAAGTCCCCCAGTAGAAAAATTTACTTTAACAAAGCAAAATAAAAATGTGAACAGGCACTTTTTACTAGCATGCATAATAAACAAATAAAGAAGACCAGTCATGTCGAAGCTGCCAAGCAAGACATTGGATTACACTTGGCAATATCTTTAATTTCATGAACTGTCAAACCCACACGCAATTGATAAGCCAATGCTGTACTGGAAGACTATGCTGTCTTATGCAGTACTTAGAGAGCTCTGTGGTTGTTGATAGAATTATGGGATTTTCAGATTGTCAAACATCATCTAATATCCAGACATCTATCTGATGGGAAAGCACATAAGGTTCTCTTGCTTTGACTACCCTATAGAAGCTTATAAAATGTTTTCAATATCTTTAGGGGAGCAATGATAAAAAAAAAAAATTCCCAGTTTTTCAAAAGCAAAGTGTGATCAAAGACAATTTGTTAGTATCAACACAAATGTTAGCCTCATTACCCAAAAAAAGAATAAAAAGACAAAAATTTTACTCGCCACTATTCACAAAAGTTAAATTATTATTTTACTAGATAAGTCCATGCCAAAAGCACTTTGCTATATTGCTAGTTATATTACTGTTTGGTGCATAACATAATATTGGCCATGTCCTCCTTCTTCCTCAAAATTCAGACCAGGATGTGCACTTGCGGACGTGCAGCTATAGACTTATTAGTTTGAAATGCATGTAATTTGTAATAATGATTATTATTATGAGTACAGCTCTCTACAGTTGAAAGTATAATTATCAGAAACATTTTTTTTTTTTACAGTAACCATAAATCTGCAAAAAGTTCTGCCATAACCACATCTGTGGTAAGCTGGGAGAAAATGAGGGGCCGTTCATTTGGGAGTACATCTGTAATGTCCTGAAACGTGAAATGTTTGTCGTCCTCATATTCCCTTACTGTAAGGTGTTTTTGTTCACGGTCAGCAGCATCGCCATCTCTTGGTTAAAACAAACATCCATAAAACGAATCAATCAGTTTGATTTATTCGCTAAAGAGTGTCTGTCTTATGTCATCACAGTAACAAGTAATGCATTCTGATCAGCAGAAACTTGTTTGAGTTTGATAAGCTCTACTCTGTAAATTCTGCCAAAAAGAGGCTACTTAGGGTTTCGTGTTTATGTCAAACTTGCCGACAGCTCAGTGCAAGGAGAAAGTTATTCCTGCAGATCACTTGAATAACTGGAATGAGCTCACTCACGCAGCCGGTTTATTTGTCCATAGAGGCGGATCGGCGTAACAGCAACGTTCGGAGAGGCAGAGACCAGCTGAACAGACTGAATTACAAACTTTGTCACTCGACTTGAGGCACGAGCTTCTGAGTGAACTCTGTTGCTGTGGTTTGAAACCTGGAGGGCGCCTCCATCACCCCGCGGTAGCACCCCACCAACAGTAACAAGCAAACCGAGTCCAGCACTACTGCACGAGTGTCTCATGGGAACGACCACGTAGAAATTGTATTTTTTATTGGTGTTTATTCAGCACCAACTGATCAAAGCAGCCAGTTACAAGAGAAATGTTGGACTTGTTGTTGAATGTGGGCTGTAAAGTACAGGAAAGGGACTGTGTTTAGATTGTAAAAAAAAACATCATAATGATTAGTGAAGCCACATTCTGGGATGCACCTTTGTGGGATCACTGTGAATCCAAAGCTGGAGGGTGAAAATGAATGAAAAGAGGATTGTCAGTGCCCGTTTATACAACTATCTCTGCATGAAAGTGGCCACAGTGAACAAGTGACTCTTTTCATTAGATTCCCACGGCTGATGCATCCTATGAAGGACCTGGCAAAGCTACGTCAAGTGCTTTAATATTTTTCATCTGCTGTTTGGTAATTTTTGAAGTGGCAAAATTAAACAATAAATTTTTATTTAACACAGTTCTTTTCTCTTGTCTTTGCCGTGTTCACTAGAGAGTGAATACACATTGAAAGTTTTTGAGCTTGTTTTTTTTAATTTTTTTCTGTCAAAGAAGTGCACTGGATATAGTTTCTTGTAGTGCTCACTTGTACTTGTTCCAGTCCCATGTGGTTTTATCCTCTGGCTAACACCATGTTGCAGGGTGGAGGTCAACACAGAAGCTGCAGATAAGATAGACAAAGAAGAGGAGGGACAGTGGAGGAGGGTGAGGAGGGTGAGGAGGGCATACTCCCTGACCAGGGAGCGTAATGTCTTATCTTGGCTCTTGTCCTCCCTGTCGTTATCTCCTGCACGTGGACATGGGGTATGCGCACAGCTGAAATGGGATTAACAGCATAAAGATTTATATACAAATGCAACTCTTTATGGATGGTAATAACTTACTCACAATCATACTGACAGACAACAAATATTTGAGTTTCTCTTATGAGTAAATGAAGATGATACTGTGCCTTCGAATAGTCTCCTCCAGCTCAAAAACTGCAAAATGTTTTATTTGTTTTTACTATGTTGAGATTTAGCGGTAAAAGTCTAGGTATAAAACAATATTATTTCATCAAAATAAAACAACTTTTCAGTTGGAAAATAAAATTTGCCAAATGACTGTTTAATAATAGTCACTGTGTGACATTACTAACTATTGATGGACGTTTATGGTTATTGTAAGATGTGTGTTTTAAAGGAAACAAGATGTTTAGTCAAAAAAAACGACGAAATGTCCACTGTGTGTATCAGACCAATCATGGCGATACTGTCAGCTAATGGCACTTGCATCTTTGTAAAACCACTTTCTTATGCATGTATTTCCTGAGCCAATTAGTTGTGCACACTAATATAAGCAGTTTATGTTAATGCAGAGAAAAACATTCGTCGCGTTTCCATCAATTAACTGGTTGTGCTCATGTTAAAGCGACACAAGGAAACGGTTTTCAAAAGTTTGATTAAGAAATAAAAACAACTCCTCAATTATGGAGAAATATTTTACAAAAAAATACTGCCTGACATTGTTTTGCTCTATTAAAAAAAAAGCAAAAAGGAAAGAAGAAGCTGATGCCATCTGCATCCAGTGGAAGTGCCACACAGCACATTTGTTGGAAATGCCACGTTGCCTACATTGCAAAAACTAATTTCTAAGAAAGTAAAGAATAAAATGCCTGATTTAAGAAAATTAGAACATTATTTTAGAATATTTTGCTAGTTTTAGGAACTCAAAGTCAAGAAAATATTTTTTTTACCTTATTAGGAAATACATTTCTTTTTTTATAAAACTATAACAATTTTGATTAGATTTATGCTTTAGGCTTATTTCTATAGGGACTGTTTTTGCGTTGTAATTATTCTAGCGTGCAGGGAAAGAACAATTTGTTTTCCTCTAAACAGTAAACACAAACAATGCTCTCTCACTAAAGTAAATTCCCACAGACCTTTTCATTGGTCCTTCATCCATGGTTTATGAATTAATCACTTGGGTGGAATCAGATGAGTGACATTAGTGTCGTTGTCTGGAGCAATGAGCGCCACCATTCCGGCTTACCTGTGCGCACAAACTTTAATTTGCTTCAATTACTACCTCCCAAGGCAGGCGCAGCAAAATACCCAGCTGCTCCACCTCGCCTTCATTGATGTACAAAACGGAGCTGAGTATCAGTATACAATACCTCATTAAGGTTCTGTATGTAAAGGACTATTGCCTACACTTCCATCCTTCTGACGACACAACCCAGCCTAGTTTATTCACTGGAAAGGAGCCTGGTGCATAAATTCCCTGAAGGAAAATTAAGAGAAGAAAGAAATCTTGGAGTTTCTTCAACAGTTGCTACACCCTTTATCTAATCAGTTATTTACACATCCATTCATTAAATTATACTAGTATTAAGGGTCCTTTCCAATGCGTCGCTGTGGAGGGTGGGGGGATTAGGTACCGACTGGATATGCAGTGGGCGGGAGATGGCATTGTTCAGCTGTCTCATTACTTCATTCAAATATGAGTCTCCTCTTCTCACTCACTGCCACAAATGCGGTTCAATGCCACACCTGTTTGCAGTTTTCTGTTTGCAAACAGCAAACAAACACACCAAACACATCAGCGCCTTCAACACTGGTGTCATCATTCAAGTCTGTTTTACTTTTGTTTGTTTTGTTTTTTATTTCGTCTTCTTCTTTTATTTAGTGGATGTTGGAAACCAGTGACACTGGTGCACTACCACCAGGTGGTATGGACTGGTGGTTTTATAGGTCACTAGATCCTACTAACTCCATCACTGGGAATGGAGACATGAGACACATGCTGCTTCACTCTCTAACCATAACCTTACCTGCCCTTATCATTCAACTATCCTTTCAAGCCCCAGCTATTGACTTAAAATGATGTAAACATCAATACCAAACAGACAGCTGTCGTGTTAACAATGTGTCACCCAAAAGTGTTAGTTTGAGATGAGTTGGCAGTGAGAAGCTGTTGAGAAAAGTCCAAGGTTGGAAATTTCAGGGGTTTTTGGTCAGTGATGACTGGACATTCACTTTTAGGAGACAGGATTTAACAAATAATCTCTTTGAACAAATGTGTTTGTTCCAGCCACAACTCTTTTGGCAGGTTAGATGGGATGGGATTATTTAAAATTGAACAAACAGAATATGATAGCATCCTCCTTTTCTTTCCATTCTCCTGAAGGTCAGTCATGTCACAATGACTTTCACCTGGTCAGTGGTGCAAATTTAACTGAACCGAATTTGAACTCAAAAGTGCTCCGCTAATTTTCAAATCCATTCATCCAATTAAATAAATTATTGAGCCCAATTAAATTAAGTTATGCCTCTGTCTGCTTCGTCCTACCATTGCCTGGTTTATGCATAAATCATACTTATATTAGATCATGCAAACTTACATTATACTACATTTTCTATAATAATCATATTAACTAAATGTTTTTTATTACAGTGGATGGATGTTATTATGGGTATCTGACAGTGGTATTTTAGTTTTTATTCTTTATCCTCTCTTCTTGATTCATGGTTTCAAATAGCAATATCCAGGGATGAGCCTAGAGTAGATCTTGGATAAGCCTCTAGCCCTTGGCTTAGGTCCCCACCCCCATCTCACCAGTGCTTGCTCTCCTTCTCTTCCTCTCTCAAACACACATATGCAGCCACTCCAAAAGCACTACAGATACTCTTTGCCAATTTAATAAAGAGAGACTTTGTCATGCGTATCTCTCCCACAGCTTCCTGGCCAGAGTGACAACAGTGTGGGTGAGTGGAAAAACAGGAAGAGGACAGGCGGACTACAGGCAGCTTTAGTGGGCAGTGGATTTGCCTGTTGTGTGTATTTGTGCGTGTGTGTCGAAACCAAGTATAGTAGATGTGTTAACCCACTGGGATACGTGCTCACGAGGACATTGCACAACAGTGAAAGGCAGTTGTGGTGTAACACAGACAGGCTTCTCAGTCAGGAAGGAGAACTTGTTGTTTTCCTGATGGGTATGTCTAGCTGTCAGCGCTTGTGTAGGAGTAGGATATGGCTCTACCATTAACAGACCTCATGATGAGAGGACAAATGGACAAAGGTCACAGGGAGCGCTGCAGCTCTGCATGGAAACTCAGTAATGCATGATATTTGTTTTCTTGGTAGGGAAATATGATTATTGAATGTGCTGCTACAGGATGAACATCACTAAAAATAAACAATCCATCAACTATCGTCGTTCACATAAGAAAAACAATAGTGTCCCTTTTAGAGATTGTTTGTACTTTAACCATCACTTCAGACACCAAAAGGAAGCACAGCTACGACTGCATGTCAGCAATACGTTTTATTACTATTATTATTATTATTATTATTACTAACATTTTCTGTCTTGTCTAATCATTTCACTTCTGTGAGAATTTTGTAACTACTTGAGTACTAATAGTGTGTCCAAACCAGTTTCTGCTGTGACTGAGTCATTTTGTAAATACAGGGAATGAAAGCACTGACTTTCAATTTGGGCTCAGCTGTTTAACAGTCTGTTTGAATCACACAAACAGATGAACAGGATGACAGGAGCGCGCACACACACAAAACTGTCAGTGGTTTGGATGTTCACCGAAGACATTACAATTCTGCAGCGCATACAAGGAGGAGATTGAATTGCAGCAGGCTAACATGGTGTGACATGAAACCTCGGCTTGAAAATAGGTCATTTCACAGGTCGCACAGTGTTTGAACTGCCTCAAGTGTTATTGCACCAATGTATCAGTAGTTGAGACCCGCGTGTGCTTGACAGCTAAGGATACTCTGCCAATTGTAAAGAGAAAAATTACATTATGCCCACAACAATCTAGATTCATGGTTTCCAGAAGGGCTGTTGGTTCCCAGAATTTGTGCAGAGGGTGATACTATAATTTACACCACAAGATTTGTTTTGGAGCATTGTACAACGCCTCCTCCCAACTCCCCTAACTGACACAGAGTCATATCTGTTCACTGAGGAGGTGTGCACGAACAAAACTGATCGTAAGACCGCGGGTACCTGCATGGTTTTTTCGCGCATGTCTTCGTTATGGGGTGTTGTGTTTGTTTGTGCAGGGGAAAAGTGTCAATGGGCGCTTTAGACAGCCCCACCTCAGACCCGACTCTTCCTGACATCTGTGAGTCAATTAGCTGACTGAAGAGAAAACATCCCTGCCCCCTCTCTCTCTGTCTCTCTCTGTCTCTTTCTGTCTCTCTGCCTTCCCTCCACGCACCCCTTCCTCCAACAAAACATCTACCCAACCAGGGAGCCAGTCAGTTTGGTAATACAGCAGCTCCTGTCTGCCCTGGATGGTGGGAAGCGCTGGGGGAGGGGCACTCGTCAGGACAAGGGGGTGGGAGGGTGGTGGGGTTGATGAGGTTGGATGTCAAGAATGTGGCTCATGGTCTGCTCTTTTGTGTGCTTTGTGTAAGATGAATAGGTCCATGGCAGGTTGGGGTGCTAGCTGGCGACACACCACCGTTGACTTGTGTGTTAGGAAGGCCCGAAGGCCCTGGCCTGCACCCCTTGAAATGAGACGGACAATTAACGAAAGCCACCGGGGGAACAACTTTAACCACCACTACATATAGACACAACTATTTCAGCGTGTTATCTTCTGCATGGTTCGTTCTTGTCTCACTGCTGCTCGCAGCTTCATAATCTCTCCTCTCCAATGCCTCTCCATCCGTGTGTCCATCCCTCCGAGAGCCCCCTATCAGGACAGTTATTGTTTGCTAAGCTGGAATGGGGGCTGTTCTTTTTTGTGCCTGGTGCATCCCGTACTCCCTTCCCCACTCGTCCCCGATGCCCTCCGTGTCCTTAGGCTATGTCAATGGAAATATGCTTCAGTCACATTGCTAATTATTTAAGAGTCATCACCTCATTAACAGTGCAGGGAGATAATGAATGATTAATAGGTCATTCTGTTCTCCTGCTCCCACCTTCCTTAAAAGCTGCTTGTTTGACAGGCTGTGATGACTGCTGTTGTCCATTTAGTCTGTAAATCTCCCTAGCACTCCTACACTGTGTATGCATGTTCGTGGAGGTAACTTGGAACATCTTCAGTAGCTGTAAGGCAGGAAGTGTGGTGAAGGGGACATGATTAGTGTTTGTAACAGCAATGATCCCTCTGGCAAGTAAATGCTTGAGACTGGTGTTGACTGTAAATGACTGACATTGCCTGGTAATGAGCCAAGACTGTATATGAAACCCGAGAGCACTGCTGTTGTATTTGCATAGCTTGAATTAAGTCATTGCTGTAGAGTGTTTTTATCATGATTTTCAGCGGCACCTCATACAGTTTCACAGTTTCTGCCTCATGACTCACGCCCTCTGTATGCTTCAATAAATGTGTCTAACCTGTTGTCTGACCACATCTAGAAGGCTGGAGAAAGAGGGGATAACGTAACAAATAGGTAATAACCATACCACTGGCTATTCGTTCACCTGTTGCAAAAACGGCATTGGGTTGGAACATATGGACGGAAAGCGTGCTAGGAATGACAAAAAGGGCTTAAGAGAGACTAATTTATGATTTTTGCATATGCATTAAGTCATCTGCTCCAGTCATGAAAGACTGTACGAATCCTTCTTTAATCCCCAGGTGCAGCTAGAAGTCTGTGTCCATGTTTCAGGAGTTACTGGATGTAACTGCAGTCCAACAAATACACATGAAGCCTATTTTAAATACAGACTTCACACAGAGATGTACAATTATCCACATCTTTATAATTTACCCTTAAACAAGTAAGATACATATATTTTTATATTGTTATCTCAGCATATGATCTCCTCCTCTGGTTTTTCGTTGACAGTTGCCATTTTCCATTGAAGTGCATGAACTTTGGAATGTGGTAGGATTGAAGACTAAAATTGTAGTGAGAGCAGAGGATCCAAACGCTCAGACCGGGAGTCCATGAAACGGCCTTACAGTCAGTTATGGTTGTGGGTGTCATCCTTGTGCTCAAGAGCTAAAGTTCAGTCATAAGTGACCTATCAGTTTTAGGGAGCTGGGGGGCTGGTCCAGCATGAGCAAAGTGGACAAACTGAGCACCTCTATCACCCAAAAGGATGTTATAGGTCCACTGATGGCTCAGTCGTAGTTAAGAGAAACTGGTGCAATATAATGTGTTTGTTTTAGCTCGGAAGTAGGAATTTCCATGTTCCTGGTAGTAGGATGCTTCTAAAACTGAAACACCACCTGAGGTTTTGTTCCAGATTAAATAACTGACAAAACCTCAACCATCTTGACTTGAATCCATCAAGTCTGTTACTCACGACAACAAGGTAAAAACTCTGTGACTTTCACTGTTTTAACAACTTCTGAAGTCAGCTTTTTATCCGTGGAGATGTTGGTGTGCTGTTTTACGCAACAACAATGACATTTGAAAAGGTTTGTGGCATTTTAAGTTAATGATTTTTTTTCCAATTTTGCTACCGGATGGCATCAATCCCAATTCCAGTTTCCAACTTCTGAGATACATGGGACACACCAATGATTAGAAAGCAAAATGCATCTAATTCACCCTCTATCTAATCAGTAATTTACATATCCATTCATCAAGTTATCCTAAGGCACCGCTCCTTTAACAGGAGTCCAGAGTACTTTTACAGGGCCAAAAACCGGGATTATCAGGAATGGCCCGGCAATTAAATTTCCCAGGAGCTTATACAAGGCCAAAACAATGCATGAAGACCAATGCATGAAGCATAACCATGGCTTAAATCTTAAACTATGTGAAAGATGTCTTTGTAAAGATGAATTCCTTGTAAACTGTATCTGACTGTTTTTACAGCTCGGTTGCTGGAGAATGATTTAGAGAAAGCTGCTCTGGAGATCTTTTGTCCTTTAAAGGATTTGCTGAAATTACTTATATAGCCCATCCCACTAAAACAGGACCACACAGATTAATTATTGGGCTTTAATGAACTCCATGCTGCATCTTCTCTGTGTTTAGGCTGTCAGACCTCAGACAGTCTTACTGGACCTTTTCCAGTACAAACAGGTGCAAAACAGCGCGCCAGTCAAGTGTGCCAGAACAAAGTTATAAAAAAGGATGTCAGAATTGCCCTAATTGGGGCAAACATTTTCATTTAATGCCACATGACTTGTCAGAAAGCTCCTCTAAAGTGTTACATTCCAACCACCCCTCTTCCCACCAAATTACGACTTTCACTCAAGCCTCATCCCCCACTCATGGCCTCTGCTCGGTGAATGGCAGTTACCAAGTTTCTTCCCCTCCCTCCTTCCCTCGCTTCCACAGTCCCTCATCCTCTGCTTCACGACGCTGGGTCAAGTCCTCCCCCACTCCTTCCCCCTTAGCCTTGACTCAAGCTTATTGCCCTCTCGCTGCTCAGCTGAACAGTGCCTGTTGATTGGCGGTGGAGACGGACAAGAAAGCCTTGGGAGTATTTATAGAGACTCTCATTTACCAGAACAATAACAACCCTCCCCCACACAGACTGAAAAAGAGAGTGACAAACTGGCTTTTGGTTTGCATCTCAGGGGAAATTCATATTAGTACATAGTTTCTACTGCTGAGCGACTTGACTGTTCATTTGTGTTAGCGTTGTGGCAAGTATAATCAGACAGGGAGAAAAAACACACACAAAAAAACCAGCGAATATATTACACACCTCATAGATTATTCATATCTGGCAGTTACAGAGGGCTTGCTTGTGTTTTCGACTTGAAAAAGTGTATTATCTATTGTAAGACTCTCCAGATGACTTATTTGAGTGCAACAACTGAAAATGCAAATTTAAAATGTCTCCACAATTAGAAGAAGCAGATGTACGGTAAAAGGGTGAAAATATTTGTTGACCCCACTGAATTCTGGAGGCTATGCATGCGTGCGTTGCTCTTGAACAGTTGCTCAGTCCATTTGCAGGCATCAAAAAACACACAGTTAGTGTTCATTTTTACTTTAAGCGTGCAGCAGCTTTCCCCGGCTCCTCTGTGATATAGTTAAATAGCTCCTCTTCTACAGGCCCGTGACTCTGACACACACAAGGCTCTTTACGGTGCTTAGACTGCCACTCATTACCGAGGCACCTTGGAGAGAATTATTCAAGTAGGGAGGATTAAGTCAGCTGTTCTTAGATCAGTGGCTATTAACTGTTGGTGACACAGATTAAAGATGACTTGGTTGGTTGGTTCAGTGTTCACTGATGGATAACCATGGCTCAGAGCAAAAGGGCAGTCATCATATCGTCTAGCTCTGTGAGGGGGACACATCATTGAAATAAAAAACAAACCTTTTCTGTCTTTGAGAGCATGCAGTCATGTTCTAAATATAGTCGCCCCTCTTTTAATCCTTTTGTTACACAATAAAATGTATGTGATCATAGTAGGTGGAAAGAACAGTCTCAGATAAACAGCAACTTAACTTTTGTCACCACATTATCTCTTCAGCGCGTGACATATGAAGTAACCCCCCCCCCCCCCCCCCCCAAAAACAAATCCTTTTTTCATTGAAGTGTTGATTATATATTGAAATGAAAAACCCTTCCAATTTTGTATTTTACCTGTTCTAAATAATCATTTTTCCTATCATCTAAAAATAAATAAGTTTGCTTTTTTTTTTTTTTTTAAATACATTTCTGGTTTGTAAAAAAAATAAATAAATAAAGCATTATCATTTTCAGATCAGCAGCAATAACCTAAATGGACTGATTCCTGTGTTTCCCACATGCATATTTTTCCTTACAACATGACTTCAGCTCAATGATGTTTCTTGACTTTTGCTTATGCACAGCTCTCTTAGTGTCCCACCGCAGGAATTTCAATTGGACTGAGGTCTAGATTACGACAAGGCCATTCCCAAACCTTGAATCTTTTATTTTTCAACCATTTTGATGTAAAATTCCTGACGTGCTTCCAATCATTTTTGTGGAGCATGACCCAATTTTAAGCTTCAGCTGTCAGACAGACTGGCCTCATATTTGACTGCAGAACACTGGCATGCAGAGGTATTTATCTTCGACTCTATGACTGCAAGCCACCCATGTCCTCTGACAACAACCCCTCAGTGAGTATGAGGTCTTTCTGATTAAACACTGTTTGGTTTTCAGTAAACATGGCACTTGGGTATTAAGGCCAAACAATCCACTTTGGTCTCGTCTGTCCATAGGACATTATTCCAGAAGTCTTGGGCTTTGTTTAAATATGATTTTGCAAACCGCATTTGTGCTCCGATGTTTTCTTGTTTTTATCTTTTTCAGACACAAACAGCAACCCTTCCAAACAAATTATACTGATTCAGTCTCCTCCTAATTGTGTTGTGATGTGACTTTTACATTGAATATTTTCAGTGAGCTCTGTTAGATTTGAGATGTAGCTCTAGTTGTTATTTTATTCTATTTCTTGTTCTTGTATTTTTCGCAGGATTGCCCAGGCTGACCTTGGGGTAAATTTGGTGGGATGTCCACTCCTGGGAAAATTTGCTTTGAATGCTTTCCGTTTCTGAGTAATCTTTGTCACTGTAAAACGCTGAACTCAAAATTGTTTGGAAATGTCTTTTCCAAACCGATGAGCCACAGCAACTGTTTAACACCAGAACGTTCCAGACCAGAAAGCTACCGAAACATCTAGTTTTCTGATGATCAGTTCATCAAGGCCTGATTTTTAACAGCACCTGACTTTTAAACCCTATCAAAGCAGTCATAAGTTACTTAGTATTGCCCAAACTATGTCTTCTTTTTTTAATTAATCTCAATTAAATTTGTCAAATAAAAGGCACAGTGAAAAAGGTTATATACTGTTGTTTGTCTAAGGTTGTATTTGACCCACTAAGACCCACAGTGATTGGTTTTTAGATGGTTAAAAAAAAGGAGGTAGTAACTTTTGCATAAGTCCATCAAATCAAAAACTCACTGTCACTTGAAGAGTCTAGGTCTGACGAATGTCATTCAGTGAGCCACCCATCCATCCAGCGTTACCAACACATTATACTGTATTTTATATTCATCAGAAGTGAATAGCACAAAGTTGTAATTCTGATTTTTTTTTTTTTAAATGTACACCGGCATGGACTCAGGTTGATTTGCTGACTCCGCCCCCTAAATACAGCTGCTTTAAACAGATCTGTAAAGACAAAGTGAAAAAGAAGCTTTTGTACTGTATCGGTTTGGTATTTTTGACCAAAAGATGCCATTAAAGAAATTGTGACATTTGGGGAAAAAGGACATACTATATTTCCATAAAAGGCATAAAAAGTGTAACTTTTCATGCCTTTAATATCAATAGTTTGGATTGGACACTAATTTGTTTATTAAGTGGACTACTTCAAATAAACCCCTTTTACACTTTTAACACAATGTTTTTCTATATGAGTGCTGTGCTACGACTGCATGATTTTCTTAACAGAAAAACAAATTTACCGAACCATAATAGCTCAGGTGGACGCTCAGCAGCTTGCGGACAGAAACGACATGATTGATTGATTTCGCCCGTCTGCCAGGCAGCTGGCGCTCACTTTGCATCCGACCGTGTGGCTGACTTCCACTGTACAGTTAAAAATAATATACCAGCGTACATTTCTGGGGAAAAAAGTTGATTATTAGTCACTGTGGTCCAACAAGGCTTACAGGAATCAGCGTAATGCAGCCTTTCATGTTGTTGTACCTGAAAGACTTGAACCGCGAGAGGCAGTGCTGTGATCCTGTTGTATCCATCAGAACACCAAGACAACACACAACTGAAATAAAAGATTTAAAAAAAAAAAAAAGGAATAACCCTCATCTGCTTCACTGTTTTCCTGAACAAACGTTCAGTGCTGGGGAAATTGGTAGTCATTGCACCACTTAGCTGAGTACCTAGAGCAGTCTTCACTTTAAGCACTTCAATGGTGCCTTTGCTACAAAGGGATTTGGAGCACAGGCACCTGTGAAAGTTAAAAAGCGCTGAACACGAGCCTCCAAATTTGGTTTGGTTTCCTTGAAGTCCACCAGCGAGGTCATGGATGTGGCAGCTAATTATTCTTTGATCTTATTGGAACTTCATAACAGCTTTAAAGATCTAGGTTGCTGGAATGAGTGCAGTCACTGAAGAGAGTGGAATTTGAAAATACTTGGGAAGTGTGCAATAACCGGCAGACCAGAGCCATTTTCAGGCCTGGGATTTAAAACCTTATCGGCTTTAATAGTCGGTTAAAAAGATGTATTTCAAAAAATATGATGCACAGTAAAGAGAAAGAAGACGGTGACTGCTTTGTTCTCTCCCACTCTGGTTCATTTAAACAGTCTGCAGCATTGCATCTGTAATGTCAACCTATTATTGTATCTCTATGAATGCATCAGTAATGTCAATAACTGATACTTTCTGACATCATTTTAATAATCTAATGATGTTTTTTGAATTTATTTTCTTTTGCAGAAGCACCGGATTGCAGGATATTAAGTTGGTATTTTTTCTTAAAGCCTGTTTAATTATTTCCCAAAATGGGATTTACTGAACTTCATCTGAGATTCACAATTGGCATGATTGAAAGGCCACTGAACTCCAGAACTGTCTCATCTTTGTGTTTTTTCTAAATGTCTTCATCGTGGATTCCCACTGAGAAAGATTACCAGAGAAACTGAAAAACGTAATGGTGTGACTTCACACGGGAGAAACACAGTGGAAACGCAGGAACAGTATTATTCACGCTGGATGTAATGAGCCATATTTCTATGAATCAAAACCACAGTAGCCCTTCTTCTAAAATTACTCTCCAGGGAGTTCCTTACTTTCACAATCTAGCACTTAAACAGATACGTGTGTCAGAGTTGGCACAAGGTTGTTTCGGTGAAACTTATATAAACTTATATAAATATTGGAAAAGGCAGTACACTGCTGTGATATTTCACTTTTAAACAAGAAAGTTCCTGGTTTGACTCATGGATGGATGGATGGATGGATGGATGGATGGATGGATGGATGGATGGATGGATGGATGGATGGATGGATGGATGGATGGATGGAGGGTTTAACGTGTTTGGCAGGAAGCCGTTGCCATGACTACCATAATGACTGCATTAGGGCCTCTGTATGTAGCTCAGAGGTGAAAGTGTGGTGATATGATGATACTAGGAAAAATGTGCCACTATTTTAAAGATTTATTATGTAGTTGTTAAACATAAGGTCCTGAAATACTTTCTTTTTTCTTTACTTTACTTACTACTTTCCATGTTTGAGTATGCAATTTGAGCTCGTTTGATGTATACCTGCTGGCTGACTTATTGACTTCTTGCCTCCTGAAGTTTGGTGGAGGAGGACTACTACAGCATAGCAACTATTTGAAATGCCCTGGTAAAATCCAAGCTCATTTAAGTTGGCTTCACACCAAAGCATCAAACAGCCACAAAACTGAAGAATTATTTTCAATGATTTATGTGAAATAATGTCTTATAACAGTGGAGGAGGTTTTGTTTGTCCGTTCTATGGGTAGCTTCATTAGGTAAACCAGATTTTTTTTTTTTTTTTTTTTTACGTGTATGTATGAATGTCTATTTAAACTCAGACCTTGATGTTTCCTAACCCTAACTGAGCAGTTACTGTTCAACCACATCATATACTTACTTGTTTCTAAATCTCATCATTACGCAACTGAAAGTTAAGAGCAACTGACAACAAATATTTACAAAATAAAAAAGTGGGAAAAATCATGAACTTTTTTGGCAAACTCACAAGCGCCTCTAAAGTAAAAAAGAAGAAAAAAAAAATCAATCTTTCACCAGGTTAAGTATGCTGCCTGACAGCAGTCCAAAAGATCCACTTTGAAAGAGAAAGATAAAGCAAGACAGAGAGCAGCTGAAAAATGATAAAACTTCTTGCTATGTATTCAATTCACTTTACTTGCATAGTGTCAATTCACAACAATGTAATCTCGAGGCACTTTACACAAAAAAGCACCCCGAGTTGACAAAATTAAACATAATACAACATAATAATTCAATTTCATCCAATTCAGATAACTGAAAGCTCTGCCTCCCACTTTACTTTTGAAAACTTGGAATCACAAGGGAGCCTGGAGTTTGAGGGCAATGTGCTCTATTGGGATGATATGGAACTATACGTTTCTGAAGATAAGAGGGAGCTGGGCCAGGAAGTTAATGAAGGGAAACTAAGATTGGGGACACATGGTTTCTCCTGCCAATCCCCACCAGAACTCTTACTTCAGCATTTTGGATCAGCTGGAGGTGGTTCAGAGTACCTTTAGCATATCCCACTAACAAAGAACTGCACTAGTCTAATCTTGGAATTACAAATGTATGAACTAATTTGTCTCCATCACCCTGAGATAGGATATTCTTGATTTTTATATCATAGAAGCGTGTTTATGTGTAATTTGAAAGGACAAATCTTGGTCAAACATAACCCCAAGGTTCCTCGTAATAATACTGGATGCCAAAGTAATGCCACCCAGAGTTACTACATGACTTGATACTCAGGTCCAAAGACAACCCTAGTCTTATCTGAGTTTAGTAGCAGGAATTTAGTAGTCATCCATCTTTTTTATGTCCTTAACTAACTGGACTACATATTTGTAGTTAATTTAGTTAACAAATCTCATCCAGCTCCATTAATAGGTATAACTGAGTATCATCTGCATAGTAATGAAAGCTTATGCCATGCTGAATAGTAACAGAAGCATTTATTGAGTGAAAAGTAAAACCCCGTAGAACAACATGGTCTGCAACATAAAACAACATGGTAGATGAGGAAATATCCATCCATCCATCCATCCATCCATCCATCCATCCATCCATCCATCCATCCATCCATCCATCCATCCATCCATCCATCCATCCATCCATCCATCCATCCATCCATCCATCTGTTTGTATACCTGTTTTATCCCGACAGACCCTGTCATCCTGAGCTCTAACAGGACAAGTGTAGACACAAGTCCACTGTTTTAGGCCATGAGGATATTGTATTGTGACTTTCACCAAACACCCTCTCATGTGACCATAAATCAGGTTAATGCAACAACATTTCTCTATTAGTACATTTGATAAAGATAGAGATTACAAGTAAAAACAATAGATGGACAGATAAGGAGGATCAGGGGTTGTTGGGATATTGTGTCAATGAAGAGGTCCAGCAGGGGGGTTTCTTTTAAGAGCCATTTATGCTCCCTCACATACGTAAATAGGCATGTCTGTTTCAAGCGTTGTCATACGTCGCCGCCCTCGTATTCCCATGCATCTTTTACGTTGCCTTGGTTGTGGGGTCAATTCATCCACTAGTGAGAGATCAATAGTGAGAGAGACTGATATCGCCACAAAAGGCTGAACAAAACAGCTCAGTGCACCACGAATATCTCCATTGACTGATTATTTTCCAAAGGATTACCATTATATATACATATAAACAAACAACCAATGTCTTATTATTAGTTATCCTCCATTCACAGTGCAGAAAGACAGAATTTATTCCTTGCATGCAATCAGGGACTTTTGTTCTTTGAGTTGACTTTCCCAGTTAGTTGGGTGTATTATTCCATATGGGATCATTTTCTGTAAGGAGGTGTTTTTGTTCCTCTTGTGTAAGATATTCTACTTCTAGATTCTATCAAGTAATGATAAGGTGCGTATGGTCTCTATAAATGTTTTTATCAACAGTGTTCAGCAAATCATTTTTTTAACTCCACGGCAAGCCATAAATTAGGAAGATATTATTGTACAAAAAAGTAGATGTGGGAGCATCGCTACCTGATCCCTGAACAGACACACCTCCATCTTTGGCCTCTCCTCCCAGCTGTTATTCAATAGCTGCTTGTCGTTGTGAGCAGGCGACGTGATGCTGTAGATATGGCTGTAGAGTGCAGACGCACAGCCTTTCTTCAAAACCTCCCGCCACGTCTACAGCTGTTGTCCACTGTCTTCTTCTTCCTCCCCATGTTCCTCTTCTTCTTCTCTGGTTTGTTCCTTCTGCTGGTGGCACATTAGGTAGACTGCTCAACCCTGCCCCGTGGTTTGCAGTGGTATTGCTCCATATGCTGTGTCAAGCCACGGATCTGCAAGGGCCCTGAAAACGGAAACAGCGCAGCACATGGACAAAAGTGTCCTTCTGTTTATCCCTCTGCTTTGAGCATAAATGGGCCATCTTAATCGCTACTACTGCGGTGAATGTTAAAAAAAACAAAAAAAACACAAGAAACATCTCGTCTAGGTTTTCTTGTTTCTGCTTCTCTTTCTTCTTTTCCTCTGTTTTTCACACTTTTCATTCCACTTGAAAACATCCAGAATAACAGACTATCTTTCCAGACTGAACGGGATTAGTCCAGCCTAGTGGAACGTCATAACCTGCCCAGTTTTCTGAAAGTCTGCTTTAAAGGTACACGGCTTTGAATTAAAACTTGATCTAACTTCCTGCTGGCTGATTATCTTATTTTTTATTTGTCATGTCAGAACAAGCTCAAGGATATAAAGACAACGATAAAAAGTCCTATGCACATTTTGTGAAAAGCCAATAGTCTAACATAAACCTAACGAAAACATTCAGGCAATCGTTTTCAGCATCTATGTAAATGTTAACATCTCCTACTTTAATAACTCTACCCGGACTCAACACTGAGTAAGATAAAAAGTCTGAGAAGTCAGACAGAAACTCTGAGTAAAGACCAGTTGGAGGATATACCACAAAGAAAAGAATTGCTTCCTGTGACTTTCTCATTAAGTGACAGAAACTGAGAGCTGGAAACTCAAAAGAACTATTGCCAAAAATTAGTTTTGGAATGATTAATAGAGATGAGTGGTAGTTTGCTGCCACTCCTCCTCTGCTTGTGATTTGAGAAATGTGAAAGTTCAAGTAACCAGGAGGCTTTGACTCATTAATACCAAAACGATCCTTCTGCTGCAACCAGGTTTCTGCAAGGCAAACTACATCGATCTTATGATCACTTATCATGTTACTTACTAACCAAGATTTAATATCTTCTTGAGTTGTAATTTTATGAGGTTTGTATGATTTACTTCTCTTGTATGTTTTTTTTTTTTAAAGGATTTAATCTATGTGGTCCGAGAGCAGACAAATTACCTAAAGGATAGAAGGATGGGCTCTACAGAGGGTACAGTCATTGCATTTTCAGTATTTCACATATGTGTGTAATACTGGTCTTCTCCATGCTCGGACGAATCGTGTCATTCGTCAAACATACACACTGTAATTGAAATATTGAAGATTTTAATCCACATAATAAAGGGAAACTAACTTCTGTCAGTGTGTGTGTGTGTGTGTTTAAGTTTAGAGAATAATTTGTCATTTAAGTGAGTTTGCAAAGGGGCGTGTTCACTTCTGTTTAGTCCTGGTAGAACAAGAGAATAACAAAACCGCCTGACAGCTTCTTTGTTTATTGACATGAAAATACAAAGCTTTAAACATAAAAGATGTGTTTGGAAAATTTCAACAAAAATGTTGGGAAGTACATGGTCATACATACACTTCACAAAACAAGTACTCATATATTTTGCTGTTCACATGCACACAGCTGGGGAACAGACACCCTGTGCACGATTTGTGCTCTCTTAAAAATTAATGGAGTGTGCTTGAACCGGGCTCAGCTTGACGGCTATATCACTGCTTTATGTAATGTATGTAATGTAATGCAGAATTGTACGTAGCCTTCTGATGAAGCAGTCGCTCGTGATGTTATCTATTCACTGCAAAAAAAAGTCAATGGCTGCATTTTTGTACATGTTCGTGCAGAAATTAAGCAAAAAAATGTGATATATGTGAAGAATAAAACAAAATATTTTCGAGCCAAAATCTTAAAGCACTTGATTTGGACTGAACAGAACACGTTACATGGTTTGGGACGTAAAATATGTTACATCTATAACATATGCCAACACTCAACTAGAAGCACACACAACTCAAAGACTCAAGTGAAAAAGCAATAAATGAAGTGTTTTGACCGGATCTGAGGAAGGAAAACTGGGGAGAAATAGTCAGTACGCATTGTAACTAATCTCTCATGACACTTGGTATGTTCATGTCTTTTTCATAGAGTTAAACGTTTGCTACACCAAAAACTTAGTTGTTTCCATCTTTCAAAGAGTGCATTGATTAATTTTCCTGAAAATATCGAAAGCCACATAAAGGGATTTTAAAAAAAATTAAAAACCTGTGAGGACTTCTACAAAATTTTGTAAAAATGGGGTTGGATTTTCTGTCATCAACCATTTGTAATGCATTGTTTAAAACTATACAGGTGTTCTGGGGGGGGTTTGCTAAGATGCATCCCTGTCTCCACGTCAACCTGGCAACACCGCTAAAAAGAAACACGGGCTTATTCTTACTTTCTATGGTTCAAGCTGAATAATATGCAATTCTAATTTTGCAAAGAGCTCTTTTGTCCATTTACAGGCTATCTTCCCAGACCGAACGAGAAGTGTCCAGCCTAATGGAACGCCAAAACCTTTCTGGCTTTCTCCAAGTCTGCTTTACCTACACAGCTCTGAATTAAACTGCTGAGGTAGTTTACTCTGACTGATTACCGTCTTTTTTCAGAGGAACCACATTGTCATGGTTTATATGCATTATTAGAGCCACAGCACTGTCAACCTGACAGCCTACCTGTGCGGAAGTAAAGTCAAGGTAGCTGTCATTCCTTCTATCAGCACATGACAAGGATCCTGTCAACAGCTGAACCGTTTCCTTAAATTTAGCTACAGCACCCTCTGACACCTAAAACACTGACATTCCCTATCACATGATAATACCAAAGTACAGAACATTTCTTTCCACAAACACACTAACATAAGGACATAAATCAATTAAAGGCTTAAGGCTATGTATATGCTGCCCCCCTCTCCACCACCACCAAGCCAAGGACTATAGCAGCAGATGTGGATAAAGCTTTAAAACATACTGAAAACAGCATTTACAGAACAGAACCACACAGAACCAGTGTACAAGAATGGAGCTGTCAATGAATACAAAATGACGCTGTATATCATCCGCCACAGTCATGGCTGAGTGGGAATTCATGCAAATACCCCGGGTTTAAAGCAGATGCAGCAATGTGATTGGTAAGCTCCAGATGCAAAGTACGCCATTAACAAAATTGGCCCTGAGATGAACGAAACAAAAAAAAAAAACAGTTCTAATGAAATCAAGGAAGTGCTTTATTGTTATACTGTCATAAGCTTATGCAGCTTTGCAGTCACTTGCTCTTACTAAAGAACTCCAATCACAGAACGGGACAAACGTGGTTTCTGTGTTTTGTTTGCACTGACTGGCTGGGTGAGTTTAGAGAGTTTCCACACCTGGGAGTGGCTTATTAACATCAGCTGCTGGACAATGTCACACAATGACAAACGCTCGCTGGTGGTTGCCCATTTATAGACAAATTCCCTTGACAATAGATTGGCTCGCACTCCATAGTTCCATTCATTTGCAACTGCAAGTAAGGGTTCGTTGTCCTGAAGTGGGCAATCAAGACAAGAGCCTATCTGAAGAGGGGCTTTGCAAACACACACACACACACACACACACACACACACACACACTTCAAACGTGGAAAAATACACATGGGTGCATCCACAGTCACAAAAAAAAACAAAAAAACGAACAAATGCACAGCTGTAGTTACACTGCTGCTTACAGCCTGGGTTTCTTAGAATAGCACAGAGGCCACATTCCTCTGCCCCCCTCCACTGCCTCAGCAAGACCAACACACAGCAGAGTGATGCATTGCAATAATGCACAATGATCTTGGCGATCTTGGAGATAAAGTGCATACCAGGGCAACAACCCCACAACATAAACAGAGGTTACAAAAATAATAAGGTGCAGACAAATTCGCAACATATGTTTTCTTCACTATTGTTATACTGACAGAGCAACATGAGCGCTGACTCTGGCGTACATGTGAAAAAATCCTATCGATCTATCTCTCCGGAAGTGTGTGGTCAGCTCAGTGGTGCCCAGGTCTTGTGGCTGCAAAATAACCTCAAATCATCACCCTTCCACCTCTGTGCTCAACGGCTGGTGTGAGATACTCCAGCTGAGGCGCTGCGTTTGGTTTTTGCCAAACACGGTGCTCGGTACAGTAATATTTAAAGAGGATTTCCCCCAAACACTTCCAAACAAACTCTACATATTCTGTCTTCTTCTAATTGTGGCACCGTGGATTTGAAAGGATCTCAAAGGAGTTGGCACCTTTTTTGTTCACGTTAAAATATCAGTTTCAGTTACATTTTTAGGAATATTGGAATACTTTAAAGAGGTGTTGTCAAGCTCAAGCAATCTCCCGTCTTCGCTATTGGAAAAAACTGCAAAAACCTGCCCGGGTTGTCCCTTGTGACTTGGATCTCTTTACTGCTCTACGCCACTCATTGACAACAAAGAAGCCAACTCGCAACACTACAGTGGACATCATGTCAGAGGTGACAGGGAGGATCAGGAAAATAATGACGCAAGAGAAAAAGGGAGAGAGAGAGAGGGAGCGGCCAAGCAAGAGATGAACAAGAGTAAACAGGATAATAAAATGACAGGATCATAAAAGCAACTTGACCTCCATACACACAGGAGCCTCTGGGCTAAAACTTGCTTAAGTTCTTGTGTGCCACTTTAACATTTAACTTGGTCCATGAGGCCTGTGGGGTCTGAGAAGTGGATGTAGTTTTTCTGTCTCTCTGAAGATTGCGTGCTCTGACCCTGAGGTGCAGTTGCTGAGATGTCATTCCTGGGAAGACTGGCAGCTGTCTTGAATGCTTTTCAAGTGTAAACAATCTCTCTCACAGTAAAACTTTGAACTCCATATGATTTAGTTATCGTTTTTGTAGGCCTTTCCTGGCTGATGTGCCAAACATTTCCTTGTGTAAAAGCGCTGCTCATGTCTTTTTGCTCCCCCGTGTTGTTCCACGTGTTGCTTTGTCAGTACAACCCGCCCTCGGCAGAGCTCTGCATTGCCTGACGTGCACCTCGACGACCACAAGGAGCCTTATTGGTAGTCAAGAGGTTTTCTTATTTTTTAAATTTCCCACCGCTATTTCGTCTTTGTCGTTTCCAAGTTGGGCAGAATAGGTACGATTTCCATCACCCCCAGATCTGAGCAAAACCTGTGTCAAAAATTTTTTTTTTATAGAAATCCTGTAATGGAAACAGTTGTAATTCGAGAAAAAAAAAAAAAACTCCTAAATATCACACAAACCTTTTAATGCTTCCAGAAGGTGGTTTTTCAGGCGATATGATAATCCACTTTATCGCAAAAGTGTAATGGAAACGGTTTTTTACACATTTTCACGTCTCTGGCAGACGAGCGACGCAAACAATAACGCAGAAGTATAAACAGCAGCGGCGGCGTAGGAGCTGCGCGTCACCGCTACGCAGAATCCTCAATCAGGCCTTACCCCCCCCCCAAAAAAAACAAACAAACAAACAAACAAAAAACTGTACACCTGCTGCACACCATATCATAACGCTTCAAGTTAATTTCTTAAACCCCATGGAAGAAATAACTGGGTACTTAGTATTGCCTGTATTATTTATTTATTAATTTATTAAATAAATACAAAAGACCATTTGATTATTTTTATTATTATTTTGCACACACAAAAACGTCGGATTAAGTTTGCATGACTATCTATCTATCTATCTATCTATCTATCTATCTATCTATCTATCTATCTATCTATCTATCTATCTATCTATCTATCTATCTATCTATCTATCTATCTATCTATCTATCTATCTATCTATCTATCTATCTATCTATCTATCTATCTATCTATCTATCTATCTATCTATCTATCTATCTATCTATCTCATATAAACAATTATATATCAAAAAGAAAGAGTGGGGAGGAGGGTATTTAAATTGGCAACTGTGTCACAACTCTTCAACTGCCCCTTTCTCCCTACGCCCATGCACAATTATATTAAGTAGGGCCAATAGGAACAAAGAAGAGGCAGGGCCGAGGCTCCACCTCTCCCTGACTGCCTTCCTCTGAGCTTTTTAGATGTACATAATCCCTGAGTTGACCCAGAAAATAGGCAGTCGTTTCAAGATCTGATGCGGCAGTCTTTGTGCGCACCGTCCCCACTTGAGCATGAAGCGTAACCCTGTGGAATATATACTGTAATTCAGAGGAGCTTCGTCTCGCAGAGGAAAATTGTGTGGACAGACGGAGCGTGAAGCAAAGTAGCGCAACTTTGTGAAAACGATACGGGTGAGCGAATTTTATCGTATTTCTTAGTTGGAAAAATTTGGGGTTTTGCTGTGCGGTGGTCTCAGGGGCTCCTGCTGCTGCTCCATTGTTTGCAGTCCCTTGTTTCAAAGTCGAGATTAAATCAGCGGTTGTGTGTGTGTGTGTGTGTGTGTGTGTGTGTGTGTATGGAGGAGGTGTATTATTGAATACAAACCTTTTAAATGAATCTTTCACTGTTTTCGGAGAAAAGCAGGAACCCGTGTTTTATTTGTTTGGCTTTGATAGAAATGTGACGATTCAGCTGTTGGGGAAATGTTGCATGATGTCAGGGCTCTTTGTTGCAACCTTACGTGTGAAAATGTATAGCAGATATTTCCACCTTAGATGTCATGCATGCAAAATCGACGGGATTTAAAGAGCTCATTACGGGATGCACGCATTTTTTTTCCCCCCTCTTGTTTTTTGTCGAACTCATCGTGCGTGAATTAACGCGCTGAAAAATGTACCCAAACACTGTGCTTTAACCTGTAATTTTAACCTGGGCGTTCATGCCTTGGCACAAAGGGGAGTTTTTTTTTTTTTTTTTTTTTTTTTTGGGAGAAGACTAAACACACCAGCGAGGTTTTTAGTGCTCGCCACAAGGTAATATAACCTTGCAGATGTTTTATTCCGGAAGCGATTTCAGTGGTTTTGAGTTGTGGTAGGATTGTAGAAGTAACTTGTATCTTTTTTTTTTTTTTTGTTTGTTTGTTTTTCATTTCGGCCAAGGTGAAGTGTGGCTTGAATTGAAGAAATAAAAAAACACAATGTTGTTTTTAATTGCAACGTTTATTTAAGATATGAACGTTGCCGTTTATTTATTTATTTAATTTTTGGCGCAAATGGACAGTTGATTGTGTTTATTGCAGATCAGAAACGATCCTCCTCTAACTCCACTGTGTCTGGTCCTTACATTGTTCTAAGAGTGTCTCCTCTGCCCAAACACAGGGACATGGCAGATCATCTGATGATGCCCATGAATCACAGCTCAGCAGGTGCCGGTCTCCACGGTTACAGGATGGGCATGAATGGTAGCCTGCAGGCAGGTCACCAGCAGCATGCCAACCAGCAGGGCATGCGGACGCTGCCCAATGGCCAGATGATGCACTACGGAGGCGCCCAGGCCAACATGGAGACGGCCATGAGACAGCGGCAGGGCATGGTGGGCGGGCACATGAATGGACAGCTGAACGGGGCTCAGATGGGCCACCACCAGATGAGCTCCGGTAACATGATGTACAACGGGCAGCCGCAGCAGCAGCAACATCACCCGCAGCAGCAGCATCACATGCATCCGCAACCACACCAACAGCAGGCCCAGCACCCGCAGCAGCAGCAGCAACAGTTCATGAATGGAGGTTTAACATCTCAGCAGCTCATGGCCAGCATGCAGCTGCAGAAACTCAACACTCAGTACCATGGACACCCACTTGGTCCTATGAGTGGGAACCACATGGGGCCCACGACCCAGTACCGTATGAACCCGGCTCAGCTGGCTAGCATGCAGCACATGGCTGGGCCAGCGCTTGCCCTAAACGGCATGGATGCGGATATGATCGACGAGGATGTCCTGACGTCGCTGGTCATGGAACTGGGCTTGGACCGGGTCCAGGAGCTGCCAGAACTTTTCCTGGGCCAGAATGAGTTTGACTTCATCTCAGACTTTGTAAGCAAACAGCAGCCCAGCACTGTCAGCTGCTGAAAGGACCTTATTTTGAAAAGAGGCACAAACGGAGACCGAGGAACGAGGTCTGTCCAGGATGGATGAAGCAAATTTATTTCCTCGATTTTTATTTTATGAGCAGGGACCTGTACAACTAAATTAAAGTTGCAGTTCAGGGATATCCTGGATATCCAGAGCGAACGCACAATACTTGAGTCTCATATGTTTGTTAGCAGGCAGTGGCTGGCTGGCTTTAAAGGCTTCTTCTTCTCATATTTCCTGGACATGAATGTAATAAAGAAATGCTGAAACTCTTAAAAGCCACTCTGAACAATTCTATGACACTATGTAGCCTCTAAGTCTGGACTCCTTGATAGTTTACCAGTAAGAAGGTGTATTTATTTATTCCAATCTAAGAAAACTGATATAAAAAGGAACCACCATCTCTGTATTGGGATCCAAGTGGTTTTTTAAATCTTTTTTCCTGAGAGTAGGTTTGAAGAGGAGTAATACATTTACACTCTCTGCTTCTGATTTTTTTTTTTTTTTTTTTTTTTTTTTTTCTCCCCCATTATCTTTGGGTTTGTATTGAATTTAAGGAGATATATTATGATTTATTTTATTTTTTACAAGCCAATACAATTTGTTGAAGTCTAAAAGGCATGTGTGATATACAGTACAAAAGCTTCCTATTTCACCAGGAATTTAAAGCTCCATCAAGGCAGCCAGATTTAGGGGGTGGAGCCAGACACTCCACTCCACTCCACCTCCTCTTCTAAGGGGCGTGCCTCTCTTGAAATTGGTCTTACAACTTTGTTTATAATGTGAAGCTAGGCGGAGTTTAAAGATTGGGAAGCTGGATAATTCTAGTCTGACCTGGATCTGTGATGTCACAGAAACGTTCAAATCTGACCAGCGTCCCTGAACGACATTTTGTACAGAAAGAAAGGCTGCCCAAAACAAAGTCATAGTGTTGTTTTATCCTGGAGCTTTTGAGTTGCTTGTCATTTCAAACACCTAAATAAATGCTCTTTTTCATAATATGTCATCTTTTAAGCTTAGATGACAATGTTGTTAAAATAGAGCCTTGATTTTTTTTTTTGTTTTTTTGTTGTTTTTTTTTCACACCAAATTACAATGTTGTTTCATTGACTGGGAGTGTCACCCAGACTTTTAAAAATGCTTCACTTTCAGTAAAGTGCTGCCTTTTTTAGATGTGATGTTCTCCGAAAATCTACTGCTTGTACTGTATGAAGTTGTATAACTCCAACATGTCCACACTGTTGTGTTCTATTGGAGATGTAGAACCGCCTTAAATCACGCAGATTTTTATTTATTGGTTGTTTATATTGTCCCCTTTTTTTGTGATCAAGACGGGGTAGGGGTGGTCTTTGTGAAAGGGGTTTTGAGGATCAATAAAAATGGCCTGGATAGAAGTGTGCCCCCTTTTTTTACCCCCCTCTCATTGCTTGGCTCTTCCCTCAGGCAGGGAAGCGCCAGCTAAGTGCTCCGGTTAACCTGTTCATGAAGGAAAACCTGCGTTGTCTTCTAAGTTTGCTGTGGAAATGTTTAAACGGATGTAATGTGTACGCTTTTTGAGAGGGATCTCCTTCTGATCTGCCGGGTCTCCAGTTCAGCTTTATTATCTCAGAACACTGACTGCCACCGACGGTAATCTGACTGACATGCGGTGATAATTGCGTTTCTCCACTGGTTGACAAAAAAAGGAAGCTGCATTATTTGTCAGTGTACATCTGATCTGTCATGTCAGGTAGTGATATCTAAATTGGATTTTGCAGATTCTCAGATAATAGTAAAGCGAATGTCATCCGCTTGACGTTATTGTTACCGACGTAATTGCAATATGTTTTCACTAGTTAAAGCTGGTGAAACAGCATTTGTCCAACTGGTTTCACTTCAGCACTGTTGTTTATATGCTGCGACTGAGCAAATGACTTACATTATGTCAAAACAGCCCCTCATTAGTCTGTGCCATTGCCACTTGGAGGAATAAAACAATTCACCTAACATAATTGCATTCATTATGAAATGAGGGTAAAGAGATTCTCAGCAGTGGCAGAGTTTTGTTGAATTGTTTTGTACCTCCAGGCTGTGAAAACGCTTGATTGAGGTCACGGTGGGAATGTCATCACCACAGTTAGCTTTCCACATTGTCAACAGAGGCATCTTTAGCAGCATCAGGAGTAACAAGAGGGGAAATGAGAGCAGTGTTGTAAAAAAAATAAATAAATAAGTAGCGCCGGCTGATTGCTCGGATTTTTAAATCAGCTCCGTTCTTAAAGCCGCTCCCTCTGCTCAATTGTCCACTTGTGCTGATGGCAGATGTGCTCAATTTGAAATGTGTGATCACTGATGATCCACATTGAAATGTATTTGCCTAATGCAGGGCTTCTTTCAAGTAACAAAGACTAGCTCAAGGAGCCATGTGTGTATGTGTAGATTTACTTGGCTTGACGCTGACAAGAGAATGACTAATAAGTAGGCCACCAGCCTTGGCGCAGGGCTTAGTGACGGTTGCAGGACCTTTGGCCATTGCCAATCTGGTGAGATGGTCTTCTGGTGTGCAGCACATGGAACATACTGGCGCACAGTCAACACTCTGTCTCCTCATATATCTCATAATTGTATGCTGTACCGTGAGCTCCTTGTTTTGCCTCAATTAAATGTTGAGGTTTCGTATCTAGATTGTCACTCCACGGACAAATGGCTAACTACGCCGAAGAAGCGTGTTTGCGCTCCAGATCCCTTGTTATGACTGCCGCCCGCCTCGCGGAGGCCAGTCTAGACGCAGGCTAAGCAGGGTGGGACGCTCATAGATGTTTACAGTTACTTCTGTCTTTCTTGTGCTCTCGTTTTCAACCCACCCAGAGTCAGCGCAGTGCTGTCTCTTCCTGTGCCAGCTTGCTTTTTTTCTCTCTATATAAGTCAGAGAGCAAAAGCCACGTTCTCATAGACGGGCAAAGTGAAAGAAACGCAAGATAAGAAGGGTGAGAGAAAGATGTAAGGATCTCTTGAGTTTACTATAGAAATTAGCTTAAGGGTTTTTTTTTTTTTTTTTCTATTTTAAGACATGCTCCTGGGGATTTCTTTGCTGGGTTTTCCCAAAGCACTTGCATGATTTCACTGAAAACCCTTCAAAAATCATTATGCGAAACATCCTAAAGGCAATGTGGCTTACATTCCTCCCTCTGGTCTCAGAGCTGTAGTCCAGGACGGCACGTCCACGCCGGGTACTGCCTGTTTTTTCCTCTTTCAAGGCTCTCGTCCAGCTGGTGCCAGGCCTGAGCTCGTGTTAATCTCTGGCCCTAGCGCCAGTGACGGATAGGTGGTCATTTGCTGTCGTCACGCATGGCCAGGTTTTCACACGCACACGCTCACACAGACACTGAGAATCCGTACACAACCTGATCAAACAGACTAGCAGGGACACCTCAATATCAGCATGGAGACGAGAAAGGGAGGGGGCTGGGATGAAAGATTAATGTTTCATCTCTGCTCATTGTGATCCTTGTGCTTTCACCCACTGTGTGTTGGAACATTTCATTTATGGTGTAAACGAGTGGCGAAACAACGCTCAGATTATGTAAGTGGGTTGTGCAATTTTTGAAACAGTGCAACGAAACCACTGGGTAGCTTACCAAACTGTAAACCGAAAACTGAAATCCAACGAAAGACGCAAGATGAGAAGATAACTTGAGCTTCTCAGATGAGAGCATGAGAGATTTCTCATCATCAAGGGGGACGTCATTGTACGTGTGAGAAGAAGGACTCTTGTCTGAGCTTGCCTGCTTTAGCGAGAGGGGTTTTTTTTCCTTTTTTCTTTTTCTTGAATGCTTTGTGTTAACCGTGTGTGTGCGCACGCATGTGTGTTTGAACTGGCAGGGGGTAAATAAACAGCAGCTCCCTCAGGGCAGAGTTCTTACAGTGGACATGTTGCTCAAGCCGAACTTCCTGATTTTCTCACTGAACAGTCACCTTGCGCCTCCACTTGACACGCAGTCTCATTGGACACTGCTCTTCCCTCCCCTTTCTTTAAGTTGCCCCTCAGATTAAAAAAAAAAAAAAAAAAATAGGGCCTGCTGCATTGCACAGCTATTGCAATCCTTTCTTAAAAGAAAAAAAACATAAAGCATCCGTTGTCACATGTGAAAAACCCTCCTCTGTGATTCCACGGAACTTCCTTTCCATTTAGGAAACAGTTAACCTTCATTTCCTAATGAATTCTGCAGAAGAGGCCTTTAAATGTAGCTGTGTAGCTGGTTCCTGGAGCCCTCAGACATGAGAAGCTGATTCTGGCATGTCGGGGCAGATGACATAGAGGTTGCCTAGTGACTAGAAACTCCTCCTCTGACCCCCTCCTCCCCTTCCCTTCCCTTCCCTTCCCTTCCCTCCCCACCCCTCCCCTCCCAAAATCTGGGTTTGAGTGGTTTGCCAGCTCTTTGAAGTCAAAGGGAGGTGGCGTAAATAATTTATTTCTCTGCACACAGCTGACACTTCTCAGTCGAGCTAGCTCAAACACATCAAGGTGTCTCAATAATGTTTAAGGGGGTAAATATTTAAGGTTCTATGTGATTTGCACAGTTGACCCAAACTGCAGGTTCACAACATGGCAGAAAGTGATGCAGATTGCAAAAGCGGTGTCCAGCAGGGCCAGATTTGTAGTTTGCTTTAAAGATGTTTTTTTTTTTTTAGCTTATTATCACCACAACTCATCCTGTAAGTCAGAGCGATTCAGCCACATACGTAATCTTAAATCGCATTTTGTAGTCCACTGTGATAAAATGGTAAAAAAAAAACAAACTATAAAACGATCAAGAAAGCAAAATCATTTTCTTATGGGGAGGCAGGGCGATACAATCCAAAAACAAATGCACTCTAAATGTTTGGCTTTTGGCGTGAGCTGTTAAATTCATTTATCCAGGTAGACTCAGCCACACAGCAAGCCATAATAACCGGCGCACTTCTGTCTCTCTGACCTCTGTTGCCAAGATTAAACAACTTAAGCTTCGCATGAGGTGCCTTTGTTACAAAGTTTTATGATTAGGTGGTAAGGAGGTTAATATAGCGCTCATCTCCTGCACCGTTCTGTTTGACCCGTTTAAAGCCAGCGGAGGAATGACTTGGGCCGGACCCAGGGGAGTGCGATTCATAGGTTGGAAGAGAAGGGAACAGTATTAACACGGTTTGTGTTCTGTACACTGTGTCTTTGTGAGCTTTAAGCCTGCATGTTAATCTTGTGGTGACAGTGGCAGGCACATGCTACCAAAGAGGAGGTGGAGCCACAGCGACTGAACACTTCTTATCAGGCTTGTCAAGTGTTATGTTGCAGGTGAAGTTTTAGTGTAATGCAACGTCACAGGAACAGAAAGCCGAGTGTGTCCGAGCGGCTCTGGATGACCCTTCTGGGAAGTTTGCCTTGTGACAACACACACCATCTGGAGGCAGAGGCTGACTGGATAACTCTGCTTTTAGGTGACAGTTCCTCTAAATCAGAAGTTACTGGTGTGTTAGAATTCAAGGAATTTTTACGGAATACTCAAGGAATATCTACTTCACATTTAGACAGAAACGGGGTTTTCTTTGAAATTTTTAAACTGGTGAAAAAAAGAAACAAATGTTGTTCAACGGTTGATCGGTCAGAGGGAGGGATACGACTCAGTTCAGGCCATTTACCTGACTAACTGAAAATAAATCACGAACAGTTACGGAGACACCCCAGGACCTTCACACCCACTAAAACCTGGCAGCCTGAAGGAATGCTGGGAATTCTGCTATCAACTTGAAAGACGGTGGTGGACTTGAGCACCTTATTGTTGCTTTACTCCTCTCCAAACATCTGCTGAATGCGCCATGCCAGGCTTGTTCTGCAGAGAATAATAAGATGACACCTACAGTAAAGAGTCGACACAGTAGTTTCTTTATTTCTCCCTTCACAGTTATGACGGTGATCAGCAAGCCCACATAGCTTCCTCCCATACATACTGAAACCGTCTCACTGCTTCATAGGGTGCATGACTGTTGGGGCTGTGACAGCGTAGCATTAGTGGTGATTATTAAGACAAGAATTTCCCCCGAATATCACTATGTCATAACAAGAACCCAGCAAGACAACAGAGGCAGCGGGTTTAAAAAGAAACACAGTCGGGCTGGGAACTCAAATGAAAACTGACTTCATAACCTTAACAAACACAACACGCAGCACAAGGAGATGTTATCTCTATATATAGCCCTGGCTTCATGCACAACACACTGGCTACTATTACACATCAACAAGCACTGGCATCAGCCACGAGCTCTGAGCTTGTCACATGCGCCTGAGCATAACAAACAGCACAGATTGTGTGTGTCATATGCTCACAGACGCACAGAAACACATTTGTGTCACTTACTCTAGTGGGTTTGGTCACCGTTTTCAACATTATGTGGTGTGCCTTCCTGTTTTGACATGGAGTGTCTGCTCAGACGTTTCTGGTTTGCGCAAGTAATTCTGAAGAATCCAGGCGTGAACCGACCAAAACAACGACATCTCATACCAGAAACCGAGCGAAGAGGTTCACACAATCGTCCACAAGTGTTTGAATCTCACTGTGCAAAAGGATGAAGACACCCTTAAATGTTTGATACACTTTTAAAAACTGCCTACAAATAAAAGCTGACATATTGCCATTATACGTATAACATTTTGTAAGTGCATCTTTAAACTCATTAGATCACATTAGGGGCCAATAATAATATCTAAAAAAAAAAAAAGAAAAACACAAAAGCTCTGGCCAGAACCTGACTCGTGGCGGTAGAAACGTTGCCGCTTTAGTAACCAGACATCTTTCAGATGTTATCTGCTTTTACCCATGAACCTTCTCAGTGGTTTCATCTTCACAAACTTAGAAGACATTATTGTCTGCGTCAGATGAGTTTTCCCTACAGGAAGTGTCCTGCCGGGGCACATGGGTAACTCACGCTGGCAGCAGGACACGGTACTGAAAATCTGTGTATCGTACATTTGTAAGTAGACATATGGTTTATTACACTGTTACGCTGCTCCATAATTCACATATTTGGTTATTATCAGACTTTATATGAAGACGTTACACAGAGTCCAGTCTCACTGACGCAGTCATCTGTATTCTTCCTCCAAGGAAGTCATTGATTTAATTACAATTTTTGTAGTAATCAGTGCTAAAATTGGCTTTTAAATGTGAAAATTAACCTAGGTATGCATAGGGATCCACCAAAGGATGCTCCTAAATGAAAGAATAGAGGATTATGGAACAGTTTTAACCACGTGGGATACTGTTGAACATCAAAGGAGAATTATGCAAAACGTAGACAGGTTTTGTAAAATAAGGTATCTATCATCTAAGGTCAAAAGTGGACAATTTGTACCAAGTTAATGCTTTTGTTAGAAACAAATGGAATTGGTATTTGTATTCTGTAAGCATATTTCCACGTCTGTATGTTTGTATTTTTAAAGCAAACGCTTTAAAATGTTTACCTCAAAGTGATATCTCCACTGAGCGCAATTTATATGAAAATAAATCCGCAAATAACATTTGTGACATGACAACTGTTTCGAACCCGCTCATGGTTCAACAGTAAGGTCATCCAAGCGTGATGCAGAAACCTTATGCCTGATTTGCAGTAAGACACTGAAAATAGCTCATCAATGAAGCAGGAGAGGCCTTGTATCTGCAAGCGAGCCTGCTGCAACGACTAATCGTTGCCTAATAACAGGTTAAAGCTTCTTAATTGAGGGAGAACATGCAGGTGAAACAACAACCAAACTAAAATGGGAAGAAAAAAAAAAGTCAATATAAAAAACGAGTAGTAATGGATTAACTGAGGATTACTGCAGAGAATTACAAGTCTGGAGCAACGTAGCAGGAACAGTGACGACTGAGTTACATGGTTTAAAAATATCAGATGATCACGCTGCGACTACCAGATGGAAAGATGGCCACCCGTGACAGCACATGTCTGTCAAGCAGGCATGACCGCAGCGGTAGCCGCGCGCGTGCTGCCCCCTGCCGGCCAACCGCAGGTATCGAACCATAACGGTCCCAACTAGATCACCTGAGGAGGCAGAAGTGACCAGACTCAGCACCCAGCAGGCGGAGTCACGTGTAGCAAGAACAGCAGTCCGTGAAGCAGTCAAACAAAGCGAAAAACGTCTTTTAATTTAAATAAGTGTTCCAAACAGGTTCGCGAAGCAAGACTTTAAAAGAGTGTAAAACAATAAATTATACTGACGCATTAAAAAAAAAAATACAGCTGAAATATTATATATTTATTGAACATGTTAGGAACTCTAATAATATTGTATAAAAATTAAAAAAGTACAAACAACAAAGACGAGACACATAATTGTAAACAACATCCAGAATAAGAGCAAAACTGATTTCTGTGGGGCGGTAAATTCAGAATAGACCTGTTCTTTTATTTTCTTAGAATATGTGTTTCTCAGGAGAACTTTTCTTATACTTGTAAAATAAGAGCCTCAAACTGAGACTGATCAGAAAAAATCCCAACTACTGGGATGAAAGTAGTGTTGTTGTTTTTTTAAATTTCTTTAGGGCTTTCCATCTTAGCAAATCCCAGCACAAAATGTTGAAAAAAGTTCATATAATCATTAGGTACAAAATATTAAATGTACAAACTAAATGTAACAGAATATCAGGCTGTAAAGCCTTTAACAGTTAAAATGACCAGAAATCAGTCTTCAAGTTATATTGTAATGAAAAACAGAAGGTGGATAAGTGAGTATCCAATACAATGTGTCCAATGCTGCCTTAGAGTTGCATTGTGCTACACAAAATAAACATTCCTCATTAGATGAGAAAAGGAAGTGAATATAAAGACCAGAGGCCTCGTGTACAAAAGTTGCGTGGTACTTGTTCTAAATTGTGCAGATGTTATGTAACCGAGTATAAATATCCACGGAAAAACACTCATCCAAACAAAGAAAATGGCAAAAGCAAGCGGAGAGGGATAAAATAAAAGGGTAGGAAATTCACCGACTGTGAGCTTGGGACACTCTTGTCAGAAATTGAGGCCAGGAAAAATAATTTATTTTGTGATATTTCCTCAGGTGTAAGCAGTAAAAGAAAATAAATTGAGTGGGAGTGTGTGACTAAAGCTGTAAAGCTGCAGTATCGGAACATCGCGCCACAGCTGAAATAAAAGGAAAAATGCTCCGACGTGAAAGCTGATGTAAAAAAAAAAAAAAAAAAAAAAAAAAAAAAAAAAAAAGAAAAAAGAAAAGTTGCTGCAGACAGGAGCGTTGCAGCCACAGGAGGACATCAAGGGATGTTGGAGGTAACCCCACACGAGGAGAGAGGACCATCCAGCACGCTCAGAACCTGAGCGCTGCTGGGACCAGTTCAGAGCAGAGATCCAGAAGGATCCACCTAAATCAACTGATTACCAGTCATCCTGGACCAGCAGGTCAGCGTGGTCCCCGAAGACACGCTTCCTCCAAACTCTTCTAGCTGTGCCAAAACTTCCCACAGTTGCACAATTGCTTTACGCAACCATGTAACAGAACATAGGAACGCATATACTTGTCTAACCTTGTCATGTTTTAACTCATCTAATGTGGCCTGCTTACATTAACATGATCATGCGACAGTGTTTTCTTCTCAGTGAGAATGAGAGTTCATGTGTGTGACGGACGTCTGTTTCTCTCTGCAACCGATCACAGCTTGATGTGTGGCAACACCTTCACGTGACAGAAAACCGAGAAAACGTATCAGTTTCCTTTGGATTTAGGTTGTGGATATATTTTAAGGCACAGTGTATGTGGTAAACTCTGTTACATGTGGTTTTGATTGTTCGGATGTAAATCAGAAGTGCTCAGCCGTGAGAAGAAAGCTGGTTTTCAAATTCTCCTGAGTTCAGGAGATTTAGGGAAGCTTATTTTGATGTATAAAACAAAGTTTCACTACTTTATAATTGGGCATTGTCAAATGACAGAATTTGCTATGTTGCTTTTACTACATCCCAATGGGTGCGTGGAAAAATGCACGTTTCTTTTGTACACGAGGCCCAAGATATGATGGTCTGATGGAAGATGCTACATGCAAATGGTCAGTCTGCGTCTGTTATGAAGTGCATGATAAACTGACCCTAGAACAGAAAGTTAGGGTGAGAGAAATGTTCTTTGGGGGGGTTGCGGCTGTTTCACAACCTCCTCAAGCCCGTTTGAGCTTGTCAATGTGGAAGGTGAGTTTGAGGGCAGGGCCGAGCTTCAAACCCATGTATTTCATCATCACGTCGCTCCGCAGCAACAGAAGTGCTTTACCATCAATCTCCTGTAACAGAGGGAGAAACAGTAACTGTTTTTAGCAGATTTAACATAAACACAATGCTGTGTGTGGGAATTATGCAGTAAGGAAAAACACAAAGTCTTTACTCCCTAAAGGGGAATACAGTTATTGTAAGTACACTTATCAGACTGAAGGGATACATACATGCTTTCTGAAAAGGTCAGCATGCGGAGCCAACACTGGGTCAATATCTCTAATATACTGCATAACTTCCTCCACAGTCCACAGGTTTGCATCCTGACCGCTAGGCCTGGGGCTCTCTCGGAAACTGCCTGAGCCTGAGAGAGCAGAAGCAAAAAAAAAATAGATCCGTCAAGATAGTTTACTACGTTTGCAGACCACAAACTGGTTTAAATAAAATGTGAAAGTGTCGGTAATTTACAAATGCAAAATCTTCAAATACTACTCATTTTGGGAAACGAACACAGAAACTACTAAACATAATTAAGTGAATACATTTTTTAATAGTTTTAAAACATAGAAGCTTCCAAACCACAAATGAGTGAGATACTAATTTATAAATTAATTTGGATACAAAAGAAGCTCGTCATTAAACAGCAGTCAAGTGGTGATTCGTGACCCTAAAAGGATGAAAACAGGTTCTTTTGGTTGAACAAATACATACTTTTTAAAATTTAATTTTCACTTTATTTGAAGTGTTCGTACAGTCACAAAGGAGACGTCCATAGGGATTCTCCAGTTACCGGCTTTTCTAAGAGTAGAGTTCTGCTAAAACATGGATGCAGGACTGCTTCTTCATGTGACCCTTTATTTTGAAAAGAACAGATGCACGCTACGCACAATGATATGCATGGTGTTGCCACCATCACCCAGTATGTTTACATACAATGAGAAAATCGAATCGCTTGTGTACGTTTAGTGAAAACACATGCCTATATGACAGTGTAAATTATTTCTTCTCACGTTCCCCGTTCAGACAGATGGCAGAAGCTGTTCACGTAGTGCTGAGGTGGGAAATCTGAACGCTCCAAAAATCTTAAGGCAGGTACAGCTCACGACCTGGGAAAGCCCCTACTATGGTACGTAGTAATCCTATAAACGGTGTTGAGTGTGGTTGAGTGTGTTCTCTCAGATATTTACAGATCTCGGTTCTAGAGTATCGCATTCAGAACAATCAAGTCTGAATGGTAACTAGTGTTATTTTCTTATAACTTAAAAAGGTCTCAAATGCTGCATTTACTTTTCCTGCTGCATTTCAAACAAGCAATTCAACTAATACACCCAGATTATGTGGCTTGGAGTCGAATTACTTTTGCTTGAATGCATTAATTTAAACCAGAAGTGGCCTTGGGGATCTGCACACGCTACAGATTTACACCCGTAAAAGAAGAAGCAGATGTAACAGGACAGAATGAACACAAACAATACCGTGCATTTCATGTGTCACAAAAACAGGAAAGCAATACATGTAAAAATGTCCAACCAGCTGTCCAATTCACCACTAGAAAAGATATCAATTTCTACGAAGCTGAATAAACAGCAAAAAACTAAAAAATACACAACCTGGAATGGGACACATCATCTTCATCAATTGAACCCAAGTTGTAAATATTCATCTCCTGTAGCTGTAAACTGCTACAAGGACAGGAAGTCATCTAATTAAATGTTCTATCTAAGCTGTAACTGCAGCTCATCTTAACTTAATGTACTGTATTGTTCCTTAGATTTTCCCAAAAATTGGCAGTGCAGCTTAAAATCCAGTGCCCTTATGTATGAAATTTTGTTAACTTACTGACCTCAAACCAATTTTACGTGGTACACTGCACTCAAAAATAGGTCCAAATGTTTTAGTGCAACTTTGGTAAGCGACGAAGCCGCTCCATTTGATGGAATGCCGGACCATTCCCAGCTGAAACTGGGACGCTGTATTAAAGTTGGTCCTAGGTTGGATGTGGGTTGCAACGTCAGATAACTAATTATGTAGTGCGGGCAAGCAACCATCATCCAACATCTAGTTAATGTTCCCCTACTATCATAGTTATGGATTTGAAAATTGGGTTTACATTAAAAACCTATCTGTTAAAAGACTTGCTTACAAAGCGGAAATTACAGCAACGAGACCAACTCGGATAATAACGAGAGGGAACCCGGCATGCTTGATGCTGAAATTGTCCAACTGTTAAAGTCAGGCACTGAAGATGAGGAATCTGATGGATTTGTGAAGACGAAGGATTTAAAATGTGAGTGTATTTTTCTGTATTTGTTACAGCTGAACAATATTATGAGTTATTGTGAATGAGTTGAATAAAGTTCAACTTACCCGCTTTGTTTTGCTTTATATACGATTTATTATGCGCCTTATGTATGAAAATAGACCCAATCATTGATATTGCACCTTATAATGAGATGCATCTTATTGTCTGCAAAATACGGTAAACATACAGACCGGCTGCTCTCACCTGTGGAGTTATGATGCAGCAGTTTGGAGGGCGACCTGAGGCCAGGGGTCAGGCCAGGGGAGTTTGGAGAGTGGGGGATCTTCTTTATGTGCTCTGCTGCTACAACACTGCTCTCAGTGAAGGACTCACCTGCAGGCAAAGCAGACGCCTCATCACTGAGCTCAAGAAGACAGAAAAGGAGCTAAAAAATAAGAGACCAGCAGCTCAAAGAAAGTTAAAAACCCTCCAACGGTCTTAAGAACGGTACCTCCCAGTGTTCTCACCCTTTTATAGAAATTTCTTCAAACAATCCATTAACTCAGTTAAAATCTAAGGACAATGAAAGACGATTAAATGCTTAAGCTCCTGCCCCAAATCTTAAAATCCCTCAATCCTGAGCTCCAAAATTCCATTCGACCACATTCTTTATAAAGCTGTTTCACACTTTACTGGACACGTTGGAGCAGTACATAATCAAAATAGTTTGTAAAATTATTTTTGTACTTAAATACAGAACAGAAAAAAACAGATTTGTTTTTAAAGACAGAAACCTTACCTATTAAATATAAAACCTTATTACAGGCCAACAAAGACGTAAAAAACAAAAAAAATAAAATTCCTATGAAACTATTGTGCACATTTGTTCAAAAGAAGAATTACTGGACTGTCATACCGTCAGTGGAGTGGCGGGGGATCTTTGCTAGTTTCTGAGATAGCGGACCATTGAAGTTCTGGAGCAAGCGCTTGGTCCCTTGGCCTGGACCCGTTGACAGGCCGTCTCCAAAACCCCTCTTCTCTAAAACCCAGCACACAAACGGAGAGAACAGTCGATGCACTTTGAGATTAATGTGCCACATGAAGTAACAAGCAAGAACTGAAAAAGTGGACCAGATAGTTTTGTTCACTTATAAAGTCTAACGGGATTATTGAATGTATCACTGCGTTCTCAAAAAATATCTTGGTATCTATATCAAAGTCAATAAAAATCCTGGCCAGGGTGAAAAAAAAACCCCCAGACAAATGGAAATCAATGGGCTGATAAAAGGGTCTTTAGTGGCCGCTGTGCTGTGGTCTCAACATGTCTTTGTATCTACTCTTCCTTGTTTATGTACGCTTACCTTCAGCTCAGTTTAAGATTGGTGTGGACCATGAAGAAAACGTATGGAACATTGTTCATCGACTACGACTGTTCATGTAACAAGTAGATCAATAAACCGACTGACAAACAAGGCCGAGCATCTCAGAATATCAGAGGCACAGAGAATATCAGAGTTAGGAAAGTGGTCTCCAGCAAAGTAGGTATTTTTATGAGTAAATCAGTGGTATTACTAAATACGTTAAGGCCGCACCCAAAACTAACCAAACAGAAAGGAGGAAAGAAGACTGGGAAGAGGTAAAACGCTGTTTACAGTGGTACACGTCGACTCATACAGAATGAACAGGAACAACTTTTCTTCATGCCTGCAGATATGAAATTTAATGTTTTTGTAAATTACCAAAAAAAAAAAACATAGCGAGCTTTCACCAGGGATACTAAAGCTTTACGGACATGATGAGGCTACAAAGGCAAACGTGAACAGACAATCGTAGAAAAGGGACTCTGACCTGTAGTGTATGAGAGACTATTGTAGTGTACCCCTCCTCTGGCGACAGGCTGGCTGCCAAACAGAGGATCACAGTGTAGGTTGTGACAGAGTTTCTCCAAGAAGCGGAGGACGTACGTGACACTGCTGACGGTAGGCAAGGTCAGAGTGTGCTGCTGCTGGTCAAAGAACGCTAAACGATACAAAGAGACGAATGGAAACGGACAGTAAACCACCTGCCATCGTAAATTGCCCTCTTGTTATTTTTATTTCAAAGCAGTACTACATTCCCTCTCATTAATGTGAACACTGGCATAGTAAAAAAAAAAAGTAAGACTTGAAGCAGATAAAAGGATAAACGAAACTCTGTCCCACACCTGAAATGACTTCGCCTCCTTGTCCTGACTTGAGGCAGGAGAAGACCGTACCCTGGTTGTGCGCAGAATCCACACAAGCCTGAACACACTGCTGAAGAACTGAAGACGCTCGGCCCGGACCAAAGTGGTCTGGGAGCTGGTGGATGCGGCGGGGGTCCAGATGGGGTCCCACCTTCCCGTACTTGTTTAGGTATACACAAACTGTAGAAGAATTAAAAAAACAAGTTGAGATGGCCATCTTTCTTATTATACTATTCTTACTATACTAGAGAGTGTTTTGTCATACAGCACCAAATCTGTGACAGACATTTCTCAATTCAAAGGACTCCAAAATATAAAATAAAATAAACTATGGGGTCTATTCAACGCCGAATGTAACGCAGATCATCATCTGAGAATCACAACCTAAACTGAGAAGCAAAACCCGGAATCTGTAACCCAGAAATCAAACGTTTTAAGTTAAAGCGCAACCATCTTTCTCAGTTACACTTGTCAACGTGTTGACCTGACACTCGTTTCAGACTTGCAATCGCAAAAGAAAGTTGGAAAACGACTGAAAAACAGAGATGGTTTCCGAACCGATGATGAGAAAAGAAAAGTGCAACCCAGAAAGATAACACCACTTTAGGTTAGAGGTTTTTACTTCTTAGTTAGATTCTGGATTTTGGTTCTCAGGTTTTGAATTTTGCTGCTGAATTGACACCATAATAAACACTCCAAACATCAATATGACTCAGGATGGACCACGGGCTTCTGTGGTAAATGTGTTTATGACCCTAACGTTATATGATGTGTTTTTAAACGGGTTTTATGCATCAGCTGTGTTATCAAGTTTGGTGGAGATAAAAAGAAGGAAAAGGTCAAAATGTTGAAATTTCAGACTCGGCTGCATCTTATTCACCACAACTAAGAAGTTAGAGGAGCTACATTCTTATGAAAACATCTCAAACTATATTCCATCACATAACAACAAATTCCTCTCTTCCCCCAATACTTGCACTTGTTAATGTGCAAGGGCATTCTAGGACACTTTTTCCTCTGAAGTCTAGTCTTCACTGGATACATCCTCGATAAAATGGGCAGGACACGGGCAAGAACACATCTGGGGAGCCTGACCATACTATTACAAGTCTGACCATACTATTACAACAGTGCCCGTTGAAATGTAGTCAATATCTCAGACAACGAAACCCAAGTAAAAACATGATTTCCGTCTGGGCCTGTGGATGCACCTGTGGGAGCCTGTAATGCTGAGTTTGGGATGGTGGCGTTGTCCATGGGTACAGTGCTGGTGTCAGGCTCCGGAGTGCTGCTGGTGGGAGATGTGGGGACTGGATTAGGTACCACCCGTGGTTTTCTCTGCACACAAACATACATATTCAGATTTTATAGCAACGTATACAAGACAGCCTGAAAAATATACAATACAGCACAAAAGACAGTAGTTACCATTTTACCAGTAGTTATGCAAGAGTTCTGTGGAATATTCATTCTTGCTTTAGGACAACTACGATAAAATGTTATGACCCTCCTCAAATGTTGACTAGTATATATACATAATACAGCACAAAAGAAAAATACAACACATCATAAGTATACAATCACAAAAGTAAGGCAAGGCAAGTTTATTCATATAGCACAATACAACAACAACAGTATACAATACAGCATCAAACCTGACTTAAGTTGAATTTATAATTATTTTTAATTTTAAAAAGTATAAAAAATTTAAGTGTATTAAAGAAAAAAAAAAAAAACAACAATGAAAAATAGAAGCTATATAAATGTGCAACTTCAACTGGTAAGGAACATCATGCCAGTAGAGATGGAAACACTGGCAAAGCACAGCGGTAACTGGCAGGTTACTGTGTGATAAAATGGTTAGTTCATGCTCAAGTGTTCTGTGGTACACCAAACAAGTTACACATTTCTTATGAAGCCAGATGCTATAAAGAGAGGGTTAATTGTCTAGTTGTGCTCTAAGTGTTTTGAAAGTTTTGGACCACTACCTTACTGCCTGGCTTGGGCCCTCTTTTCTTTGGGATCTTTATAGGCCCCTCCTGTGTCTGGGCTTGTTGCAGAGCTATCCTCTGTGCCCAACTAGCAGGCATTCTGCCTCTAGTTCGCCCAGGTCCGGTCACTGGCCGTCCTGGGCCGGCCATGGCCTCCTCCAACCAGCCAGCTCTCTTTGCCCAGCCCAGCTGCAAACACAATTTAATGAAGAGACAATCAGGCAATCTTGCAATGTAAAATTGACTATTGACTCTTATACTAAGGCAACACTCGGACCTGATGATATTTGTGGGTCATTTCATGCCTACCTTACTCCCAGGCTTAGGACCACGTTTTTTTGGGATCTTTATAGAGTCCAGGCCTTTGCCTGGCTGGATGCCCTGCGGTCCGATTGCAGAGGCCTTCTGACTCCACGGCCCTGCCCCTTTGGTTTTCCTGCGGCCTGGCTTACGTCCTCTCTGACCTGGAGGTCTGCCCACCGTGGGGTTGGGATTCATGGCTGAGCTCTCCACACTTCCCTCGGTCAGTGCCCCAGGGTTCTTGGGCAACGCCACTGAATGACCAAAAACATATAGATGACGCAAGTTTAAAGATATATACATATTTCTTCACCATCTTATGCATTCAACCAGAATCCCACACAGCCTTATGTGGTTATGTTATACAAATAGAACGAAAGGCATTTTCTTTTAATCACAATGCAAAATCATTTTAACAACCACCTGCAATATAGTATGTGCATGACATTTCAACACAGCAGAATGACTCATGTGCTAGACCACACACACATTTAGGATGCCTTCTTAATATCAGCCTTTATGCTCTCAACTGACTCAAAAAGCTGCCAACAAAGAATCAGGCTGAGTCATTTACAGACATTACTAGAACACTGCACGTGACAAATCAGTTAATCACTTATAACAGTTTTCCCACATGGACTGAAGTTCTCAGTTTTTCTAAAGATGTTCCTAGGTATTAGAGCTTGAGAAAATTAAGGTGCAGACCAGTGATCTCATCAAGATTTATCAAAATCCAGACTGTTCATAACATGTGAAATGTTTTCACTAGCACAGGTTAAACACACTCGACAGGTCTCTGAAAGTCATCCAGGTTTATAATCGGAGATGAGATTTCTCAAACTGAGGTCTTCTTCACAGTATGAGGGTGAATATGGAGAGAAAATTAAAAGGAAAAAAAACAACCGTTTCTTTTGTAGTACTGTTCACTTAGCGAGTCTGAACTTTTCTGTAAACATTTAAACTAAAGAAACAACCTAAAAAGAGAATTATGGTTTATTCCCCTAGACGTTCCTCTCTTTTTTTGTGTGTTTTAATGTACAACTGTGAAACAGAAAACTATCATATTTTTCTTAGCATTTAAAAAATGATGATATATCAAGTATTGTGGTAAAACACTCAAAATGAGTCATGGTTTTTCTTTTAGGGTACATAATAATATGGAAACAATGGTTGCTTCCCACTCTCAGTTCTACCACATTTACCCTCTGTGTACCGAAGGCTACATAACCCACACTTGCAGAACTACAGTTGCATCCACTTCCCATTTCCTAACCACACAAGTCTATAAGCTACATCAACATGAAGGGATTAAACTGCAGTCTGCAGGCTGTGTGGCAGCAGTCTGACAAGAACCACTCTTTGAGATAAAAAGGGAAGACTTATTTTTTTGTTGGAGTACAGAAGTCAGCCTCACGTAACAGGACTAAAAAAAAATGTCAGCTGTTATGCATATATTTTTCTTTTAAACAACCATTTTTTTTTATAAAGTTTTTGCAGATTGTTCCAGGGCCTCTATGTAAGACATTATAAATCAATACATTTTTTTTTGAATGTTTGACCTGTATGCACTCTCAAATACTTTTGCGTCCAATAGTTTTTGCTTCAGGGACCCCTTAATTCTGTTGTGCAGAGTATTCATGCCCCAACTGTCCAAGACCAAGCCGTCATATTAAGTATGAAGGAGAATATGTATCAGTGTGATGTGTAAAATACTGTATATTACAACCCAATACTACATTGTAAGATCAATAACTACATAGGTGGACAGCTTTATTGGTACCCTATTAGTAGTAATGAAAATGTATCTCCAGATATCCCTCTCAGAAACACACCCCTTTCATTTCACCCAGGCAGAATTTTTCAGGATCACACCAGATCACACACACTGAAGCAACAAGCATTCAGTAAAAAGATGAGGGCCTATATTAAACAACCAAGTAAACCATATATTTTAAAACCCACCACTGACAAAAACTTTAAAGATGTATGCATGCAAAAACAACCACAGTATCATCATAATATCAAAGCATAAGTTCAAGTGCACCTGCAGGCCTGCACATACACACACATGCAATGCTCCCACTGAAATGCTCTGGTATTCACCCTGGATCAACCAAGGAGATTTACGATAGGTGCAGCCATGTTCGTTAGTACAGTCTTGGCCTGCAGGACTGTATTTATTAAACACTTTCACACAAGCACAACAATCAATGCAAAGCTCAGTCTGTAGGCAACTGCTACTTTTCATGGAAACTCACGGTAAAGAAAGGGATAAAAAGAAAAGAAAAAAAAAGAAACAATAACAGATTCCAAACAGATTGGACAAATTCTTGATTAGGTTTAAAAGTGTAAAGAGCTTGAGGATGGAATCAATTGTATACTTGTAAATACAGTTAAACAAATGGGCAACAAGCAAACCCTTGTTTTTTTCCCCTCTGCCTTGAGTGCATTGAGTTCATTGAGTTCACAAAACCACCACTGCCAGCTTCAAAGCACAGAAAGAACTTCTCTAGAGCTTTTAATCATTTACTCAATGACAGCATTTTGTGTTTTTGTTAATTTTACTCACCCTGCTGCTCAAACAAAAGATAAAAGTGTGAGGTTGTCTGCTCAGCTGTCCTCAGATTCACCCACTCCTCTGGCCTGTCCTCTTCCCCTGCTCTTCTTCTGCATCGCTCCTCCTTTCCTTCTCTTTCCACCCTTCGCTTCTCTCCTCCCACAATCTACTCACAATGTAAACAATCCACCTTTAGCTACAGAAGCATATCTTTTCCTTGTGCTTCTAACCGCTCTCCCAGCCTAATGCTTTCCAAGGTGCCTAATCAGACTCTAGTCACCAGGATGCCAAAGAGAGGCCTGCAGAGGGGCACCCAGGCTCGTTTCAACGTCATGGCCTACTTTGCCAACTGGGTGAATGCCAGACCTTCATAAAACACGAACAGGCTACAAAAACATGGCCTGCCTCCCCCTTTATCCCCTCCTTCCTTTCACTCCTTCACATCGTGTGGATTCTACAGAGAGGGACAGTTGACCTTGCAGCTGATAATCCTCACAGCCACTTCTTATTTCAATGTTTCTTTTATACCAAAGAGCTTCCCCTTGTTCCAAGTCCTCGCTCTGGCTTATTCCTCAAGCTGAAAAGTTTAACATGTTGGGAACTTTAAAATTACCAGTGACTGTGAGTTTACTTGCTTAAATGTAAAACAAAAGCACCTTTTCACAAAGTCGTCTGTCAGATGTGCAGTAAACACAGTCCTTCAGATAGAAAGCAGAACCACAGACATTCCCACATACATATTTAACAAACAGGATGGACGTAAATCTGGACAGTTTAAAATTTAATAAACTAAAGAACATTTCACTTATGGATTTATAATCAAACTGCACTCACTAAACTCCCAGAAATCTGGACTTCTGCACCTCCACTGTGCTCCCCTGGTCCGCCACAGACCAGGACAGTTGAGTAACTCTGAGAGCAACAAAAGCCCTGCAGGGAGTAGGACACTGTGGACACTAAAAGGAGTTCGGCGGTTCATGAGCCCCGATGACACTGATCTGTTTTTAGCACTCACAAAGTGCGTGCGCATGCCCACATTCAGTTGATGGCAGGATATTGGAGTATGAGAGAGAGGCTGAATGAAGAGCATCTGCAGGACAGTTGTATTTAAAAACTGTGGCATTTGTTGTTTTTTTTTTTTTTTTTTTTTTTTTTTAAATCTTTACAGATTCCTAATTGTTGCACAAAAAACTGACTATGGACAAAAAAAAAACAAACAACTAATTACACACTGTGTTAAATTAGTTTAAATTAGTGTGCTTAAATTAATCATTCAGGCATTAGCAGCATAAAATAATAATTTCATTTTTTTGTAATAAAAGTGTATGCAAAAAAGCAAAAAGAAAAATGATCAAAAAAGGCTCTTCCCACCTACATGGTAATAACCAAACTTGGTAGCAGTGTTTTGTGAAGTCATCAATTTCCACATCAATATAAATAATAACAGTAAATCTGTCATTATTTATATTGGTCTTTAAATATTCATGTCTTTCCACCATCATAAATTTTTTCACCAAATATATACAGACTATTATATAAGCTTTCCCTTTTACAGTTCTTGATATTCTTTCCAGATAACTCAGCTGTTGTAACTGAAACCAACACAGTAAAACCGGCATGTTTTGTCTACGATTTGGGTTGTGCAAAGTTGCAGGCCTGACTGTTTCTTTTGATGGAGGTTATAAACTGCCAAAAATGTGCCAAAATATATGCTCAAAACATGTGTTGTCCAAGAAAGTTAATGTGTTTTTCAACGTTTTCAACAAACCTCAGCATTATTCAGCAGGAGTTAATTCCTACCCATGATAATCAAGTTAGATTAAAAAAAACAACAAAAAAAAAAAAACACTAAACCAGGTTGTTTTTTTTTCTTGTCAATTTTAGAAATAATAATTGGTGTAGTCAGACCCCAGTGACTCTGCAAAGGATGAAGCAGGTATAGAAAAAGGATGGATGGATAATTGGTGTAGTTATTCTACACCCTTTGTTCATACCTATGACAACAGTGTTTTCCAAAGTCTATATTTAATTCAGAAACAGTCAAACCTTTAGTCCCTGGCGGCTGAAGGTTGTCTCCAGTCTGGGTGCACCAGCCAACAGGGAAGATGTCACGCGAGTCATAGCGGCAGTAGTAATCAAAGGCCCCGCGCCATCCATCAAAAGTGACCAGCACCTCAACACCACGCAAGGCACCTACTGTGGCCGGGCAGATAAAGTGGGGATTTTTCCGGTCTATTGCCTCAAGCTTCATGCCTACTTGGAAAGAGTTCTGCTCTGGAGCGGGAGGCTCCTGCTGGGAAATATGGAGAAAGAGAAAGTAGGTCAAATAAGGAAGCTGGCGTGCCCGAGTGTTTGTGCTCTCATTTCTACTAGGGAAGTAGCATATTAATTAAGTAAATAAATCAGGAAAATCAACAGATGCTGGTAAAAGTTTTGATGAAGTTAAAACATCTTCTAGTATATAAATTGTAGATCAAGAGATCTTTTGTTTTCTCACTGTTAAAAGGACAGTCCTGAGCCTTGTACAGGTACCTTGTGAAAAATGCGAGAGGGAGCCATTTCAGCACCATTTAATGTTTTCAGCAGAAACATAGGCCAGGAGGACGCGTTGAGACGGAATCCTGAAAAGGGGGATAATATGAACAAACGTTTAATCATTCCGTGGGATTAGTTTTTAAAAACTAGACAGGATCATGAGGAATTAATAAATCAGATGAAGACTAAGACACAAAATTTCCATGTTATCACCTCATCAAAATAACCATTTGCATTATTAAATGACCTAACTGTAAGGTACTTTCCCTGTGGACACCAAGCTAAATGATAATCTAAGGAGGAGGGTTTTCAAGTTGTGTCAAATAATTTGAATTAAAAATGACACACATTCTGCACTGTCAGTCCCTGACCTCTAGTGGACAGAAAAAAAAAAACATCTATTGATTAAAAAAGTAGAAAATGTCCAGTAACAAAGGTTAGGGGTTAACCTTTAGTTTGTAGGATGGTATTAAAAAAAACAAAAGGAATTTAAAAAGGATGTTTTAAGTGTATCTGCATGTGCGTTCTTACCCAGTGGTGGCTGTAACATGCCTCCGTTCTTTTCACAGTTGCCAATAGGCTGAATCTCGGAGGAATCCACCAAGCGCCAGAAGTCGTTCTTGTTGTCAGAGCCATCTAAACGCAGCCGCAACCGTGAACCCGTCAGTCCCACCACTGTGGCTATACAGGTGGACGTGGTGTTCCGCGGGTCCTGGGCCTCCAGCTTCATGCCAGCCTTGAACTCGTTGACTGGCGGTGTGAGACTCTAGTTGGTGATGACAGACAAGTAACAGTTGGGAAGGAGCCATGAGGGGAAAAAATTATTCCGCTCAAATGACGATGTCAATCTGCAAGGCAAGCTGAATCTGCTCACCTGTCTAAAACATGAAGCAGGAGCAGCAACAGTGCCCGTCTCTTTCAGGTATTTCTCCCAACTAAAATGTCCTGCAGAAGAACAAAAAGACTTAAAAAAAAATTGTGTGGACATGCATTATTCATCATCTATGATTTGAGAAATGTTTAGTCCTGAACAAGTATCATGTTGAACAATGCGAAGACAATATATTCATAGATTTTTTTTCTATTAAAAACGGCAAACAAAGGACAGTGGGTCTTTTTTTAAAACATTTTAACAAAACATTTGAACATAACATAATTTATAAATCTCTGGGTGCTCTGGGTTAATTACCTTGGTATTGTGAGGGCACCCGGGAGGGCCGTCCACTACGGGCATGCTTTATCCTTCGGGTATCTTTCCACTCTATAGCTGCAAGAGCCAAAGAGGAAACAACAAGATCTCTAGTGTGGGTAATTTTCTCATTTGTCAATGCCTTTCATTCATATCCACAATTGCTGCTTTATGAGTCTGTGGGGATTGGTTGGAATGTCAGACTTGCTTAATTTACAGTATATGATGAAAATATATTACAGGTACTTGGTGGTGGGGGGTTACTTGTAGTACTGATTAATAAATTTACCTCTCTGTGGCACTGGTTTCCTCATGCTCCAACAATTCTGACCAGCTAAAAACAAGACGGTGGCCGCTGCTCTAAAGACGAGTAAACACAAAAACAAACTATGTTACAGTTGTATAAACCAAGGACAGCTGTGCCAGAACATAACGGGTCAACAACAACTTTATGAACTTTATCTTTTATTTATAATCCAAACAGATACCAAGTACAATATGCCACCTTGACATTTGGAAAGAAGTGTTACATTCAGACATAATGTCTAAGAATACTCAGCATTTAAAAGCAGCCTGGAAAAAAATTGGAAGACATCCATTATGCCACATGTACAATAAAGTTAACATATAACTGACTGACTCACCAGCGTGTCTGTCATTATGATTTGATAAACGTTTAGGAAAAATGTATTCATCAGGATAAATTTAACAGGACAAAAGGAAACGTCTCGTCTTTCTCAGTGGATATAGAAGTGGGACCATAGACCATCAGTAAGTAGCACCAACAAGGAGCTCAAACTTCACAGCTTTTTATTTGTTTTCTTTTTTTAGACTAAAAAAAAAAGAAGAAAAAAAAACCAGAAAATATCCAATTATATTAATACAAGCAGCATGTATAATTTTCTCTCCTTTTATACTAGTTCTCTATTAAAAACAAAAACAAAAAACAACTCTCTTCACATTGTCCTTTTTAAATTTTGAGCATCTTCTAATTAACATTCATTGGCTGGTGTTCTCCTGGTCACTTTATTTTTAGTTTTGAATGCGTAGTTAGGACAGTTTACAGTTTTCCTTTTCAATTAAATATGTCTGTTGACCCATGGAGCTTAAACGATGAAGTTGTCTAATAACAGTTCATGGAAAAATTACAAAAATTCTCCTGTACAGCAAAAACAGCTTACAATTTTAAACTTTTAGAATCAAATATTTTAAATTCACATGGACAAAATGTCCTAAAGCATCAAAGAAGTCAGACTTAATGAAAAGGTTGCATTTAGATGGCAGTTATAAAAAAAAACAAACAAAAAACAATACATAAGACAGAATATTCCCACTGGAAAAGCCAGCTAAATTTTAATTAAACTCATACGTCTTTAGCCCAGACTTCAGACTACCTCACATAAACTGTTTATTTGGCATGAAAAACAAAGACCTATGCTTGTTATCCTAAATTTTGCTTTTTATGGCAGGCAGGGAGACATCATGAGAGGCAGATGGCGCGAGACCATTAAAGAGATTATTCCAACTATGAATGGCATATAGATTTAATTTTCTTTTTCATCTACTAAAGGTTCATTTTAAACCAGGATTTATCAGAGCACAGAACATATAAAGAGTTAACAGAATAATAGGAAGTAAATAAAAACAACAACAAAACACCGGGAAGGTTTTTCAATTAACAGAAAGCAGCAGTAACAAGTCTGCAAACAAAGAAAATGTAATCCTTTGTCTTTTTGTTGTTTTTTTTAAAAGCTTGATTGATCATTGCTATTTCTCACAATTTCACAAAGTAGATTTATTGAGCAACAAAGATACTTCCTATTGATTACAGAAAGGAAAGGCTGGTTACCTAATACCCACAAGTGTACTCAGTGTTTACAAAACGTCTTGCCAATCAATCAGTTTTAGGAAAAGACATTTTTAGTTAAGAGCAACATGTTTTGCCCTCTATTACGCTGCCACCTGCCCACCGACACCAACAATCAGACAGGTCAGTCTGATTTAGTCTCCGGCGCGATGACCGCGGTCAAACGTCACGCTTGTTTGAAATAATCGGACAACCCCCAAAAGTTATTAATGTTGGGGTCCAATAAAAACAGAACACTGAGGACGTAGATTTACGTCCAAGGGAAAAGAAAAAAGACAAACATACCTTTATATGAATTAGTTAAATATGATAAACGAAAACACCATCTGCAAAACATTTTGTCGAGAAAACCACCGCGGCCGTTATTGCTTTTCTAAGCTCGTGTGGAAGGTTTCCGTGAAGTTGGTTTAAAAAAAAAAAAAAAAAAAGAGAGAGAGAGAGAGAGCCGTCGGTGTGCCGGCGTCTTACCTTAAAACTTCATAACCGTCTGGCAGCGTCTCTCCTCCCGGATGAGTTCCCTTTCAACAGAAGTGCGCCTTTTTTCCACCGTCAAGGGGGATGGCGTCCAAATTAAAGCGACCCGCTCCCCGTTTTCCAATCTGCGGATGTAACAGGATTGTTAGAGCTCCCCGACAGGTACACCCTCCCCCTGTTGCGTTTACTCCCGCTGCTCACGTTTGTCCGGCCTCCGCATGGGACTCTCCGGGCTTTTTTTTTTTTTTTTTTTTGGTTTTCAGTTAATTTATTCCCTAAACACCCGCGGGTTACCTCGCCGGGTTTTCCCGAGCTCCATTCATGAGACAAAGCTAACACATGGGGACCGCTCCTCCGCGCGATATTTGCGTCGCGTATTTTATTCCAAGTGACAGCAAACGCACCGAGTGTTTGAGGAGTTCCCGCCAGAGTAACGGTACCACCGGCGCGATTAATCAGGACACCCGGAATGACACGGAAACATGCACGCGGGGCGCGCAGCATGCGACACTCGTGCACACAACAACAGACATGCCCACTGCCCCGGAGGCTAACTTAGCATGCTAGGCGGCTCGCTGACCTGATTACAAATATCAGCGGAAGGAAAAACAGGAGCGCAGTGGGGTTGTGCCGGCGGCAGTCTGGCCTCAAGGGAGACCCGAGCCCAAAAGACGCTGCTTAGTGTTTTCGAGTATGTTTACCTTGTTTTGTTATGTATTTACTTGTTTCAGGTGTGGGGTTTAGGGTTTACCGCTTGTCCGCCATTTTTTAACTAGATGAGAGGAGAGGCGGGGGGTTGCCTATCAGCGTTTCCTAGGCAGTCACTGACAAAACCACGCCCACTGGCGGCCACGCGGCGACATTGCAGATCATGTGTCTGATGAATAACACGAATGTTATCACGTTATTTACCAATGAAACTAGGTCAAAATGTAGATGAAGTCTGTGGAAAAATTAACCCCCACACCCCATGATTTTCAAAACATGCTTCAATAACTGGAGGAAATTTTTTTTCTATGCCTGTCAGTCTCTCGCATCATTGTGGAGGTGCTTTTTCCATTCCTTCTTTCCATTTCATTTACCTCATATGCACATGGGAGATAGAAAGCTGCACTATATTCAAGAGAACTGTGTTGTTCGCACTAGACTGTCCTCGCTGTGGTTTCTGTTGCTTCACTTCTACATTTTTGTATTTTGTCTTGTTACTGTCTGTTCCACATGGTAGCAAACGAGCTTCCCCCTTGGGGAGCAATAAAGTTAATCCTATCCTATCCTAATGCATCTGTAGTTGATTGAGAATTTGAATTGAGGCATTCATTTATGCACAGCTCAGAATTTCAATGACACTGAGGTCTAGATTTTGTCTGGGCCATTGCAGCACCCTGGATCTTTTCTCTTTCAGTCATTCTGTGTTAGACTTTCCAATGTGACATTTGACCCTATTACTTTTGCATACACAAGAGATCATAGACATCTCAATGACTGCAAGCGACCTTGGTCCTGTAGAGAGGGGGTAAAAAACTGACTTTTCATCACTCCTCCACCATCATCATGCTTTACATTCAGTTCAGAGGTGTGTGTAAGGAAAAGCTAGGATCGGTTTTCACAAAACCTGGGACTGCCTATAATTGTCAAAAATGTCCACATTGGATTAATTTATCTAAAAGATATTGCTTCAGAATTCTTGTTGTATTTTCAGATGCAACCGAGCAAGTGTAACTCATGCTGCTGCAGGACTTCTTTTTGTCTTTATTTTTTTTTGGGGAGCGAGAGATATACGGAAAAGTCGTTTTCCTGGCAACCACTCCAGATACGTGATTCTAGTCTGGTCATTTTATAATTGTACGCCCATCAGTTTTTACATTCAATATGTTAACTGGGGGTGTTTAAGATATTTAAGATGCAGCTTTGAGGGAGATTTCATAATTTAAATATTGCCTGGTCTAACTGTGGGTGAACCTGCCACTATGTCCACTCTTAGGACGTCCAAAGTGCCACCATGTTACAATAACCCAATGCACCAGACCGGCACGCATCTTCTAGTTTCACTGAGGTTCTCAGGCCTGCTAAAGTTCACTTCATCAAGTGATTAGTAGCACCTGGTTGCTACTAACCCTCTAAATTTATTTGGAAACAAAAGTACAAGTTTATATACTCTTAAATTTTGACTTAGCTCTTTTTAAAATGCAAGTTAAATGGTTTGAAGGGGTTTGGTTTACTATCTATAAAGCCTTATACTTGAAAGACATGCACTTTGAGCATCTGAAAATTATTTAATGATCTGTGCAAGAAGTATTTACACACACACACACACACACACACATAATTATTTTTAAAGCAGAGCATTTAAAGAAAACTTTTTGCTCCCAACATGTTCACTGTATTTCTATTTATGTTGCATGGTTCCTATGTACTGAAAAACATTGCTGCATTTCTTGTAAGAATGCTGCAGATCTCTTGTGTTTCTTGTGTAATTCATTTGTTTGAAATAAAAATTTAGCTGTAGTTTTATCACGCATTGTTAATAAACATCATTATTAATTGATTACAATGATATGTAAATAATCATGAGGGTGATGAATATCATTATTGCAGCAGTACAAAGAGCTGCTCGTGTTTTATTTTAAGCCGTGCTCTAGTTTTGGGTGTTGAAACTAAAATGTGGGGTGTTTGACTTACGCACAACATGAATGAGATTTAATTTTAAGTGCACACTGAACCAAACCTATTACTCACTTATTATATCATTTATAGAAAGAATTGTAGCAACATCTTAATGCATTTCCAAATGTGAAATTTTATTTCTTAAACATGCAGTATGCAGTAATGTATTAAATGTGGCACAATCCAATATCCATAAAGATATTGTAGATAAACTGTGAAGGTGTGAAAATTAGAATTAGTGGCCATTTGGTAATGTCATGCCAATTAGGTCAGGGTAGCAACTGTAACTATGTGATTTAGAGGGACGTCTAGCAGTTCAATTGTGTGTAATGGTCACCTGGCAGCACCACTAATGCCCATTTCAGCCTACGTTGGGCAGGCCACGGCCTATTGGCCTCCTGCACACCAGGCAATTATGTTTGGTTTCACACGGTGAAAAGGGTTAATTGGCAGCACCCACGCGCCTGCTTGGACCTGTTTCACGCTTGTCAGCACTCATTGCATCAAAGGAAGCCTCAGTCCACCAGGCACCAGTGTTCAAACACGCACAGTCGCACATGCACACACACCTCACAGCCACGCACTGAACAGATTCTTGGTCAGTTCCCTGCTTTCACAAATATGACGGAATATTTGCACCCCCATATGCCAAGATTTCCATACACACATTAACTCCTGGAACCACACTCATATCAAAATACCCGAATTATAATAATCACAGAAAGGCAAAAGAACATCCAAACTTGCATGTACTCAAGGGTTTTGCATATTGGACTGTATATTTTCAGTTTAACTTGTGTCACTAGGGGTCACTGTTGTCTTTTAGAAAGCAATGCCACATCTTTACTTTCTCTCATCATATTAAATTTTTGCTTCCCTTGACCACAGACAATACCTTCTTTTCGTTTCCGGCCCTCAGTGCCATTTATATGTTCTTGAACTATTATCCTGACCCATGCATACATTTTTTTATTTGTGTGAAAGCTTTTAGTTTCCTTTTTCAAACATGTTTCTATCAGAAGTGCTTGAAGACTAAATTCTAATTTCTCTGCTTGTGTTGTTGTAATTAAAGGCAAACAAAGTGTTGAACCATGAGGACTGTATATATGAGTGTTTGTCTTATTACTAGGGCTTCCAAGTGGTTCCACTTCTTGATTAAAAAAGTTTCAAGCCACCAGGAGTCTGAAAGTCCATCAGCCATCATACAAGTCAGTTTGAGAAGAAAATGACAACATGCTTTGCATCGAATAGCCTGCTCTCTGTAAATCTCACTTTCTTTATATTTATCAAACTTGACATACACCATGTTTGCTCAGTGCAGGTTTGCGAAAATAAAAAAAAAATTTTTAGTCATTAAAACACATTAAACACAAATCACCAAAAAGAAAAATATAAGAACATTCTAAGGCATGAAAGTCAGTAAGTAGCTCTGTATCTGCACACACACACACACACACACACACACACACACACACACACACACACACACACACACACACACACACACACACAAAGTATTTGATTAAAGTATTCTAGACAAGATAGACAAGAGTCCCTGGGGTTACTGTTAAATACAAAAACACTAAGCAATAATTTGATTCTTTAAGACTCAAAACATCTGCCAATCCACCATGCAAGATGCACCTTTTAATTTGGAAATGCAAATGCTTTTGATAAGTGCGATTAGAAAATGAAAATCAGAGGTAACTGCTTGTAGCGATGCTTGACACCTACATGTCACGCAAATATAAAAGTGAACATGCACACCTTTAAGATAGAAGTAATATGTTAATGCAAACTTAAATTTTTTGAATGCTTTTACTCTCTTAATGTTATCAGTCCAAGTGAATGTGGATGCCATGGCTGGCAACATGTTTTTGGATTTCCAGACATGTTGCTATAGGTGTCCACTTGCCAGTGGCGTGGCTCCACCACCGCAGCCTGCTTCTGCACATCCAGGCAGAACAGCAAAGCTCTTATCCCCACTGTGGCTCCTCGTCACTTCCAGCACTTTGGCACACTACAACAAAGTCACCCCTCTCACACACAAATGCTGAGATATACACAGACACACATGCACACACTGGGAGAGGCAGACTGTGTGTGTGTTCTTTCATAACTGAGCCTCAGAGGACTCATGCCCTCGTCTTTTTCCACAGACGAGGACATGCAAGTGCGCACGCACGTACAAACGCGCACGGTCCTAATACACACTTCTCATATCTGCCAGCGTCCTGGGAGGGACATGGAAGAGAGAGAGCATGAGCATATGTTGGATAGACGTTTGTTGAGGGTGGATATTTCTCTTTGGATGTTGTCTTACAAGCTCTGACGGCATGGCGCAGAAATAAGGCATTTTTTCGTCCAATTTATTAATCCTTTTAGGCAATGTTTTCTGTTCAGAAATGCAAATTGAATCAATCTGAGCCTGACTTTAAGACTTTTCAAGTGGGATTTAATTAGAAGCCAGGGCCTGCAGTTTTTAATGAGAGAGGGGGTGGAGAGATGGAGAAAGAGAGAGGCATGGGGAGGGAGAGTGGGTTGCGGTTTTGATCTGGGGGTCCTGATGGAGAAAGGATACACAAACACCCTCAACATACACACAGACAAATATGCACACACGCACCCGCACACATACACACAAATGCACCCTGTAGAGTGAAGTATGCGGCAGATACCCGCTGTTGAGTTTTTTTTTCACTTCCATCATCGCTGTCTTGTGAGAGTTCAACCGGGGCTCTTGTTACTTTAGTGTACATCTCAAAAACTCACATAAACCTAGCCTATATAAGCTGTGATGAAGTGTAGATGCTGCTTTATGTGAGAAAGAAAAAAAAAAAAAAGCTTGGGATAATACCAGACAGTTTTTGACAGGTGTGCGAGCATGTAGAGGCATGAACATGAAGTTGATTAGAAAAAACAAGCCTTCTTGGGTGAGCAGATCTGGGAGAGAGTCCGTGTTTCAAAGCCACACATATATGAATGATAGGACATACACAGCTACACTTATCACTGTGCATGATATGTACATGCAGCTGTGCAATATTTATTTCTAACGGCTAAAAGCAAAGATATTGCACTCCTACCAATGAATAAAAATGTTTCCCACCCAGGGAACTTTTTTATGAAATGATCGCAATCGTGATGTTTTTAGAAACATTCTTCAACCAGCAGCAGTACTATGGTATATTACAATAAACCGTCTTAAGTGATCAGACACCAGCAAGGTCTGTAGTTGTGTAGTAGTGCCTCTTTTAACCTGGCTAGATCACTAGAGGAACTAATACTGAACATCTAACTTGCTCCAAGTTTAGACTTCAAACACTCACATTTAAATCAGCAGTATTTTTGATTTGTTTATTTATTTTTAATGCAAAGGAGAAACACTGATTTTTATCTGAGGAAGACATGCAGCACAAACTTGTAGCATGTGTTGCCATGAGAAAGAACATGCATTTTCATATTAGGTCAAGATTTTCTGCAAAGCTTTATTATTAATTATAAAATAAATATAAAATATTTTAGTAAATGAAGCATCTGTTCTATCAATTTTATTAATGCAAATTAAATTTAACCAAAGATCAAAAGTGATTTCTACTCACCCTTCAATATTTGAGTGCTTGAGACAGCTCTTGCGTGTCATATCTTGTGCTAAGTTTAAAGTTTAATAGCTGCAAAATGCTGCTGTCATGTTTGAAATACGCAGCAGGTATTGAGTTTGTGTTAAATGATCATATTCTTCTGTTGCATTATTAGGAGTGTTTTCTTTGACATATTCTTAAAACTTGTGCCAAAGAAAAGATAAAAAAAAATATCTAATAAACACCCTCGTGAGATTGGTGAGAGGCTGAAAAAAAGAAGAATACAGAAGAAAATATTAGTTTTTAAAGAAAACAGACAACCACTGATGAGTTTTAGATTTTGTTAGGTCAACTAACTGAATAAAAACCTTACTATGTAATATGGGGCAATGCTCAGGTGGTCTTTTATGTCTATCAATTTACCCATGTCATACTGCTCTAAATCAGAATTGCAGTTATCATAATAAAGATAAATGTTTAAACATTTTTGCATGATTTCATCATAAATCATGCTAAAATGTTTAGGTAAAATCATCTTTATAGTTTATGAGAGATTAGACCTTTTTTTTTGACCAACAGTGGCTGCATTTGATCCATTATATTGGCGATGTTGAAAGATATCAGCCTTTGGTGAGGTGATGTGGTTTGAAAGCTCACGCTCTCACCACTCTGCCTTTGTTCCTAGTCTGGAGAACATGGCTGTGTTATATTTTCACCAAAACATTGTCTGATTTTTATCTTTAAAAGGATGATGGACTAGAATTTAGAATCACCTTACAATGATGCTGCAGATTCTCTTCACATCCCAGTTCAAGCAAGCAAGAGGAACAATGGTCGTTCTCCAATAAGGTGAAAGTCCAATAAAGTGATCACCTTGGTTCTTAGGCAGATACATCTTCAAACAAACAGCAATGTAATTTTTTTGTTAAAAATTAGGCCAAAACAAAGTAATTTGTGGCCAATCCTAAGTACCGCCATGATTCAATAGCTTGTCGAGAGGTGACCTGAAGCGTGCCCAGGACATTGTCCTCTTGCGTGACCCAGTTTTAGCTATCAGACAGACGGACAGATAGACAGACAGATTTGCCTCTGGGATACTTGGATATATACAGAGAGGTTCATGGTCAACTTAAAGACTGCAAGCTGCAAACTCAGGTCCTGTGGCTTCAAAACAACATTTAGCATACTTATTAAGGCCTGTGGGGCCTGAATTGTTGTTTGCGTGTGTTTATTTTATTGTATTACTACTACCACTACTACCAGTACTACTACTATTACTACTACTTTTTTATTTTTTATTTCTTACTTTCTTTAAGATTGCACAGTCTGAGCTTGGGGTAAATGTGCTGCTATAGTCACTCCTGGGAAGATTGGGAACTGTCTTGAGTGCTTTTCCCTTGTGAAGGACCATTGAATTTCACATTGTTTGGAAATGTCTTTTTATAAGCTTATTCTAGATTGAAGTGTACCAACAACTGCTTCTCAATGACCATTGCTCATGTCTTTCCCCTTCGGCATTATGTTAATTTGTAACGGAATTCTGAACGACTAGAAAGGACCAGAACACAGACTTCAGATTAAAAGAGGCGATACTAACTTTTACACATGATTGTACATGATGTTTACATCAGATGAGCAAGTCTGTGGAAGAGACTTGCACCATTTACAAATAACAAGGGCATTGTCTAAACTAACAAAAATAGCTCTTATTTTTATATGATTGTTGAGGGATTTCTGCCAAAAGATCCTCTTAAATTCAGCACACTGGAACTTTTGACGACAGGGAGGTAAGTGGGTTGTTTCATTGCTAAAACTAACTTGAATATTTCCATTATGAGTTATGCCGCTTTCTCTCATAGCTAATGTGGTTTGTCAGCCCGCTGGAAAAGTAACAAAAGATAAATGTCAGAAAGATAATAGCAAGCTTGTAATTTTTAATATAGGTAAGAATGAACATGAAATTATATGCACAAAAACAACAATTTTATATGCCAAAGGATTTAATGTTGGGCTATTATGAAAGAAAAGAGGGATTGGGAAAGATGTGAATGGATAACTTTTAGACTGCCATAGCGAGACATGAATTTACCCATTAAAGCAAGAGCGCTCGTGTGCGTCTCACAAAATGCTTGACAACTAGTTGATACTGTCAATTTTTAAATAATGCTAATTAATCTCCATTATTGAAACATATAATTAATCTCTCTCACGCTCTCTCTGGCTGTCTCTGTTTCCTTCTCGCTCATATTTAATGGAACATGAAAGGGAAACCCATGGAGCAAATGCTGTGTTGTGGTCCTTGTGGAGAGCTCAGTGAGGGACTCACATCAGAGAAGATAACAGGCAAAGAGACAGACGGGTGGACATGTTTTGACAAACAGACAGTTGGTCCAAAACTCCTCCCTGTTTCACCACTCGATGCCTGCTCTTCCTCTCTCGTTCACTGTGGGTGTCTTTGAACTCAGTCCTTCATTAACAATCTGCTGATTAACAGGCTTGGGAACACTGAGGAAGATGGGGTGGGGGGATGGGTGGGCGGGCAGTGAGGGAGGGGGTGGGGGTAGATGGATCAGAAGTTAGGCGAGGGAGGGGAGAAAGATCCAGAGGAAGAATAGAGGGGAATATGAGTCTACACAACTAACCAAAACTGTAATGTGTAGCAATTGGTAGACCTTAATTGGAAGAGAAAAATGTGTTAAGACAGTGGTTGCAAAAACGAAAAAGGCCACAGCAATAAACAATAGGAACAAATATGCAATGCATGCTCTTCAGCAAAGCACTGTGCAGTTTTTTATGCTGTTCGGCTCCATCCATGCGTGACACAAGAAGGGCCTGCATGGACAGCTCAAAGCTTAAGCGCATGGTTTTCAGACAAAGAAAGTAACCAAATGACTCAAAACCCCAGCAAGCTTTGCATTTTCACACCTATGTATGAGAAATGTTGCATGGTATCCCATTGGCTCTAATGCTAATGACGTATGGCTTCCCATTGGCTCCTGAGGGTGAGAGACGTTGTCCAGCCGAGGTTTCACCGATGCCACGTCTCCCGCAGAGAGAGCCGATCCACACGAGGACTGCCAGCAGAGCATAGTGTTACATCCCTGTCATGTTCATCCAAGTCTCCAACTTGTTTTTCAACTGTTTTTTTTTTTCATGCGATACCCTGGTGTCACAACTGATCAATCATCAACTTTGCTGGTTTCTCATCATGTATAGCAATGTGTATGGCCGTGTCCCGGTTCAATGACCAGTGTGAAGTTGGGTTCACGAGCATACCTCTATATGAGAAACGACAGAGCACCTGAGGTTGCATATCTTTGTTCTCCTTTCTGGTCTCAGTAATATGCATTCCTGTCTGTACCTGCCTTCTTTCATTTTTGGAAAACGTCCTCAACTGCAGCCGAAGTACTGTTCTAATTTTTAAGAACGAATCTGACCAAGAACAGAAGAAATAGTCAGACATGTTTTCATGCCACCCATTTTATCCAGAAAGCATCCAGCAAAGACTTTGTACGAGGGTAGGTGGAGTGGTCCTTCCTCAAGTGGAGGCGTACCTTGGGGTCTTGTTCATGAGTGAGGGAACGATAGAGCGTGAGACTGACAGACGGATTGGTGCAGCAGTCGGTGTACCAGACCATCGTGATGAAGAAGGAGCTGAGTCAAAAGGCGAAGCTCTCGATTTACCAATCAATCTAAGCTCCCACCCTCACCTATGGTCATGAACTTTGGGTAATGACTGAAGGGACAAGTTCGTGGATACAAGCGGCCGAAATGAGTTTCCTCCGCAGAATTGCTAGGCGCTCCCTTAGAGATTAAGTAAGAAGCTTAGTTACCCGGGAGGAGGTCGGAGTAGAGCTGCGGCTCCTTCCCATCAAGAGGAGTCAGAACCCCAGGAAAACCCAGGACACGCTGGAGAGACTATGACTCCTGGCCTCGGAACACCTTAGAATCCCTCCTGAAGAGCTGGAGGAACCTTCTGGGGTGAGGGAATTCTGGGTATCTCTTCTTAGTCTTCTGCCCCCGGAACCCGGTCCCAGAAAAGCAGATGAAAATGGATGGATGGATGGATGGATGGATGGATGGATGGATGGATGGATGGATGGATGGATGGATGGATGGATGGATGGATGGATGGATGGATGGATGGATGGATGGATGGATGGATGGATGGATGGATGGATGGATGGAGGAGCCCATGCACAAGCCCAAGCACAAATCCTCAGACCTCTGTATCCCCAAGCCAATTAAGAAAAATCTCTTGAGAACGGCATCCCGGGGGAATAGAAGGATCTGGAGAAGGAGCTGCAGTTGATGGTGGACGAGGGGCTGTGGAGTCAAGTAAAAGTCAGTGGAGTGGAGGATGGATCCTTAATGGATCTACATCTGAAAGCTGGCAGAGACACGAATGACACGCCAGGAGAGGCGTGCATGGGCAGCATCTTTTACCTCTACAGGAAAGCCACCAGTCCAGACAGCTGAATACAGCAACCAAGCCGCTATAACATGGTAGATATCAAAGTAGGTGTAGATCAAACACTTTTAAAATAAGTGCAGCTACAGTGACATTTAAGTGTTGGGGTGGTGATGATCTGGGTTTGGGAAACGTACACAAGTTTTTATATTCTTACATATTTATCAGATTAACCTCTTGGCACATCCCTCTCTATTCACCCGGACTTGAGACCGGCACTGTCTGGGTCTTGTGCCCACCAGTGGCTAGATTAATGGCCAATTAACCTAAAGCTTTCTTTTTTTTTTTACAGTGGGAGATAACCGGAGCTCCCGGAGAAAACCCCACAAGTGCTCGGGTAGATGATGGAAACTGCACACAGACGGGCTCCAGCTGAGATTTGAACCTGCTGCCAGGTGACGGTGCTAACCACCGCACCGCTGTGCCGACTTAACTTGACTTAATTCAATTTAAATTTAACGACTTCATTTAGATTCAGTTCAGTTCCATCCATTTGAGATGTGTTTTGTCAAATAATGCAGACTGGGCTGGATGAAGTTTTCTCTTGGTTGAGTTTTTCTAATTTACCAAAACCAAATAAAGTGGTTGCCTTTCTCTGGAAGGGTTTCCTTTGCGAGGACCCACCTTCAGTCTGCAGTTTCATCTGAGCCTTCAGTTGGTCCAGCTGGGCTTGAAAATGCATCTCTCTCTGGGTGGAGGTCTGCTGCAGAGAGGCCATCTCCTGGCTTAGCGCCTCATAGACAAGGTCCTTATCAGCTCTGGCGTTGTTGATGAGCTGCAGGTTTTTCATCCCCGTTTACGCGTTTTCCTTGAATTCCCTGTTGGAATCCTGCTGCAATATTTCTCCTTCCTGTTTTACAGCCAAAAGATCCTTTTCAAACCTGGAGCTGAGCTCTTGGTACGACGTCTTGATCTGGTCCATCACTCACTGTAAATGGTTCTGCTCCTCTTGTGAGGTTTGTTGTTTGGAGTTCGGGTCGTGGACCATCTGCTGACCTGGAGCGTCCCGCTCAGCTCTCAGGTTGTTGAAGACATGTTGGTGAGATATCTTTTCTGTCTCCAAGTCTTGCTTGAGCTTTTCCACTTCCTGCTTCGCAGCAAGGACCCCGAAAGCTCCACAGCTCCTCTGGCGTGGAACAGCTGAAGGAGCGGTGAGCGCAGCTCTCTTTGTCCTCGTCTCAGCTCTGGCACTACTTGTTTTTGATAATGTTTTGGCAGCCACACTTTAAATGAGGCAATTTGGAGAGAACTGTGAATTGGCGAACTAAGGTGGGCGTGTTCCAGCCAGGTTTGCACGTCTTTATTCCATTTTTTAGTAAATGACAGCGCGTGGTACAAGGAAAAGGAGGCTTTGAAAGCACTACGTGGGTGACCTCACAAGGGGCTTGTCCAGTTCTTCTTATACCGTCTGTGTTTTCTACCCGTTCTGCTGCTCTCTGTCTGATTTGGTGACAGAGATAATTTTTTTTTTCATGCTTTGCCGAGTCCCTTTTTTTTGTGTTTAGTTTTGATGACCTGACCTGTCCAGTGCTCGACTGTTTTTGCTGTACCAACACGGTTGTGCAAGAAGAACAACCATGTCATATCTCTGTTTTTCCTCAGACTTTCTTCATTAAAAGTCTCGGTAACCATCTGCTCTCGGTCAGACCGTCAGACTCTTTGAGAAGAATAAACATAAAAAAGATGGTTTGTTGTCTCTGTATTTCAGTTCAGGCTTTTATTACTCCACACTACATTTACTCATAACAGCAGCAACATACGAGAGAAGACCAGCAATGAGCTTCAGACCCCTGAGAACCCCTGGTATGAGCAAATAAAAGCTGTCCTGCTGCATGTAACGTTCATGCCGTACCTCCGCAGGTTCTGGGTCTGAGTGTTGGTGGCTGTGCAGTTTGGTTCAACTTGTCCATGAAAAACTCCAGAACAGACTTACATTTTAATTAAAAATTTTGAATATTTATATCCACCAATGAACTGCCACTGATCTGGTCTTTAGGTAAGAGGGGAACTGGCCAATCATGAATAGAAGAACAACAAGAACCACTGCTGTTTGCAGATGATGTTGTCCTGTTGTCTTCATTAGGCCACGACCTTCAGCATGAAGGTCAAGTGTTAGGCGACTGGGATGAGAATCAGCACCTCCAAATCCGAGGCCATTGTTCTCGACCTAAAAAAGGTGGCATTCCCTCTTAGGCTTAAGACTTGAGACTTGTTCCAATTGCAGAAAGAGAAAGATGCCTTCCTGCTTCCTCCAAAGTATGTTCTCCCAACTCATACTTTCCAAGTCTGGACTTGGGTTCTTGTGAACTGAGAAACAGTCTCGATCACCAAATGATCTCGTCTGCCATTTTTATAGTCCACTCCATATGGTGTCCCTACCGCATAGTTGGCACCCATCATGTTCTACTAACACAAATTCCTCTTTTTTCTGCTTTACTTGTACTTTCCCTGTACCAGTGAAAGTTTTTTTCCCAAGAGTAAAAGAGGGTTGTGAATCCAGGCCAAGAAAAGCTGGACTGATAGAAAAAGTTGGTCAGGGTGCTTCACATGCAGCAGCAAAATGACACACAGGTGGATGTGTGTCTCTGTGGCTGCATGTAAATGCAGAGAGGTTTTAAAAAAATTTAAACCAGGCTAAGTGAAAGGTTTTTTTTTTTTCTCTTAACTTTTCTTTTCATTCATTGTTTTGTTAGGTATGGGGAAAGAAAGGTACTCGGTGAAACTCAGCATGTGACCTTAAACCAGCAAGTTCCTGTCAAAACAACAGTATCTGACATAGTGAGAATGATACTGAGCTTCTCTCTTTTACAAAAGTTGGTCCCTAAAAATGTTAAATGACAAAATCTTACTGGCCACTCTGAACATGCAGTTCTTCAAAAAAAATAATGTGATCAAAGTTTACCTAGTGACCACAGATGGATAAAATGTTTGGTTTGGCCAACTGAGCTCTTTAGGAAACAAACATAACATTAGAAATTCCACTTAAATTAAAATTTAAAAGTATGTAATGAAACGCCATTTTTCCTTTATTCCAAAAAACACAGTGCTTCTTAAAACAGATCCCAAAATGTATTTAGCTGCTTGTTCTTTCAATCAGTTTGCTCGGTGTCAACCAGTGCAGACGCAGATTAAGGGTATGGAGATAAATAGAAAAGTTAGGCTGGAAATCGCAGAGAAGTGAGCAAAAATGGACTGATGGGCACAGACAGAGTGTGAGCATCTGATGGACAGAGAGAAAAGAGAGAGACTGACAGCTGAAGAGAACAAGGGATGGGACTGTTCTGAATTAATGACTTCTCTCATCAGAAGATGAATGCTCTCCTGCACTCCCCTTGGAGCGCAGCACATAAAAAGAAAGCCAACTCACTGAAGAATGAATACACAAATGAATAAATAAGCCAATAAATAAATGAATAAATGTGAAAGACAGATGATGGTCGATGTACACTGAATTCTGTGCATGCATGCATGCATGCATGTGAGTTAGTTTTGTAAAAAAAGACAAAAAAAACACACTTTTGCATGTTACTGACATGAACAGCAGTGCATCCAGACTTCCTGATATTAATTAGCTGTGTGATAACTAGAGGATGTGACCACGTATGTTCTGATCGTATGACTCCTGTTGTGCACATACACTTTATGCAGTGAGTGTGTGTTTACTGTTACTTTGTGCGGTTGTTGGTCTTCCTGTATCCATACATGTTCTGTGACTGTGAGTCTGTGGGTGTGAGTTTTTCTTTGTGTGTGTGTGTGTGTGTGTGTGTGTGTGTGTGTGTGTGTGTGTGTTGATATTTACTTGCATGTGGATTTGTCACTTTGGCTTTGTGATAGTGTGTGTGCCCAAATCCATTTTTATTAGTGTGCGTTTGGGTATGTGCATATGTGTGCCTGAGTTGGGGGGGCTCTCTGGTGAGTCTCCTTAACATCAAACAGCTGGAAGTAATAAAATATTTAGGAAGCACTGGGAGTCTGTGAATATTAATACTGCCTTTTCCTTCTGTCTCTCAAATCTCCTTCTCGTTTTCCCCTTCGTTCTGTTTCTCTTTTTTCTCCCCACTTTCTCCCTCAGCCCAAACTGAGCCAGCCTCCATTCCTCCTCCTCCTCCTCCACTGCCACATCTCTCGGCTTGTGCTTTTCCCCTTTTTTGCTGCTTTACTTTAAACTCCTGCTCAGAATCTCTCCAACTCCGTGATTCAAGCCTCTTGTTAGTAGGCAAAGTCAAAGTCAAACTGGGGGTTCATTTTGCCTCTTGGCACTTAGTGTGATGGGGAGTACAACGGGGAACTTGACCTATGCTACACTGTCATGTTCGTAACAGAAGCGTCTAACCGCGAGGTAGTAAGCAGCGTCGTAAGAGGGATTCACTGTACAGCGCCCTGTCATGTCAAACATGACAGCTCACCAACAAAAAGAGGTGAACAAGAGCCGACTACATTAAAGGCTTAGAACTAAACTTTGTCTGGTGTTCTTTTTAGATGATGCCACTAGGTACAAACAGGACTTTGTACAAGAACAGTACAAAAACATATCATTTAATGGGGTCCGACTCGCTAGTACCAGACTGGACTCCTTTTTACCCTTAGAATTGCCGTAGTTCTCCAGGCAGAGATTAAACACGGTGCTGGAAATATTCCTAAGAGATCTTTGTCAACGGTCACATGACATGATCACGCCGTTGCTGCACATCCATGATGCCAATCTCCCATGCAGATGCAAGAGACAGAGGTGGTTCGAGTTTTAATAAACTTGATTTATTTAAACAAAAAAAACAAATCAAAAGCCAAACAATGACAAAACTGCAAATAACCATGACCAGGAACATGACTGACAAAACAGTACGGACCAGCAGGGAGCAAGGGAAAGACAAACAAGACGCAGATATACACATAGGACTCGATGAGACACAGGTGTAAACAATCAGGGCAGTTGGGAACAAGGGAAGAACACCAGGACACAGTCTTTCAAAATTAAACAGGAACATAAACCCCAAAACTGTGACACTTCCCAAAAGTGCTGGACTGAGATTGGAATCACTGGAGCACAAAAATCTCATTGTTCAAGAAACCAGATGATTCGAGCATCTTGACATGACACGTTATCCTGTTGCCATCAGAAGATGGCAGCACTGTTGTTGGCAGCAATGCTCAAGGAGGCTGTGGCATGGAAATAATGCTCAGTTGGTACTTTGCAGTGTGAAGCGGGCCCAGAAAATCTCCCCTACGTGGCACCACTGGCAACCCTGAACTGTTGTTGCAAGACAGAATGGAGCCATGCTCGCTTGCTGTTTATGTCAAATTTTGACTCCATTATGCAAATGTTGCAGCACAAATCAAGACATGGCAACGTTTTTCCAATTTTCCATTTTACAAATTTGGCGAGTGTGTGTGAGTGAAATGCAGCCTCCTTTTCCTATTCTTAGGTGACAGGAGTGGCACCCCGTGTGGTCTCCTGCTACGGTGGCCCACCTGCCTCAAGGCTTGCAAAGCGTGACACGTTCACGTTTGACGGGTGGTTTTAACGAGCAGTTATCTGAGTTACTCCTATATATCATTTCAAACAAGTTGACCTTTCTCCTGTGACTGTATGGCAATAACAAGTCATCCTCACCCAGAGAACTGTCACTCACTGGTTGGTTTGTCTTCTTCTGATACTTCTCCTTTCTCATTTCTCAGCAAACCCTAGAGGAGGTTGTTGTGTGAACCCCAACAGATCAGCAGACTATGAAACATTAAGACCAGCCTGTTTGGCTGCAACGACCACATCAAGTTCAAAGTGTTGGGAGGAGAGGACCCAAATGCAGGAGTAGAGTCGGCGGGAAATCCAGGCAGAGTCTTTATTGAAACTAAAAGCGCTGTAGTGCAAGATCCAAAGAAAAAAAATCAAAAATAAATCAAAAAGAGAAGTACACTATATGGGTTATGAATGAAAACTCAAGGAAAATTTTAAACACAATCTAACATCCAAAACTACAGCCCTAACTACAAAACTCATGACTACAACTACAACCAGCACCAGACAGAGGAGGAAACAGCTTAAATACATTTGAGGACTAATGGGGATCAGGTGGGAACATTTAAGGTGAACAACAGGAGGGAAGACAAGCAGCCACAGACACGGACACACAGACTCTACAAAATAAAAGAGGAACTATCCCAATTAAACGCATTCAGAAACTAAAGAAAACAAACCATCCATCCATCCATCCACTATCTATACCTGCTTCCTCCTTCTCAGGGTCACGGGGATGTCCGTCGGAGCCCATCCCGACGCATTGCAGGCAAAAGGCAGGGGGAAAACAATCCAAACTAAAATACAAATCGAATATACAATTCTGAAAAATAAAGCATGACTTGCTGAACTCATTACACAAAGTCACTTTAATCACCTTACGTCCCTGTTCTGATGCTCGAGATCAACTTGACTATGTCTGTAAAATACATTGAGCTGCTACCATGTCATCGGCTGATTGGATGTCTGCAATAATGAGGAGTCAATCTACTTTATCCAAAACAGAGAGACAGGCGAGTTATGTCATGTAAAATTTCACTTTATCAACTATTTTGAGTTATTTTTGTTTGTTTTTTTACAAGATAACAAACAACAATAACAATATAATACAATGCAAAAGCAACTAAATGATCTGTAAGACATTTGGGTGCCAAATTAGTACAAGAATAAGAAACAACAGGTTCCACTAAACAGATGTGTAAAAGCCTCCACATTGGTTTAACAAACAAGAAGAGAATGCACAGGACTTGACAGATGTCATTAATATTTGGACAGCTCACCCAGGTATAAAAGACCCCATAATATATTTTTTGCAACCTATTCACATGTTTATTTAACCATTCATAATAACAAACTCTACCAATGTAGTGCACAGCGTTTAAATTCTCTCCATTACACCCTCATGCACATACACTGGTCCCTTTCTCTCCTAATGTGCAAAGACATTAAATCAATACATGTCCACATGCAGGAGAAATGCCTGTTGGGTTACACCGTTCCCATTTAAACTGATCAACTTTTCAGATCCTTTTAGCAAATTTTCTTTTCTTTTTTTTTTAAGGGCCTATTTAAACATGTATAAATATTTTTAACAAACCTGAACTATTTCATGTGCAGAACAACGTGAAGACTTCTTCTCGGCTCATTACTGGAACGATCATACTATGTGCATGTTCAGATTTGCAGTGTGCAGGAGGTGGGTTACTGCAGAATCTAAAGTATGCATGAAACACCTTGGATGGTGCATCATTTCCAGAAAAGTTTCAAATGTGTAACTAACCAGTCTACCTCACCTACTGTGCATAGTGAACTGGTTCACCACAGCAGATGGTGGTCACACTGGTCACGTGACTGGCTGCTGGTTACTGCCATACTATAAAAGATTTTACATGGTAAAGTGCATCCTTATAACAACTGCTGGGTCAGTAGTTACTGTAAACCACACTGAATGCAGAGTAGGTAATATTTGGTTCTTTATGCACCCACTGTGTTGTTTTAGTGATGTGGTTAAAAGTGTCGTGAACCCCAAACCCACTCCCACTCTACTACAGATATTATCTGATCCTGTTGCAAATAGCACTGCTGCATATGTATAATGAGTACTGTGTGTCATTTGGCTTGTCTTCATGGCTGATGGCTGCCGCGTGTTTTAAGTTGGTCATTTTGTGTCTCATTCTGTTAATCTGGGTCTATGCTGTCACTTCATATCTCTTCATGTTCATTTTAGTCCTCTTGTGTCTCATATTTTCTGTGGCTGCTGAAAAATGTATTTTTGATATTGTAAACCAACCACTGTGGTTGTTGACAACAACAAAAACATTTCAGTGAGCAAAATAAGCCGCCAGTTACACGGCTAAGCATTTTCACATTATAACAGCTATTTTGGAAAACTGAGGAACCGATCCCATCAACGGATCCCTGCCCCTAACCCTCAGCAGTTGGGCTAAGACAGAGATTCAGCATTATAGTAGGAGACCAGCATCAGCCAAGTGGAAATAAAAGAGCTGATGGGACGAATGCAAAAGTAAGAGAGCGGTATACATGGATTCTCAGAGACCCAGCCATCATACATGAAGTAAAGAATTACGGACAAACACTTCTAAATATGCATACTGGTGCACAGAGAAAGGTTTAAGGGATTTTTAAAAAACCAAATAAAGACATTGTCAGAAGAAAACAGGTAGCAGTAACAAGGAGACGGGGAAAAAGTGCGAGACATTCCAGCAGACTGACGGAGGCGAGTACCGGTAGACAAAAGACAAAGAGATGCATCAAGAGACGGCAGATAGGTGGACACGCTGCAGTCAGCATCCGTCCAAACAACAGTAGCAAGCAAAGTTCTCGGTTGGGGTTAAAATCAATTTTATTTCTGCCATTCACAAATTATTTTGCCTGCTAAAAGGATCCTGCTGAAAAGCTTCCCTTGACATCTTGGATGTTGTGGCCAAGGAGAGGAAGTCAAGGTCCACAGATGGGTTGTATCAAAGAAAAGAAAGAACAAAATAGCAGCAGACCAAAGTAGATAGATAGATGGACAAAAGTATTAAATCTGTCATTACTTAATTCATTTGATTCATCTAAAGGTGTAACATACAAAATAAAAGGATTTTCAGTGTGCTCACTGATAATAATGTTCATAATAAAAGCAAGAATAAGAAAAAGTAGTAGACCCCTGTGACTCTGAATATGAATAATCGGATACATCAGATAAATGATGGAAGGATGACAAATTAAAAACAATTTTACAAAGACATTCCTATAAAAAGGTTTTTAATTAAGTAATATAAATCTGGGACATCAAAATAAATGCAAAGCAAACAACCCAGTGACACGTTTCCTTTTACCTTTATTTTTTGGCATAAACCCACTATATTTAATAATCTTTTCTTTATAAACTTCCTTTAATTTAATATGCAATTTTTTTTTCACTTTGCATTTAAGGTGTGCGATACGTTTTGACAGAAAAGTGGAGCTGTAAAGCTTTTTCCACCTTGGGAATGTTGCCGTTCCCTCTCATGACACTTACAAAGCAGTTCTGGCTCTGACGGGTGATGAAGTGTTTTAGTTGCTACATTTTAATGTGTGCAGCAGTGCACGGTTGTCATTGTCACATTTTTTTTGTTTCAAAATTCTCCACAGAGTCTCTGCCGAGCAGAGGTCGGGGCTGTGGGAAGGTCAGTGCAGTTACCAGTCTCCTCTTTGTCCTCAACAATTCCTTTGTAATGTGTGCAGAATGTAGTTTTGCATGTTGAAAAAAAAAAATGCATGGATGTCCCTGGATAAGATGTCGTCTTGAGGGCAACATATGTTACTCTAAAATCTCAATGATCTTTTCTGCATTAATTCTGCCGTCACAGAAGTGTAAATTACCTTTGCCAAGGGCACTGATACAACCACATACCATCACAGAGCCTGGCTTCTGGACTTCTTGCCGCTAATGGTCCGGGATGTCCTTTTCGTATTTTTCTGACGCACACTGCATCCATATCTTTCAAAAACGATGAGGAATCGTGATTCATCTGAGAACAGTGCAGATTGTGTTCTGTGTTATGGTGCATCGGAGTTCAGGGATTTCTAGACATAGTTAACATGGTTAAGGGGAATTTGTGACTGCAGATCGTATTGTAGTGCTTGAGAAAGCTTTCCCGGTGTAATCCCCGGCCCACCAGATTATAAAGTCCATTGATAAATCATGATTTTTGATGCAATGCCACCTTAGGGACTGGAGATCACAGACTTGCGCTTTTGCCCATTATGTGCTCAAATTCCTCCAGATCCCTAAATCTTTAATGGTTATATGCACAATAAAAAAAAAAAGAAATATGCAAATCCCTTCATATATTCCTTAAAGAACACTGTTGTAAAACATTTTTATTAATTTGTTCAGAAAAATCCTCTACCATTGTTACTCATCAAAGACTTTCTTTGCTGGATTCTGCTTTTGAGCCAAATCATATTTACAGTCACTGTTAATGTCACCTGTTTAAAAAATCGGTACTTTGCCCTTTTTTTGTCTTCTAGCACTAAATTGTTTACATACCTTTAGTATTTCTTCATTTTCAATATGTTTCAGGGCTGAAATTCAAATGTTTATGTATTATATTGTGTATGTATATTTTTATGTATCGCACATAAGTCAAAGTAAACTTGAAAAAAAAAATCTGTTTTTGTTTTCTTTTGTAAAATTTCATTTTCTATGTCAAATGTGTGTGTGTGTGTGTGTGTGTGTGTGTGCGTGCGTGCGTGTATAAATATTCAGATGCTCACAAACCTGCTTAAGTAATATATTATAACAGAATTAAAGAAAAGCAGAGCTGAAATTTAAAGGTGCATCATTAGGAATCAGAAAAAGCACATTTAAAAGTTTGTTTTCTGAAGCAATTTGAAACAAAGAAGAAATATGAAGCAAATCAGATATCCTCTGCATATCTTTACAGAGGGATGAAACTGATATGATTATAAGGTTTATTTACTTAATAACCCCCTTGAAAATAATCCAAGAGTGCATGCACATAAGTAAAATTGCAAAATGTTCACATGATAAGAGTTGTACCTTTTGAATATTTCACACGTGAAAATTCTTAAGAGACAAAATGCACAGGAACGGAGTAAGTTAAAGCAGATGAGCACATACACAACAGAGAAAAGAAGAGAGCGAGAGAGAGAGAGAGAGAGAGAGTGAGAGAGAGAGACGGCGTCGGAGGGAAGAGGCGTCAGCGTGGACAGAATTTATGAGTGGGGCCTCTGTGTTGGCTCTGGGCCTGGTCCCTTTGTGGTCCACTCCTCTGTAATGTTCAGCACTCCTGAGGCTCCTGTGTGTCTGCCTGTGGATGTCCTGCACACATATGCACACATATTCTGTACAAACACAGGTTGCAAACGCAGACAACACTTGCACTGTAAGAATCCAGTTACCTATTTGCTATGTCCACGGGTCATTAACATCTTCCTGTTTCAACCTCGTTTTGTTTTAATCTCTTTTTATGATTGACACGGACACTATTTTTGAGCTTCACTATGAGATTTCAGGAGAACGACACCACAAGCCTATATATTAAGCATGTTAGAGGATAAATTTGACTAACCATTTTATGAAGAAGAAGTAATCTGGGTATCATAGGATGACTACAACAGTAGCCTATTACATATATTGCTGGAAAACAAGTGTTCACCTCATCTCATGCTGACATAACAGAGCCAGCCCGATGTCATCAGTACGCAGTTTTAAGCAACATATCAACATCCTGGAATCAGAGGAGAAAACCTGGCATTTACATGTTCGACTGAGCTACCCCCACGTAAACATGTTGACACAGCCCTGCGACTTCAACTCTGTGATGGTAAGATGCTGCGATGATGAAACAAGCTCACCTTGGACCAGGAATGTCAATGCGCATAGATGAATGAGGAGGTTAAGTTACACAGAACGGACAAAAGTGTGGTGGCCATTACACCAACGGGGACTATAATGACATTGTTTTCAAATACTTATACTTTAATATCGAATTCCCTCCGCTGCTTTTGCAGCTATACCAGCTTCTAATGTTCTTGGGAGGGTTTTCACAAGATTTAGGAGTGTTTCTGTGGGAATGTGCGCCTTCAGAAAAACATTTACTAGGTCAGGCACTGATGATGCATCTCTTTTTATATACAATCAGCAGAGCATTGGTGATGTCTACCCGCCACACACCTTAGCAGTCATTGACCCAGCTCTGGGATTTTCTGCAGCTTTCTCTCTCGTGGCAGATTTGCAATCGTTCTTCAGCACTTCCACGCTCCAATAATGACATCTACAGTTGACCGTGGGACATCCAAGGAGTACAAACGTTTCGCAAACTGTCTTACTGCAGTGGTGGCATCCTCTCACAGCACCACGCTTAAAGTCACCGCGCTCTTTAGTATTACCCATTTTTTATGATAAAGCGTTGCAAACGAGAAACTGCACGACTGCCTTTGGCAGTGGGTCTGATTGAAACTCCAGAATTTAGTAATTCACAGCGAGGGCAAAGACTTTTGGCCATAGAGTGTATATCTGCTGCATTTCTATTCTCCCATTAATTGAGAATTATTGGGCTCTGATTTAAAAATCTTGGCCCAACTTGTATTTTAAAAACCTTATGACACCTGGAGACGGTTGCACAGCACATTAAGTTAAAACACTCGTGTCTTGTCCTAAGTGGTTCTTTAAAAAGCATTTAAAGTGTTCTCCTTTCCTGAACCTTATGTTAAGTTTCTTAATGCCAACAGGGTAGACTTTATGACAATAAATAAAAAGATGTGAATGCATCCAGAAAAGATTATCCTCTGACCATGGTAATCCACAAGATACAATGAATGCCAAGCTATTGATTTTGAAATAGATATTTGTCCAACACACATTGAATGAGCCTTTAAAATTGGCAGCTAAGCTCTTTCAGTCATTTTACAAGGAGTCAAGGACTGCTCCATAGTTTTATGCTGCAGGATTTTTACATCAGTTTTTGGCAATCAATTTCATGTGTACAAGCCAACTATGTGCTACATCATTCACAAAGTCTCTATCTGACGAACAGCACAGAGAAGTTCAGCCCAAACAAGAGGAGGAGGAGGAAATGACTCCATATTTTGCTTCCCAACAGTGTGTGGGTGTCAGGGAGATGCAGGTGCATGAAGGAGACTAGGAAGCAGAAGTAATAAACAATGTCCCTTTATTCTAACAAAAACTGAAGAACAAAAAACGGTAGCCGCATGATTTTGCCAAGAACTAAAAATCCGAAAAGCTTATGTGAGACAACACAAGCGAGTTGGATCGTTGGAGTATGGGAGTGTGGCAAACAGAGAAGAAGAGGCAGGCGGGGAAGGACGTAATTAAACACACAACGTGCCTAACAAAGGGAAAAAAACAGACCAAGAAGGTAAAACTAATACTAAGACATCAGAAGACAGAACAGAGGTTATAAAGCAAAAGAAACTCTGGATTATCACACTGGTAACAGCACATAAGCCCGGAGTCGAGAGCCGTGGAGCAATGTGGAAATCAATCTATTAACAGAAACACTCAGCATTTGGTCAGTGCTACTTGGTTCCTAATTCTATTCTTTTTTTTTCTGAGACAGCTTTGAAATTATGTATAAACTGCTTGTAACATATAGCAAGACTTAAAACCGTTTTAAATTTAAAATAAAAAACACAACTGAGAGCAAACAAACTCCTGTCTTTTATTTACAAAGAAAGTGACATGATGAGGGTGTGATACGAGTCATGTCCAACAAAGCCAGGCTCTCCTGGGGTGATCCGCATGGCAGTCGAATATCAAAGCTAGGAGATAATCAGGACTAAAGCAGCGGTAATCAAGTGGATTACTGAGACCCGGCTTTCAGCTTCAGGTGCCAGGTGGGCTCGCAAAAAAAAAAAAAAAAAAAAAAAAAAGCTCCTTATATCCAAAATTCACAGAGATTCATAAGAAGTGCAGCATGTGCACATGGAAAAGTGAGAAGAACATAAAACTCATTGAAAACAATAATGACAATCTATTTCACACAACAGAAGTTTAAATTTTGGTTTTTATAAAATAATTCACTGTCAATTCTGTCTACATTTTTATCTTAATCCTTATCAGGAGAACATTTTTTTCCACACAGCTTCATAAAATATGTTCTCGTTTGAATTTTATTGATGTAATATGCTCTGATACTGCGATGGGCTGGTGGCCTGTTCGAGGTGTGTCCTGCATCTGCCAATCCACTCCAGTAGCCCTGTGAGGCTCTGTGAGATTAAAGGGTAAATTAACCCATGACAAAAGATTATTTTCAAAGTTGTCACTCAGTTGAAAGTCTGCCACACAACTGAGGTCTCTGGCATGCTGTCGTGGCATGAAAGTTGGTGCTATCCAGCTCTAGATGCATGTGAGTGTGAACTGTAAATGATAAGTCAACTGTGTTTTGTTGTGTTTACAACCCGCATGTGAGGATTTGTAGTTTTAACATCACGGGTATGATGATGTTACCTGCAAGTATCACACTTTTATGCTCTGTTCCAAAAGGAAGAAGAAGAAAAAAAAAATCAATTCACCTGAGTGCATCTTACGCAAAACAAAAAAGCAATCAATTTCACTGATTCTCATGCCAACGCAGCCTTGACTGTTGACAACCATGGAGTCAAAAGCGGATGTTTTCTGACTCAGTCAGCAATTTATTGCACTTCCCACATCTACACAAGACTAAAATGGGTGCATACGCAAAATATAAAATAAAAAAAAAACACAAGTGAAAATATTAAAAAAAAAAAAAAAGAAAGAAAGAAAGAAAAATAAAAGACCATATACAAACAGTGAGCGATTAAGATCCTGTTTACGGCTGGTTGTAAAAATCCATCCTGAGTGATCCAGTCACTAGTAAAACGTCTTAAGAACAAGTGTAAACACACTAAGGGTGTATTTTTTCTGGTGCATTTTTAAACCCTATAATATAATTTTAAGTCTGTTTGTGTTGTTTTGACTTGCCTACCTACTGTATGTTATTCTTTTAATATCCCATTTCTGTTTTGATCTCCTTTTCTTTAGCAATTATTGTCAAATATGTACAGGTTATCTGTTAAACAACGCTAAGAAAAGAAATCTGGCAGGAAAGATGTTCCTCTTCTTCCTTTTTCCCGGTGATGTAGTGTGGTTCAGTGCATTGCTGAATTCAAATCTGGATTCTATAAATGATAAAATCTAAAATGTATATAGAGGTACCTTTTACTGATACTGAATGACTGATGGCGGTCGCAGTTGGAAACAACTGAAAGCATTTAGGAAGGAAAACTATTAAAAAGTAGGATGTCCACACACTCTCACAATGTTTTACTTCTGTTCATTACATGCACACTACCAATCAAATCAGAGTAATGTAGACACAAGAGCACACGGACATGCTTCACACCGCCACTGTGGAAAGATCCTGGTGCACTCAGAGGGAGGTGGCTGTATGGGGAATCCTCTGCTGTGACCCTCATCAATAATCCCACAGCAATCCCAGGCTGTGAGCCCAGAAGGATCAGACAGATGATTGGAGGGAGTAAGGCATGAGTGAAAAACAGGAGAAGGATGAGACAAGGATGAGAGTAAAACAGGAGCGATAATAAGCCAGTGTAAGGAGGAACTGGAGCATCTTAATAGATGTTTCAACAGCTATGGAGAAACAGTTCGAGGAGGTAATGAATGGAAAAAGCAAGACAGTGGAAGAAAAGCTAATGAAGGGACACAAAAGGCAAAAATATTTTTTTAAAGCAGTTGTGAATAGTGGAAAAAAAAATGAACTGATGATAAAAAGAGATGAGTGAAAGGGATGGGACAAGTAGAACGGGAGATTCATCAGGGTGTTGGGGACGGATGAGTGTTTATGAGAAAACTGTGCAAACTGTGCACCCACACTTTCAGGACGAGAGTGCACGGGGGGACTCGTCAGTAACAAGACAAAAAGAAAAAAGAAAAGAAATAAAAGCGCTGGTGGCACCAAACAGTTGAATATTGACAGGAATAAATGCTACAAGTTAGAATCCATAAAGTGCTGGTGCTTCTCAGAACAACCACAAAACAAAACAAACTTAACAGGGTTGCCATCAGTGCCATGAAACCTTACAACATAGAACATAATCTCTGAATGGTAGTTGTGTGTAGCTGTGGTGATGCATGTCTGTGTGATACAGAGTTCACTTATATAAGAACCACAAGACAAAGACAGTGGGAGGCGAAATTCAGATTACAAAACGAGAAAGAGGGTAAGAATAAAGCAGAGGCAGTGAAACGGAGGGGGAACCACTAACAGAGCATTTTATTTCAAAACAGCATAAGCCAGAGCAAAAAACATATTTTGTAAATTACTTAATAAGCATATCAAAGAAACCAGTACCAAAAAACAATGAGAAACTGGTGATGCTGCCTCTGATGAACTACAGAGAAGATTGACTCGACAGACAGACAGTGAACACAGACAGAAAGCCCTCGCAGAGTCAGTTCTCAGAAGTGGCCTTCTGTGATCCCTGCCACTTCCAAACAGCATCAGGAAAGAGTGTTTCTCTGGCCGTCAGCCGGGCTGCCGCCATAGGGGCTACATTCAAAGAAACCCTCAGCCAAACCGTTTGAAAGATGCAAAAGAGAGAGAATTGAGGATGCTGTGACCCAGAAGTGTGGAATCTGCGCTGAAACAGGCCATACGCTGCGCTCATCCGGCCCACTAATCCAAGCTCCCAGTTTCCTTTTGGTTTCCCTGTGTTTTTTGTCAGTGCCTCTTTTATGCCATCTCAGTTTCTATTCTCTGTATTGCTGACTTTGAAGTCCTTTAAATTGAGATGAGAATCCCAAATTTTCTCCCTGAGCTGATGTCTGTCTCTGGCTCCCACTCCCTGTGCCTTGTTTCCCCCCTTAGCTCGCAAAGAAGAATTCAAAGTGCACTCTTAATGGCTTACATGTGTTTCGATTAAGAAGCTGGCATGCTCTTTCCATTTTAATGGGCTTTCCGTGCTCTTAGTTCACTACGGGCCTCTGCTTTGTGGTGGGGATTTGGAGGTAACAGCTTTTAATTGCCAGGCTATGGCAAGAATGTGGTTAGTCAGATGGCAGGAATGTGGCATGCCACACACTTTTTCTCACTGAGCCTCTGACACATGTGTTGGTACATATGCTTAAGCAATATGGATACGACTTACAAACAGAAAGGCTTAAAGGAAGGCATGTGAGGTAAGAGGTTAAATTGGGTAGGAGAGTGTACGTGCATATTGTACACAAACAGTGTTCGCTGAACTTTAACATGAGTAAAAGTATTATTCTTTAAAAAAAAAAAGTTTCAGTAATTTTTGGGTTAAATAAAAAGACATTTTAATAAGCAGATTGGGGAGTATGTTTGTTGTTATGCTGGCAGGCTTTTGGATGGAGACTTGAGATTCATATAAGACTGCTTGAAAGCAAGTTGTTCTTATTCAGCTACAGTCTGAAGCTGCGTTTAGTGTGAGCGGTGAATAATCCCACCGAAATCTGTGTATGTGTGGAACTTAAAGGCAACTTTCCTCAAAACTGGGGGAATCATTAAGTTTGTAGTTTTGTATGCATGAAGCAAACAAAATGAAATGCTTTTGTATGAATATTGCCTGTTAATTTCTATTAAATTGAATCGGTGCAGTGTGTGGCAACAGGGTGGTGGTGGCTTAGAAACCCCAGCTGGGGCCTTACAGTGTGGCGTTTCTGTTCTCCCTATGCCGGAGCTGGTTTTCTCCAGGGATTCTGGTTTCCAAAAACATGCATATTTGTTTCATATTTAATTCAAAATTCACCATAAGAATCAGTGTGAGCAGGGATGGTTGTTTGTTTCGTGCTGCCCTGCGATGGCTCGGAGACCTGTCTAGGCTGAATCCCGCCTCTCGCCTGATAACTCCCTGGACAACCCCGCCATCCCCCCTTGGGTGTTGAAAAAGCATTAATGGTGCAGTTCAGGAAATACTTGGAAAGATGCTTACAATAGTTACAGAAAAGCACTCTTTTTACGTCAAACCCTTAGTAAAATACTTCTCAGCCCCAAACCACCCTGTGGTTTAAAAAAGAAAAAAAACACACTCACACACACACACACACACACACACACACACACACACACACACACACACACACACACACACACACACACACACACACACACACACACACACACACACACACACACACACACAGAGTGTAAAATGATCCCAGCCCTGTAAAATTAGAAAAAGGGGAAGAACAAAAAATCAGTGCGCTCAATGTGGCATGAGACTTAACGATGGGTTGGTGGGATGTGGGTTTTTGTGAAGTGATGCAATCATCACCTTTTGTCCATTGTATGGTTAAACTGGGCTGTGCCCCCGCAGTTTGTGGTGTAACCACAAGGTCATGCCAGGGCACTTGTGGTCAATGAAAGTGGGACAGAAACTGGATGGAGAGAAAACAGGGGAATAAACATCTGAAGAAAAAAAAGAATAGTGAAGGTGGTAAACAAGAGATAGGAGGTTTAATTGAGATTAGTGTAAGAACAGGTGAGAATAGGAATGTATATGAGATGAAGGGAAACAAACAAATCAGGGGAGGAAAAGGAAGAAACTGATTTTCACATAAACACATGGCACAAAGACGCACGCAAGCACACTCACATTCTCACAACCACTCTAAGACAACCTATTATTATCATTATGCAAGTGTGACTGCAAATGGTCCCCCTGAGCAACAACAGGACTGAGCAATGAGCCCATAAACAGATATGTGTAGCAGCGCTGGCATTTCTGATGAGGCAGCAGCCACACACACACACACACACACATATAAACACACACAGACACACACTCCTCTTTCCCTTCGACCTCTGCTCTCTAAGGGAAGGCAATGCGAGCACACAGCCTGCCGTAGGGATTCAGCGACAGAGTGCCCAGCTGCATGCCAACTGTGCCCGCGGGCTGGCCTAACCTACGCACCCAAGGGAGCAAACTGCCTCTACTGTTCTCAGTATCACCATCTCTCTTTTTCCTTCGCTCGTCCTCCCTCTAAGCTTCTCACTGTCCTTCACTTTCTCCCAATTGTTAATCTCCCTCTTCTGGCTCCCGCTGAACGGTCCCTCTTTTTCCTTTCTTTCTCTCTCCACCCTATCTTTATTTCCCTCTCCCTCTGACTTCCAGTCCTAGCGATTGAGTGACAGGCTTTGAATTGCTCTGAGGCAATACCCAGATAAAAGGCAAGAATGCACACACATACACACACACAGACAGACACAGACACACACATACATACACACACACACACATAAAAACACACACACACACAGAAAGACACACACACACACATAATTCATTGGGAATCACACCCACTGTCACTTAGACAGACACGAGTCCTGCCATTCCCGTGCTGGTGAGAGCTACACACGTTCCATACGCTGAATGTGGATGACAGTCTCTTTGTCCGGTCTCCTCCTGATGCCTGTGCAACCGGCCACTCACTGCAATAGAAGCCACCATGAATCTGCATGTGCGCATGAGAGAGAGAGAGAGAGAGTGTGAGAGAGAGAGAGAGAGAGAGAGAGTGTGAGAGAGAGAGAGACAGAGAGTGAGAGAGAGAGAGACAGAGTGTGGGTGTGACGTGGAGACAGGACAGACAGAAATGGGGAGGAAAAGAGACAGATTGGGAAAGAGAGCGTTCGTGCATGATGTGCATATGTGTGTTTGTATGAGTTTGAGAGGGAGAGCTATTGCGTCTCACAGTGTGCGGTGTCAGGTCTGGCTGTGTGAGCTGACACTGATTATAGTTTTCACAGCTCACTCCCATCACAGGCAACTATAGCTACAACCATAGCTCTATATTTCAAAAAGTTGCAACACTGTGCATGAACCAGAATTGCTTTTATGCCTCCAGCGGTTCATCCATTGGCTTCCCAGAACTGAAATTTAGAAACCATGCTGTCTAGACTACTTGGTGTAAAAACAGAACAGTGAGACCTGATCGGACTTTTATAAACTGGACAGTATAAAGATAGGGTGGAGCAGTGTTTCCCAACCCTGGTCGGGGCACGCCGTCATGGATGTTTTAGATGCTACCCTGTTTCAACACACCTGATACAAATTAACACCAGCTTGTCATCAAGGTCTGCACAACTCTGTTGCTGACACAGCTACTTGTATCTCGGTGTGCTGAAGCAGGGCAGCATCTAAAACATGCAGGACGGGGGGCCCCGAGGACCAGGGCTGGGAAACACTGGCGTGGAGTACCACTGAATAACATAACATAAAATACATACAATAAAAATAATTCTAACTTTTAGTCCACTGAAGAGATTACTTTAAATGTGCACCACCTACGACTGGGTAGTGAAATGCAACCTGGGTCATACATACTGGTGATTTGAATATCACATTCCTGCAAACATAAACTGAATCGTCATATTTTTACACAAGTGCTAAAAGTAGTTACTAAACTAAACTAAAGACACAAAATATCAGAAATGCATAATGACACGAAGGGGATTTCCAAAGACCTCGTAAAAGAAAGTGTTGATGCTGTTTAAGCCAAAATGGGTTACAAAATCATCACTACAGAGTTTGGACTACATCAGACTCCCCATAAGTTGCACAACAACAAAGATGACAGCATAAACAAGATCTGTGACAGTTTGCAAGCATTGAGGAGAATATGGTCAACAACTGTTTTTTGTTTTTCCTTGGCACATCTGGAAAGAGAGGGTCTCTATTCTCCAAAAACAACATTCGTGTATTTGTGTCCTTCTGCAGATTGTTAAAAAAAAACAAAGAAAAATCACATGCAAACACCAGAAGTCTGTTGGAAAAAAGTGTTGTGGATGGATGAGTTTTGAATGAATGAACAGCTTTGTGTTTAGGGAAATAAAGCAACTGAATTCAGACTGAAAAACCTTTGTGCCATCTGTAAAACATGGTGGTGGAACCATCATAGTTTAGGCATGTCTTGCTGACTGTAGGCCAATTAAATAAAACAATACTTTTTAATGAAAGGACATTTCTCAATGAAGTGAGAAATTTCCTTTAGAGAAGCAAGAAAAAGACCCAAAGCACTCATGTTGTTCCACCAAAACATAGTTAAGGCTATTGAGGTGGGAGGGTATAACCTACTACATCAGTTCTTGTTGCAGCTGGGTCTGAAGGAGGGCAGCCACTCCAGCCAGTGTTGTCCACCGTAACAAGTCGCTTGTGCAACATTCATCAGTGTAGAGGCTCCAGAGCACTTGTATTTTTCTTGTAAGTTTGTTCAGTTTCTACAGGTGTATGAGTCACCAGCTCATAGATGCTGCTGCCTCAGTAGATCGCTGCAGAAGAAATTTCACTGTACACCACGGACTAGACAACACAGAGAAGTTATACAGCAAGATATGTAGCATCTTGTTGCGAGCACGGAACGAAAATAAGCGTCCTCGGAGAGCACAATCTGCTCTGTCCCTTCTCGTGAACGGTGTTCATGTTGCATGTTGTGTGCAGGCTGTTGTCCAGGTATCTGTTGTCCAGGTATCTGTTGTCCTTCAGTATCTCCATCACTCCTCACAGTATGGCACACAGAGTCTTCAGCCTATATCATAGTCTCTTTCACTGTCTGTTATTGATGTACGAGAGGATCAAATCTGAGTAAAGGTTCACTTACAGAATGTTGCCTAATCACAAAAACAGTATGTCATTTTGGATCATTTAAAAAAAAGAAGAAAAGACACTAAATAAATTTTAAGCCCCACTCCACATGGTCAATTAGCAAGAAGCTCCAATTATATTTAGAGACTGTAGAGACTTATCTAAACTGTGGATATGATTTTTCTTTTTATATTATATGTATATAAATTAAACCTGACCACCTTTTTCTTTTAGTAAAAAGCCGTTTTCGTCTGCTTTGGTTGAGACACATGTTCTGTAGGGACACTGCAGAGCATATAATTATTGTAACAAGCTTTCTGTTTTACCTTGTACACACCAGTGACGAGGAAGCATTCAGAAAAGCAAGCCAGGGCACTTTTGATGGCTCCTAGATGCTCACATTTAAAGGATACCCAACCATGAGACTCTTTTCTCTGTGAAGATTTTTTTTCTTCTTTTTATGTGCTCTCTCTTTTCAGTGTCATTGACTGCTTTATGCCAGATATAAAAAGCAATGCATGGGCAACGAAGCGCATAATAGGCAGATTTGACTAACGTGTCAGTGCAAGGAAGGGAAAAAAGTGGATGGGGGGGGGGGGGGGGGGGGGGTCGAGAGGGGGGGGGGGGAGCAAAGGAGGGAAATGAAAAATGAAAAGATCAGAGAGAAGTATAAAGAGAAAGAGAAGAAGTGAAGAGAAACAGAGGCTGGGGTTTGGTGACCTGTGCCTGTAACTCTGCAACGGGGTGGCCGCCCTGGCATATGCAGGCACAGTGGGCATCAGATGACACACTACATGACTTTCAGGCTGTGACTGAAGTAGCCTGGACCAGCACATTCATGCTGGGTCAAGGTGGGGGAGACTGCTGCCTGATAAAATGATTCTCCCTCTCTCTCTCTCTCTCTCTCTCTCTCTCTCTCTCTCTCTCTCTCTCTCTCCCGCGTGAAAACAGACGATAAATTGAGTGGACATCCAGTGTGAATCACGACAGAAGCAGCTACGAACCAAATCCCATCAGGTGCCTTAGTGAATCGAGTCAAAAACCTGTGTAGTCTCCATGAGAGATCAAACAGTAGGCAACCATGCATCACTTTTCCTGCGGAAGACTGAAAACACAAAAATCTAAAATGATGCAATTATTTTTTTTTTACTAACTAGTGTATATATCATAACATACATTGATATTTCTGCTTTAATTCTCAACCATATGCACTTCGACTCAATATATTGACATATACCTAAACTTTCATCCGTCCATTATTCTGTGGACCCAGCTCATATTTGGGACGGCAGGGTGGCTGGAACAAATCCCAGATATAAGGACAGAGGTGGGGTACACTGTAAACGCACTGCCTGTCCATCACAAGGCCACACAGTTATGAAGGAGAAACAGCCATGCACACTCACAATCTACAATCACTATTCAAACTGGCATGCATGTTTTTGGACTGTTGCATCCGTAGAAAACTTACACAAAAACACAACTTTTAAGAACAAAAACCTTCTTGCTGGGGACAGGGCACCCCACCAAACCACCAAGCTGCCCTATTTCGATTTCATTTCCTTCCATATTTATGTCTATGCCAAGTTTTATACTGAACATGATGACAGAAAAGGCTTTTACTAAGTTACTTGGAAGTAATGTAGAATTTTTAATAATGACATTTACAACAAAACAAAAAAAATAAATGAATATGCCTTGGAAAACTTTATATTTCCAAGCGTTTAATTCAAGGAAAACACGAATCTGCTGAATCTAACTAGTTATGGTTGTTGTTCATAGCTTTATGAAGCTTTTAAGGCCTTCCTTTTCATTTTTTCCTGAAGTCCACCTCTCAACACCTGGCAAATTGTTGTTTTTTCTGTTTTGAGTCAAAAACTCAGGTAAAGAAAAGTCACATTTTGAGATCCCGACAATTATGGTGTTGTTTTGATATAAAATGAAAAAGCTATATCTGAAAATTTCAGAATAACAGTGAGAAGTCTTGTCACATCAGAAAATGAACTTTTATCAAAGAACATTCCTTGTGACAGAATAATCCAAAACAGATTAACATAAAATTGTAAACTGTCCTGATTCTTTTTTGTTCTTGTTTCAGTGGATCATTACTTATGAAACTTCATGATTCTACTTTAATGTGAAAATGGCTTTAACATCACCACATGTTGGCCTTCTCTGTGAAATGAATGCATCCTGGTCTATGAACTGGTACTCCCGTTTCGCTGGTGATGAGCCGTTGTCTTCTCTGGCTCCAAATGTCTGCCTTGCGGCTGTTTTCTAAAGCTGGCCACTGCATGACACAAATACATCGTAAAAGAATGCTGGTTTGTGGGAAGACAGACGTGCAAGGAGCAGGTGTATGCTGTAGTGGTGTGGTTGCAGCCCTCACCCCCCCACCCCCGAGTCTTCTGCCTTTTAATGAATGTAGTGCAGCCCTCCAGTGTGGTTTTGGCCTATACATCCCACCTGCCTTCCTGAGCATCTGAAATGTGCCAGCCAGATGTTCAGGACTTACACCTGTAGAGGACGCTGTCTTTGACATGGTCTCTGTAGATTTGTAATGAAAACACACACACACACACACACACACACACACACACGGACATATACATGTCCCCAGACTTGGATGCACATAAAGGATGCACCCATGTGGCCACCAGAAGTTCATGCTCACAGATATGCCAACAGATGGATTAGCAGACACATGTTGGCACATATGCTGTCAGACTCAGTCACACATACTCCTCTACCTTTAACTCCCCCCATTTATCATCCCTCATTCACCCTAATGTTAACCCAGTGTGATTTTGGGGCCACTGCTGGGTCAGCGGGGCATCCAGCACATGTCACCCTTGTGCTACACACCTTTATCCCATGGCCCGCTATCCCTCAACCCGCCTCTCTCCCTCGATATTGTGTGCTTTTACACTTCAGCATTTTGTAACTGGAGACTGACTGTCTGGCTGCTGTAAGCTAATGGAGAAGAGCGAGCGTATGGAGAGACTATAGGAGAGACAGTCTTGCTTTCTCGCATGCTGCTGTCAGAAACCATACGGGGCTGATTAATGACGACAGCCACAATAGCTCTTTATGCATTCTCTCCCCACTGCTGGCCTGCTGCCAACTCACCCTCGGGGGAAGAGGAGGTATACGCAGTGTGAGGAGTGTGCATATGTGTGTGCGACAGACAGAGCTAAGGGACTAAGGTATATAATATGCGCTGATCTGTGTGAGACAAAGGTGTGAGTGGGACCATTCAGAAAGTGCTAAAGAGAATAATCAGATGCTGCATATCCAATTCACCGGTCTGGTATCTCTAGTCCTCTTGGTGAAATAAAGAGCTATTACTGAAAAAATAAAGAGCTATTACTGTGGAATCTTACAGCTATGACTTACATTAAAACCTCTGAAAATGACCTAAATATAACCCTTGTTTCAAGCAATGAAACAAATCGGAACTATTATACCAAAAATAATTGCAAGTCAAATAAAAATAGCCTTAAAACTTTATATCTCTGGCAGATTGTGTTTTGGTCTCAAGTCTCCACATAATGGTAATACTTGTGGGTGAGTGTTTGCAAGGGTATGTTTGCATGTGCGCAAATGTGTGTGTGTGTGTGTGTGTGTGTGTGTGTGTGTGTGTGTGTGTGTGTGTGTGTGTGTGTGTGTGGCTAGCTAGCAGCTATCTCCCCTCGCTCCTAACACAGAAAGGTTGAGAAGAGCCATCTTTCATCTCCTCTGCATCATCACAGCGTCTACATTATTAATGGCCCTGATTACTGTAATCAAAAATTCTTATTTATTTGGAGGAGTCGAAGGAGGAGGTGGGGGGTGGAGGGAGTGGGGGGGGGGGGGGGCAGCGAAGCCCGGGCTTCTCTCTCCAGACAAAAAACCTTTGGTCTCCAGCTTTAATTTTTCAGAAATAGGGATGCTGCAGTGCCCTATCTTCCCCAAGTTTGGAACTAAGCTAGTTAGGCACACATAAACATGCAAAAATACGTTCAAACTTTCTCGTTCTCAGCCTTTGAGCATCACGTTCATTTGCATCCACAAACACACAGCTGCAGAGATGCACATGCACGAACGCCGCAGAAGTTAACAGTCAATAATAGTGTCTTAACGAACACAATCATCTAGACCTGTAGACAGCAACACAAAGAACTCACTCATCCCTGCCTTTCATCTAGTTTTGAGCTTCTTTTCCTCCTTTCTTTTCCTCTGTGCCTGGCTCTCTTCTTGCCTTCTCCACTCACCTCCTCCCTTGCTTCCTGCGCCATCCACTCCACCCTGTCTAATCTTTCCAGGCACTACCATTTGCATGCAAATAGTCCATTACCCAGTGGCAGGGAGACATAGCCAGGAGCTCACTACTAGGTAATCAAGGACAAAAGAAGTGCAGAAGAGATGCAAGGGGAAATAAGGGGGGAGCAATGAAAGAAAGACAGCGGGGCGAGAGCAGTGAAAGATCACAAGTGAATTAACATTAAGAAAGAAAGGCATCAAGCGACTTGGCAGAATGAAGGGAGAACAAAATGAAAAGAACGGTGAAGGAAGGGGAGCAGAAATACAGTGCAAGTTGTTGAGAAATGACGTGTTTGAAGAGGTGATTGGAGGCAAGGATCTTTGTAATGTAAAAGTTGCAAGTTAAGATGAAGACTAGAATGACTACAGCTTTGAGTGTGCCGGGGATCAAAGTATATGAGCTTGCAAGCCTGTCAATCTACTGCAGTTTTGAAGAAGAAAAAAAAAAGAAGAAAAAAAAAACAGCACGTTATCCTGAGGTAACCATCTACGGCATCCACAGGAAAGGTTCCTCCTATCGTATGCTGCCTTCCTTTTAAATAACAGCTTGCAACATACAGTTTGTCACCAAGTATAGTTGATTTGTACCACTTGAACAAGGTACATTTTAAAGCCATTAAAGGCATACCTTGACATTTTGACTATATTGGACTATTTATCACACTATTAATGTGAAAGAAAAGCATCAGCTTTGATGGTAAATGCTGAAGCTTTCACCTAGTTAACATTCCTTACATGTAATGAAGGACAAAGTCATTAATCCATATTGTGACAACTGTTGATGAAAATGGCCAGATGTCAATGTCAGATAATGTCAGTGAATCTCTTTAAAACACACATTTGTCACTTGAGATATATTAAGTAAGAATCTCTAACGACACAAAAGACAACACTGCAATCTAGACGGGCACTTGGAGAGCAATGTCCTCCATCAAGGCTGCTGCAGTGTTTTGTCTGTTTAATGTCCTCCTTGCCCGGACTTTTGGCAGGAGGCCCCGTCTTGGCAGGTTTGCTGTGGGTCCATATTCTCCCCTTTTGGGATCATGGATTTAACGGTGTTTTGGGTATTTCTTTAAAGCCCAACACCACGTCAGATCTTTGTTCCTGTTTGGAGAGCCCTTTGGTCTTTTTTTGTGGTGCGTTTAGTGGCGTTTTCCAGACCGTGGGCCCTTTCAGGACAGGTGTATATTTGCTGAGCTCATGCAACGCTCGGATGTCACACAAGTGAAATTATTTAACCGATTGTGTGACATCTGCATGTTACTGGTGGCACGAGAACTTATTTAGCGGCTTCATAACAAAGAGTGTTAATGGACATGCACACACCATCTTTTCACTTTTCAACTTTTTTAGATGTAATTATTTATGCTTGCATCCTTCTATTTCACAAGTGTAATCAGTGCTAAAGCCATTTCAGAGCTGCTTCTTTTACACAGCCGTCCCAGTTATGAAAATGTCTCTTCCAGCGCCGTTGCCTATTATATGAGACTGTCTCGACTGTATTCTTAATTTCTTAAGAGTATCACAATGCTGGGAGACCTTTTTCTACTTGAATAACAATTTTTTTCTAATTTTACATGCAAATTGATGTCTTAATATCGTCAATTTACTTTGATAGCCCTTTTAAATCTCAACCCACTGTTTGAAATGCTGGTGTAAATGCAATTTAAACAATTTATTGTTTAACAAATTTACATAATCTAGATGGTGATAATATAATACTTATCAATAATAAAAGCAGTTACAAATTTGCACCTGTGTTTTTTTTATGTTTTTTTTCATAAACACAGGTGCAAACTGCTCCATGTGACACATTTGGCAGAATTAAATCATGTTGATTGGCAATTTAAGCATGTTTGGCGACAGAGAAAATAAAATCTTTATTTCTACCAAATAGCTTGCCTTAAGATTCACTTGATGGTTGAGAGCAGGCGGTTTCCAAGCGCCAGCATCATCAGCCTATTTGTCACTTGCATGCAGAAAAAGATTTCCTCTTATTTATGAAAAGAGTGCAAACAGATGATGACATCTCACTGAAATATTTCACAAAGTTAAAGGATTTTTCTCTGCCATCATGCATTGTCCATGCGTTTCTCCTTAAATTTCTTCACAATCTGCTGCTGCCTTTGTTCCACTTCCGTCTTTATCACTCCGTACCTTGTCTCACCGTCGGTGTCTCGTTTGCTCTCAACAGACAGTTGAAGTAACGAAACTTCTCCTTATAGGAGAAGACGAAATGCATGAATGTCAAAGGAAATGAGTCCCCCTTTACTGCTACCACCTCTGCACCCCCTAGCCCCCTCTCCCCCTGCGAAGCAGTTGATTGCGGCCTGTTTGATGTCCTAAACGCGCCGTACTAAGATTTGCTCTCTGTTCCTTGCAAAGCCCGTTTGAAGCTCTGTGTGAGTGACACGCATTTTCGACGCAACACTCTGCTAAAACGGGCAATTATTCTCTCCGCCACCCCCTCCCTTTTTTTATGTTCAGCTTTGGAATCGCAGTGCTTAAGGAGGTGGCTGAGGAAAGAGACAGGGAGCGATAACTTGCACCCACTCATTCCTCTAACTAAGATGTAAATATGCATCTTTCGTCTAAGATAGGTACTTTTCTTTTCTAAACTTTTTCTGTCACAAACATTACTGAAATCACACCTGCTGCAGATATCACAAACATGTACCTATTAAGACCCACATATTACTGTCAGAAGTGTTTGGTTGAACCTGCTTCAACGCCTTCTCTGCATCTCTGGGCACTTTCATAGGCTTCCTGTGTCAGTTGTGGGAATATAAAAGGTTTGCATGATATACGTTCTTTTTTTTTTTTTTTTTTAAAGGGGTTTATTCAATGTACGAAGCGCCACTGAAGCTGCCCCAGGCTTGCTTTTTTCTACACCCACTACAACAGCTTCAAGACGGTGGCTCAAAAAAAAAAAAAAAAAAGCTGTAGCCTTGGACCTGCTCCTCACCCACCCACTCATTTCTGTGTGACGCAAGGTTACCACTTATGTAGGTTTACTTGTATTTAACAAACATTTGATCCGGAGCTCTTCCAGACTGTGATATCTGCTCAGCTGTAGGTTCTGCTTGATTGGAAATATATGCCAACACACACACACACACACGCACACACACACACACGCTTCCAGTCCCCCACCCAAGCACACTGAGACACACTCGTCTCTCAGCGGTTGGCCTGTGCCCAGCATTGCACTCCTCTTTTATGACCCTTGCTTTATGGTTTATTTAAAAAGTAACAGTCCCTTTATAGGTCATTAAAGCAGAAATAAAAGACAACAGACAGCCCGCAGTGGATAAAGGAGTGAGCAGACGCCAGCCAGATTGGTTTGAGCCAGACTCGCATACCGTAGATATGCACACACAAAAAAGCGTGTGCAAGGGTGCATCTAAGGGCAAGGGTTGTTACCCTCCTGATGAGAGCGAGTGGCTGCACGTCTTCACTTCACACAACAAAACGTCTGGTCAGATATTGCACCAAGAAACACATTTACAAATTGTAAATGAATAAGTGAAGATGATAATACAAGGAAAATGTCAATATCCAAACATACGTGGAGTCAAGAGGTTGCTCGCAGCAGACGTGCGAGCAATGCTTTACGGTGTGTATCCTTTTAATTTGTCTCTGTGGCTCTCCGTCTCTCCCATACTTACCCTCTTCTCATTCACACATACTTTGACCTGTGCGTGGTAAAGCAGGCATGATTAACTGTACAGAAATGTCAGCCGAGAAGAATGGCTGAAATGTAATTACTGAGTGAATGTTGTCCACGGAGAGATGAGTAAGACAGAGAGGAGAGGCAGAGAGTGAGAGAAATACTGAGTTGTGTTTGTGTGTGTCCGTGTGTGTGTGTGTGTGTGCTACAAAGTTTTAAATAGATAGTTTAAAAAAAATTGAGCAGATTTGTGCATCAGTTTATAGGCCGTTACATTTATGTGTCCGTAAATAAAAGCAGTTAAAAAAAAAAGTGGTGTCAGGCACCAGTGTACTCAAAAGACTTAAGATATGTCTTATCTGCTCTATATACTGCTACAATGATTCACTGTGACTCTTTCATTCAATTTAAAATTAACATTTTTTTCTTTGTCAATGTTAAACTTAATGGATATGTTTAGTAAAAACATGTATACAAATATTGTATTTTAGAGGATGTACCAGGGCGCCTTCCTGACAATTGGTGAGGAAAACTGAATGTGAATTTGGATACTAAGCATGAGCCCTGCCTCAGAAATCTTTGCAAATATAAATGTTACTTTCAAGTGGAAACGTGTTCGTATGACATTCTCCAGTGTGGCAGATTTAATGTTGTGAAACAGTATATTTTGAACCACACCTCCTCATTCTTTCTAGTTACCAAACCAGAAAACAGTGCTGCCTGAGCCAGCGATGATTAATCACGACGGGGGAAGCCGTGGATGTGGAGTGTACAATGGGTCATCCTTCCGGTTGGGAGATGACCTCACGATTTGATCCCCAGTCTCTCTGTGTTGAATTGTCCTTGGGGAAAGACACCGGAGAAAGTCATATCATCCCTCAATATGTTCATTGGTATGTGACTGTAGAACCAAATCTTTGTCTACCTGTCTATAGAGGGAATATATATATATATATATATATATATATATATATATATATATATATATATATATATGAAACACTGTAAGAGTATTTATGTAAATGAAAGACACATTTTAAACAAATTTGTAGAATTTAGACTAAAAAGGTTAAAAAAGCTGAATAAGTGTGAACCGTTTACCGTTTGAGCCTAACTAAATAAAATGAAACTTAAAATCATAGTTAAAGATGCTGGACTTATTCAAAAAAGTCCTAAGAATAAAAAACAAAACAAAAAGGGTGACAATCCCCCTCCCCCCTCCCCCCTCCCCTTACTGTTTTGATGGGGATATTGAAAAGCACTATCAACCACAAGTACAAGTTTTGCCTGAGATCAGAGAGCAAAGTGGCTGCAGCTCAGCCCTTTCTCATCTAAACGACCATAGAAAAGGGGGGCAGGGCCGTGGGGTGGGGGGTGGGGGTGCGGGGCAGACAGCAAGGCCATAGTCATATTAGTGATAATGAGAGAGAGCCATTCTGCCAATTTACATCTGTAATCTGATATTAGTTCTTTGCCACATGCACATGTTTGTGCACGTGTTTAAGCACATGCACAAACACACACACACACGCACACACACAGATGTAGGCAGACGTGCACAGATTTGAAGGCAAATGCAGATGTACACACTATCACATGTTTGAAATGACTAATTCATATTCATGAAAGAGAGCAGAAGTGCTTTTGGGGAAAAACCACAGTGTCCGCTGAAAACAATGCAAATATTCTCAGAAATCAGAAATAACCATATTTAAAAGAAAGAAAAAAAAAGGCACAAGGTACTAGTTCATCACAGAGCCCCACACCTTTGAGAAAACACTTATACTTTAAAGACTTGAAAACTAAAGATTTGTAAGACTGTTTGTCCTAAAATGATTAAAAATCCATCCATCCATCCATCCATTTTCTATACCCGTTTTAATCCTGTACAGGGTCACGGGGGTCTGCCGGAGCCTATCCCAGCTCATTAAAGGCAAAAGGGCAGGGGTTCACTCTGGACAGATCGCAGCGCTGATTTAAAATGTTTTTTTTTTAGTTATTAAAAACAAAAAAAAAGTCTATGTTTTGTGAAGTTAGGAAATACACTTAAGAAAAAGTAATATTTCAATAATAAATTAGCTCTCGATCTAATCTCAAATGATAAGAAATGTAACCTGATTCAAAGCAGATTTGGGTAATAATATTTTGAGTTTGTAGCAAAATGGCAATTAAAAGAAGTACTCAGGGCAATCGACCTACATCAGAAATAATTGCTATTTTAAGCCTGTCACAGGAGATGTGGATAGGAGCCAAATGCAGCAGACTCTGATGCAGGAGTGGCAAACAAAGAAGTCTTTTAATTTAACAGAAAAACGCAGCACAGTGCAGGAAATCCAGAAAACATGAGAACAGAACCCTAGATATAAAAACAAACAAGTAGAGGAACTTATGGGACAGAACTGGGGACAGAACAAACAAAAAGAACTTTGGTCCAACATCGGGGTGGAAAAAACAGACACACTCGCCAGGGCTGACACGAGACACTGGCGCAACCGATCGGGGGTAAAACAGAAGTAAACAAACTAAAAAAAACAGACAGCAAAAGAAAACCAAGCCAGGAGACCCAAGAAAAACCTCAAGAAAAGAAAACCTAACCTAACAGAAACTCTTTACTTTGACAAGACAAAAAATGCCATTCCATTAAAGTGATGGTTTAGGTTGGGGCACCACAGACAAACGCAGTTACGTTTAACTTTGTGAGTGTACAGAAAGTGTAAAAACGATTATTTGTACATGCAGTGCCTTACCTGAGGTCTCCTTTCAGTCACTGCCATCTTAAATTCTTACAAACTGACTACTGAATGTCACGCAGACAACTGTCAATAGCATAGATACCAAAGTAATAGATGCCACGTGGTACCAGTCCACCATGTCAACATGGGCAGGTGTTCGTTTTTAGAGTCTGAAAACGTATTCAGGCACTGGATTTGCTTTATATGATTATTATTAGGCAGAGTTTTGTGCAACGTTTGATTGCAGCAACAAGAGTACTGTGGGGACAAAGGGACAGTCAGTATTGTTTTTTTGTTTTTTTTTACTTTTTCCAGATCCTCTGTTGTAAATATTATGTACATGCTGCATACAGTATTCATTTTATATATTTAAGACATCATTACGTTTGTCCTGATACTCCGGGATACAACGTATGAGAGAAGAACTTCTCGTTTCTGGTTATTAAATCACTTTTTAACCAAGTATAACATCGCTTCACCTTAGAATTTTTCAGATTTGGGTAAAAATAAATGCACAACATCTCCTGAGGTTGCCGTGATCAGTTTTGGTTCAGAATTGATGGAGATCTGAGATGGTAACGTAAAGAATCACGCAGAAAGTTGGTGGGCGCGACTAATACGTTGTGCTTGGTGTGGTTTTATGTCAGCTTTGTTTGATGGGGATTCTGACAACTTTGAACCTATAGACCCTGTTTGGGAATGTAATTCCCTTCGTAACAGAAATCAGATATCAACTAGGTGTCAACTAAAGTAAACCAGAAAAGATGAATATCAATATAAAATGACTAATTCATTTTAAATATGTCGCTACTCGGGGGAGGACGCTTGATATGAAAAAAACAAAAGTCCTAATGAATTTTTGAAGAAAATCACTTACAGAGAAACATGTTTGCCGAGACATTTGTTTGCGTTTATCCACCTTTCCCAATGTAGCAGTAGTCGACTGATGCGTGCCTGCCGAGCTCTGCAGGGCATGCAGCACGCGGTTGCATATTTGTGGTCAAAAGATGCAAAAGGAGGAGAATTCATGGCCTATACATACGATCCACACTATCACTGAAGTGAAATGACACTTTTGAGTCTTGTCAGAGCCTTAAATTAGGAATCGATTCTGATGTGGCTCGAGTGCTCCCAGTGCTAACATTAGACCCCTACATACTGGCTTTTCTTTGTGGAACGTTTTTCCCCTTTCCTGGTCTAGGTGTCTTGGCGTAAGAGCCAGTTTCTGGGAAGGTGTCAAATCTGATTCGCTCTTTTTTCTGCCTCCCGGGAATAGACCGAAAAGGTGAGGCCACTTGGGTATGTAAGAGACAATCCCCCCGTTTGTAAACAAGTGAGAAGTGTGAGAATTTCTAACAACTTTCTGATCACGTTGTACGTGTGTGGGAACGTCACATGAACATGGAAGACAGTGGGAAACGTTCGAGTGCACCATGCATTGTTATTCTTAGTCACGTGCTAATAATTTAACAATGTTGAATTGTGGAGATACAGAAATAAGAAAACATCTTAGTTTTCCTACAGAAGATGACGTCAGGTGCTACATTACGGTCCAATTTTACAACCACTGAAGACACAGCTGAACGAACGTGCCAGGATCCTTTCATGCCAAGGATAGGATGAACTCACGGGTCGTCACGCCAAGGAATCAAACAAGTTCGCAGTGTGACCATAGCATGAAAAGAAAACTGATTCAATTTGCACAAAAGGGGCATAAATATGAGGACAGCTGCCAGCATTGTCTCCCCTATCATTACTATCATGACGCTTTACGTCACGTTTCACAAATGTCGACGTTGAGTCACGCGTTGTTTCTGGAAGGTCGGTTTCATGTAGGTAAGAACACGGGTTTGAGGGATTTCTCTGTCTTACTTGGGTCAGTAGTATCAAATGTCTTGTATTTACACGGTTTTGGTCCCTAACGCATGTTTACGCTCCCTACTATCCTCTAAAAGTCGACTGAGTGACTGTAGCATCCACGCTGGTATCAGTCCAACATTAAAGGAAGAAGTGTTACTCTTAAATGGCATGCTTTTCTTTTCTTTTTTTAATATGCCCTCTCTTCTCTTAGCTCAAACGCCCTGGATTTGTTTCCTCACCACCTCCCAGTAAAGTCTCCGTCCCTCGTACCTGAAATGTAAGAGGAGACAGCGCAGAAGCAACGGGAGGAATGAAGAGACAATTAAGTCATTAATTGGATCTAATGTGTGATACAGCTACATGATGTGTTAACTGTTGTGTTGTTTTGTTTCTACACGCTTTTTTTTCTCTTCCAGTTTGATAACAACTTATATTTCCTCTTGACGTAAAGGTTGGCGGTTCTATACGTCAATCATAGAGCCTCTGTCCATCTCCTCCTGATGCAACGTATACCCTGAGAAGTCCTTCATAACGGTGCTCTCAGGTTGATTTCTCAGTCACAGGTACAAACAAGAGGATGGGAGAGGAGAGAAAATGAACTTTAAGATTTGAACCAGATCACAAGCACATTGAGAAACAATGAAATGGTAAAACTAGTTAAACTTCTTGAACCTTTGGAGAGCAATGTGGGAGTGAAATAATTTGACCCGTTAGTATTTGTTTATTGGCCGCAGCACAGATGTACAGCAACACATCACTTTTTTCACCACACCATTATTTATTTAACAAAAATTAGGGTTAAAAAAAAGTAATCATGTGGGCAGTTGCAAGTAGCTCCTTACTGCTCCTCAGGACCTAAGAGAGTAAGTTTCGTGTAGGTGCTGACCAGACTTGCAGAAAAATATCTGATGGACGTGTGAGACCAAAGTGAAGTTATTTGACTGTGATTTCCAGCACCTTGTTTGGCAAAAAGCAAAGACGGCATTTTGGCAGAAAGATCTCATATGCATGTTTGAGCACGCCAGTGGAGGGGTACCGAGTTGGGCTTGTTTTCCAGCCACATGACTTGGATACTTTGCAGTCATCGCAAGCACCTCGGTATACCAGAGGATTATAGCGGTAAATACAGAAGGCCATCTGTCTGAGAGCTCAAGCTCCACTAAAACTGAGTCACGCAACAGGACAAATCAATTTCAGAATAAAACAATCAAGATTTAGTCCAGAACTCAACCCAACTAAAATGCTGAAGCTTTTTGGTGCAGTTCTTAAAAGAACTGATATAAGGGAATGTCCGAGAACCTTAAAGACAAGCAACAGAGGGGTGCAAACATTTGCACATGGCTGTACAATGTGCACATATTGACATGAAAGAGAACAGCATGTGAACATACATGCACCACCTTCACACATATTCTTGCTTCTATAAATGTATTAGCATGATATGCACGAAGTCCTGGGACAGACTGACAGATACAGTCTTGAGCGAACTCTGACGAATTTGTAGAAGGTGATGAGTCCTGCAAACATGTTAATGAATCTTCCCTGAATGCTGGAAAGGAAAACCCTTCAATAGTCTCAATCCCCCGTGTTTCAATTAGATCCAAACCACCCAGAATCTGCTAATTGTCGTGAGCACTAAAGCATGTATGAGAGGATCCCCACCATGAATCCGCAGGCTACACTATTGGTTTCAGTTATGAGGGCGACAGAATATTATGCATGCCAGAGGGGAAACCTCTTAGCTATAATATCACACACTTTTTAAATACTGTCATGTACAGCAGCAACTGTGTGATCTCTTGGATTTGCTGTGGGCTGCGCTTATATTTTTCTACATCAGTATCATTTCAATAGAAATTTAATCATCCAGTCAAGTCAAATGGATCTATCACCAAACGACATCAAATCTGACTCACCTGGTTCCCCCTGGTACCTGGTTCTCCAAGCCTTGAAAGCATATTTTCCTAACGCAAATGAAATCAGCAATATATTTGCAGCTTTGATTCATAATGTACTTTTCAACTTCAATTGAAGACAAATGATTAGGTCAAGGCTAAAACTTTTGAATTCAGATGACAAGCAATGTTCAGTTGCTGTGCACAGTTCAATATGTGCAAAAGCCATTTGTGCTGGTTGTATATGTTGATTTTGTGCCATCAGTAAAAGACATTCATTTTCAATTTTCAAGGACTGTGGATGTTCTATAAAACATCTCATTTTAATTTAAGAGCTATTTATTTTAGATTAATATTCAAATGACTAGATCTTTCTGTGCCATGGGACCCTACATCAGTAACGGTGGTACAGCATCTGCAAATAATACACCCGATGAATTTATTTAAAGTTTGCTGAAGAAGACGTCAAGCAAGCTGAACATCATCTTTGGTCACATATCTGTAAAGCACAAACTTGTCTCCACCATATACAGGTTTCTGAATATTCTTATTAAGGAGCCATTCCAGCGATGGAGACATGCAGCAATAACCAAAGCCTGCATGGACCCCCACTAACGAGATCGTCATTTCTTTTGTTTTCAATGAAAGTCTTGTAGGATGAGATACGGAGCGTCACGGAGATACAGAGAGAGATCAGGAGATCATACAAAGAAAAACACCATTCAAAGGAAACACCAGCCCCCCACAGTGGTACCTTTGTCACAAATTCAGAATTTCTTTTCTTTTTCTCTACAACAAAGTTTAATGAAAGCGTGACTACTCATCCCATTAGGTACACCTGGTATAGCTGGGTTATTATATACTTACCAGCACCACTTTCTGACTAGGAGTCACCATTATATCTGACACCTCTACACATAATTTATCATTTAGATTAGACAAAGATAACAGGAAAAAAAAAATACCCAACAATACCCCACCCCCCGGCAGCACGGTGGCTTAGTGGTTAGCACTGTTGCCTCACCGCAAGAAGGTTCCCGGTTCAATTCCCGGCCCGGTGGGTCTTTCTGTGTGGAGTTTGCATGTTCTCCCCGTGCTTGCGTGGGTTCCCTCCGGGTACTCCGGCTTCCTCCCACAGTCCAAAAACATGCAGAGTAGGTTAATTGATCTTCCTAAATTCTCCCTAGGTGTGAATGTGAGCATGATTGGTTGTTTGTCTTCCATGTGGCCCTGGATAGACTGGCGACCTGTCCAGGGTGTACCCCTGCCTTTCGCCTGATATGCGTCGGGATAGGCTCCGACAGACCCCCGTGACCCGGAAACGGATGAAGCGGGTACAGATAATGGATGGATGGACCCCACCCCCCAAAAACAAAAAACAAAACATAGAACCTTACAGAAATGAAATGCTAATAGACACCTTTCTTAACTTAGTGACATTTTATTGACCAAAACGGTCCAAATCCATAGCTGAATGCGCACCATCCTTTATTTCCATTGGATGTAGCCCACTGCCAAACAAACCTTCCTTTTATGATAATGGAAAAGAAACACAAGGGCATAGAATATATGTTAAATTATCAAATAAAAAAGGTATATAAATGTTTCTGTATGTAACGCAAACCCTTTTCTGTCTTGGATGTATTCAAATCTGCTGCCAGCTTTCCTGATTCTGCATTTATTTTGGTCGCTGTGTAAATATGATGTATGTGGACAAAGATGTTTTAGTGGTTTGTGAGCATGCTGAGTCAGTGTCTGGCTCTGACTCAGGAACTCCATCATATAAGAGAGAAAACTAGATTAATTGGATGTAAAATAAAACGAGAAGGGTGTGGCTAAAATTCAAGTACGTAAGTGAAATGCTCTCGCTTACATAAAAGACAAATAAATTTGCTGAACTTTTTGTGCATACAAGCTATTAAAGAAGTGGCTGAGCCTCTAATAAGGGTACCCCAATTTATGATAATCCCAGGGACTTTAAAGCAATTCAGTTTTCCTCTTTATTGCCAATAATGTAAATCTCTGGACTCAAAAACACTTGCCATGCGACTCCATTTTAGGATTCACTCTAGGTGCATTAACATTACTTAGTGGCTAAACCCTCTTATGCCTGAGAGTGGAGGAAAAATGCACCGAGCCCGAGTTTTGTGCCTGTGCATGCACTGCATTTTCTTTTTGACTGAGAGTGACTTTTACCTCTCCCTTTCAGTGCCGTGTTTGCTGTCTCCTCTGCGCGCTGCCAGCGTACTGTAGCACACACTCTTTCTCCCCAATTACCTACCTGCCTGTGCCTCTACGTCTGTGCTGCGTGATTTAGAGAGGGTGTGGGGAGAAGAGAAAGTGAGAGGGTGTCTATGTGTGTGCGCTCACGCACACGTGGGTCCCTGTATGTGCACGGATGTGTATGTAAGAATGTGTGTCCCCGTCTCATTCTTCTGCTTCTGTTTCCCCTCCGGATCTCATGTATAATTTATGAACCCCTCATGAATATGCTAATTATTCGATGTGCAGGGAGAGGTGAGAGGGCTTCCCCTGTTCTATTCTTACATTCGTCTGATGAGAGAGGGAAAAAGGGAGCGGGATAGAGGAGAGGTAGCTGGGGGAGAAAATAAGGGAGTTTGCACCGCTGTAGAGGAGACGGAATAAGTGAAAAAGGGAAAAAGACGAAGGCCAGAGAAGGAAAATACTGGAAGAAAAGTGTGGAAATACATTTATTAAATCCCCGGCGTTCAACAAATAGATATTGTGGCAATATGGACGGTGGCAAGCCCATGTTGTGCTATATTGTGTTGGAAACAAATGAATCACCCATGCTGAGGGGACGTGGAGAGGTGAGATTGGAAGAGGCAGAGAGAAAAATGTGGAGATGAGAAAGGGGGGAAAAAAGAAAGAAATAGTCATTGTTCCATCAGTATTTCAGTCGTGTTTCTGTCTCCGACGAGACAGGTAGGCAAATAGGACTGTTATTCCAGTTTCAATTGCTTCACCCATAAATAGATGATAGGTGCCAAGTTTCTGAAGAGACGCAGAAAAAAAAAAAAAAGCCCGCCCTTCTGGATATCGCTCTAGACAAAGTCAAAAAGAGGATGACGCAAGCTCCTAGCACTAATCAGATAAATTGCAGAGAAAGAGAGGTAGTAGGTAGAAAGATTAATCCAATAGCTGACAAACTAGCAAACTAAACATCAAAAGCTTCGTCTTCAAAGTTGTGTAACATGAAAAACACTTTAAACCACATCAAAGCCTTCACAGACTGCTGAGGGAAGATCTCACTCGCCTTTCTTCTCTTTTTCTTGAACTCTGTCAGTCTATGAGCGTCTTCCCTTGTTCTACTGTCTCCCCTCTGGATTTCAACCACGAGGACCGAGTCTCATGTGAAATAGTGCATGACACGCATTACATGTGTTCGTACATGCATGCCTATGTGCATATGCTGTTTGCATGGATGCATACAGTTCGCTGAGTGTGTGTGCGTGTGTGTGCGTGTGTGTGTGTTGCCTTCCCTCCTCCTGGCACCCTCTGGGAAGAGGTAACATTCCAGCGGGCAGCTGATGATTCAGCATCTGTTGCCCTGCTTATGTAACAGAGCAGGCACAGTCCGGATGGCTGACTGGCTGATTCAACTGACTGAGTGACTGGATGAATGCCTCAATTTAAAAATCTGACCAACTGACTTTCTAAATAAATGGATTGATTTGTTGAATGACAGACTGGCTTTAGAATGAAAAAAAAAAATCCCATCTGGGTTAAGATTCAATGTCAGGGACGTTTAATGACATTGTCACATCTTTGGTATCATCTGAGCAGTGCTTTGAATCAAAAATCAGATAGTGTGCAGTTGTCATTTACAGATTTACACATTTACTGAAAACCGGACATGGAACTGAAACGCCTTTTGAAACACAACCTTTGAAAAGCATTTTAATAAATATATATGGATCCGTTTTCTATACGCGTTTATTCCTTTGCAGGGTCACGGGGGTCTGTCGGAGCCCATCCCGACTCATTACAGGCGAGAGGCAGGGGTCCACCCTGGACAGGTCTCAGTCCATCACAGCGCCACATATATATAAACATATATATAGTTAGTTCAAATGGCCCGGTTCTGTATCAGAGCAGATTTAATCATTTCATTTAACTAACATTTTCTGTAATTTTCTGTAGACAGCCCTAGAAGTTCTCCATCCAAACACAAACTTAACTAATCTAAGGGTTATGTATAAAAACAGCACCTAGAAAAAAAAAAAAATTGCTTATGCAAGTAAAAGGTAAGAGAGTACAGAAAAAGATGCTCCACGGTGAAACTTTTACCTGACTCTAAAATGTCGCCCTCTCCCTTGTAGACAACGGCAGTTCTCCTAACATCCACAAGATAAATCGAAGCACGCAGAAATAATTCAGTGAAGACACAATTGCTTTTAAACCTTTTCAACTAAACAGGGTAACTCAAAGTTCAGGAGTGACACTTAGTATCGGCGTCCCTAGTAAACAATTTAACAATTTTATTTGTCCACATGTTTAATGATTGTATAGCTGACTAACCAGCTGAGTTATGCTGATGAACTATTCTTGTGGCGTGACTGCTGGCTAACTGACTCACTGGTTAACTGGCTGGCTGGAGACAAATAGACACAATGGCTGGCTGGGTGACTAATTAAAGTACAAGTGAAGCAGAAATAAACATGAATTCTGACTTTGTCACATCACAGGAAAATTGGATATTAACCAGTCAGCCGAACATGAATAACTAGAACAATTATCTATGAAAAAAAAAAAGAAACAAAGAGCTTCAAAATGTTTTGGTTTTTTTTTAAAATCAGCTATATTCTCATCTTGAGACAATAGGGTTGTGTTCACAGCGGAACAATGACGGTTGATTAGTAGATATCAAGCAGGTTAACTGCAGCGTAGTAATAAGGGAAACACTGGAAAGTGATCTTTATCTAAACCAAACACCCTTGAGGTGATTCCATCATTTTTTTGAAGCGCTTGACTAAGTTATCGACGTTGTTCATTAGACGTTGCGGACGTCTATCGCAGCAATGAAACTAAGCTCCTTCCCAATCTGTTTCAGGTAAACTGTTGCAGCAGTGTGTTCGTTAATCCCAGCTGTCTCGAGGAAAAGTTTACAAACGTATCGGGTGGAAAATTAGGCTGGTGTTGTTAGTGATTAGCTGCTCTTTTTCACCGCGTCTTAATCCATGAAGCTTTCACTTACTTCTGTAAACGGGGAACTCAGGATGAGTGTGTATCTCTAACACCCATAGAGTGATGTGGGCTCCAGTAAGTACGTACATATACTGGACTTCCCCTAATAACCATGGTACCAGGTTGTTAACTACAATCTGGGCTGGTTTTTAAGCCCTCTCGCGTCCTTGGTGCTACATTTCAACTTCACTCCTTAAAAATTGAATTAACTTCTTTTTCATTTTTAATATTTCTCTATAAATCAAGTAGGCTGGCCCCATTCTGCATATTGTGGCATCTACAGAAAATATCATGTATTTCATAGAGGAGGAAAAGATATTTCATACACTGTGAAGTTTTGTCAGCTAATGCCACTGCGTTACAGTAGACCTGCATTTAACGTTAAAGGAGCATTTTGTAATGCGAAGCCAAAACTTAAATTCATACCCCACACTCCAATCAAAATGAGGGCAGTATAGCTGCGCAAAGTGAGTTGGTGTATCCTCATGTAAGAAACGATAAAGCCACAGTCCCTCCCTCTCCTCGTCAGCTCTACAGTTTAAATTTGATGCAAATCAAACCCCAAAATCTGAGAACCAAAACCTGTAAGCAAGAAATCAAACTCTCTAACCAAGTGTGCAATCATTTATCTCATTTATACTTTTCTTTTCATCATTTCTAAAATCTTTCTCACTTGCGCTTTTTCCATTTGTGGTTTCAATTCTGAAACGAGTCAAAATCAGTGCAGCGTCAATCAACCGCAGGCAGGCAAGACATAGTTGAGATCAATACATTTGGGTTTGAATTAACGCCATAGAAACTTGACTTACACGGCCAAAACAAATATCAGCATTAGTTTACTTACCAATCTAAAAAAAAAAGTTCTGCATCAAAGTTCAAAGTTTTTATCTGGTCTTTTGTTGCTTCTAAACGAGTCTTTTCCCCTGTACCAGGTGGTTGTGGTGGTGGTAAAGGTCTGTTTTAATCTTTTAATATTATTTAAAGGCCCAATGGGTAAGACTGAAAGTGTTGGGGACAGATTCAGTTTTACTTGCCTGATTTTCTTCTGAAGACGGAAACAGTTCACAATTTGCGTATGCAAGTTTGATTGACTCTGATTTTAAACATCGGATTGGCTGACGGCAGTCAGGTGGTCAGTGAGCGAAAGAGGACGAGAGAAACCACAGAAGCCAACATGAGTTCATTATCGTAAACTTGGAGAGACAGTGGTGACAGGCAGAGAGAGCGGAGACTAGAAGAAATTGAGAGAGACATGAATGCTTGATCCACCATGCAAATAAATGCAGTTTCCTGTGTGGACTGCACCTTATACACACCTAGAATTACTAATACACACACAGACACACAATGGAAAGCAGCCAGCAAACAAACCGAGAAAACAGCATGCAGGTGCTCATGCACTCTGTGCTTGGGGCTTATGTTTCAGGTTGAAGAGTTCTCAAGAGCAGAGGATCGCCTTGACTAGGGTGAAGGGTCCTACAGTGTAGGGAAGAGGGGACGAAGCAAAGAACCACGAGAAATGAAGAACAGGAGGGAAAAATTGAAATGAGGAGTTGCTGTTCAGCAATGTGACCTTCTGTGTTGAGTTGTGGGAAGGATCAACCTCTGGGAGACAAGGGATCCTTGGCAAAGTCACCCCTGGATAGGGCTCAACTGGCAGCTGGGCTCAGACTATGCAAACACACATATCATCACAGTCGCGTCTTACATCCAGATCCAGCCTGCAGCAGACAGCCGGCAAACAGATACAGTATGAGGCGCAATATCACCTAAGTGGGTATCTCTCATCACCTTAAAAAAAAGAACACACCTCCGACAACACATGCACACTCTCAAATTCACACATCTCACTTTGGTGGCTACAGACAGAAAGAGAAGGAGGAAAAGTAGAGGAGGAGGAGAAGCAGGAGGGGGGTGACAGCGGGAGTGAGAGAGAGGGAGAAAAAGCAAGAGATGTGTCGCCTCTCCTCACTGATGCCTTATGCTAAGAGGGATTTGCATACATTTTTAATCAAAGCAAATTAGATCATAACCAAATTAAATCACGCTTTCCAGCCGCCCCCTTATCTGTCTGCCTCCTGTTCCATCCACCCACCTATTCCTCATCATTTAATTATAGTCACTAAAAGGTATAGTTAACCAATGAAAAGGGGGGGAAAAAAGAACTCTGCACACACATAGAGCAGCTGGCAAAAAAAAAAAAAAAAAAAAAAGTTAAATGTATCAGTGGAAACTAGTTTTCCAATAACAGTGGGCAAAATGAAGTTTACATTGACTCTAGGTCATATGCATCTGTCTCTGCAACATTAGGCTCCTTCGCTACTGTCAAACACATACAAGGGAACAAATCAAGTGATAACTCTCACAAAGCAAGCACAAACAACGGCCAACAGAACAGTCACACACACCATAGAAACTAGACACCTCCTCCTACATTCCTCTCCACACCCTATGCTGATAAACAGATTGGTAGCAACCACCACTGCCAGCTACTGCCAATTATATAATGACTTCCTACAGATGTCTGATAACTCAATCACAACCCTATTATTGGCCATCATGAGGTACAGCTTCAAAAGCGTAAAATGTAGTACGCTACAAGCAATTTGCCAGGGTTTCTTCCCGTTTGAGGAATAAACTCACGTACGCGAATGTGGTTGCCCATACGTGTGCTGTTACATACCGACGTGCGCACGGACACATTCACAGACAGTCGTGTGCATTGAAGTGGCTTCTAGTCTTTCCACCGTCTCTTTCACACAGAGAAGAAAGTCTGTGGCTGCACAAAAGGTGCCTGTGGGCTTATTTGAGATGCACACTTTCATGTCCTAGTAAATGATATTAAACGTCATATTGTGAATCAATCAGCAGGCAGGGTTCTAACGTCTCCATATTCAGATCTTACAGAAATGAGAGGGAGTGAAAGTGGAAAGTGGAAAGTAGAAAGTAGAAGAAGAAAATGCCATTAGATTGAGAATGAAGGATATAAAGACACACGTATGAGTACACGTCGTGTTACTGTTAACTGTTTTATACTAAATGGTGGATAAAAGAAAAAATAATTACAAAAAAAACATTTTTGTTTTTGTTTAACTTAGTGCCATATCTATTACAGCTTTTCCTTAGCAATTTTTAGGTTTTGCACAAATCTAGGGGTAATGGAAATGCGTCTAATGATGACAGGGAGGCGATGTAATCTAGATGTAATAATATAATGTTTAGCCTTTTCCTGTAGAAACCGACAAGAATAATGCAACATTAGACCTCTGGTTTTCAATTTAACTAGCCACATGTCAAACGGAGCCATCACTCCAGTTTACCTTCCACCCCTGGGTTTTCTGTACAAAGCCATTATTTCGGAAAATCTGTGTATGTGAATTGTACACGGGTGAGTCACTGTTTTCTCGCCATATTCCCCTGCAAGTTACACACGAGTAGAAATGTCACACAGATAAACCTGAAATCAAAATTCAGGCCATGGCAGTGTCGTATGATTTCCTCCTGTAAATTCCAGTTAACCTCCACTCAGGTAAGACCTAGGTGTTTTGGCAATTGTTCTGAAAACGTCCTACTCTGGCACTCCAATGACATTTGCAGCTATGGAGAACCTGTTGTACCACCGTTGTACCTCTGTGCAATAAAAATCAAAGTTATATCAAGCCCAACACAACAAGACGTGCTTCTTTTTTTTTTTAAATCAGTGAATAATTGTGCAATCTGTATTAAAGTGTTTGGCACAAAATTTAGTAAATCAGTCTGTGTGATTTGTTAAAATAATCCCTTCACACAATTTTGTGCTCAGAAAAAGAAATATGCAAAAATACATATGCAACCAAGTCCGCACATTTTACTCATCATATCATATTTGATAAAAGTTGCGAGATCAACCAGGAGCTGGATGTTGAAGGATATGCTGACCTTCGAGGACATTTTAGTGAGTCTCTGTGTTCAAAGATCAATTCAGGATTAATTTAACCTGGCTGAACGTCCTGTATGACAAGTATGCTTCAATGAATTTCCTCTTTTACTCACGGAAACATCCTGTTACAATGGAAACATGAGTTAAGGTTTTCATGAAGCACCTACCATAGCTCATATTGATTTCTGTAGTTTTATGACAGCATAATGTCTGCCTGGGTGTATAAAGCTTTTAATGATAAATGTATTGGTAAAATATAACAATAACCAGGCCACTGCCAGACAGTCTTATGAAAGTAATAATTAAGACATGCCATGGTTAGGCACCATAAAAGAGAATAGATCTTTAAGTGAATCAACACTAGGAAGACTCTTGGATTGAGTGAAACACACCTTTATTAGGAATTGCATCTTCCATCATCACAGATGCGTTTTAAGTTTATGATGTATTCCACAATGAGGTTGCATATTCCATTGTTTTTGTTTTGTTTTGTTTTCTTTTTTTTTTAAATCAGCTGACTGCTTTGAAGGCTGCAGCCCAAATACTTTTTAAACGTTCAACGTACCATAGTTTAGTTTTCATTTGTAACAGTTACAGGTTCTTGCAGCAAACATCTCAGAGGTGATACACTGAGTTTGAGAGAAGAATCAGGAGTGTCCTTTGGGGGATATGTGTACTGTATGCTGAGGTGTATGTGTGTGTTTGTAAAAGGGAGTGTGTTGAGTGGTGCAGAGAGCAGGGAGTTGGCTGACGGACAAAGACAGGCTGCCTGCAGGTTCAATCTGCCCGTGAGTCAGGCATCAAACTTTCACGTACACACATCAATTATTCAGTGCCCTGCATTGTCAGAGTGTTAGCATGCCACAGTGGCACATGACAAAACTGGGTGAGGAAGCAGAAAGAAATTTGACGACAGGGACAGGAGGGAGAAAGATGGGAGGATCAGTGAAGAAGCTGAAGATTTGAGAAACGAGGGAACAGATGACGTGAAAGGAGGGGGAAAAAAGATTAGTGGAAGGGTTACAAAATAGGCCATCATTTGGAGATTTCAGAAAGCTAGAGGAAAGTAAAAGAGAGCTGCTTCTGGAATTATACAAGAAAGTTTGTCTAGAAGTATTTTTATGAATGTAAAAATGGTTGTGTACGAGTCATCTGATGTACAGTATGTGAGGCCCTTTTTCACTTATCAAAGCAGCTGAGTTCCTCTTTACCTGCCCTGCATTAGAACGGAGGTCTGTGGATACTGATGATCCTTGAGGAAGATTTCAGTGATCTTTATCTGGCTGTGTTCACACGACCAGCCACATTATGATGCAATTCTGATTTGGAAAATCCTTTGTTTGCACATATATTAATGGTTATTACCAAGTTTGGTAGAACCCAAGAGCCATATATATGCATTTTAATCTTGCAACAGAGGGTTTTATTTTAATGTGCGCATAGGTGTATGTGAGTGTATTCCCTTCAGCAGCCCTTATGACAGTCTAATCATATTTTATTGATCCCTGGAGAAACAAGAAAGAAAGAAAGACAGAAAGAAAGAAAGAAAGAAAGAAAGAAAGAAAGAAAGAAAGAAAGAAAGAAAGAAAGAAAGAAAGAAAGAAAGAAAGAAAGAAAGAAAGAAAGAAAGAAAGAAAGAAAGAAAGAAAGAAAGAAAGAAAGAAAGAAAGAAAGAAAGAAAGAAAGAAAGAAAGAAAGAAAGAAAGAAAGGGGGAATAAATATTCTGCCAAAGAGGGCTAAGATCCCCGGGTTTGGAATGTGAAAGACTAGAAAAAGGTGACCCTGAAAGGCGAGACAGTGATGGGTGCAGTTTGGTGTCTGTGTGATGTGTTGTAATGTAATGAGACTACAATGTGTTGTTTTTAGTATAAAAGTGGACAAAGGACAATCAGGTATTTTCAAGTAAAATGAGAACAGAGAAAAGGGGGAGGAGCAGTCTATTTACCATTGTTTTATTTTGGTATGTGATGTGTGCGTGCTGCATGTGCAGTGTGTTGGTGATGCTTGTAGGACTGTGAGCATATCTGAGTGTATCTGAGTGTTTGGGGAATTTGGAAAATGTCTGATTTGATGGTTCAGTTTGTTGCGTCAGACTTTCATGTGAGAGTGATCGCCCTCTGAAACGGCATGCATATACACATGGACAAATTTGTTGGTACCATTAAAAAAAGAAAAGCCCACAGTGATCAATAAAATATCACGAAACTGACAAAAAAAAAATAATAATCTACTCAAAACTGACCAATAAAAATCAGGAATTGCTTGTAAATTGTGTATTGTAATATAGGCTGAATGAAATTATGCGCAGTTTGTGTTATCTAATGTGCACTTTCAATACATCACCATATACTGAAATGGTGCAATTACAATCTAAAAATCTAAAAAATGACAGTCACATTTCTGCATTCACACAGTCCTGAGAAAATAAGACATGACTTATCCAATGACAAAAATACATATTGGTAAAAATCAGATTATGTATTTTGAGCCAAGTAATGTGAACGTAGACCCCAAATCAAGTATCTGAGAATAAGTAATAGGATTACATCATCCAAAATGACAAATGTCAACATGTTACTTGGCCTGAAAAGTAATAAACTAAGACTTTTTCAACAGGTCTTGTCTGCACCAGTTTTTTTTTTCTTTCCTAGCCCAGCTATCATGGGAAAATACTGCTGGTATATAGAAACCACATGCAGATAACAGAATCAGCTCCACGTTTCTTAACTAAAAAGAGCCTGGTGTCACTCCCACATCATCACATGGGGACGCTTTATGACGAGCGTCCAGGCTTTTGAAACAGTATTTTCCAACAAAATATGTTTTACAAACTCTAACCATGTAATAAGGTGCCTTCATCAAACAGAACGCTGAGTGAGAGTTAAAACTAATAAGAAAATAGAGTGGTTTCACTTTAATGTCATAAACAAATGTCCAATTTAAAAGAGCTCCACTTCTTAGAGAAGTGGGCCTGTATGCTGAATAATAAAGCAGGCGTTCTCGCTCAGGGTTAGTTGACAAGCATGTGCTCATTTGTCATTTGTTAGATCAGCCTGTCAAAGTTTTGGTTTTGTTCAAGGTCTTGCATTTGAGACCAAGGCCATGTACTAAGAGGTAGTTTAAACACCTGGGTTATTTATTTATTTATTGTATAGCTGAATAAACCCGAGCAGTTGACATCTACCTCAGTGATGTCTCCACAGTGTGACAACCGATGGCTATCCACAACCAATTCAAGTTCTATCTATCCATCTATCGTAGGCCAACAGAAGTATTGTTAAACAAGGTAATAGTTCAACTTGGCTGGTTTTTATATAAATATTGAGTTAATGAGACATTAACCTGTAAAAGTTTTGCTGACAGAGGAGTCAACTGCATGGATATTTATTAATATTTTTTATATTAATATTTTTATTAAAAGGAACATTTCTGTTTAGTGTTACAGGGGACAAAAAAATGAAAGGAACAGAACACGAAAGAGACAAAGAGGAGAGAGGAAGAAGGAGGAAAGACCGTCTAATAAACAGAAGGAAAGCACAATGTCAAGAAATTTTCTCTCATGTGCTTCTTTTGCGGTCTTCCTTCGTTCCGCCAAACCCGTACTTTTAATCCTGCTGCTTACATCATTCAATTTTCCACTGCCTCTTAAAAAAAAAGAAAAAAAAAAAAGGACTGGATTGGACTCCAGCAAATTATAATGTGACATTTGGTAGAAAATGCAATGCAGATGCAGATGAGGGAGATAATGAGATTTAAAGGGGATTTACACCTCTGAAGTGGGCCAAAATGTCTTTCCACAGCTTCGCAATTGACTGTGTGGCTGACACCAGTGTCAGCTTATGTCACTTCTCATTTGTAAAAGGGCAGAACTGAGAACTGGAGGTAAGACCTTTTACTTTTAAAGAAAGTGAGCTCCTTCTCTGTGCTACACTGTTTTTTGTTGGTTTTTTTTTGTCCAACAATATTAATTTTAGAACCATGTTAAATTTTTCAGCTGATCAGGCACATACACGTGTGCGCTGCATATCGGCACATGAGTGTAAAAGTCAAAAAAACCAAACGCAGCACACTGACACACACTAACATAAAGACATGATTTCGCACTTGTGTGTGAGGCAGCCACTGGAGAGCGCGGGGAGGCGACTGACAGCCAAGGCAAAGTGCTGATGGTAGGCAACATTCTCCAGGAATCCAGAAACGTCGGGACAGGAGGTGGAGTGTCTGGATGTGTGGGTGGCAGCAGTGGGAGTTTTATTGGTCTGATACATATTCGTACTCCCTTTTTTTCAGCTCTAATTTAACATTAAGCTTTCATAGAACTGAAATTTAAAAAAAAAAAAAATTTTAAAAACCTCCAATTTTTCCAGAATTATAGAAATTGAACAAAAAAGGTTTTTGGATGGATGGATGGATGGATGGATGGATGGATGGATGGATGGATGGATGGATGGATGGATGGATGGATGGATGGATGGATGGATGGATGGATGGATGGATGGATGGATGGATGGATGGATGGATGGATGGATGGATGGAATAACTTATATAATAATATAATTCAAATAAAACAATACGCTGAATTTCCATGAAAAATTTAGTATTTGTTTTGAGAAAAAGCTTAATTGTAATTTTCATGTGACCGTGGTCTTGGTCAATCTGCTGTGGCCTCCTAAAAATAACCTTAGCTGTGATGGGTTTCCATCCACCTCCTAATCTTGGCCTTACAGGTTAACCTTTACCCAACCTCCACCCACAGGTCCACACTCTCAACTGTGAGGCCTTGCTGGTCAAGTCAGAGAACCAGTGTATGGACTGTCTTGTACTTCTCACCTCGACTTGGTGGCACAAACGGTATCAACCTGCTCCCCAGTGTTTCTCCAATCTAGTCAGTTTCCAAAAATCAATAGAAATAACACCTACTGGTACACGTTTCCCTATTTTTCCCACATATCCCATAGTTATGGAACCTGTTGAAAACCAAAGCTGTAGTCAGGGCAATAAACAGAGCTGACCTGTCTTTCAGTAATTACAAATGTGGCTGTGGTTCAGGAGGCAGAGCCGTACTGCTCAGGTGGTCGAGGCAGATGGTTGCTGGAGATGTCTTCCTGTTAAACAAGTTTTTAGTTTTTATTTTATTTCTTTATGCATTTCTCTCAACTGTCACCTGCCATCTTGTACATGCTCAGGATGAGGAAATTTATCAAGGAAAAAAAAATTACCGCAGCATATTGCTTTCATTTATGAGGTTACTTTTTAAGAGCTGACATTGTATAAATACTATTATACTGAATTGGATTGAAAATGAATGAACCGGATGAGAAATGAATAATAACAAATTTGATTTAATTAGAGATTTTAATTATATTTCGATTTATCTGCCCTTGAATTAAAATTGGTTTTCTTTGCGAAGTGTCCTGAGATGACTGCTGTCATGCTTTGGCAATACACAAATAAACTGAACTGAACCGAACAGAGCAATCATCTGCCAAGCAGAAGCTCGGTTGTTTGAACCCTGGCCTTTCACAGTGTAAAAGTGCCCTTGGGCAAGGTGCTGAACATCTTTATGTTGTGTATATGACAGAGAAATAGATGCATGGACTGAAAAAGGCGAACTGTATAGACTAAGAAAGTGGTGTAAGAATGTTTGCGTGAATGTGGCTGCTATCGTAAAAGCACTGTGTGTGGCCATCGAGACTAGAAAAGCTCTAATGTGACACTACAAGAACGTCGTACCCATTCAAAAACATACATGTGGACAAATTTGAAATGAAATGAATCTGGGAAGGGGCAATTAATTGGTACCCCTTGAGATGATAAAAAAAAAAATCATTTGACCATTGTGACATATTAAACTGAAGTATTTTAATTAATCCTGTAATTAGCATCACAGATTACTTCAATTTTGCAATTCGTCAATCTGCCTGGAAATTAAATGGAGACAGTTGTCTGAGGAGCGAAAAAAATAAATCTAGAGACAAATATATTAAAGTTAGAGGTTATGAGACCATCTCCAAGCAGCTTTCATGTTCTTGTGACTACAGATGCAAATTTCATTCAGACATTTAGGGTCCACGGGACTGCAGTCAACCTCCCTGGACGTGCCTGCAAGAGGAAAATTGATGACAAATTGATGAGAAGGCTAATGAGAATGGTAACCCAAGAGCCCAGAACAACTTCAAGGTGAACTTTAAGTGAACTTTAACTTTGAGCATCAGATTCCACTATCCGTCACGGTTTGAGCAAAAGATAACGTAACGGAAGGGCACATTGCTGAAAGCGAATCATAAAAAAGCCAGACTGGAATTTTTCTAAATCTTTTTTTTTTGTTGCTTTTTTGCCAGTCACTTCATTTCTGGGAGGCTCGGTCTTGTTCTGGGGCTGCTTTGCTGCATCTGGAACAGGGTGTCTCGAGACTGTGGGGGGTACAATTAAATCTCAAAACTATCAGTGTATTCTGAAACAGAGCTGTCCAGTGTCAGAAAGCTTGGTCTCCGTTGCAAGTCATGGGTCCTTCAACAGGATAAGCACCCAAGACATGCAATTAAAAATACCTAAGAAATCTGTGGGAAGACTTTAAACATGCGGTCTGGACAAGAAACACTTCAAACCTGAGACAGCTGAAGCAGTTTGCTCATGAAGAGTGGGCCAAAACACCCGTCTACAGGTACACAGGTCTCATTAAGAGTTACTGATATCGTTTGAATGCCGCAATTGGCTCAAAAGGTGCAACAAAATATTAAGTAAATTTTTTCCAGGCCAGGTCCATTATTTATTAATTATTTTTATCTGTTAAATCACAATTCAAAAGCAACATCTGATTTTCATGAGTTCCTTCTCAGTGCATTTTTAGATTTTGTCAATTTAAATTTTTTTCAGTTTCTCTCTTTAATGGAAGTGTACCAACAAATCTGTCCATGTGTGTAAACACAGGAAATACATTATTTTTAAAACTTTACTATTGTCTTTTGCTCTTTTTTCACATTGATGAATATCACTCATAGCATGCACTTTTGCCCCTTTCCACTCTGTGCAGCCTCTCAGTTGATCTTCCACACTGACCGAATAGGCTGAAGGATCATGTCCACTGGACCATCCCTGATATACATAGAGTGCAGTGGGGCATACAGATGCCAACACAGCGTCTGCATGCAATCTTGATCTTGATTCACTCAAGCAGACAGACAGGATGTAAGGAAAAGAGGAGCAGAGAGGGTGAGGCTGATTGAGGAGAGGCCACGACAGAGATGATCTATATTTTATAGACTTCTCAATTAGTGTCAGCTTTCAAGGGTGGGAAGTTAGTGAAGTCACTCCCTGCCTTGGTGTGTTCTTGCCTGCCCTGTACCATTGACCCTTTATGTTTCCCTCCCCCCCCCCGTACACAAAGGGATGTCAGATTTAGCTTCACCTCAGGGCTCTCCAGATCTTAATGAATATGATGCCCCTGAGAATTCTTGACAGCAGTTTGATCAAATAAAATGTCTTAAATGTCATAATAAATAAGTTAGAACAGGGAAATTGAATGAAGATCCCAAAGGATGGCACATTTAACACTTTTGGTTTACATTTGTATTAGTTTTGATGACTCACAGATGGCAATGTGGACTTGTCAAACATATTAAAAATAATAATCACAGATTTGCCCTTCACCATGTGTTAAAATCTAATTATTTATTTAAAATTAATTTATAGGTCACATGAGGATTAAAACAAAAAAAAAAAAAACTACTGATAAACTCATTTATTTATTAACTAATGTATGACCCAACTGAAGTCTGACGTTATTTCCATGACTGGATTTTGATTGACTTAACAGTTACTGCAAGTTGCAGCTTTGAGCTACACTGATACAATCAAGCACTGTTATGATAAGGCTAACAGCTTTTTGTGATTATAAATCCAACCATCCCTTGTTGTTATTCATATTAAATAAGTAAACAAAATCTTTTATGATAACATGTCACCTGCTGAAAATTGTCTCGTGACCTGCAATCTGATTAGTTTGATTTACACTATATGTCCAAAAGTATTTATTCACCTGCCTTGACTCAAATATGAATTTAAGCGACATCTCATTCCTAATCTATAGGGTTCAATATGTCGTCGCTCCACCCTTTGCAGCTGTAACAGGGTCAACTCTTCTGGGAAGGCTGTCCACAAGGTTTACAAGTGTGTTTATGGGAATTTGTGAGCATTCTTCCAGAAGCACATTTGTGAGGTCACACTGATGTTGGACCAGAAGGTCTGGCTCTCAGTCTCCGCTCTAATTCATCCCAAAGGTGTTCTACCAGGTTGAGGTCAGGACTCTGTGCAGGCCAGTCAAGTTCATTCACCCCAGACTCTGTCATCCAGGTCTTTATGGATCTGCTTTGTGCACTGGTGCACAGTCATGTTGGAAGAGGAAGGGGCCACTTCCAAACTGTTCCCACAAAGTTGGGAGCATGGAATTGTCCAAAATGTCTTGGTATGCGGAAGCATTCAGAGTTCCTTTGACTGGAACTAAGGGTCCAAGTCCAGCTCCTGAAGAACAACCCCACACCATAATCCCCCCTCCACCAAACTTTGCACTTGACACAATGCAGTCAGACAAGCACCGTTGTCCTGGCAACCACCAAACCCAGACTGGTCCATCAGATTGCCAGATGGAGAAGCGCTATTTGTCATGGAAGTGATTGGAACACCTGATTCCGATTATTTGGATGGGTGAGTGAATACTTTTGACAATATAGTGTACATCACATTAAGAAATGCAAGTGCATCCCAAATGATCATGTAGATGGCCTTTTTTTTTTATATATATACACACAGTGATGCGGAACGTGACTCCTCTTTTAATTCCATGTATTTATTTAGTGTGTAAAAACATAATAAAAACCATCTGATCAATTGTTTTGAATGTTTTCCACTTGTGAATTTGCTTTCTCACAGTGGAGCATTTAACTCTAATTGAAAATGGTTTTACAACCTTTTCCTGACTGATGTGCAATAACAATTGCATCTCATTACTTGTGTTTTTCCCACTTGGGATTGTGTAAACACACAAGTAAATTCTCCACAACAGTTAAATGCCTAAACATCTGCTTCTATCTATAGATATATGCACCTGCAAAGATCACTTAATCAAAGTGATTAGCAGCTCTGACTGCAACTTATCCTTTTAAAGCCTTTAAAAATAGTAAGGGGGTACTTAGTATTGCCCATATATATATATATTTTTTTTTTTTTTAAATAGTGTTTTGTTTATAATCTTGTATTTAGCTAATACTATGGTCCCCTATGGAAATGTTGGGGGTTGGGGGGGGGGGGGGGGGGGGGGGGGGGGGGGGGGGGGGGGGGGGCGGATCTGTCTGTGGTCATTATTTGCAACATATTTCCCAATCCCTGATCGGAATGGCTGCTTCCCATCATAGAAAAATTCCATTTTTACAACTCCCAGGTTACAGAGATAAAGCGGCAGAAAAGCTGTCTGTAAGCAGAGGTACAGGATAAGATGAAAGGTGATAGTTCAGAAACTTAAACTACCCTGTATGCATTCCCATTTCATTATCCATATTTACTTTCTGTCTGCAGTCTGTGATGTGTAGCGCCTTCAATGCAAGATACACACAATGTGGTTTCAAACCTTATTGACACCACATTACCCTGACTGCTGGATTTAACTCCTGTTTATTATCAGTTAGGGGAGATTATAGCAGCAAGCTCGACGGACTACCTTTTCACTTCACCATGTAGAGTGACATCATATGCTCTAACATTAAACATTTTTCTTCTGACTTATACTTGATTCCAGCTGACTTTTTAAGTGTACAGCCAAACGGAAGGTGAAAACCTGGAAAAGGTGTTTAAATTTCATATTATTTTGCGTCATCTCCACAATGAGAATCTATCTTCACTACATTGTCTCTCTTTCCAACCTATCTGGAAACTCCAACTGCTGTGTGAAGCCTTCTCCTGCGCTCCCCTGTGGTTCTTCTAACCGGGAAAGAAAGAAGTAGGAAATAAAAGGCGAGACCAGGATTTTTTTTTTTTTTTTTTTTGGCTGAAGCGGCAAATAACAAAAATGCGAGCGGATGAAGCTCCATTGGAGAATTAAAGCAGACGCAACCAACCAAAGCACAACTGTCTTAAGTGAGCAAGACAAATTAAGGTTTGGTCAAAAGGAGAGAATGGCTACATTTACATGCATGAAAGAAACCCAATTACTCAGTAATTTTTATTATCAGCACAAGCCCAAATGTTAAAGTTGATTGTTTAAGTAATGGAAAACATTATTTCAACTTTTCAGTTTTGTCACACTTTTCAGATTTGGTCCAAGGGCACCACAGTGAGTAATGGCGTCTCTTTCAGGTCTTTGTCATAAATAAGCACATGCTCAGCACTGTTAAAACATTTGTCTGCTCTAGTTCTCAAGTTACCCCACAAGACGACCGGCGGTGTTGCCTATTTTTGTCCTCGTATTTTCATCCCAGCTTAGCAAAGCAGAATTTTTGTGACACGCCATTTAAGATACTCAGGTGACTTCACAGAGCGTGGAATATCTGAGTCTGCTCACTGACAGGTTTAGGCCAAGTCGTTTGTGAAGGGAGAGTTAAACATTCTGAGTGTGATGCGCCATATAGGATTTGCTGTGTGTCCCACTTGGCAGCAAATGGAAGTCAAAGGTCAAACTGAAAGGTCAATAGTTATTAGTCCTCCTGGGAAGCTCACAGTACACATACGGCCTTGTGCTCATTCATGCATTTTTTTTTTTTTTTACCTCCTTTCTCTTTTAACACGCAACTTACTGTGACCTTGACGACGTCTGCTGCATTTCTTGCCATTTCCTTTTTTGTTTATCGTCACATTTTTTTCTTAAAATCACTGAGCAATTACTGTCATAGAAAACAGAAAAATTAAGGAATCTCACTTTCTGCCGAGGGAAAAGACGCTGCGCTCGGAGGTTCAGCAGTGCAAGAGTGTGGGTGGACGGCAGTGAACTTTAGGTCAGGGCCCCTTCTTCTTTTTTTTTTTTTTTTCTTGACGCATTAGGAGGTTAGCAGAATTGGCCTGGGTGGCCACTTCAGGGTTTGTCTTGGACTAAGATTACAATGGACAGAGAGATGGAAGAAGGCAAAGATTGAAAGGATAAGTATGTCCAGGGGCGAGTCCAAGTTTGTGTTTAGGAGCATATGCATTCATATTTCACCCTAAGGATGGAGCTCATCCACAGATTGTTCACTTAATTAAAACCTTTATATTTTTAGAGCTGTGATTTTATTTTAACGCAGCCCTGCATTAATTGCAAAATTTCTAAAAAAGAGTCAACAATGACATTACTGTAAGAAACAAATGCAGACATTTAGAAAGCCCTACAAAAGTCATTATAACAGTTCATTTTACTCTTTTTTTTTTTTCTTGATTTCTGCACAATGCCCTTCAGCAGTCCACCATAACACCGAACAACAACGCAGTACATGACAGGAATATATGATGTAATCCAATGCTCTCCAAAAGGAACTTTGCTGCTTGTCTGCAGCTTTTATGGGGGAAAAAAGTGCTGTTAGAAGGCTGCTGGGTGGGGGTGGGGGTGGGGGTGGGGGGGCCATGAAAGAAAACAGCACTTCAGCGTGGGAGGTGATCCTATTTGTGAAACATTGTAATGGTAGCATTAAGATCTGGATCTGCTTTGCTGCACCTGTGCTCGGACTTCTTGCCAAAACTGATGGAACAATAAATCCTGTTTTATCTGTCCAAACTGAACCCCAACAAAAATGGACCATTTAGCAAAATAATGAACCTCAGTAAGTAAACAATTCATTATTTGAAAGGAGTAATTTAAACATTAAAATAAATAAATAGGATTTACCCAATCAAAGTCCTGATCTCATTATGTCATGGAAGAGTCTATAGTAACCAGGTTTTGTGAGGAAACCCTTTGACATCACAGGGAATAAGCTTTTATGGACTAATCCATTCATCTATACATCCATCATGTATACACGAGTATTCCTATTTTGGGTCATAGGGATCTGCTGGAGCCCATCCCAGCTCTCTTCTGGTGTAAAATATTAAATTCTTTTACAACTACAATTCCATTTATGTATAACATTGGCAACCTGGAAAATTACATTCTTCTCAAACATTCCCACCTTTTAGATGTCTTTATTTTATCATCATCATCAGAGCACCCACTTTATTCCTCATCTTATTTTATTTCTTTGGTTTTGTCTGAATTCACAGGTTTTGCAGGTGATTGGTAAAATTGTATTATTTTTCAATAGAGGATGGCAAAACTATAAAGATATAAGTCATAATAAACCATCATTTTGGCTTTAAAACCGTTTGTCACAGAATGAGGAGACCATCCACTACCTTTACTCCTGATGGCAACGTTGCGGTGTTGGTCTACACTCAGTCTTGATTTGAAGCCAGATTTAGTACAAGTACGTAGATATGAGTTTTTGTAGCTGAGAGACAGTGAGAGGGCTGATCTGAGAGCAGTCTCGGAGGCCAGCTGAGGAGAACTGCAGCTCTGGCCTCTGGAGAGTAGTGAGAAATTAATTAAGAGTGAAACAGCAGCAGGAGGGAGGATGGAAGGGGGGGCAGCATTGGGACTGAAGAAGAGAATGAGCATGAGAGACACTGTGAGAAAGAAAGATAGAAAGGAGGCCTCCGGGAGCGGGCCTCCTGGAGGATCAAGACTATTATTGCTATTATCACTGTGTAATTTTCCCTACTTGGCTTCTCCCTCTCTTCTTCCTTATTCCATCTGTCTTTTCCTTATTCTCTCTCTACTGGATTACTCTCTCTTCTCCACTCTTACCTGTCCTCTACAGTGCATTACGCAGTCTCTCTCCCTCTTCTTCTCTCCATTCTGGCCTTCTGAGAGAGGACAGGCTGCTAGCTAGCGGGTGCTGCAGAGCAGGGAGAGCAAGCCAGAGCCTAATGAGATGTCTATCGCCTCCGTCTAGACCGGACCGCTCCTCTCGGCAAAGAAACACCACCACCACGCTGCTCTGCACTATACATTATATCCTATCTGCCCAAATGCTGCTGCTGCTGCTGCTGCTGCTCGGGGGACACCGAAAGGCAAGGTTTGTGTGTGTGCGCGTGGAGAGCATGTGACTGGAGGGTGTGTATGAGCCAGTGTGTCTAGGAGGTGTATGGAGGCGGTGTGTGAAGGTAATGGCATGGCTACGTGCATGTGTGTGTGCACGCGCGGGCGTGTGTGCCTCAGCCTTACAGAGGCTTAATCATATTTTGTGCATTTGTCTTTTTGTGTATATTGCGCACATTTCTAAGTGACAGTGTCTGCAACTGTCAGTGCACTATCTCTATAATTTGAGCGTGTGAGAAACTGGCCCTTGGGTAGACAATATTATGATGGATGCCCTCACACACACGCCCTCCTGTGATTGCCTCTGCAAGCTCTACTCGCCACCATCGTACACAATCTGCTTGCAGACGCCCTCTTGCATTTCGTGATGGGCAGGCCCAAGGCAGAGCTCCACCACAGGGCCTCTTCCAACACCAGTGGGGACCCCTGTTGTTCTGGGAAGACCTCTCCACTGGCAAAGTCACCAGAAGTGCTCAGTTGCACATCATTCCAAGCATCCGTCTCAATTTTCCTTTTCTACCAGAGCCCACCAGTCTGATATTATATTTGCCAACTAGAACACATCCTAAAATTTAGTCCATCAAGGGGGCATCTACCTCTGATCTCTTGTAATAATCATGATACACTGACACAGGGTGGTTCAACCACCCTTCAGGCAGAACACTTGTTTTAGATCAGCATGAAGTAGGAGGAGACGGATCATTCGCAGGAAAGCAGGTACAGGAAGGACTAATGAAGGTGATTATTTTGTAATGACCACTTAATGACCCTACTCCCTTCCGTCACACAACAGCACTCTGAATGTGCCTATAAATGAAATTATTGTTGGGAAGCTTTGCACATATGTAAAAGTACAACTATTTTCTCTGTGAAGATATAGCAATGTAACTGATGTGCTTATCAGAGCGTGAAGCCTCGCTCCCTCTGTGTGCCTCATATTTCCTGCTTAGTTTACACTCGTCGAGCTGGCTGTGTAAGCAAAGACAAACGTTTATGCACACATGTGCACACACATCCCTTTAGGAGCCAGTGAAGTTCTAGGTTCTCCTCCTCTGAACAAAGCTAAAGAGATTCACCCCATGTCCGAATTTGACTCTTATCCTAGACAGTGAGATTCAAGACCTGTTTAAAAAGCTCCATCTGTCCTGCCAAATATCTGGAGGCACTGGGAGATGCTGCAATTCAAGCATGGGTGGGGTCGCCTTAAGGGAGAGACACTCAAAAGGGATGTCCATGAAGGAAGGTGGAGAACAGAGCGAATCTCTGTATATGTACTTGACTCTGCTTATTCTCGTGGCCTTGTCAAATGCTGCTCCAATTTGTAGTCGCATCTAGCCAAATGCTGCTGAAATCCACATATATGCGTTTTTGCTCCGCCCATTTTAATCAAGAATGGAAAATGTGGAGAGCTGAAGTCGAGACGTAAATGCACAAGTACTTTGAAATACCACCGTTTTTTAATGCAGCGGAAAGTAGTTTTAAGATGTTTTCATGCATGCATGCAATTCTTCTCACCTCAAATTTATGGTTGGTTTACAAAAAGGAAAAAGCCCATTTGAAGATTTGCACTGACATTTTGGGAGATGTACGCTGGCTGAGCTGTGAAGTCATCGAGTACGTTGCCACTCCAAAAGCAGAACGATCGAATCAGATCGTCACTCCTTCAAAAATAAGCACTTTCCAGTTGAACTTGCCAAATATGAAATGCAAAGTCTAATTTCTCTCTTTGTTTAGTCTTGTTCTGGGAGAACAAAATGAAATAAAATAAGACAAAAAAAGAATCCCTCAAACAAACAGTTTGCACCACTCATTTCTTCCCTCAGACCATTGCTCCTGTTTGGTGTTTGGTTCTACCTCAGTTCCCACATGCGTTTTGTTGACAAGGCGTAGTTTGTAGACCAGCTGGGTGATCACGTCGCATCAGACTGTAGTGTGTGGAGATCCTTGCCCATCCCCCTCCATCCCTGTTGCTCATCACTTGTGCAATGTGACTTTAAGACTCCTGATTATGGGGTGGCGTGAAAACAGCAATCTACCAACTCTAAAAGTCGTGTAGTGTGACACGTGCCCTAACTTTTAGGTCAATAAACGATTACACAAACTTTGTAAAAGTGTCATGTGTTGCCGTTTATCTGAACCTGATTTTGCCTGATTTCAAGACTTGAGCTGTACCGCGTGATTTTAACTTCATGTCATGACACTTAAAACCTTTGAAAGAAGTGTAATTTCTTTTTCACATGAAAATGCAAATGGAATGCAGCCCCCCCCCCCATGTTTTTTACCAAAATATGATTGTATCAAGAACATCCTCCAAGTCAAAATGCATCATTATCACAGTCTGTTTAAAAATGGTTTTTCACCAGATGAACACCTGGTGGATAAAGTCGTCCAAGCTGCTGCTCAATATCGAATCTAATGAAAAAAAAAATTAATTAATTAATTAACCGCTCTTATGATTAACCAAAATATTTTTATGAACTCATTCCAAATAATGTTATTCCCCTTTTGTTCCCAGCTTTGTTGTTATCTTTCGGATATCTGAAGTAAAATAAAAACTCCATTAAGGCGCCATCGAAGGGACAGCTATTAGCAGGTAACACGATGGCGGTGGACTTTATATCGTCTGTCAGCTCAGCTCCCTGTGGGGGTGTGCTGTGAAAAGCTGTAGCTCGTCTCCGTCAGGCTTTCCTCCGTTTCTTTCTTTGTCCCTTTACATGTGCTTCATAATAAGAAGCTCTTGTGAGGCATCTTGTATGGTAACCTGGCCACTGAATGCATGCTCTGTTCATTAAAGTGCCACTTTGGAAAGGGCAAAGATACGAGTAATGAGAGAGAGAGAGACTGAGAGGAAGCAGAGGGTGACAAAGAGAAAGACAGTGACGGAGACAGAGAGCTTGTTAGCAGCCATGCTGTAAGTTGGCTGCAGTTTTATGATTAAGTGAGAGGTGACGCCTATTTTTTATTTTTTTTGGGGGGGTTGGGGGCGCGCCTGTTACTATTTCAGTCCCATGACCTCCCTGCTGCTCTCTACTCTCTAAGGTCCGTTGGTTCCAGGTAACAGACTGACTAAGGGTAACTCACCTCCGCATTCGTATTTACTGTCCACCTCTCCCTCAGACACACATATGCTCACAAAATGCTCACTCACTGGGCTTTCAACTGCAGGCCTCATTAACTGCGCTACAGCTGCCCCTGTTTTAGAGACACTCCTCAGCACGCCGTCTCTCTCTCTCTCTCTCTCTCTCTCTCTCTCTCTCTCTCTCTCTCTCTCTCTCTCTCTACCACAGTCACACACACATTTCATCTGCCTTCTGGAGCCAAACACACACAGTCACAAGCAGACATTTTGTTTGTCACGATTTGTGGGTTTTTAACATATCAGGCACTGTATGAAAACAACTGGACAAACCTCCTGTGATGTTACCCACGCGACTTTTGAAAAGTGATTTTATCTGGGGTATCTGGACTGTACCATATTAGCAGAAGCAGACTCCACCTAACACCAATTAATCCAAAAATAGGCTTAAGACTTAAAACAAGGACAGGTGGAACTCGAATCAACCCTCGACAAACTGATGCTAAATGACTGCAGCTTTGCAGCCAAGCTTCATCAAAGCTGGCGCCGGGCTCCCTTACCCGAGCTATGGCAGAGGTCCTTAGCAGGAGGTCGGATGTCATCTCCATGCAGCCTGGCTTCGCCACACCTAGCAGAGCTCCAGGCAGAGTTAATCAATCTGAATAGATAGCCCATCAGGAGGGTGGCTCAGCTAAAGGAGATGGGACCCAGTTGTGATTAAGCTCAGGGTATTGAAAAACTGCAATCATTTATCCCATGAACACTTAGCGTAGGCTACCTTCTGTTCTGCTAAGCTTCGTGGTCCAACCCTTTCTAGGCCAACACACACCTCGTCACGGCGTCGGTTAGTGCAATTACCGGCCCAACAAAACCTATTCTCTTTAAAATAAGAATCAGTTATCACTACGAAGAACACATTCATAGCTACAGCGATGACAGCCAACCACTGGCGATGCCAGCTGTCAGTCAAAAGACCACGCCCATAATTATACACGCTTTATATAATCTTACCTGATGTGGTGCAAAGAAACTCGCCCCTGGTACAGTCGTGATGCTGGTGGATGGTAAACAAATTCAAATCACATAACTGCTCAGTCACCTAAATCCTGGGTTTCACCTGTTGTTCAGGTTTTTTTGCAACCTGACATAAAATGCTTGTTTATAGTGCCAAATTTTAGAACCAAAACTTTTCAACCAATAACTGTACACTTGCATCATCTGAACCAGTAACTAAAGGAACTAGAAAAGACGGGATTAAAGCTGTTCTATGATCTACAATCCCTCATAACCAAATTTGCATTTATTGTCCAAATAAATGCAAATTTCCAGAAAATGCACATGCAAATCTACACTTCTCTTCAGGTCAATCACTAAGAGCTTCGGACTTAGAATTACATCATATAAAATATTTTTATGTTGGCACAGAGAAGCCACCAGCTGCAATCAATTGTGATCCCTAACAGGACGTTAATACAGCTTGGCAAGTTTGAGCACGTTTTGAAACTTTCTGAACCTTTCAATTAATCAGTGCTTATTTTAGAAATTTGATAATAAATTAAACTTGTGCAAAATGTTCTCAGTTTTTTCCCCCCCCGTCTGTTAAATACACTTGTTGTAAGGCCCATTCACGTCAGAACTCAGTAAACTCGGTATACCTTCCTATGTTCCTGAGTGGATGTTTCAGTCAAGAAAAATCATTAGATACAGCAGCACGTGTCAAGAACAGTGTAACTGTGCTGTACGCGCGTGAACATCTGACTTCCTGTATGCAAGCTCGTTCCATGGGATCTTGCATGGCCTCAGCAGAAACAGCTCTTATCTCCTACGATCAAGTCTGGAGCTCCAAAGCAGCTACCATCAGCCACAAACTCATTAATTACTCTTTAGTATCAAGCCGTAATTAGAGGCAGCAATCAGGCCCCTGCCCTGATACCCCTCCCACCACCCCCACTCCCTATTAGCACTCCACAATGAATTGTGTGCTGGAAAGCTAAGTTAGTTGCTGCTGAGATGAGCTCCCCCACATATGAGATTAGGCCACTTGTGGCTAGATAAGGGCTGGGGGTGAAATAGGCTCGATGTGTGTTGGAGGGAAAGAGATAGCGAAAAGAAGGTGAGAAGAAATACAAAAGGGAGATGAGGTGATGTTGCCACTCAGGTGGAGCATTAATTTGCCATTAATTATGTCATCACCCCCCAGGCCCCCACCTCCTCCTATGCACACACTTCTCCTCGCCTCCCACTCTTGGTGAGTGGATCATAGCGGAGGGGAAGGGAAGTATCTGATTAGGTCTGTCTCTTCCGTCTGTACTGGATAAAGGTGAAATGGGGTAAAGTGCGAGGAGGCAGGAGGGAGGGGGTCTGGAGTCATTATGGACAGCGACTGGTTTAATAACCAACAAAAGAGAGCAACATCGGGAGTATTTCATGGCAGGCTATTGTCTTTTAATCAAGAAAATGTCTGTAACTGTGGAAACCCAAAGGATGTTGGCCATGTTATGTCATGAGTTTTATTTTTATACTCAGAATGAAAGTAGATGACTAAATGGATGATATTTTTAAGAGCAAAATACTGTTAAAGATTACAGCATTATTATTTTACATATGTTGCTGTAGTTGCTGCACAGCCATTCAAAGTAGATAGTAGAGGGCTAATTTTTCTCATATTAATATTTGTCATATTAAAATAAACTACCCGTTAAGGTTAAAAAGCTGAATTATTGTCAGATGAGGATTTGAATACTTGTTTTGGATGAAGAAAAGCCACCTGTTAACATTGTGCTGGAGCAGCATCAGCATCAGCTTTTTAAAAGACCAGAAGCATCTAGGATGGACTGTCACACAGTAGAAATGTGTATTATGGTCATATGTATTTCAGGGGCATATTGGAAGCAACAAATTATCAGCAGCAAGTCCAAATGTCAGTGTCTGTGATGGTATGGAGTTGCATCAGTGCCCTCAGCAAAAGCATTTTACACTTGTGTGCGAGCAGTATTTATGCAGTAAGGAACAATAAGGCTTTATGCTACCTTCAAGGTGACATCTTTTCCAGAGGCATCCATGCATTTTGCAACAACACTGCAAACTACACTGTGCACAGATTATAAAGACATGGCTGGAAGAAGAGGATATAGGTTCTGCACTAGCAAAGAAACATCTACTACATACAGGGCAGTGTGTCTTTAAGACCTTAAATGGGAAACACTGCACTAGGCAGTACCGTATCCAAGAATGATTAACCCTGAAGTCTGGTTCATTTCGCTCCTGTGAGTGCTCCGTTCTGTGCTCAAGCACAGCACAATTCCTCATCCTTGCCATGGTTAGAAGAGGTATGCTTGAGTACAATAGACAAGGGTATGCCTGCAACACAAGCAGGATGTGTAGATGCAATAGTTCCCAGTGACAGTCGTTTAACAACACAGAATAATCACAGTAAAATCCAGAACACTTAAAAAATGTGAGAGTGCTGAACCTAATCGGAACAACTCAAAATAAACTACAAAGCAGTGTCCTATATGATGACATAAGTACAAAAGGCAATAGCATGCAAGCGCAATTTAGTTTGGAGTAATGTAAGAGTAGGCCAGTGGGAGAATAAGGAGGGAGGATCAGTCATGCCCAGGTGAAGAACAGCTCAGCTAGTACGAGGTCACCGTGAGGCTTCTCAGCATAAGAAATAACACTGAAAGATCCAACATGATTTGTTAAATGACTATTTGGTAGTCAGCTCTTAAAGATATTTATGGTTTAATATAAAAAAAAGATTTAAGAATACTTTATACAACCTAAAACAACAGATATGATTATGTTGCTTTACGGCACAGCATGCCTAGGATGAATTCTTTTTTTGTTTTTTGGGGGGATTTCTCTTTTATTGATTTTTGTGTCTTTTGTATTGATCATCGAACACAAAGGTCTTCCCTCGTTCTCACCTCTGCAAAGCTTAATCAAGGCTGTTCAGGACCTTGCGCGCTGTAGGGATTCATGGTCTTGCTCAGGAACACTCTTACAAGCAAAACCTTGAATTCTGACGGTAAGTCCTCTAGTTTTACCAAACTTCTCAGCTCCCTGGCCAGCACATTACACCTTTCTCTCCTCTATTCGGTTCATTTTTCTACCCTCCTTCTGCCATGCTGTATCACTGGATCACTGTGCATCATCACTGGATTGGATCCAAACTGCAGAAGACTTTTTTTTTTCCAATATAACCCTTCAAGCTATTACTTTTATATGCACTTCCGAAATGAGTTTCAAAAAGCAATATGCGATTTCAGAAGGATTAAATCTTCTGTGCTTAATATTAAAGATAACTGTTGTTGCAAAGCGACTTATTAGACCTGTTTCAAGATTTGTTTTAAATGTCTTGATATCTCCATAAGATGATCAATCTATTTTTGTTCAGACAACGATATCCCAAAACATCTGCCATCACACTTAATTCAAGAATAAGTAAATCAGCCACAGCTTGTGAATTGTTGTTTTTTTTTAGTTGTTGTTGCTGCACAAGAGTTGCTTCACAGCGAAAAGCGCTGGACTAAAAACTCCTCTTATTCCCAGACCGATCTGTGGGTCTTTTAATACAGGGACCAACATAAGACAACAACTGAGTCCAAGTTATTAATGTTTACTGCTATAAGGTTTGTTTACATCAGTGTGGGGGAAAATTACAGTCATCTGAAGTAATGCAAAGGCCTCTCTGATGTGGTTTGTGTAGCCTTCCAACTTAACAGTGCATTTTTTTATGATTTGTCTGATTTCCTGGAGTGAATTATTCTAAAATAATATGTTTTGCCATATTAGTTTTTATTTCTTCTTTTAATTTATTTTGTTCAGTGTGATTTAAACATGCTATTTCATGCACTGTAAGTAAGGTCTCCTTCAGTCTATCATGTCAGTTTTAAAACATTATTATATTATAAATGTAACCCTTGTTTACTCCTGAATTACTTGAGTGGCCTCTGGGTTCTTTTACAATGTACTCTCGTACTTCAAAAGGTTTTAATCAAAGCTATTTCTAGCAGGATCAGGGACGAGACATTGAAAAGTCACCTAATCAAGGACTTGCTCAAAATCTTAAGGTTAAGAAAATCACGGACAACCCCTTATCATCCACAAGGAGATCCGCAACCCAAAAGGTTCAACCGCACGTTACTTTCAATGTTGGGTACTCTGAGCACAGAAAAGAAACGACCATCAGGGTAAACTCAAAGCCACTCTTGACAAACTCCTGTATATTTGGTTGGGGCGGCTTGCAAAGCCAACATATCCGCCTTCCAGATTCTTTTGTTGAGCCATGCCGTTAATACTCTCAGTCGCCTTCATCACCAATCACTCACAAGACGAAATTCCTCTCCTCAAGCGAGACTCGTGGACGACCCATCCCGCTTGGCTCCAGCGTTCAGACTTTGTGTTTCTGGGTGGCTTTCAGCTCCCGTGGATTTTGTCTGGGCTGGCTGGACAAAGGTTCTGAGTTTTCTTCTCACTTGGAGGCTGGAGGAACGTTGGGGGTGGGCACTTTCATTCTCTGGGGCACAACTGGATTGTCGTGAGCTCAGAGGCGGTGGCCCCCCTTGGAAGCTGTTCTAGGCGAGCTTTTGTCTTTGCAGCCAGCTGGAAACCCTCTTCTTTGAAAAACCTTTGTGAGGGCTCCCTCGAAGCGCCTCAGAAAATCAGACAGTTTTTCATTTGGTTGCTGCTACATAAAACGTGAAAAAAAATGAATTGGCCATACAAGATGGGCTGCTTTATTGCATCACCAAATGCCAATCCAGTGATGACATCGCTCAGCTAGTCCTTCCAAAGCAATATCATGAGGTTGCGTTACGGACTATTCACAACGCGTCTGGACACCTTGGCACAGAGAGAACCCTGGATCTACTCCGTAAGAGGTTCTACTGGCCAAAAATGTTACAAGACGCTGAGCAGCATATCAAAAACTGGAGAATGCATTATGCGTAAGACACCTGCCCAGAGAGCTGATACACTTTACCAGATTTTGAGCGGTGGCCCTGTGGGTCTCGTAGTGACTTTCTATCTATGGAGACTGATTCCAAAGGCTTGAGCAATGTATTCGTAGTCACAGATCACTTTACCCGCTATGCCCAAGCGTTTCCGACCAAGAATCCAACATCTCAAACGGTGGCCAAGACATTGGTTGAAGTTCTTCCACTACGGTCTCGCCGCGCAAATTCATTCTGATCAGGGAGAAAAATAAAATAAGGTACTTCGTTCCAACGTCTTAATCCCACCAGTCTCGCCCGGTCCGGTTCGGTATAGTCCTCGTCTCCTTCACCAAAACAGCTCGGCGCTCCAGGTTGCAGCTCGGTTCCCACGTGTTACAGGTGTGTGGTCCAAACCCGCTGCAGGACGTCTCATCTCTCGTTTTCTTAAGAACTCATGTTACCTTCACAAACAGTTGGACCTGGAAACGTCACGTACCATATTGTACATAAAATGCATATTATCCATTTTTAACTTTTGTAAATATGTTTTCTTTTAAACCTTTATATCAACTATGTATGTAAATGAATAACATAAAATAAAATGAATTATCTTTATAACTTCTTCTATAACCAACATGCTTTTACAAAAAACACGCCTATATACCATGGACTCTTTTATTTAACACAAACATTATTATGTTTTCAACCCTGTTATCAAATGGTAACTCTCAGAGGGCTTTCTGAGATGCTCTTCAAACACTACCTCTGTGCATTAAGGAGTATGTGGATCGTATTAAAAACTCTTATTTTCGCAATATTTTTTATCCTGTTGCTGCTTTTGAAAGTAAGAATTGTAGTATGTGAAACATATTTCAACTCAAATGAAAAGCCTTTTTGATAATGACTGATTGTCATCTTTAAATAAAGGATTTCGGACATTTACGTTCAGTGGTGACATTTGCACGTATTGAATCCACAAGCTCGGATGCAGCTGACCAGATAACCCCAGGCTGCCCAGTCTCCCTGCCAGCGGTCTGGCCACACCGCTGCTGAGGGCTCTCTACTGAGTGTCTGATCCAGCAGGAGGATGGCTGGTCTCAGGTCTTTGATTACAGCTGCTGGCTGAAGCCTTTGTTCTGCTTTCAGGGAGCAAAGAGCAGAGGCAGTCCAAAGTGGTGGAGATGGAGTCCATCCATGGGAGCCGTACAGGGATTAGCAGTGACCACTTTCAGAGTTAAGTAGTTACATATAGCACATTTAACCTTTCATAAGTTACCAGCTGGTAAGAAAAAAAAAATATATAGTCTTAAGCAGCTGCCCTACATGTAGTTTTAATACCTGGATTTCTATATTTTTAATTTGTATTTTATTTTATTTAATTTTTTAAACGTGATACATCTTCAAATTATATGTGCAGATATGAGGAGACTCTGACTCCAATAATTTGATCACTGGTAATGATGTTCCATTGTTACTCAAATTTGAAAGTGTACAGTGACATGACTTTTTCTTTTTTTATTCTGTTATCCTTCATTCTTAAGCACAAAATAAAATTAATAAATGAAAATACAAAAAAATAGTCTCATCATGGCTGTTCCTCCGGTTTTCTTCTAATGAGAAATCAGGTTATGTTTTTAATTTTGAAAGCACTTTAAATCTTCATGGCCATAGTGTTCTATTTTACTTCTTTTAACATCTGACTTGTGCTTTCTGTTGTCCTTGTTTATTATCTAATTTGGGCTAGAGCGTGATGCTGCTGGAACCTGAAGGTTGGGGTTTAAAATTCAAATGTCAGCTGAGCCAGCAGTAAGACTCTTTGTACTTTTCGGAGATTTCCCTGAGATCTTTTCAAATATGGAGCTCATCTTTGAAATCCTCAGGAAAGAACCACATTTTTTCACCTGTTTCATCCTCTTCTCAATAATCTTGCAACCTGCATGCTTTTAAAAAAGTCACACCTTGGCTTTAGAACTTGTGAAAGTCAAGCAGTTTTTATTTATCTATCTTTAATAGACTGTCACGTCTTAAAATATTTGCTAAATGAACTATGTCACATTTTACTATATTTAGATTGTCTAAGCAAACTTTGATTTTTATTCAGGTTGATTCTGATCATGAAGACTTAAGTTATATAGTCCTGAAAGCTAATTATTTGTCTGTTCTTTTTTTTTTTCTGATTCCATATTTCAGCTTTACCAAAAAGTGAGATGTGCTGAATCCTCATAAGCACTCAAGGACATGCGTCTCCTGGAGTCTTGCCTGGGTGACTCTGTCTGTTAACAGTTAGCAGTGTCCCCAGTCAGCTTTTAGCTCCAAGGGCAGTCTCCACAGCAATATCACTAGAGCAAGTAAGGAACGACCTGCTCCCAGATGCTTGAGTGGATGAATAATGGCACTGTAACACAGTTTCTCTCTGCCTCTCTGATAATGAGGAACAGAAGAGCAGAACCTCCCCAAGGCGACGCACCTGGACTGGCCTGCCTTCCTGTTAGGCCCAACCTCGATGTCTCTCAGGAGATGTAGAGAAGAGTTACACTTTGGCCTCATGCCAGGTTCTCAGTCTTAGTTACACTCAGTTTGGTCTAATTGTGAAATTAAGAAATGCCTCATAAAGTCACCCAACCATGCTTGAGTACACCGCACCTCCTAACCAAGTAAAACATTATTTGAATTTGTGCTTTTGTGTGTGTGTGTGTGTGTGTGTGTGTGTGTGTGTGTGTGTGTGTGTGTGTGTGTGTGTGTGTGTGTGTGTCAAACATCTTTAGATATATAGGTATATAAGCTGCCTCGGTTCTTCTCTCCACACCTTTATTCCTCTCTTTCTCTCTACGTCTCACTTTTTTCCCAGCAGAGAAGCTTCGCCAAGTGGAGTCAATTAAAACTGTACATCTAAGTGCGAAATATCTGTTGGAGTGTGTGCGTCCACGTGCACGGTTTCATAACTGTGCAGTGCACTTCTTTGTGTGAATGTGTGAATGTGTGGTATTTTCAAATGTGTGTGCGCAAACATTGAGTGAAGTGTCTGTCGATGTGTATGTGTGTACGTGTAGAGGCGGGGACTCCCCTGGGGCCTGGCAGTATGGCGCTGTAATGCTGCACACTCCTCCTGTGAAAATGCCTCCAATGGAACCAGGACAGCTGTGGCCAACCTATACCGACTCATAGGCCATAACAAGCCTATGACACACACACACACACCCACACCCACACCCACACACACACACACACACACACACACACACACACACACACACACACACACACACACACACACACACACACTACTCCAATATAGGCAACTCTGTCTGGCTTAGTGTTAGTCTCCTTTTGTCTATCTGTAAGTATTTGTCTCTCACAAACACACGCATTCATCCAATCTCACAGATTCTATTGCACTTTTCTATTTGTATTTGACGCCATATTTTAACTCCACTTTTCATCCGCTGCACCCATTCCTTCAGCCTGCCGTGTAGCGGGATGATGCCCAATCGCCAGACAGTCAACAGGGATTGTGAATTCTGGTTGCATCGACAGAAATGTGACCATAGGGACTTTTTTTTTTTTTCTTTAAATTTCATTTATTTAACAGTCACCAGATGATGAGATACATTCTCTTAAAAAAAGAAATAGACAACAAAACTGATAATCTTTTGAGATTTTTAAAAACTATTGTACATTTTTTTTAATATATAGATTTTGTACAAAATAAAAGTCAGTAAAACAGGCAAAGGGAGAGTGACATCTTAAAAAACAAAAAACGAGGGAAGGACAGGAGTTGTACAACTATCACATTTAGGAATGACAAAGACCAGTCTCTTTCATAAATAAATATAGGAAAATTAGACATCATATATAGCTCTCTTTCCAATAGCAGGGGATTGCTAAAAGTCTGTAGCATAGAATATAACATAACTGCTTCGTGACGCCTGGATGCTTATAAAATTACACGTATTTCCACACTGAAATTAACTAAAACCTGTGCGGCTAAAGGCCTTGAAATAAAGGTATTTACCTCAATAATGGCTCTGATAGTCTGCGCCGTGCTTGACCTTTGGCTGTAGGAATAACCCCCACTCCACTCTCTACGCTTCCCCCTTCCCCCCACATTTTCTTTGTGCGGTGCAGACCGGAGAGTGGAGAGTCTCCTTGAGGGAACCAGAGAACCAGGGTGTCTTCTTTTTTTTTTTTTTCCTCTCTGAAGGCCAGTGAGAAACAGGCTGCAGACTCCCCCCCTACTCACAAACACAGAAACAACTGAGCAGAGCACATATGGGAGTGGTGCACGCCATTTGAGCTTAGGAAGGTCATACTGCACTATACCAACATCGTTTCACCAGTGAATTCAATGCGTACACTATGGATATTTCAGTCCTGTTCTCATCAATTCTTAGAATTTCAACAATACAACAACAACTACTAGACAACAGAATAAACACACAAAAAAGCAGATGTGGATGGCTTTATGGAATTACATCCCTGTTTGATGTAGACTCATGCCACTCAGGCTGGCTGCTTGTTTTTTCCTTAAATCTCTCCATTTGCACCTGTTTCAGTATTTGAAGCTCAGAGTATAAGCACTGAAAATATGGGAACATAACACAGATAATGGAGATGGTTTACAATATGAGTACACTACCTGTTTTCAGACACACACATTCAGATAGCATGGACACGGAGGCTGATGAATAATCTCAGTATAACCAGAGGCTTTTGTTCTATCCTTGTCTCCGTCTTTCCTCCTTTTTTTTTTTTCTTTTGTTTGAAACCTTCTGAGCAGACAAGCAGGCAGTGACATTGGCCCTTCTCAGAGCAGGAAGGCAAGCAGATTGACTTGGTGTTAATCACCTTTTTGTCTCACTGCTTTTGGCCCATTACACTGAGGAGGGTAAGCAGTGGCCCAGACAGCAGGGGTGAGAGAACGGAGGACAGCACGTTAGACTCTCAATGATGACACATCGCTCCCGTATCACTTTGGAGATTAAAAGCAAGATGCTGAATTTCAATCAAGCCGCATTAATGGCTTGGTGTGAGGAATGGTCACTTTGTCTCCACTGGTAGACAGAAAGAGGGAGAAACAAACCGGCATGTGAGGCGCAGGTGATACAAGGTGAAATGACATCTTAATTCACCAAATTACAAGCTGGCCACTAATGACAGCATCCATTTAATTGCATGACAATATTCTGTAACCAGTGAGAAAGGGGCATTGCAAAATGTTACATCCAAGAGAAAAGTCAAAGCACCAAGGACCAAATGCAGGAAGTTGTAAACAACAGAGCTGCTGAAAGATAACTAATTGGAACTTATGAATATGCAAACTTATTTTTTTATTAAATTGTATAATGGAGTTCAATTTAAATATATTGTACAAATGCAATACAACTTCTGTCAAATACAAGATAAGCTATTAAATTATTTTGGAAATTTGGTATGAATATTTTTAAAAATTAGTAGGAGGGAAGGATTTGCTGCAACACTCTCCCAACTGCTACTGACATCGTATAAAAAAGTGGATCCAATTATCTGACACTTTTTTTGGAGGAGCTTGCGATTTCCCCAATTGTTCCTGTCAGATGCTATAGCCACCTTACAAAACATGCCAAGCTCTGCCTGTGCTGCTCTGTGAAGGCATTGCACCGTGAGATGTGACCCACTTGCAATAAAGTGCATTCAAAGTTCATTTCTCATGGTAGATGAGAAGCGATGTTGGGCAAGCACAGCTGAGAGATTGTCATCACAGTACAGCTGATATGAGAAAAAAAACTTAATCCAATGTGAGCTAGATCTCTAGAGGAGAAGGAGACTAAAAGAGGGAGAGTGACAGAGGACATTTCAAGACAACAGAAAGATATGGGAGCATTGGTCCTATAGTCTTTGTGTCAAGTCAAGAATGTCACAGTTGAGCACAGTGCTTCATAGGTAGGGTAGTCCTGTCTGAGAATGTATGGCGTGTTGCCCTTGACTTCAGCCAGGCACCCAGCTCTGGTTGCTATGGGCTTGCTGTGGACCAGTGAGACCGCTCATTCCCATCCCCATGCCCATAGCTACACCCATTCCCATACCCATGCCAATGCCCACTCCCTGGGCGAGGGAGCAGTCAAAATTAAAGTCCATTTCTTCCCCAGAGTCCATGATGTCATGGAGGAGAATGGACTCTACATCACAGTCCAAGCTACCTTGGAACATGTCAATGTCCAGGTCAGCTGGTAGTCTCTCATGTGAGTGATGTTGGTGATAGCCATGGTAGGTGCCACCAGCGCTGCTATTACTCATCCCTTGGCCATGGTGGTACAGTCCGTTAGTCATGCCCTGGTGTTGTGAGTCAGGGTAATGATTGTGACGCGAGTATGGAGTGGTGGCCACGTGGCAGGAGTCCTGGGGCATGCCAAGCATACCTGCCGGGTTTGGGGGGAGGGTAGTAGAAGCAGGGAGGTGGGCATGTGATGGGGGGCTATACAAGTAGGGAGCTTTGTGATTGTAAGTCTGTAACTGACTGCTGTTTCCATGTGGAGTCAGGGCTGCAGCGCGGGGTGGTGTATGATTATGGCTCCGACTCAGGCTGTGACCATTGTGGCCTAGGCTGTGAGGTGAGTTGTGGTTGGTTACATTATTGTGATTATGATTAGGAGTATGGCTGTGAGTTCTGTTATGGCTATGAGGTCCATTGTGGCTGTGGTCATTGTGGTGGACAGGGTGGTGGCTGCGATGGTTAGATCCTATTCCGTTACTGGCTTGACCCATCAAAGCATGACCTTCTCGCTCTTGTGCCAGCATCATGTCCTTGGAACAGTACTGTTGGCCAGCAGAACCTCCTGTTAGTAGACTCTGCAGTGCGTTTGTACTTGAGTATGCCCGCATGTTTCCAGAGAAAGTGGTTGGCTTATTCTCCTGAATGGTCTGCATGGGTGAATGGTGACGAAGCATACCCATGCCTGTAACACCGTATACGCTTGTACCATAGGAGCCTTGTCCCTTCATTCCAGAGCTGTAGTGATACACAGAGGTTTGGTGCTTCTGTCTGACAACAGGCGGATGCTGCTGATGTTGCTGCTGCTGTTGGCGATGATGATAACCATCCTCCATCATCTGCTCTTCCAAACTGATAGCACCTGTTAGGTTCGCCAGCTGAGGCAGCGGCTCAAGGGGAGGGCAGTGATTCCCTGCCCCAATAGTTGGAGAGCGGGCACTAGTTGGTGAGGAGTAGAGATGCGGGGAGGTGGAGCAGGACAGGCCACCCTCCTCAGGTTCCTCGGGTTCTCCCTCTGCAAGTATAGGTGACAGACGCCCACTTAGGGTAGAAGCTGATGAACTAGCTCTGGAATGGAGGTCTGTCCAAGAATCAAACTCTCCATCTGTGCCAGATGTACCTCCAGCTGCAGGGAGGTTTTTCTGCGATGGGCTGCCATGGTCTGGCGAACTCTGGAGCCCCACAACACCAGACCCTGCTCCAATCCCAGGACGGCCTACTCTTTTGCCTCGGATGCGGCCTTTGCTTTTTAAGTATTTGGTGCTGTTGTCCATGGAGACGGCTCGTCGCCGCGGGGCTTTCCCCATCTTGCCGCCATCTGGATTCAGCATCCACCAGGAGCTCTTTCCTGTCCCCTCATTCTGCACCCGGATAAAGCGTGTGTGGAGGGAAAGGTTGTGTCGAATGGAGTTCTGCAGAGAGATCAAAGAGAGAGACAGAGAGAGGCATCAAATTAAATTATAACATAAACCGCATCTATTGATATTTGTACTCAGACTGTCTTAAGTGAAAACCAATGAGTGAAATGTACATCAGATTCAGATAAAAAGTTCCACAGGAAAACTTTTTTTTTTTTCATCGCGCCATGTGAGCATCTATGTGATCACTCCATAAACGTAATCAAATTGATGTCCTTGAAGTTTAACAGACTTGAAGTTATACAACGAAGATTGAGCATTCCCCTCAATTTTCTACCCAGTATAGTTTCAAATTATGTGATCACTTTCATGTCTATTATTGGGTATAAAAACACAGAGGCAGGTAATCAACCTTCTGTGAAATACATCAGAAAATTGAATACACATTCAGCCACAGCTGGCATGAAGCAAAACCCTGTCAGCTTCATCCAACCTGAAATGAACTGAGACTCTAGTCTTGAGAGATTCTCCTGCTTCATGTCAATCCTCCCTCTTTCATTTCCGTCAATCCATGTGTCTTCCACCACTTCTCCCTTTAGCTGGGCTGATGTAAGCCGCTGAGGTTAAACATACTGTACGTTTGAAGTTTGTGCCAGTCTGGCTTAGTGCCAATCCTGTCTTTTTCACTCTTGTAGCCTTAAAGAGGGTTGGGGGTGTATTGCAAAATTGAGCCATGAGCAAGGATGGCTAATTGATGTATCCCACCTTCTACCTTTACAGTTGATCTCTCCTTCCCTCCCCTGTTCTGTCTTTATCACATCCTATTTTCTCTTTTGTCACCGAGTGCCACATTTTTCACCTTCTCCAGAGGAATTGTTTCTCTCTTTTTGTTTTCTTGTTTCACACACTTCTTCAAACATTTTCCACCTCTGCGTACAGCCTCTTTGCCTTTGGTTATAAAATGTGCCATCAATTACATTCCTATTATCCTGTATGTTTGCAGGTGTAGTCAAGATCAAGTTTTTTTTGTTTGTACTACTATTTACATTTCAAGTCTCACTAAATATTGTTATTGCAATTCTCCCCTTTGTTGTGTATGAGGCATATACAAAGAATTTAAAAAAATGTAAAGGCATCTCCTGTGTTTTAGAAATATACAAGTGCAATAGATCATTTTATACAGAAGGGTTCTCACATTTCCACTGTTTCTATTATGCTGTGGATTATTTGTATTCACACAGAATTGCACAGCAGGGATACAAATAAATCAAATTGTGGCAAGGAAAACACATAAACGGGAGGCGAGCTGAATTCAGGTGATCTGTGAATGCCTCCTTGGGTTATCTTGCTGTGCACCTACAGCATTGGGTAACCATGGCAACCGGGTAAACGTGCAACGGCAGAGCTATATCATATTGTGGTGAGAGTCAAGAGAGTCAGCGAGAGCGATGGAGTGAGAGTGGGGGATGGGGTAAAGGATGCAAGCGGAAGAGACTGTTTGATGCTGCTGCTCCAACACTAAGCCCTTTCATCTTGGCAGTGCAGGTCCGCAGGGGATGCCCGCTCCCTGCTTCTGACGGCTTCTCTACGTGCCACGCCGACTCCGTCTCGCTCTGGCTGGATCATCCACCTATCATACCACTCCAAATCACCCAACCCCCCCATAAAGTCCTGTGCATGCCTGAATTAAAACATATGTAAGCTTTCATGCCATTCCACCATGACTGGTTGTAAATGGGGCATCTTTCAGAGAATCGAACCACTTCGCACTGCCACTCTGTGTGACCTGTCTGATTAAAATCTCGATTTATCCCTCTATGTGGGAAGAGCAGCCCCACTGAACTTGGAGGGATTTGTCATCAGCCCAAACCCTCTTTATCTGATGAATCCACCTGCTAGAGAGATTTGAGAGATTTTGGACGGTGGTGAGCCATGGCATCATTACTATCGTCATTCCTAGCTGCTGCTTTTCTGACGTGTAGTTTTCAGCATGCATTTTTCACTGACATCCTGGTGGCATGTGTTGTGCTTCGGAATCTAAGAATAGCTCAGGTTGCAGGTGGTTCCGCTGTGGGTGTGGTTCTGTTCGCCTCGTGTTCTCTGAGTCAGGGGCAATTTGGCCAGCCTATAGCCCTCACGCCCCCGAAACAGGCAGTCACTGCTAATCCCCCTCCATCCCTGAGTAATCCCAGACAATCCTGGGCTAATCCCAAGTTGATTCAGGGGCCCTCCCAGCTGGGTGTCTCACACAGAGCTATGCCAGGTCGCCGCAGACGCAGCGGGCACTCGGGATATACTATGATCCGGTAGTAATACAGCGGAAGGAGAATTTGTGAAGTGGAAAAAAAGTAGAATATAAAACTCTTATAGGATACAATGGTAGAGCAGGGTTAATGTTTGTGTGTTCATATTATAGTATATGACAAGGCACTGAGCTCATGTTAACCATATTTTTGACGCCTTCATCAAATCAACTACCTTTATTCTGTGCTCTGTCCTTGAGGGGTTGGCTTTGCCACATTTTTACCCCTTTGGCTTCAACAGAATAAAATTGAAAACTTTATTATGTATTAAATATTCATAAAATGGAAATTCTCTTTCAGCCCCCTGGCTTGCTGAGGTAGACAGATGAAGCCCACAGAAACATACAATGACAGAGGAACACACACATCACACGCTTGGGTCCAGGAAGCTACTTCCTATTCAAATCATACTCCTTTAATACAATGGGCCTGGTGGAGAAGGCTCTAAATAATGAATGAACTAGCGGCTGAGCTTATGCAGGAAGATCCATTGCCTGGTCCCATAATACTGAAAAGAACAGATGGAGTCATAAGTAGTACTGTAACTTCCTTGTATTTTTTAAATCAGGGACATCCACTCTCATCACTCTTCAAACACAGCTAAGTTAATTTGGTCATAAAGTAAGAGAGGTTAGGGGTAATAGCTCACAGGCCAATCAAAGCCAATTAGGGGTGAACAAGGCTTTCGAGGATGTAACAGAATCAGCTTGGGTTCAGCTCTCATTAAGGCCTTAAAATCCTGATAGCTGATTTAGATATTTAGACAATATATACTAAAGCACAGGATGGGATTCTTTGTCATCAGATTAAAAGCTTAGGCTTTTTAATAAACACATCTGACACTTTTTCCACAACACACAGGTGGAATAAGCAACGGGAGGGTTTTTCTTAGCTGAAAGAAGGGACAGTATTCTAACCAAACAGACAGAGAAATGCATGAATCCAGTCTATCAGATTTCAGCTCAATACTTGTTGAGGCACAGAAACAGGTTTCTGGCATTCATCCTTAATAACCTCTTTAAGATCGATTCATTTGGCTCTTGGAAATATTTACAATGCCAATCAACTGCTCTGCTATTCTTCCTCCCTTCAACATGCAAGCTCAGTTTAATTCAGGCAGCAGAGAAGCCCCTTCAGTGCTGAGAATCAATGAAGTTTAATGACTATCAGTGTTTGGGCTTTGCACACATCGGCGCCTGACTGAACTATGCAATCCACCTGCATTATTTGGCCGGTTTTGGCGCTCAGTAAACCATATCCTTACCACTCTCACAACAATGTCTAACTGCCAAAAGCTCGTTTTTTAAGAGACTATACCCATTTGCCCACTCTTGTCTTGCTGCCCAACACACCCCTCCGTTGCCACTCGCAATGCGAGTCAGGCATTGACATTGGGACACGATGCTAGTCGATGGGGGTAGGGTTTTGGTATATTGCACACAGCGATCCATCTGAAATAACCCAACTGACTGGCATGGTTTCAGCTGTGCTTGGAGGTCCTGTATGTAAATGGGTGGGAATAAGAGGGGCCGCAAGAGGCCCCTCCAAACCTCACAAAGGAGTGCCCTCAAAATGCCCCCCTGCTCACCCATCCCCCATCATTAGACTCCCATCAGAATCCACTCAGGGATTTTCCCCGCTCACACACAGAGGGGCAGCGAAACAGGTCAAATGGTTTATAAGACCCAACTTGTGGCAAATGTGGACTCATTCAAACAAAACTTAGTGAAAAACTTAGGAGTATGAATGGGGTCTGAGAACCAGGAAAAAGAAACCACTCACCCGATTCAAACAACCTCAAGGGTGAAGCAGTGTGGTGCGCTTGCCCAACTAAGAACACAGCAGCTGTTCTTGTTGTGGCACCGGGTAAAGCAGTTTGCCACACTCGACTGGTATTACCAAACCATTTCATGCAGAATGGATCCATTATGTATTGTCAAAGGGTATCCCTCCATGGTGCACATTCATTTGATAAGCCTACATCAACGGGGAGTAACAGAAGCACTGGCTGTATTTATTGCGATGCTGTTTTTCCCTGTGAAGGAGGCAGGAGGGATCGGGGGAGGGGAGGTTTCAACACAAGCAGTTTTGTTCAGAGCAGGAATGAGTTTTGTCAGCTAAGCCTGTCTCCAGGCTATTGGTGGAAATTAGCGCCAGCTAAATATTCACTTTCCGTGATTGATGTTACAGCTTCTGCTGTCCCTTTGAAGGGAAATAAAGAATTTAGAGCCACGCAGATTAATAGGGACAGAGTTGGGGGGAATTTTATGCATCTGACTTGAAGTGTGACTGAAGGGCCTAATGGTAGCACAGATATGGCACAATGAGGCTCCGATGATATATTGTATCAGAGAGAAAAGACAAGTGAGACTTTGACAGTGACTACAACGAAAATTAGAAATTGTCTGTATGTGTGTGAGAGCTGGAAGGAGAGAGATGTAGTTGTTTGCATGAGAAGCCCAGAGTCAGTTGATTAAAATCCCTTTAGGAGGCTTCTTTAAGAGAGACAGATGGGCAGACAGTCCTATTTTGGAATGCAATCAAATTGAAAAGATTAAAAAGGAGTCTCTTTTATTAGGAGGTGAGAAACAGTTACTTCTCTGCCACATGTCATCATCACCTCCACAGCAGTGGTCATGACTGCATGGGTTTGCATGGCACATTGTGGCCCTTATTGGGAAGGAAATAAACCTGGGATTAAGATTGTATGTGTCTAAGTGTATCGCTGTCATTTCTATGAGGATTAGCAGCAACTGCGATGCTGTAAAAGAAGAAGTTAAAAAATAAAAATAAAAAACTACACTTTCCTAAGTGATAATTACAGGAAACATTTTAGGGTTAACGCAGGGACTTACCAGTAGGTATCATTTTAAAGACAGAACTTTCACATAATCTTAGCATGCACCACATCCAGACAGGTACAATTCAAATGTGCACCCCTCCCTTGGCTGCAATTCTGCTTGAATAGACCAAGTTTGCACAGCAGAGTGATTCAAGCACTGTTAAAGGTGCTCTGAATCCAACCCCATTATTCCACAACACTGCAGGAGTGCCATTTATAAAAAGGCTTAAAATGGAAAGCAAGTGCGCGGTAGTGAGTTTGGTAGGCTCAGATCAGGAAGTGGCTATGGAGACGGGTGTACTGGAGTTGGTGGGGGATTCCTGCCTGACTGTGCACTAATTGTAGCCAATGGCTGGCGAATCATCAGCCGTGCCCACCCCGGCGCCAAGGAAAGGGTTGGCATCGGAATGGCGGAGTGTGGGATAGAGAAGGGCTGCCACAGCTTTAGTTGGTAAAAATAGATGCTGACAGATTAGGAGAGCATCTGAGACCCCAACAGGGGATCGGAAAATCCGCTCGCCTGATGCCAGGGGCAGCCGAGTGTTTCCAGGGGGTGGAAAGGGGACACAATATGGGCATCACTTCTGACTCCCACACACAGAACAGAGGAGTCTTAGGAGTGGATGTGAGCTCATGACCCAGCACGTGCCACAGTACAGCATGGGTGTGGGTTTTTTTCCTATAGGACCTGCAAGGTAGGCAGACCTCACAGCCTCCCACAGAGGATTCACACAACAGGTGTTTGGGCTGGGCCACCTGTGGGGCCGGCCGCCTGTTCGCACTTCACACTTCGTCTAGGGAGCAAACTAACATTTTCCACTGGGCTTGCCATGCTTTTGTTAAAGACCAACACGTTTCTGAAGAGGCTTTTACAGCTCTTTTTACAAGATCTGTAAGATATGCGTGCAAGTGTGCGCGAGTCAATCTGCATTCATGAGTGCATGTGTGTCAATATTTGTTTATCAGTCCATTTAATGGCCAACAGCCACAGTGTGGATTTGATTATATTGAAACCTCCCTCTGCCATAAACAAAGAAATTGTCAGGCAACAACAGAATCAATGCAGAACCATTTTTTCATACTCAGGCACCACATAATCTCATTCATAACAATGAGAATCTCATTTCCTACATTCTAAAGGTCAGTGCACACCTCCGATCACACTTTAATAAAAATCATTCTCACCATTTAATTTAATTTCAGCAGAGCAGGAGACTCACAGGCAGTCATGCACATGGTGTGGAAAATTCATCAGATTGTCCCTTTGATTGCTTTAATTTTACAGTAAAGAGAAGAATGACCACAATTACGAGAGATAGAAATAATACACAAATAGGGACCACTGGGACACATCTGCAGAGGGCACAAAGGTAAACAGTGCGAAAGAGAAAAGACTCATGTCAAGTCAAGTGCAAGGTTTGGCCACATGCTGATAATTTGGGGGGCAAATTCAAAGTGCTGGCTACACATCTCTTCATTATCACACATTTTCTCATATATATCAGCCAACTGTATCCAACAGACATGTATTCATGCTCAAACACAAACACACACACCTTTGCAGAAATTCATTCCCTCTCACACATTGCTCACACATGCAAACATGACACAAAGCCTGGCACACCGCGCACACTCATTACTGCAATGCCAAGCTACCAGTTGCTAAGGAGACCTGTGGGAGAGGGAGGGTTCCTTGTTGTTGCCATAGCAGCCGGTGCGCTCCCTGCCAACTCTCTCCCTCGGGGAGAAAAAAGGCAAGAGGTGGGGGGTGAAGTGGGTAGAGGTAGGGGGCAGCAGTTTAATAGGGCTATGAGGTGCAGGGGAACTTCATTAGCCATCAGTGTGCAGTGCACCAACCAACGCTCCCCATGAATGCCTACCCACATGCTACACTTCAGCTCACAGGCTTCCAAAGACCATGGACCTCCACTTATTTATACATCTATACGAAGAAGAAGAATGGATGAGAAGCAGCCTGCTTAGAATAAAAAGCGGTTTATCTGCAAAAGGGACAGATTAAAAGGGCAGAGGTGGGCGAGGAACAAAAGAGGGGACTTGAATGTGGGGGCCTGATTGGAGAGGAAGAGTGGCGAGACGCTTTGGTAGTTTGGTAGTTTGGTAGTTGCGACATGGAGACAATTCTGTTTAAATGCATCTCCCCTCAAGGAGCCTTGAGTGACAACCTCAATCCTCAATACCACAGACGAGCACTTTGCTGTCTAACATTCAGGATGTACCGTGGTGCATGTAGTGGATCACACATCAAACATGGTAAGGATCAAAAAATCAGCCAAGATTAGATTCAAGTGTATCTGTCTGGGAAATCAAAATATCTGGGATAATATTCCCAGATTTTGACTTAAAACTATTTTTTTTTCATCACAGTGGTTTAAATGAGCTTTTGCAGTGAGGATGCCAATTGAGAGATCTCACAGCAGCCTAAATGAAAGACACTAATGAAGCAAACGTAGCAGAGTTTGCACTAAGTCAACTAAACTCCTTTGATGAGAAATGATGAATGCACAGGTCAGTTATAAAATATTTTTAGCTGTGGACTAAGTTACCACCATTGTTAGGTTTTGTAGCTTAATCCTGCCAACAATGTAGCCAAGAGAGTCCAACTGGCTTTGATAAACAAAAACCAGCCACTTTCAAGCGGATGTGAGTGTTGGTGATTTGAACTCTTCTAAACAAAATCTATACCCCAATCATCCACCTAACCCTTGTAGCTTTGGTTCACCAATTCGATGTGCATTCGTCTTACATGCATGGTCTGGTGTTTAATTTTCACTAAATTAACCCACAATGTGTCGCGCAAGTAAGTACGAATGTGCATACAGTGTCCAAGCCTCACGATACAACACTGATAACTCTGCAATCTGATTTAAATCTGATTCATTCAGCTTCTGAATAGCCCATCCACCATCAGCTGCACTACATTTCAACTTATCCTTCACAAAATTAATCAAATTCTTTTCATATCATTACTCCTGCACAGTGAGCATGGAGAGGTTCAGCAAATGCTGGCATCCATTACAACATGACTGTGATATGTGCAGGGTCAGCTTTTGTTTGCATTAAAAACCTACTCTGCTGTGTCAGGGAACCCTGATATCAGACGCCCTAAAAACCTTGAACAGAAAACTGATGAAAAACTGCTTTATGAGCCATCTTAATTATTCAGTCAAATAAAGTTTTTAGTCTTTTAACACATTTTAATCAACTTCATCTAACATATCTAACGTCTTTTCACACATGTGAACACAGAAGTAATAAGTAATGCCCTTTATTTTAACTAAAAGTGCTGCCTTCAAAATGCCGGGGCAAAATAAAGAGAACTTGACAAGAGGACAGCACTGCGGGGGGGGGGGGGGCAAAACAGGACAGCATAACTGAAGTAGGAGAAGGAGCACAACTCCAAAGTAACAACAATCTAGCGAGAAGGAGAAGTGATGAAGGACAATAATGTGGACAAACACACCGACGGACACAGAGGCTAATGAGACATGGATGCTGACAATCAGGAAAGAGAGGACCAACAGAAGAGGTCGAAAATGAAACTGCACAGAAGGGAAAAGCACTTATAAGATGAGATAAAACAAAAACAAACTCAACACACAAAACAGAAGTGCAAGAGCACAACAAAACCAAAACTTAAGGAAAACACAGTAGGAATCAAATAAACCCAAAAACAACATCCCAGTGCCATGACACAGACGTCACTCCGACGTTTTCACAGGGAAGTGCACAACAGTTGCGGAGCGTTGCGTTTTGGAAATTAAGCACAATTAGTGCTCAAAAACGGGTGACGCAATAATAAAACTGGTGAGAAAAAACTGCAACGTATAAATGCATTTCTTTTTTCTATTTCGTTTAAAAGATCAACTGTCCGAACTACAAATTACACATTAAAACTTAGAGCCTAAACAGAGAGAAAAGTGTTTCAAAATTAATCCGAGCTCATAAGAGACAAGGTCTCCCAAGCAGGATGCTTGTGAAATGAAGAAGAAGAGAGCTCTCCAGCAGGGTCAGGGTGATTTCTGTATGCAGGAGCAGCGCCTCAAATATTGACAGCTCGATAACCCATGATGCCCCTAGCTGCCTCAAATTCTCATATTTTAAGTGCCAGCGTACAGTAAATACGAGGGTTGGTATTGATTTGGTTTGAATGAACTTAGTTTTTGTGTACAGTTATGAATACCACCCACCTGCCTCTCATCACAACCTCTCCACCCCCAACCAAAGCTTGGTCAATTTAGTGGGAGCCCATGAGGACAAAAAAAAATGATGGATGGTGAGAAATTGACATTTCTTTTCAACTGAGAAAAATGAGAAATATTTGGAGGGGGGTGATGGCAACAAGAGACAGAATATACCGCTCCTCCCGTTTCTCTCTGTTTCCCAAAACAAAAAGAGCCCAATTAAGTCAGTTTGAGTTAGGGTCCTTTATGTGTGTATGTGTGTAAGCAAAATGTGCATCCAGACCATGAGGGCGCATGCAATAAAAGGAAATAGGGGGGCAACGTCCTGTAAGCAGCGAGACTGTCTGAGATAGGCACTGGGGGAGGATGAGGAGGGAAAGGGTGTGTGTGTGTGTGAGTGTGTGGGAAGGAGGGTGGGGGGAATTCGATCCCATTCTAGCCTAAGAGGGCCAAACTTGCTCTCAGCTCCTCGGCGGGAGACGCTGAAATATTAATCGCCACGCTCCAGCCGCAGACTAGAGAACACAATCGCTTCAAACTCCCACCCTAATGAGTGTGTTCATGAAAGGCTAATGTGCACAGATGGGGGGCTGATGACTGGATAGATCACATCAGGGAAGTGAGGGAGGGAGACGAGGGAAGGAGGGAAAGTCAAATTTGGTCAGGACCAGGTGTTGGTGGTGAGGGGGCAGAGGCATGCCATGACCTTTTAAGAGCCTACTGAAAACTTAATTAAGGCTGGCCCCGCATTACTCCCTTTCTTTCTGTTACTTTCTCTCCTGCTCGCGCTCACATTTGTACGCGTACAATTTGGTCTCCTTCAAGTGTGTACTGAGTTTTTCCTCCCATCTTCTAACCACGGATTCCCTGTAGAGTGTGTACAACACATTCCTAAGGTTAAAACTGAAAAGTAATGCAGGCGTGTTTAAGAAAGCTCCTCAGCTTCTCAGTCATGTTTCCGTATATGCACATCCAGAAATTACAACAAAAAAAAAAAAAGGAAAAAAATCCACTAGTTCTCATTAAAACTGCAGAAACAGGTATGTTTTTTCACCCCCTACATAGATACATCTCGAAAAGAGGATGTAACAAATCCACAAGGCTTGGAGGAGCAAGGTGAGGAGCCGTTTCACCTTAAAAAATAAAACATTTACTTGAGAAGGGAAATAGGAGTTGCATCATCGATGGACTGCATCTTAGCTGAATCCAACAAAATACGAAGCTTGTACAGGCAAGTGCCCCCTGAATTGGAGCTTGTTGCACTTTGAATGTTAATGTTTTATATGCAACTTTTATGGCTGAAACAAGTTTTTTTTCTTTTTCATCCTGCTGATACTTTCTACCCTGGTATCGCTCCATCTACATAACTTAAGATCAGAAACCTTTGAAAAACATGTGGACAGTAACAGAAATGCGGGTTAAGACATGGATTGTCACAGAGGCCAAATACGGATTAAGAATGCCCAGCGTGTAGACGCATATGCAGACACACACCAATGCATCAACATGCAAACTCTCACTGCATCTAATTAGAGGAGTGAGATGCTGTGACCTAATTCCAAATCTCTTTATGGTAGTCTGGATCAAGGCATCTGCTTGGATTAGAATCTCATGAAATGAGCCTCATAAAGACAAGTATGGGAATAGAAATAAGTTGATTGGGGGTACAGATGGTTATGCGGAGTGAAAAAACAAAATTCATCTATATGTGAAAAGCACGGCAGCATCGCACACATGCGTGTCTCATTAAGGACATACAAAGCTGAGGTAGAAGAGAATCAGAGCAGCATTCTAATGACACTGGAGGGTCTTGAATGTATGCATGTGTGTACGTCATGCATACCACACATGGAAACTATACAGCTTTTATTTGTTTGTTAAAAAAAAAAAAAAAAAAAAACACATCAAGGACGTTCATCTTTGCCCCCTCAGGAGGATGCAATCACATACAAGAGGTATAGATGCACACTTAAAACACCAGCGGCATTTCACAGTTCTTCATTTTTATCTATAATTTAAAGTCTGCGCAAAGCAAATTTATAGATTTAGTTTGCTTTGCATCTTAGAAATGTATTTTAAAAAATGGTTTATGAAAATGAGTGATGATGCACTGCATCCTTGGGGTCCATTTAAAATTTACCTAAAATGATGTGATGAAGAAAAGGAGGAATCATTTTGTGGAGGGTAAAGTTAAAGAGCGATATTGTGGGAATTTGAGGGCTACAGGAGCACTCACACAGGCGGAATTGCTGGAATTATGCCCAGTGAATTGATTCTGTGAAAAGCCATATAGATGGAAAGAGACCATTTTACACTGGGTAGGTTTAGAGACTTTCATCTGAGACAGTTAGGATTTACCAATAAAACCGCTGTTACTGCTAAAGTTGAATCTGGTTTAATAGACTATCTCAGTCCAGAGCCATCATCCTCCCATTTTTACAACATCTGGTGCTGTAGCGTTGGCAGTATATACGCCCACCAACGTTGGCTTTAATTTATGACAAACGGTGACTTTTTTTTTTCCCCATCTACAGTTTTCTTTTTTTTTTTTTTAATTTCACATTGGTCAAAAACCAACCTAGTTAGATGCTAAACCACTGAAAGTCCATTTCCCTAGTTAATGAGGTTCATTTAAGTTGACATTTTATTTACTTATTTATTTATGTCTACAATTTTCATAATTCTTGCTGGCTTTTTTTTTCATCCCTCAGACATCCTTGAGTGGTAAATAATACATCTCTTTGCAATATGACATGCTCAGAATACAAATTTAATACAAACTTTAAGGGTTTGAGACAAGAGCTCCACTGTTTCACTTTGCAGTCACAAAATATTGCTGAGCTTTTATTACTCTTTCCCCATTCATGCTATTTGAATGACAAGATAATAGTAAAATCATTTTTTATGATGATATTAATGAATACATTGTTTAATAGACTCAAATCATGAATATAAAACCTGCAACTGTAGCGTGCTACTTGCACAGATGAATTGGGAATTACGTGTATTCGTGCATTTCTGATCAAACCATTCTCTAGTGAGCAGTTCTGAATGTCAGACCTTTTGTATGGTCCTATTGTCTACTCATTTTCACTTTGTTTGCTTTGAAAACATGCATTTCCATCAAGCTCATGGGCTAAAAGGGATGCTGGTAGCATCATTAACCGGCGAGCCGTACCCTGTGATTACCTTGATGGCCCACAGAACACAAACCTGAGGACAGATGCAGCCGGATGGAGGCATATTTACTATAAGTGCTGACTGTAAGCACTGCTGTGAGGTTCTGTTAGTGAGTAGACATTTATGCATATACTCAAATACACATCCGTCAGCAGATGCATGAGCTGAGACACATATGTGAAGAGGTGCTGCACCTCTACAAGTCCTGTCGGTATGTCATAGCACCCCTAGAAGGGGGCTGCAGCGTTTCCGCCTGAGCGCGGTTGTCAGTGGGCATCACTCAGCCCCGCAGTGTGGCAAGACGCGAGGATCATTAGTGGAGACGGAGGGAGCGAGAGCGGGAGCAGAATGAAGGAGAGCAAAGGAGAAAAGGGGAAAGAGGAGCAGTGACTGCATGAGGTGGCCAGTACATCTAAAATTCCATCTTGAGAGCATTACACACACGGCAATGCACTTTCCTCTCAGTCACGCAACGACCCCGGCACAGAGACCCCATCACGGTACCTTCTTCTGTCCTTCTCTGCTCTCTGTCACTGTTCCTGCCTCCACCACCCAGTCTCAGCCTACATCTGACTGACCTTTCTGCCCCTCCCCACGTCTCTCAAGCCATGCCCTCACTTAAGCATGGTGTGTTTTTTTTTAATCCTCAGCTCCAGATTTATCTTCCTACTTTCTTTCCTTTTTTTCCATCTTTCCATTTCAGCACTCCGCTGCCATTTTCAGCCCCTTTGCATCCCACTGCCGATCATCTCCCTGCACTGAACATCATTGCTACTTGACCTACTCTTAACCGCAGCAAGGTGAAACAACTGTCTTACACATGTGAGAGATGAGCTTTTTTCCACTTTTTTTTTTCTTTGATCTTTTACTGCATCCCAGTTCTTCATCCCCTCGTTTCAAGCTCAAGAACATCCTTCTCTCAACCAGCTTATCCATTTATGCATTCACGCATCAATCCATCCATTCATCTGACACTTTGTGTCAGTATGCTTCATGTCTGCAGTCATTCGTGTACCACTCCACCATCAACATCTTCCTCCACTCTTTCCTTCCTCTCTCTTTAGTCAGAATGATCCCTCTCCCTCTGATCTCCTCCTGTCCCTCCAGGTCTTTGACCTGTGCAGCAGTGCCCCAAGCTGAACACCAGAATCAACATGCTTGACATTTTCAAACAAACGCAGCGGCCCTCAAAAAATTAGCTGTGTTAGCACAAGTGCTGATTCACCCGATGGTTTGCTTTACTCGGAAGGTTTCCAGGTTCACAGATCCATCTGTTTGCATTTCTGTCATAGCATTTATCACACTCAGATTAGGTTGATTCTGTAATGCACTTGTCCCCAGTGAAACATTAGTGAGCTTGGTGTTGGCACCAGCTGTGAGTGCAGCTAAGCTCCACAACCCTGCTGATGACAACAGTACAGTAATATCATGAGGTCGAACAAAGTAACCTGGCCAGGTGCCAGTTCAGCTGCATGACTGAGGGGCTCGGGACGCATGGGGTCAGATATGAAACTGGCATGTGAGCGTTTGCACAAGAAGCATGTGAGTGACCAGCTGCAAGAAAGTGTGATGGGGATGATAGTTTGGAAGAGGAATGACACATCTTAAGTTATAATTTCCATACAGTCACCTGCTACCGTGTACAAACAGGATGTAAATCTCCTCCCTACTCCTAACACTTTTCATCATAGTCAGATAACATCACGACTTGTGCAACTTACCACCTCCGTCGTTCGTCTGATCCCAACACGCACTAATACTTGTATATATTATTAAATAGAAGAAAAAAAAGATATTTTTCTCTGTATCTCTCTTTCTACCCCTCATATACATTGGGCGACTTGCATGGATTCATACATTTCCTAAGTTATAATTCCAGACGTCCAACTGCAGCCCTGACCCCTGCAGCATCCCCTTAACCGCCCTTCTGTCACCTCATTGCCACTCATCTAGATGTCGCCCCAGCCATTTTTTTTTTTTGGGCACAGATCATTTGTAAGGATTTGAGAAAAGACTTCACTAAGCTGACTGGAAAGGCGAAGGAGGGCAAATTACCATTGCACAACTGTGTTAAAACCGTTGTGGGTCATGATTTGCCTTATGTAACAAGATTGTGTGCGCGTGTATGTGTATGTGTTCCTGCAGCCACCCTCCCCCGCCCGCTGCCCCTACCCCACACCATTTACCCATTTTGCACTAATTGAGGGATCTTTTTTCAGAAGCTGTTATTGCACTCATTTAATTATTTATTTTGACGGGAAGCATTATGGTGGCTGGTGAGGAGATTCAACCAGTGAGAGTCTGTGTGTGTTCATGTGTGGATCAGAAAAAAGGGGAGGTGGAGCAAGACTGGGTCAGTGTAGCTTTTCTGGTGAAACGCGTTTTTGAGGGCAGAGCTACAGTAAGTTAGCTGCACTGTATGTCTGTCGGGCTTTTTATGTATGAACAGCAGATTCAAAATTGACTCTGTATGCATGCATGTGTGCATATGTGTGCTTGTGTGTTGCATCTCCGGGTGCATGACTTTCTGAGTGCAATGGGACTGCACTAATGGACACACACTTGAACTGAAGTGTGCAGAGGATAGCTGAAGTGCAGCCAAGTCTAGCTTCTAGTCCTGCTTAGAAGCCCTGTAATCTACTCTCCACAATTCTCCTCTCCATTTTCCTCACTTCTTTCCTTGTCTTTCTATCTCTGTCTCTATCAATTTAATATTTTTATCCCGTCTTCATTGACTGCACCAGCCTCCCCCGTCTCCCGACTGTCTCCCTAATAAATCTCTTTATCATGGTTCTGAAAATGAAGAGACACAGATCAGCATCATCGCTGTCTGGCTGTGGATTTTCCTCTTCGTCTCCACTCACTCCCTCCTTGTTGTGCAGTGAAGAGAATGAAATAAGGGAAGACGACATGTAACCACCAGTAGTCTTGACCTTTATCAAGCTCCAGCGCCTGAGGCAGGATGAATGAGACATTAAGAAAATGACTGAGCATTATTAACCCATACTCACTAACATGCAGATTTCGCTTGATTATCAGGTCTGAACAATAGCTCTGATGCTTTTTTATCTTGACAAACACCTTTCTGACAGCTTGGGATGAGCTACAACCGGTTGATAAAACTATGAATAACACCTTTGTAATATTTTTCACATCACGTAAAAAAAGAAAAGGCGCTTCAAGTCCAGCTTGGCCTGTCACCTCAGGTTTTTTAACTATGATCGATCCATTTATCCGAGCATTTCTGAGGATGCCAGTTCCTGCTGAGAATTGATGTTTCATTATAAACCAGGTGCACCAGTTCTTCAAATGATTGGCCTCTGAGAAAAAGCTGCATCTGTGACGGCCACATGATAACCCTTTACAGTTGAAATTCAACCTCCACGCTGTATTTCTAATGAGGCTTCACCGCTCTCTCTCTCTTTCTTTCCCCCTTGGTCTGGTTGCACGTGCACTGGTGTGACTGGCACTTGTGCATGTGTGGCTATTCCTCTACCCTAGTCAATCAATGAGCAGAGACAATTCCCCGAGTGACATTTACGGAGAAGAAAGAGAGCCATTTATCACTTTAGTTTTGGGATAATAAAAGAATGACTGAATGAGCTTGTGTGTGTGTGTGTGTGTGTGTGTGTGTGTGTGTGTGTGTGTGTGTGTGTGTGTGTGTGTGTGTGTGTGTGTGTGTGTGTTTGCGCAAGAGAACAGGGAAGAGAGGGAGGCCGCTAAAGATGAAAAGGGGATTTCAAAAGCACATGAAAAGAGCAGGAGAAATAAGCGAGGGAAGAGGAAAATGAGTGATAAAAAGGCTACTTTGTGGGGAGGACTGTGTGTGAAATAGAACAAGGGAGGAGAGAAGGGAAGACTGTGAGTGACTGACAGTGAAAAAGAGAGCATGAGGGGGAAAGAGCCTGGAGTCGGCTACGGGAAGAAAAAAGGAAGAGAGACAGGAGAGGGGATAGAAAAACACTGTTGGCGCAGAGGAAAAAAAGGAAAGAAAGAGGGAATAGAGACAGAGATGGTAAAAAAAAAGGAAGAGAAAGACAGAAAGGCAAAGAAGACAGAGTGAGGCAGCCGTGATGGGTTCATTTAGGGCTATGAGCAGACTTGGAGTTCAGACCTCACACGGTCAGCATACTAAATACAGGACCCAGAGTCCTGACCCAGATTCATGCCACTGAGATACAAACCCAAATGAGGAAGAGTTTCACCCGCCTGCGTGACTGAAACGTACCTCAAACCAAAGCCTTTCCCCTGGGACCCAGCTGGCCTCACAGTCACCTCATACCCTTACAAATCCTACAAATCCTTGTAACCTCCTGGAACATATGCTGGCTCTCCCACACAGATTTGCTCCCACATGGGTTGTTTCACACGTACGAATGTACAGGCCCACGGATCCATATGAGTGAAAGGATTTTCTTCCAGAACTTTAGCTTTTAATCTTGTCCAAGCTGACATTACAGCTCAGCCGAGACCTCTGCTATCTGCTACCTGAGATGACCTCTGCAGCTCCATTCATCACCCCCAGGGGCATAGTTCAGGCACAGCACATCCACCAGCCATTACCATAACAAGCATCTTTCCTGAACATAACTCCTGCTACTTCTCCTCTCTGGTGCACCTCCTTTTTGTTTTTTGTTTTTTTTCCATTCACCCACCAGCTCAAATCAGTCAACATTAACCACATTTCCCTTTGTTAAGAGGCTCCCTCCATCACTCGCCAGGTCTGCCAAACACAGGTAAACTGATCGCCGGTCCTTACACACTCCACTTTCCCCTCCCACAATCCCTTCGCCTGTGACAAGGGCTTGATGGACAGCCGCAGAGAAGCGAAGGGCCCAGCACATGGCTGCCAGGAAAGGGCTCAGAGATGAAGCACTGTGAAATACACTGTTTACGTCAGCGTACATCATCTCTTTCTCAGGAACAGACATTGCAATATGCATGCACATAAACACACAGGCGCATGCACAAAGCCATCAATCGCTTGCATACAGGAAGAGATATCAGACAGGGAGAAAAATTGAATTAGGAAATATGGGCACTGTGATTTGTGGGAAGCCAGTTTTGAGGCAGAGAGAAAAATATAGCTTGGAGCGCACTTCATCTTAAAGAGCAAGCAAAGAGGAAGAAGCATCTGTGTTGTTTATCTAAAGCAACCCCCCCCCCCCCCCCTCTCCCAATTTGGTTACAGTGGCTTGATTTGAAATATTCATATATATGTATGACAAGATCAGCCCCATTATGCTGATCTCTCTGCAGGGCTTCACTGAATGGACTGAATGGAAACCCATCATTCAGTGTAAATTATGAAGACAAGATACATTAAATAAGCCCATAGATGGGCATGAAGTGGGGTATTGTTGTAGCGTGATATCAATCACATTCTACAGTGTCATCAGTATGATAATATGCTATGGGCTATTTCAAGGATAAATCCACCATTATAATATGTCACAAAGCCTATAATGAAAGGAAAACATATTAGGCTTTGTGTAGTGGGCCTCAAAAGGTGTTATTGCTCATGTTTTAGATTATTGTGGAAGCAGACACACGCCACTTCAATTAAATAATGAACCACAAACTATATAACCAACCGGAGCTGCAGCTGATATTTTATTTTGCTCTTATAGCCAAAAGGTTGGTTGTTTGTTTCTATGCCATTAAGAAGGTTGTTTTTTTTAACTCTCTTCTTTTTTCTTTTTTTTTTTTTAAATTGACCCATGCCTTCAACACTAAAACGTGCAGCTTCATTACTCAGAGTGAATCTTTGTTGGCCAACAAGTGAAGATATTCCACAGCGGCGTCCCGACACCACAACGCCGTATGGTCTGTGTTTACCTGAAAATGTACGACATTATGAAAATAGTGTATTAGTGGCGTGATACGCTGGTGAGGCGTACGCTCATGCGAAGCAGGTCGGGCAAGGGCCGCCTTGCTGTGATAGGGGTGAGTACCGGAGACAGAGCAGAACAGAAAGGAGCAGAGCGAGCCCAGTAGTGGTGGAGGGAAAAAAAAGACAGAGAGCGCCAACCCAGCGTGACTACCGCCTGCCTGAGTGGAGCAGCCTGCCTGCAATTAAGGTGGAATCAGGGAGAAATCTGCGCTGCCTTGATAATGAGCCTCGTCTGAATTATTAACGAGAGCTGGTCCCCCGGGACCCAGGCTCCCACTGAGCCCATCAGCCCCAACCCCCCCCCCCCCCCCCCCCCACACACACACACACACACTCTCCAAACACACACACACACACTCATAAAGGGAGGGGAGAGGCAAACATTCACACACACACACACACACACACACGCACACACACACACACACACACACACACACACACACAGCAATCATGCCTTACACACATTGACATAGATGTGCAACAAGCATGCCGCCACATTGAGTCCAAAATTTCAAGCACCATTAGGGCCAAAACATTTTGCTTACAAGTGAATATATCTTAAGCTATTTATAAGATTTTTAAAATAAAAAAGTCATCTTGTATAATATAACTCCATCCACTTTTACCTGCTGCAGTACAAGACTGTTTATGTTTAAATTATTCAAAAAGTCCCACATCTCAGACAAACCCTCAAACCTGTAATTCCTTTTCATTTATACTTCACTACTGAATCAACACTCCGCAGCAACAAACAGCATTTTCTATACCATATTATACTTGGAGCAGCTTTCTGAAACATGCCATTAATATAACGTGTCTGATGCAAAATTGTCACGTTCAAGAATTAAGAGGTTTATTCTAAAGTAATATTGCCACATTACTAACGCCAGTGACAATGTTCCGTGACTCTTCCATTTCTTTGTGTCCAGCAAACTCTCTAAAATAGCAGACTGAACTGTGATGGATATTTTAATCAACATGACTTCAAGTCACACGGACGCGGGTGTCATTAGAATATGCCTGGAGAGCAACTGAGCGGAAACGCTGTGACGTTTGCTTTAATTTTATTGAAATGTGGGCATTGTGGGTACATGGCTACACCCTGAAACATTACCATCACATAGCTCTTCTCTGTTCCCTTCCCAGTTTCATGGAAATAAACAAAGATGTGTTTCAATCTCACACCAGTGGTGCGACGCTCAAGGCTTTTCCCCCTCCCAATACAAATCGCACGGCATCAAACTTAATGCAGCCTCGGAAAGAAACGCACACCACAATCTGTCGCCGCAGCTGTGAATGGTTCTGCCCAAACCAAAAGTTTACGGCAGCTTACCAAACAGAACTACACCTTCCACGCGAGCCAATCACACAGGTTTAAAAAAGAAAATGAAAATAAGATGGCAAAACAACGCCGCTACAAGTTGCCTCCAGTTCTGGCCAGCCCCATCCTCTTCCAAAAAAAGACTTCACCCCACCCAAGAACACTATTCCTTCTTGTGTGGTTTAAAAAGGCATGTTGTGTGCTTTCTGCGAAGAGAACAGCAGAAGCCATCACCCTAAACAGCCCAGTGGGTAAAGAATGACAACTACTCTGCACTTAAGGGGTGGGGGGGGGCACCATTAACGACGTCACCAAACAGAAATTCTGAACGATGGGTAATAAGCTCCGTAACAAATGCTCCCACGGTTGAAGTTCAATTTAGCTGAGTAGAACTAAATTAGTTCAATCATGCCCAATTGGTAAATTTGACAGTCTCATTGTCAAAAATCCAGTATCAGAGAGAAGTTGAGCCGGGTACAATTCAGCATTGTTATCCTATTATCTCTGCGATAATGTGAGATATGAGATTTCGCTCAGATAAGAGGAGGCGCACCGCTTGAGGCAGTCTGGATCACTGGTAAAGCTCAAAATCCTGACGCCACGGCTCCCTCGAGTAAGACTCCTCACCTCAATTGGCCCTTGTACCTAAAACCACTAAGACAGAAAGAATGTATAGAATGTCTGATGGATAGACTGTGCATAAGAGGAAAGCTAAAAAGGGATAAAAGAGGAGATAACAAGGGCGTCTGGCAGATATTGTGATAAGAGAGAGCGGCGTAATATCAAAGGCAGAATTATATTGTTCTTCATATTACTGTCTCCTGATTGCTGTCTCACGAATTTGAATGCATGCCCATGCTTTGGTAATTTGCATGTACATTAATCATTTCAGCGAGAAATGAACTGCCACTGCTGCCTGAAGGCTGCAGAGGGGAAAGGCACTCAGAATGGGTTTTTTGGCATCAGATACCCGGTTCAAACTAAATATACTGCCTAAACCAAAACCGGTTCCAGGTGAAACAGCCAGGGGGAGATGTAAGGTGTTCATAATCCTGCATCATAAATCTGTCCAGCACTCATCATATGCTCTCATTTTGTGAGTGCATAAGCAAGTGTGTGTTGCTGTGTGTGACACTCAAATTACTCTGCTCCCCTGAGCCAAGACGGAGGAAAAACCATGAATCAGAGGAAGTCTAGGATCGTTTCCAGTCCCCCCCAAGACTCTGTGACCATCAACAAGCGACACGAGCGTGCATTATATTACGTACATGCAACAGACTCAAGCTTGCAACTCTGCAAACTCTGAAAGTTTCAAGTGTCTCCACATCATGGTGAGCTTCTGTCAAACTCACTCTCCTGGCAGACGTTTAACATTCAGATGTCTCATATTTACCATGTCCCTTTACTACAGCAGCCTGAGTGTGCACACGATGATGGGATTACAAGAGTGTATTTGTCTCTTTACCCATAAATCATTTAGGTAAAGTGATATGATCTAGTCCTGTTAATAAACACTGGTGCCTGTTGAGATAGGGGTTATGTACTTTTACACGATAAAACAATACATATAGCCTGGGACAGCTTTCCTCCTCCCCTCGCGTCCTCAGAGACAGTTTTCCTTTCCTTGTTACTGCTACATGGTCGCTGTCACGTTGCTTTTGCTTTTATTTTTGGGTCACATCTCTGGACTGGCTGATTTCTTCCAGTAAAGGAAGCTCCTTGACCCTTTACCCCGTTGGCCCCAGACAAACCTTTACCTTAAGTCCCTTTATAAATAGCAGTCTAGTCGCTTTGGATTAAAGTCTCTCACTGACTGTGTGGCAGTCTCGCCAACCTGCAAAATCCACTGGCATCTGACTGACACAAGAGCCTGAAAAAGCTTTGGCATTGTAATAACACGGGCGTACTGCAGAGAGTTACTCCTTAGTTTTCATTCTGCATACATAATGTGCTGATATCTTAGAGGCATTTATCATACATTTCTATCTTAATAGGCTTTATACATGAAAAGCTTTTGTGTATTATGTATTCTTGTATCCCATAACCATCCATGCTGGCATTTATAATAAAGCAACCCCCAGCATAACAATGGCATCATCTAACCCCCATGAAGTTAATGAAGTTCTATACGCCTACAGGGCAAACCCCACATCAAGTGGTACCCCACCATTAGAGGCATTATGAAGTCAAGAGCGCGACTACATATACCATTCACCACAGTGACATGCTGTCAGACCAATCAGCTGGCCGAAACACAGACGCCTATAGAAGCAGACAGCCCCTTCCCCCTCCAGTATCCCCCACAAAGACACATTGAGCACTGCCAACCTTGATGCAACCTTTGTTGGAATTGACATGTGCTTCTCCCACGCATAAATTGAGAATACATCTAAATGCGCAAATGGATGCCCACCCTCAGATATAATTAACCTTGAAAAAATAATAATAAAATTCAACAGCACATACAGGGGGATTCAGTATCAGCTGTTAAATTCCACTGAGAATCCTGCAAATATCTGGGGTTGGATCGGCTTACCTACAGAGTCTGGGGAAATTAATCCCAGTAAAGTTACTATTGCACCTGTAGTGCTGCAATAACAAGCACCCCAGTGGAAAGTGTAACCGGGTTCACGAGAACACAGTTCCACGTACGGTTCCTCCAGTAACGAGTTGATTAAGAGGCTGTGACCTCAGAACACTGCAGCCTTCCTAGAAGTCAGAAGCCATTAGGTATTTATAGGAGCTTAATGGTACTGTCTAGGTGCACAGGCTGACTAGTACTCATCATCAAGCCAGCATTACATCCTTTCCAACAGGAAAGCACAAAATGCTTTTCAAGATCTGGCGAGCGTGCCCATGACCTCAGAAATTCAAGGGCTTTGAGTTCTGCAAACCCAAATGTGATTCTTATTTAATGAACCAAGTTCACAAATTGAAGGCATTTATTCTAAAGTAGATGGCTGCATCTGAACTAAATATTGTGCTTCAAATACAGGTATTCTGTCCGGTGACTGGCTGATTGGTTCCTGTGAGCAAAATGCACATGTGATTGAGTGTGTGTTTACGTTACCACTTGGTCTCTGACCAAAAGCAGGTCAAGCCTGTTGCCAACATTAAGGATGTCTGCTTTAAACGACTTGCCTAATCCCCCTGTCATTACCTGGAATTGGCCCCATGTCTAGCCTGTGGCCTGAAATAGTCAAGGACCTCAGACGGCCACTGTCAAACCCTACTAATTTGCAGTTTCATAAATAGCAGACTAGAAGCTTGGGTAAAGCTTTAGGTAAAGAGGCCCTGTGGTTGAAAAATCGCTGGTGCGAGTGCATGGCTAATGAAATGAAGCGTACCTGGAGACACACCTCAGCAGTCGACCAAGTTTAATGGGACAGGTCGAGTGTTAGTCAGGTGCTGTGTGATTAAGACTGAGGGTGAAAAAGGAGACTGACTCTAAGTGGTGAGAGAGTTTATGTTATGCAACAACAACACAGCAAGTTTTGACAGAGACTCATTCCTGTGAAAGACAATAATGAATGTATGTTGAAAGCATGCCATTCTAGGTTTGACTGTTTATGATGAATGACACAATCAGACAGGTATGGATTATTGCATTAAAAGATTACGTGTATATATACATAGATATGCATTTAGCAAGAAACGTTAATGTGCTGAAACATATGTGTGGTTGAAATGGCATGATAAACAGAATATAGGGCTGACAATGCAGCCACAAAGAACTATTACAATACAGCCTCTGCCTCCTTTGGTCTCATGCACGCTAACATGACAATGACGGATATTGCAAATGCAAAGTGTCAAGGCTCAGCTCAGCAAAGTTACACCACCAGGACAAGCGCTGCTGCCCTGCTGATCCCACTGCCCCCTCTCACTGTCCTCAGATGGCTATAATGAATAGAAACAAGATGAGGCTGGGAGCAAATGCTGATAACATGGGCAGATGTCCAGGAGGTTCGGCTCTCGGCCAGTGGGCAGCAGTAGTGAACTGCGGTCGGCAGTGGATATTTACATATTGGACAGCTGACCTGTGATCTACAAGTGTCACTTTGTTGATTCTGAAGGTGTATTTTGAATGGATCAAGAAAAGAAAATGTGGACTGCTTTTTATTTATTCATTTATTAATATATATTTTTTGCAAAGCACTGACCTCTGCTACCCAAATGCTTTTGGTGAGATATGCAAATAAATTATCAATCCCTGTAAGTCCGAGATGATGGGATTTCATGCCGTTGCTGCTGCAGGGATTTCTACAGGAGTCCACATTCTGTCATCAGTTATATATTAGATTGACTGACGGCAGTAATGCACTAAGACAAGATAAGGCACATCACCATCCATGCGTAACCGAAGGAATCCCACGGTAACGTGCGCAAGGAAAGTGGTGAAAGAATAATTATGGCTCAGTGAACGATTATCAATATTATCACTGTGATTAAGGCGTCAGACCCCAACACGCTGCCCGTGGGCTCCGTGTCTTACCTTCCAGCCAGCTGAGCTGTTGCTGTCGCCTTTATCTTTGAAATATGGCACATAACGGACCATCCAGTCGTATATCTGTGACAGCGTGAGTCTCTTTTCTGGGGTGCTCTCAATGGCGCGGGTAATGAGATCCGCGTACGACTGGTTCCCCCACGCGTTCCGCCGCGAGGATTTGGCTTTGCGCAGGGATCCGGTCACATCGAGCGCCGCGCCGGCCAGGCATGGGTGCGTCGCGCCTGCGGGTGCCGGGGCGCCAGCTGGATGCTTCAGCTCTCCCGGCGTTCCGCCCACGAGCCCGGCTCTGCAAGCCGGCACGTCCTCCGGTTCCACCTTGATGTTGGCCAGAGGGAGACCTCCGCTCACCTCGTGTTCACTGGGGAAGTCCTCCAAGCATGGCAGCGGCCAGGTGCAGGAGCGAGGCCGGCTCTGCGGCTCGAAATCCGAATCAACCTGATGAGCGTCCAATTCTTCGTCCTCCATCATCAACATTTACTCTTCAGTCAAGAGTAGAATAAAAAAAAATCTAATTAAAGCAAGTAGTGGAACTGTCTTTAGCAACACTTCACGTCGAGAATGCTCCTTGTGATGTCCCTGTTAAAATCAGTCAGATTCAATGGGAGCCAATTCAGCGGAGTAGGACATCCATGATGAACGCAAGCAAAAATCACAGCCTTGTGTGTAGAGATAGGAGAAGTAATAAAAGTAGTAATAATTTCTTGTCCATTTTAACTGGAACAAATAGTCAAAAGTTGATCAAAATGCTTCTTAATTAACCACCAACATCACCTTGATACGCTAAATTTTAAATGTGTCTGAGTCAGTCATGGGGGCTTTTCAATCCAGTTGCAGCAACAGATGATATTTCAGATAAGAAGCACAGCCGTCGATAAATCCTCCACAAGACAACACGAAGAATCGGGAAAGAGGGAGGCGAAAAGAAAATCACCAGAGCTGTAGAGAGCATCCACTGAAGCGATAATGCGTGATTACCGTGAATTATTAAATCTTCCAGTCTGCCCGGATTAAGCTGGCAGCGACACATTCAAGTCAATTCAGCCTGAACAGCACCCAACTGTCTGCAATTATAATGAAGAGGCGTGCGCATGTGACGAATCGATAATTTTCCCGTCTGAAAAAAAAAATAAATAAATAAGGGGAAAAAAAATAGCCCGGCAATCAAATCTCGTATCCAGATGTCAGAGCGATAAAATTGGCTGTTTTCACACCTCCACTTGTTCCCCTCTGTCTCCTCCTTGCCTTTTCTCACTCTCTCAGATGCCACACATGTTGTCATTTGCTTACAACTCGTTCCGTCGCTGTGAGCCGAGGATGACGCGCCGGCGCTGTGTAGTAGAGATGCTGCCAATTGGAGTGCGCTCACGAAATCAATACTCTCCAAACACGATTACGGCGAAATCCCGGACTCTCTCTCTCTCCCCCTCTCTGTGTGTGTGTGTGTGTGTCTGCCTGTCTCTCTGTCTGTCTGTCTGTCTCTGTCTCTCCCTCCGCTCTCTCCCTACCATCTCAGTTACGAACAAAGGTGGCAAAACTCATATTCTCAATCAGAACTCAGCGTAATGATCTGTCTGGTAAAGCGTCACGTGGACCTTTTGTGTGCCAGCCTCCACGTGAAACCACAGTGGAAAAAATATAGAGGCTATCGAAAATTGGTGAAGATATTCCTGCAAAATCTTGACATGTTATTATTGTTTTAAGAAATGGGTTACAGTCAATGGCGCATAAAAAAAAATTGTCCCGTGCGCTGCGTCCAAATGCCCTCTAGAGAGAACTTGCTGCGCGCAGGCGGTTTCACCTCCGCTCATTATTTGCGGATAATACCTCAGTGAGTGTAATTTTCTATGCCGATTAGACAGATTTGGTTCAGATTAGATCAAGGGAGATTAGGTAACCCTAGATTTTAATCCGGCTGGAGTGGGTTGAAGTAGTGCTTTTATAGGGGCCCAGTGTGGAAAATCATTACCGCCTCATACTCCGACCAAGTGAGGAAAAATAAAAGACTAGCATATTATCTCTAATCGCATCTGCCCCCCACGCCAAAGGCACTCTGCTCTGGCACACGGAGCTCAGGTTAAGCCCATGTGCGCAAGTGCGCTCCACCTTCTTCTAAAATCTGACCGCTGGGCAGGCACAGTCACAGGTGATATTATCCCATAGGCTATTTATTTATCTAATAACCTATAGGAGCCCAAGACTTAAAAGATTTTTTAAAAATCAGGTTGAGTAACCTCTTACTATACCTACCTTTTCACCTTTATTAATCCAGAAATCACTGATTGAGCTCATAATCTAGTCCTGATTCTTCATCTTAATGGACTTCCACACCAGTCATGTTGACGGTTGCTGTGGGGATAATATTACTTATTCATCGACTTTAACACTTAGTCCCACTCATTTGCACTCTCACATGCAGCTAGAATTTTTGATAATACATGAAAGTTTAGGCAGCAGTTCCATGGAAGTCTTTTAACAGCCTATGGGTACTTGATATGACCTGTGGGTTCCAATCAAAATATTCAACAGCTGAATAATGAGTTGTTCCTCGGCATGCACCCCCTCGAGCAAGCAGAAAACAACCTCCTGAGAAAGCACAGTGGCTGAAACTGTCTGCGAACACCACCCTATTCATGCATTCAAGGGTGCATGCATAGAAGCTGTACTTAAAAGTTGCATAACGAGGCCACAAGGTGCACTCAGACATGAATGAGGTTGAGAAATTTGTCAGAAATAGTAGGGTTTTATATGCGGGAGGATGCGTCATGCAATGTGTCATGAAATTACTTAATGTGGGGCATCGGTGGGATCATAAGATTAAAATCCCATGTAGCAATTTTTTTCCGTTAAAAAAAATAGAAACAATATTTCTACATTTACAAAAAAAATGAGTGCAGGGAAATAATTTATTATGTTTCTATTATAATGTGCCAAGAATAACAATAGTATCAACCCTGGAGACAGAGGAGCCGTTTACAGTTTCTAGACTTTAACGCATGGCTCTGTTTGAGAAGCCTCACAAGTAACACTTATGAAAGCCATAATTTTGGTGACACTTGAGATTACACAATATGCCTTGATTACACAGGAAGTGAAAGAAAAGCAAATGACTATGATGAAGGCAAACAACATGATCCAGGGGCTCACAGCAGGACTGAATCTTATAGGAGACACAAAACACGTTTGTGGGGGGGCGCGGGGGGCTCTGACAGAGGGGCGGAAGGGCTGGCCAGCACCAGTTTTAAAAACCTTTGCGTTTGGTCCCCTCAAGGCTGACTCTGGCGTTGCACCCATACCAGACATTCCAGAGGCAGCGTGGCTGGCTTAAGTCTTTGAGTGGTTGACCCTGGAACAACATGTTCTGCATAGCAATAATCACCTCAATGAGCCACTAGCGAAGCAGAGCATCACAAGAACAAGTCGGAGCTTTGTGTCCGTGAATTTGCACCCTGACAAAACATTCTTGAATCTCATTCAAAGAAGGAAATGGAAGTTATTGTTGACCCGTCACCAAAACCCATCCTTCTTTCTTTAGCCATACCACGAAAGTCAACCCTCACATCCTTATTATACCTCAGATTTCATCCCGTCATTTTTTTGTGCCCTGTGGTGTTTGGACAAAAGGTATCCTGCGAAAACCACAAGAACACCCCGAGGAGATGGAAGCCCGTCTTGGGAAAGCTCCTCCTCTCGTACTCCTGCCCTCTCTGAAAACAACCCCCTCTATCTAACAAGCATATGGGTTCCCAATTAAACAGGAAGGATAGGGCTCAAATCCTGGTATTGGTAACAATGCAGAGGAGGTGAAGCTGGATTTCATCCCCTTTGTGGCGTTGGCCCAAAGAAAGCTGACTTTAAGACTTCCTGCCTCGAGCAACTGCCAGTTTTCTGCGGCATCTTGGCATCCGCAACGGCAACTATGAACATTATGTTCAGAAGATGTGAAGAGGACGGATGCCAAGAGTTTTAATTAAGGCTGTTTTGTGAAATGGAAAATATAGGCATGTGCAGGTAATGACTTCCATCCCTATTCGGAGGTCTAACACAATATGATTAACACTATCAGCCTAAGCCAATTAATTATATTTAACAGTTGAAAATGCAGAACAACCAAATGGCCCAGAGAGGAAAATCAGTGTGCAGTGCTCTCATTCCCAAAACTGAAGCTGGCTTAATTCTATTACAATAAAGTGGTGCCAGAGAACATTCAAGACCATGTTATTGAGCTGAAACATTTCCCTCCAAAACCAATAAAACCAGGAAAAAATAGGTTGCAAGTAATACCATATTAATAAATCCCACAGTAGAATAAATCATGTATTTGGGTAAATTATCACTAAGATTGGGAAACATTTGCTCATTTGAGACTTTTTCAGATAGTTTGATTTTGTTCATTCTCTGTTAATCTCTCAGAGAATATTTATTAAAGATAATCATTATGACAGCATCATAACAGCCAAGTGGGACTTTTTATTCCATTTCCTCTACTTTAGGTAGACAATATCAATTTATTTTTTTTTTAAAAAAGGTTAACTAGTGAGAAATGGTAATGAAAACAAAGACATCCTAATAAAACTAATTCAGGGAAGAAGCATTAGTGTAAAAATAGTGCCATCAGCATGATCTGATCTCACAACACAAGTTTTTCCTCGTGATAACAACCCCACAGTGCGGAAACATTATAAGAAAATTAACAGCTACGTAGCTGAGATAACCTCATTATACTCTGAGGAGTGTGTCATCAAATTTCTAAGTTGCAATACATCATATTGTTTTGAGAAACAGAGTTGAATCCTTCACTTGTGCAAGTCAGTGGTTGGCAGACAGTCAGTGGCAGGCCTGATGCCAAGACACTGATTAGCCTATATAAGCCTCTGCTCTCCAGGCAACGTGGAGTGGAGGTGTAGTGGGAGTCCAGCTCATCACCAAAGAGCGCCGAGCTAAACCAAAGTTTAAGTGGAAGAGAGTCAGCAGACTGTGGTGTTTCTATACTGGACGTAGGAAGCCTTAGGCAGGGAAGCATCTCGCTCTTTAATACATAATTCACTCTGGGCTGAAACATCATGCATCAGTCTCGAGGATCTGTAAACTGCTTGTGGTTGCTGGAACATTAAACCGTCTCTATCAGATAGAACTAATAGAAACTTTGGATGCTACCTAACCAGCTATGAAATAAAATTCAGTTAAGCACAGATAAGGTTTGCTTTCAAAAACAGACGAGTTAAAACAATCCCCTCGACGTTCAGTATCAAGCCTTCAAAAGCGGTATTTTAAAAGGTGCACTAAACGCAAACGTGGAAGCAATAAACCTCACCTTTCCACCTCAGTGAGCTTGTCCTCATCAGGCTTGATACACAGGTAGGTCAACATGTGGAGACAGCCGTCGGCCGCCGAGGCGTCCCACCAGACGTGCACGTGGTCACCTTACATCGCAACTCCAGCAAATGCACCTTCCTGCAAGGGTATTATTAGTAGCACTCTCGTCTTTGTGCCAGCATTATCGTCAAAACTGATGAGACGTGCATTAGTTACTTCCATCTTTGCAGCACACTGGCCATAATGTTAGCACACATGCTTTTTGAGTTCAACGTGAACAGTGAAGAACCTGGGGAGCGATATGGCTTTCACATTTAATACTCTCAGCTCAAGTTCCCATGAAAAGGGGCACTAATGGGTTAACAGTAGAAACGAGAGGGGCCGAGACAGAAAATCAATGCTTTTGTGGAACGGAAGAAAGAAAGGCTTTCACAGGTCTATGTATCATTAAGCAATTGAGAAAGCTAATTAGAGTGAGGTAAAAGATGTGAAGATCTTGCACCTAATTATTTCCATGGCAACCAGAGCTCCTGTAGATGATGAGAGGTAGCGTTCAGTTTACTCAAATTAAAACAGTAACAAGAGAAAGAGAGACCCCTAGTGGTATCACACAAATACATCCTTGAAAAAAGAACACACACTTCCTATGACGATTAAAACATTTTCTTTTTTAAGATTACACAATCATCTGAAATTATAGTTCAAGTGCTGCAAAATACTTTGCAACAAATTAAATTGAAGGAAGACAGAGACCAATAACCAGAAAACTCTCTGTGCTGACTTTACATCTGATGCTGAGCAGTAAGATCAAACCCCGATGACTCTGGTGATCAGGACTTCATGGAAACCAGGGGCATCGGCTGATTTTGACAGGTGAAGTGGGTTTTTTTTTTATCTTACATAAACAGATAACCCAGAGGCATAACTGTCACAAAGTTGCACTGCATTTAATTTTTCTGTAACACAAACTTAGTATAAAAAAAACATATACACAAAACAAACAAAAGCAGTCAATTGAATTTATCAACAAAAAAAAAAAAAGGGGCGTGAGTAAATGAAACTTAGTGTCTCTGTTTGCTTGGGTCAATCTTCTCCAGGTGAATGAGAGGTTTGAGCTGCTCAGCAAAGCTGCGCATGTCCTCTGACACAGTGTCCTGGCCAGCGGGGGCCAAAACACTCAGTTCAACTAAACACGAAAGGGACATTCGCTCTGTATTTTCTGTGTTCCCTGGTACCAGGATCCGAGACACCTTGCTAACCACAACTTTCATGGCACCTTTGCGAAATATGTGGCCAGTGGCCACAAATTCGTGATCCATGCGGAAGCCCATCTCATTTAGGAACTCTGGAAGGCTGTGTGAGGCGGCGACGTCAACACAATTGCGTACCAAGGCATAGCGGCTCTTGTCTCCCACTTCAGGTTGGCCTAGATAACGTAGGTGCCATGGAGCGTTGGAGTGGGAGAGGGAGCGCCGGGCACGTAAAATGAAAGGGTTTCCTTGTTGGCCTTTCAAAAGGTAAACTAGTTCATGGTCTGTAAAACTCTCAGGTTCCATGTTGTCACACAGACCGCGAAGGCGATGCAAGAGGCTCTCCAGCGCCTGGTCCAGTACACTGCCTGTATTAAAAAAAAAAAAAAAAAAAAAAAAGTTTATGGGCAATCACTGACAACGACAGTCCATTTATGATAGTAGTTTCTATCATTCAGGGGGAAAAAATAGCAAAACAAACTGAGCAATTAAAAATGTCTTTTTTTTTAATAATAAAGAATATAAGAGAGAAAAATCAAGCTATTTTGTCAGTAGAAACATCCAACACCACGTAACAGTTTAATCACACTGCAAATCAAGCCTTCAGGGAAAGCTGTTTTGATGTAATTGATGAAAATGGTGATCCGACTTTTTTTGTACTCTTATACATTAAAATGTTTTCAAGTAATGTTTCAAACACCAAACTTTTCACATCTAAAGCTGTGATACCATAAACTCACGCTTACTGCTTAATCTTATGTGTGAAACATTTGCAGATCACATGTCAGCTGTGCAGCCACAGTGACAAGAGAAAGCATGTAAGAACGTAAGAAAAACAAGCTGGAAGTCTGGCCTTGGATCCCGGTGCAACCGATACTCAGCCACCGGTTCGTCTGGATTTAAGAGGCGAGTCTTAGTGACAGGTCATTTGATGTTTTAACAATAAAAACAAACACAGTACATTTTTATCTATATGATCATGTGTTCCAATTGTTTCTTGAAAAGTTACAGATAAAAAGTTTAAGTCAAGGATTTTCCACGTGTGGTTTGGGCTCGGTCCAATCCGCTGATATGCTTCCAAATGAAGACTGCAATTCGGTGTGATCGTCGTTAACACAAAGATAAACTGAGACGACTGAAAGAGATCTTCATTCCAATGTTTACAAACATTTGTTTACAGGAGGATATTGTCCTACTATTGATAAAACCACACAGCACCTTTGGGTTTTAGGTGGTTGAAAGTCGTGTGAGACCTTGAAGTCTAGAATCAGCTATTTAAGCCCTTGTTCACAAAATAAATGCAATATACCCACACACATATATGTGAACCTAAATGCGTTTTAAACGTCTTACCTTGCAACAGGTACTCCATCATGTTGATTGCTCCGCCGGTGACGGGCATCACAGTAACAGGGGGCGCCTCCATGCTCCTTCGATGCTATTCTATGATCCTGCAAGAGCAAAATATTTCTGATAACATATAAATATATAACATATAAGAGTTTGCTTCTGTAATTCGAGTATTTATGTCGCCTTTTATGCTTCTTTGCGGGGTCCGAGTACTGTGAATGTGGAGTAACGACTCGGTTTGTTTCACATCAAACTAAAGTGTTTGCAGTAAACAGACGGTTTTATTGCGTTTTAGTTGAGACGTTTTTTGTTGAGGATTGAGTTTCCATTGAGACGTTTTTTCATGTCCGCTTACGTTTGACCCTAAAATGGTTTAAAAACAGGCGCCGACGCTGCCGTCGGAGCTAACCGCGGCTACCTGCGACAAAGACGTGCGTGTCGTTACCCTGCGAGCCTCGTGAATGTGAATCCCGAGCTCCCCCGAGGATCCCAGAGAAGTCTTGGTGTACTCAGCCTCGGCAGGGCCTCTGGGTCTGGTTCTGGTTCTGGGTCTGGGTCTGGGTCTCCGGTCTGCTCAATCCGCCGGCGGTTAGCAGCTTCACGGTTAGCCGACGGCTAGTTTGCCAAGGATGGCGTGGCCGTAACTGTCGTGTTAAAGTTTTAAAAAGGTGGAAATGGGGTGATGCATCCGCAAAGATAAGTAGAGTCTAACTAAAATACAAAAACAAAAACAAACATAACGCCGAACAAGCAAACGTACCTTTTCTTTTCTTTTTTCTTTTTCTCTTTTGTGGCTCATTACCGCCACCTACTGGAGGAAAGCAATTATCCTGCGTGCTGCAAGGATGCAATCAAAATATAAATATACGTTTAAATTAAGAAAAAAAACTATAACACTTTTATTAAGAAGTCTGCTGAAAGGTTCTATGACAAAAAAAATAATTAAGCTTTTCATCATCCAAAGTCTTGCATATGTGCTGTTTTCAATGTGTGTACAATGTGCATAAAATAAATGCAATAATGTGCAAATTAGTCAAATCTTATTTTAGATTATAAAGAAAACATATGTTTTTAATTTTAGTTCAAGTAGATTTTGAATTGGTCACGCTAATGTAAAAACAGACATAAACATCAAAATGAAAAATACAAGTCACTGCATGGACATAGAACATTTTTTAATGAATGTATTTCCTTGGTTCAACAATAAATGAAAAAGTTTAAAACCCCACCATACAGAGTGAAAGGCAAATTTGAACTATACCCAAAACACTTTCCATTTTTGTGGATTCAAGCTTAACAAATTGGAAAACCTTTCATATGGTTTTAAAAATTTTTAAACGTATTTTTCTTTTGGAAACCAGGAACATTGTAATTTGGACTTAAAACTAGAAAGAGACCTTAGTAAGTTTTCAGAGCATAGTGAGCAGCAGCCGGCATCCCCGATAGATGCACTAAATGTATATGATTGGCCTTACTTGTACATCTCTGGTGGTAGCAAAAATGCTGATTAATTTATAGATTTTTTTTAAACATTATATAGATTAAACATAATGGGGGAGGGGGTGGGGGGGCTACAGTGACTGGTATTTAAATGTTTAGTGTTTTTAAATAAAGAGGTTGTGATGGAAAGGTTTAGAGTGCTATTATATTATTTCAGTCTTACTCAGATATTGCAGTCATCTAGTGTTTTAAATGTGTTTCTTCGTACGTACAAGGTACTTTTTTCCACAACAGAAAACAGAGGTGATGCAACACAAAAGTAAACATGTCAGAAGACACATCTACAGAAACCCACCACATACTCAAGCAGATAAACTGACTCTACTTTTATTGACAACATGTCAGTCTTCGGCAGATCTGCACAACTGAGCAAGGGATATTTACGAGAATTAAATTAAAATCAGTCAGTTTTTACTTTCTTTTTTTTAAACAAATCAGGACACTGAATGGAAGCTGTAGAGACAAGCTTTGCTTCTTATACAGTTTGATGAAAATATAATTATCCATTAATAACTTACAAGGTTAACATTTCGTTAAATGTCTTATTGAAGCAAACACTTTAAACATGAACAAGTGAAAGCATAATGCAGGTACATGTCTGAGCAGTTTAAAACTGCAAAGTAACCAGCTCTCAACTAAGACAAATGGTAAATCACAGAAAATGCCACGTTTGATCCTCTGGACTACCCAAAGACCATGTCACTTTTTAATGAAACCAAAAGATTTAAATAAATTCTTTAGACTGATACAGTTTAAAACAAATTCTTTGCCTTTTTCATAAGAGATGTTTTTGACATCAGGTAAAGAAACAAATAAAAGTGCATTTTATCCATCCATCTAGTTTCTATTCCCGTTTATCCGGTACCGGGTCACAGGGAAGTGCATTTTATGACATACGGACAGAAGACTAAAGTTTCCCCTCACAACTTTGTGGATGCAGTTATCCTCACCGTATCTCATGAAACACAAAAATATGATGGGATGGCATTCAAGATCAGCAACAGTTCCCTTTTGTGGTCAGCTTAACGTTGAGCATTTTCTCTACACTTTCAGTTCGCTGTACACACATTCACCGTAAGTCATGCGGTTCAATCTTGTTTTATCGGGAGTCTTGAAAATAATTGATGAATAAACCACAGTCGGTTCCTCTTCTGCCTGTAGTATGAAGTAATAAAGAGGGGGAAAAATCATTACTTGAACAAAACAACACATGATAGTTTATTTCTGCTCTGTGGTAGGTACACTTACCTCGTCGACAAAAGCACAGCAAGATAAGCAAAAAGGAAATGCTAATAAGAAAATAGAAATGGCATCAGAATCGGAACACACTTAAAAGAACTATCAAAAAAGAGCTGCAATGCCTACCTGCTCGCAATCTGGATCTCAAGCAAAAAATTAAAAGTGCTATCAAAATGAAACAGGTAAGAGGCACGAACACTCCACAAATAATCTGCTTTAGATTTTCAGCCTCTGTAGATACACCTGTTAAAATCAAAAAATCCAAACATATATTATTATTCTTTTTATTTAGGTCACAGATTTCTTTAAAAACAAATGTACAGCAAATACCCACCTGTTGTGGTGTTTAATGCAGCTGATAGCACATTACTCGCGGTAACCGTAGTGTTTCCATCCATTATCTGACTTGCATTCCACGTTAGGAACCCAGATGGATCTCCGTCCCTGGGCTCCGTTTCCCCACCTGTATCCAGATTTGAAGTGCTTTGTGGCTTATTGAAATAAAATCACAGAATAAAAGGAACATGGGACTTCTATCTGTATAGTGCCATAAAAATCACAAAGAGTCTAATTAGTCAAACACTTCATTTTGATGGAGGAATTTAATTGAATGTCACTTTTTACCTGTTATTACGTTTAAGTTGATAGTTCGCAGTTTCTGACTTGGACCACCGCAGAGACTTGCCCAGCAGGTATAAATCCCATCATGTGAACTTTTGACATTTTCAATATGTATCAAGTTGTTGTGAGTCTCAATTATCATTTCTGGCGTCTGCGCTTTTTTCCTTAGAACAGCTGCTTCAAAAGTCCATTTTATTCGACGAGGTAATTTACTTGAACATGTGTTAGTGAAGCTGCTGCCTGCAGTGATGTTAAATATCTCCTGAGTTTCCCTCAGAATTACTGGGAAAAAAAAGACAGTGTTTTGATGGTTATCATTTCAAAACAGATTTAGAAATTAATATCAGAAGAGCAGAATGACCGTAAAGGTCCTGCTGAGATTTGTGACAGTCAGAACAATCAATACCTTTCTTCACGCTCCACTGTTCATTGTTGCTGTTTTCTTCATCGCAAGATTCACACCGATACGTCCCCTCATCTTCCTCAGTAAAATTACGAATGACCAAGGAGTGACCATCTAAAATATGTTCTTTGGTACGCAGAGAATTGCGGTATTTAACTCCATTCCTATCTTGGAAAAATAACCTGATTTCTTCACTTGTTTCGTTTTTCTTAAAAAACCATTTGAAAGAGTTTGACTTAGTGCTGTAGCCTTGACATGGTATCACAGCTTGACATCCCAGCCAGAAATGAAGGCGACGTGGGGCTCCTAAAACAGCAATTCCTTGTTATTCACAAACTTTAAAGCTTGGAAAATTGAAAATGTAAGCAGTAGGTTTACAACCCTTCATTTAAAATACAGAATAGTATTAATAGCTCAGTTACTTACCATTTCCGAAAGAAATGCATGTGTTCCAGATCATCAGCAAAAAAACCAAAATGAAACCTTTTAGAGTCGTGGGCAAAAAACTCATCTCTTTGTGGGGAAAAAAAAAGACAATGCTTAATAAAAGGAGACCACCACTTATGTGGTGGTTCTTTTGCTCATCAAGTTGAGCGACCTGATCTCGCTTCACAACGTTTTACATTGAGTTCCATGACAAAACTCAAGCTGACACATCAGAAGTGGTCCAACAGCAACTGCATAGGAAAAACAGAAAAAAACTGTGGTTTTCAACCACACCACAGCACACACAGCAAATGTGTTGAATACAGCATGTGCCCCAGTAACAGGTTTGTTATAGCGCAGAAGCGGTAAGTTTCGAGTTTGTTCACTGAAGTGTCTTATCAACATCTCTGACTAAATGCAAATTACTTTTTGAAGAAACAAAAGTGTGTGTAAAGTACATCACCAAGCCTATGTTCAGTTGGAGAAGGTTTTCCATGTAGGAATGTAGGCATGTTTTTTCTGAACCTTGATATACTTTTCTTTAACATTATGAATGGCAAACCTTTTACCAGTTAACAGAAAGTAAACAGTGGAAGAGTGTCAGCGGAAACATTTACATGGCACGAGCACCATTAATTAGAAATGAGCCACAGCTCAACCAAATGTTTGCATCTTAACAATCAAAAGTGCCTTCATTGTGCCTTCTGGCCCCTCCCGTCAAGTTATTGTCTTCTTTCTTTTTGGTGTGTGCCTGAGGGTCAGCAAACATATAGAACAAAAAGTCAAAGAGATTTATTCTACCACAGAATACACTGCTCCTGAACTATCCAAATGGCCTTGATTGTAGTCCAAGTTGTCCTCCCCTCGCTTGTCAAAATCATCATCTTTGAATAACAGCCACTACACGAATGCCACCATATTTTGGCTATTCAGGTAAAATGAGAAGGGCCTTCAGGAGATGAGAGCAGAAACTGAGCATTTCCTATACAGACGACAGTGTCAAGCAGTGCTGCAGTAAGTAGGCTGGGTTAACCAAAAGTAAAATCCTGGGCCCCACTGGGTCCCGCTGGGTCCAGCACTGGGGTCCCGCTGGGTCCAGCACTGGGGTCCCGCTGGGTCCAGCACTGGGGTCCCGCTGGATCCAGCACTGGGGTCCGCGATCATCTCAGCCTCGTAATACTAAAAATCAGACGGAAACATCATACTGAAAGTATTAATGAAACGTGATCTTGCTTGGTCTCGTATACATTTATTTATATTTGTGCTCTGTCCTCTTCTGGGTATTATAAATAAACATTTTCTCCTTTAAAAAAAAGGCTGAAGTTTGTCTGGAACCACCCCTCTGGTCACAAACAGTGTTCATCAGTCTCACACCAGAAACTGCAAGGTTGTTCTTTATGACACTTTATAACACATCAGAAGTGGCACAGGAAACTGTACGTGGTTTTCACCTACGCTATTTGCCTGCTACAGTTACATACAGTAAGTGTCGCCTTTAGGAACATGTTTTCCAATGTGTCAATACAGCATGTTCTTCAGTAACATGAGAAACAAAAAATCTGATGTGTATATATATACACATATACATACATAAACCAACAAGTCTATCAACACTCAAATGTCCAACATCAATACATGACAGAAGCTAGAGCTCCCACTGAGACTTGAACGTCTCAACATTGTGGCGCTGATATGAGAGCACAGATAAACACACATCTCTTGTATTAAAACTAGTCTCCTTTTAGGAAACTTGAATATGTAATGTGAATGGTGTGAAAGAAGTCAAAAAGAAGTAAAAAAATAAAAATAAAAACAACAGCTTTTACATATGTACAGACACGCCTGTTATCCAGCTTTCTCATATTTCCGTCAGTACGTGAAGACCTCACGTCCAAGAGCAGGTTCTCCGCCCTGCACACGGGCGCGCGCGTCACCTATGTGTCTCCGACCTGTTGTTCTCCAGTAGGAGAAGCGCAGCGTCGGTATGGAGTTAACGGAAGCTTTTCTGAAATTCCAGCTGACCTGGCCTCATTTACATTACTTGTTCGGTGCTGTCTGCGTCGTTTTCGCCGTGTATAAACTAACAAATTTCCACGTCGAGAAAAAAGCTCTGGTTCGACACCTTGAAGCTTTTCCGGGACCGCCTGCACACTGGCTGTTCGGACACGTTTTCGAGGTAAACTCGATTACTCCGGATGTCCGTGACCCGTAAAGTCAGACAAGAATAGGCTTATGTACAACGACTTTAACGTTTCCATCTCCACCGTTGTTAAATGTCGAATTCTGTTTTTTGCAAAAATGTTGTAATTAAAGTCTATACATTGTTTTCCCTCTGTATCCCACATAGCTCCGTGTTTTCAGACATGCATTTGTTGAAGGTTTTCTTGCATCCACTGCTGTCATGTGTCTTTTAGTTTAAACAAGATGGGACAGACTTGGAAAAGGGGCTGAAGTGGGGGGAGCAGTATCCTTATGCTTTCCCCATGTGGTTTGGCCCTTCTGTTTGTTTTCTTAACATTCACCATCCTGATTATGCAAAAACCTTACTGACAGCGACAGGTGCGTGAGATTTTTTTTTTTACACAGGGTTACGACATCATAAAAGTGCTTATTGTTTATTTTCTTCCTGGCAGAGCCAAAAGATGATTTGGCGTATAGATTTATCGAGTCATGGATTGGTAAGAGCGTTCTGCGTTCTCTTTTGCAGCATTCTCTGTTTTATTGAAAAGTTGTTGTTTTTTTTTTAAATTATTTTAAGTTGCTTGTTTCACTGAAATGCATCATGTTTACTTTTTCTAAGGAAACGGATTACTGGTGTCAAAAGGTCAGAAGTGGTTTCGTCACAGGAGGCTTCTGACTCCAGGTTTCCATTATGATGTTCTGAAACCATACGTGCAACTGATGTCAGAATCTGCTAAAACTATGTTGGTATGTAAGTAAGAGTTTACTTTTGTTAGTTACTAGTTATTATAGTTGAATAAAGTTAGGTGGTGATCGTCTGACCAACACAATGCAGATCACTTTCTTCTTTTTATAAACCAAATCTGTACAGGTGCATGTAGGAGTATCTGTTCATATCCTGCAAAGTCACATCTGTTCTTGTGTTGTTGTTGCCAGGACAAATGGGAGACTTACTCAAACACCAATGAGATGTTTGAATTGTTTGGCCACGTGAGCCTCATGACCCTGGATAGCATCTTGAAGTGTGCTTTTAGCTGCAACAGCAACTGTCAGACAGAGGGGTGACTATTCTCAATCTCAGCTTCTCCCTTGTTCACTGCTTTTAGTAGTAAATCAAAACTTATGTCCACTCATAAGTTGGAGGATGTGTGCCTATATGTTTGCCTACTCTCGCGTTCCAGGGGAACAAATGAATACATCAAAGCAGTGTATGAGCTCAGCAGTCTTATAAATCTGCGGCTGAGGACATTTCCATACCACAGTGACCTCATCTTTAACCTCAGCCCACATGGATTCAGATATAGGAAAGCCCGCAAGGTGACTCACAGTCATACACGTAAGTTATCCGTTGATCTAATTTTGTTCAACAGCAGTGTAAATGACTCCAGAGTGAAACTGCGAAACATTAATTGTCTCCTTTTCTGAAGAGGAAGTTATAAGGAAGAGACAAGAAGCTCTGAAGGAAGAGATCGAGGTCAGCCAAATACAGCGCAAGAGAAACCTGGACTTTCTGGACATCCTTCTCTTTGCAAGAGTAAGTTGTGCGATATCGGCCTCAGTCACTGAAGTTAAGAAATTACAAATGAGAATAAGCATATCAAAAAGTTGAATGCACCAATGCCCTTAATTTTGAAGCAGTCAAAGTCAACTATGCAGAACCAAGTTACGGCCAATAGAAAACTGAAGTATTGAGACCACATTTCCACAAATAAAAATAAGATATGTATGAAATTGGATGTCAGATAACAGATTAGGTGCTATTGAATGCAAATATAAATGGTTCAGATTGGAAAGGAAAGGGAAGCACAAATAGCGGTTGTCAGTGTGTGTAACCATGTTCTGCATATTAATGTGTCCTGGTCCCAAGGCAACTGGCAGGCGAGAAAACAACTCGGAGCAAACGGTTTTAGTATTACAAGTGTAAAGATCAACGAAGACAACAATGGAAAATGTTTGACATCCCGTTTCTGGTGGCTTTAAACATCCCTGGTCTGTTCTGTCAAGGTAGGACGAAGTCAGTAGAGATGTCTGCCAGCTACATCGCAGCGGCAGTTAGGAGACCCGACAGGAAGCCCCAAGCAAGCACATTAGTAATAACAATATTTTTAACAAAAAAATACCCCCCACCCCCACAGAAACGTGAAGGATTCCTACTCAGAAACGTAGATTTGTTCCACTGCTGGAAGAAACCGTTTCGTTTTGTTTGTTTTTTTAAGATGAAAACAGCTCTTCTCTTTTTTGTCTTCTGACACAAGTTCTAATCCCTATGTTAAATCAATTAAAAAAAATGTAATTTTATATTTGTTTGTATTGGATTTGTTATAATGTTTTACACTATATGATGAGTTAATACAGAAAACCATGTAGCCCCTGTTGGTTAACACTGGGATCATGAGCCAGTGTCCTTAATGCATATTTAATACTTCTTTATGGTATTTTATTTTTCTTTATTATTATCGTGAAGCACAGTATTCATTTCTAAATTTGTGTATGCTTTTTCGAAGTTGTGCATTTTAAACCATCACTGTCATTCAGGATGAGAAGCAGCAGGGTTTGTCAGATGAAGACATACGTGCAGAAGTGGACACCTTCATGTTTGAGGGCCATGACACAACAGCCAGCGGCATCTCTTTCCTCCTCTACTGTCTGGCATGCCACCCAGAGCACCAGAAGATCTGCAGGGATGAGATTATTGAGGTCCTGGGTGGAAAGGACACAATGGAATGGTGGGCTTATGTAATATGAGGCTTATGTAATGGAAATATTCCACTGTGGAAGCAAGCAGGTCACAGCGTCTGCTTTAGGAAAGCTGCAGGTGTTTATGTCTCATGATCACGAACACTGCATCCGTTTGCTATATTCAGGGAGGACCTGAGTAAAATACCATACACTACCATGTGCATCAAAGAATCTCTTCGCCTTTACCCTCCTGTACCAGGAATATCCAGGAAGATCACCAAACCTATGACCTTTTTTGATGGAAGGACGCTGCCGGCAGGTTCGTAAAATTATTAACATGCTATAAAAGATTGGAAGACAATGTTTAGATGGCACTGCTTTTGGAGCAAACTGCAAGGTGAAATATTAACTCTGTGACCTCTGGACCTATATTACTGGTTTACAGTCTGCAAAATGTACACAGCAACAATGACCTTTTCAACTTGAGTAGATTATTTTTTTTAACCATATTTCACTACATCGTACAGTGTGCAGAATATTCTCTATTTGTAGTTTGTTTTTTTTTTTTTACTTTTAATCTTTTATATCACATTTACAATAACACTACCAAATGTTGAGATTTCAGATGTTTTTTTGCATGGTTTCAGGCACATTGTTTCCAAAGTTATCTTATTTAAACGTGAACACCGATCATGAAAAGACCAACTCATAAACATGCCTGCTGAGGGTTTTACCCCCGACTTTGTGCACGGTTGTGAAGGAGCTATGCAAACATTGTGTGTTTACAGTAACAAATATATATTTGTTCTTCTGGTCTGCAGGTTTTCATGTTGGCACCAGCGTGTTTGGAATTCACAGAAATCCTGATATCTGGGAAAAGCCGAATGTAAGGCTGAAGGATTTCATTCAGAGCAGAACAAACCGCATATTGTCATTAGTATTGAATTAATTAATGATAACACAACTTCTGAAATCTGTCAGCACTCTCTTAATATGTAAAATGCTTCAAATAATATGAGAAAGTGAATGCTGAAAACCATGTTGGTTTGCTTACTTGTTAAAAACCTGGAGCGCCCAGATATCAGACTAAAAACAGACCGACATCTAAAAGCTGCTTTATTCTCCGCCTATATTGTGTCAGTGGGTTTAAACAGATTTGTCACAGGAGAAGCAAACGTGCACTTTCCACCACACTGACATGTTCTTTCATCTTCTGTTCTAACAGGTCTTTGACCCGTTGCGTTTCCTCCCGCAAAACGTTTCAACGAGATCTCCTCATGCCTTTGTGCCATTCTCAGCTGGGCCAAGGTTTGAACACACTTGACACTCTACAAGTGCTTTAATCGCACTCGGTTTACAGCTTGTCGCTGCCTGGCCAGATCAAAACAGGCTGCAGTATGTAAATGTCTAAGTACCAAGCCCTGTTTTTTCAAACTCACTAAAAAGAACTGTAGGGTTTTTATGGGGGTCAAAGTAAAACAGAGAAAGGGTGAAATTGACAGACATCTCTCATCTTTCTAAGTAGGAGAACTTGCACAATCAGTGGCTGACTGAATACTGTTTGGGCGCACTGTAACATACATTAACTACTGAATGTTGGTTTGATGTGATCAAGCAACCCTTATTCTCCCTTTGGTTCATTTCCTGCATAGCCTACTCTCAACAATAACATACGACTCTCATTATCATCTTTCTGCTCTGATTATTGAGATTCTCCTTATATTTCTCATGTTCCTTATTTCCTTACTTCCTTCAGAAATTGCATTGGTCAGAATTTTGCAATGAATGAAATGAAGGTGGTGACAGCCCTGACACTGAAGCGTTACCAGCTGATAGAGGAGCCCGGTTTGAAACCCAAGATTATTCCACGGCTGATTCTCCGCTCACTCAACGGCATCCACATCAAGATCAAACCAGTGGAGCCACAGGTGTAAGGAAAAAGAAGTACAGGAACTGCTGGAAAATACATAATTCAGCACTTAAATCATTGAAACCCTTTACACTAGTAATAGAATTATTTAGGGGGATTCCTTGTAAAATTTAAACAAGCTTCTCCACTGTCATAACTAATGATTATGAATAGTGCCTTATTTTAAATGTGTTTCTGGAGGAATTACTAGTTAAAAAAGACGGAAAACATGTAACATTCTGACACTTGCACTTTTATTAATGAGATTTTTTTTGCACTTTCTATGAAAAATAAACAATACAAAAGAATTGCATTGTTTTTGTGACTTGCTTCTCTTTGTAATAAATATAAGATCTTTATAATACATTATTACATCATTTGAGATTTAAAAAAATACAACAAAGTTGATACACTATAGAATGTGACTAAAAGCAAAATATAATTTTAAGCTCATCCATACTCTGGAGTTAATGGAAAATATTGCAAAGAAAACATGTCAAATGTTAAAATTATTTAATCTAAATTTAATCTATTTTAATTTAAATGTATTTATTGTGTAGCACCGAGGGTTTGAGAGTAACGTAATTTTGATTCTCTGTATGTATCTTACATGTGGTAGAATTGACAATAAACTTGACTTTGAAATTACATTATTTCTTATTTTTAAAAATTGTGAATTTGACTGGTTCCAGTAAGGCTTTTAAGATTAAAGATTTAGGATTGTGCTGAATGACCACAGATCAGTAACATGACTGTTGAACGGTGGCTGATCTTTCAGATGTAAAAATGGGAGGGGTTCACCAGTCGGAGGAAGAATGACGAGTTCATAGTTCAACAATTGATGAGTGCAATTTTAAATTACCAAAAAAAAAAAAAAAAAGTGAATTTCATCATTCTAGCTACCTAACTGCATTTAAATATTCAGAGAATAAAGACAAATATCCATATGGAAGGCAAAATGGACTAGAAACCAGCAGTGAATTGCTGTGATTTTCAGTCTTGTTGCAGCATTGTATTTAAAAAAAAAAAAAAAAGGGCATAATTTGAGTTTAGAAATCCAATCAGTTACTGTGTCCACAAATTTAAGTTAACTTTTTACTAAAAGATAAGCATAAACCCCCTGCATTTTCTGCTCCTAAACTTGTTTAAATGAACTGAAATTAAGTGAAGAACTGTTCTGTCATCAGATGAACTAAAACGTTTCCCTTGGAAATCACGGACACATAAAATAAGGACATCCTGATATTCTATCATCGTGCAGCTCAAAACTCAGCACCTGCAACAGTTTGGAGAGATGTGTAAGTTGCACAAGTATACAGGTTGTACATCTCATGCTGCCATTCAGAGGACTTTGTTTTCCAAAGAAGGCTTTGCTTATTTCTGCAAAACACTCTGAAATATCATCTTACAACTGCATGGCTCTGGTGCCAATCTAGACACCCTAAAGTCCACACCTGTCACCCAATGAGAACATTTGTTGTGTTATTTAACAAAATATATGCAAAGAGAAACACAGAACGAGCTGTTTTTGAGCTAAAAACATCAAAACAAAATAGGGAAAAATATCTCACTGGCAAAACGACCTCAGTTTTTGTCATATGTGTCCCTCTTCCAACTGTTTAAAGATACAACCAAATTCAAAATTAAAATATATGTTGTCATATATTTTATTATACAGTAATTAATATAAATTGTCTTTACTAGTTTCACTTGGACATGGTTTTCAAGATTAATTTTTTATTTACCCTTTACACCACGTCCCAACTTTTCACTGAACAATTTTGTTTGTAGGGAAGAAAAACACCATCATATGAAATGAAAGCAGTTATGGGGTCATATTATGAAGCTTAATACAGTTTTAGTAAGCTTTCATTTTTGGCAATTTCCACAGAAACCCATTACAGCCCCTGATTGTTCTTGTTTAGACGATTGAGAAAGAAGGCAAACTATGACAGATGCCAAGTATGAGCTGCAACCCCTTACAATTAAAAAAAGAGAGGCGCAACCAGCTCTTTAAGCAACAAGCGGTTGTTGCAACTCATTTCAAGTTTGGTTGATGGTTGAGTCAAAAGATGTTAAGCAGTTTTAAAATTAATATAAGCAGCTACTGCACAACACGGTCTCCTCCCCCTTTGCAGAACCTTAAGTTGAATAACTTCTTTTCTATAGAGGGCAATACAAAGTTATCGTGTATAGGCGTTTTTTGTTTTGTTTTCGTTTGTTTTTTTTAAGGCCGTGCTAATATGCCATCAAAGTAAGGTCATGCCAGTCTTTTATAACTCACATCATAAATTTACTTCAAAGAGCTACACAGTAGTACAGTGGAAGGTCTTCAAGTGGACTAATGGCGCCCAAAAAAAGAAATTAAATTAAAAGAAAAACTAGGAAATCTTTAAGGTAAACAGGGGAAACATCTCCAACCACTTTAAAGTAAAAGTTACCGCCTGATAATTATTCAGACACTTTCCCAAATACAGATTTTACCTCTTCAGTTTTTACGCTTGTGGGGAAAATGCCAATAAACTCTTTCAAGAGACTTAAATCAAGTCTTCTGCAACATATAATTATCCTTCATGGATTAATAAAGTGTTATTTAACAAAACAGCTACAGTTAAGTGAAAAAGAAACCTTCCCTGTTAAATTCACAGGTTTTACAAATAATAAAAACAATAAATATGGTAAATATAACCAATTCAAGCTGGGATGAGAAATAAGTGACACTGTCATCATTTACAAAACATGCTGCACTGCTGAAGCAATATGTGGAGAAACTAAGTACAGCCTTACCGTTTCCACAGAATTAAAGCGGGTAACTGGCATCCAAGTGACGCTAATCAAATTTACCCCACTGATTAGTCATCAGCCGAGTGTCACGATTTCTGTCGTCCGTCATCTCAAAATGATTTATGAAAGAGCGCGTGATCACTAAAACAGGAGAAAAGAATTAGGATGATTGCAGTGGCCCCGAGCAGTGGGACTGAAACGCTGCAGAGGACCTTTAAACGCTGTGCTTAAACGAATAACCACAAAGAACCAGAAAAAAAATGAAGCAATGCTGGAAAGAAGAATCGCCCACAACCATGAGAGAAAATGTCAAAGTCACCCTACAAACATATAGTAACACAATTTGTCTGAGAGACAGATTCAGTGTTCAGCTACAGTTGTAAAATTAGTCCAACACATGAAATTCAATATATATCAGACATCCTATTTTACAAAAGAAAAAAAAGAAAGCACAACTAATACATGGCCTCACCTTCGTACACCAGGGTAACGAGGACAGGCTGGAATCCCTTTAATCTGTATACGTCAATAATCTTACAACATGAAAGATTTTTTAAAAAGAACACAAGAAAAAAAAACACCCTTTCCATGTCATGTCATCACTGCATCGCGTAGGTTAATGCACAAAGATTGCAGAAAGGCACAAAACTCAAAAGTAATTCAGTCTTTATTTACAGTCATACTACAAAATCCACACACTCAGAACAAAAAGTCACCGGCACAGTTTGTAAAAATGAGTCATTTCTTATCTTCGATCTCAGATGTCCATCAACTTGAATTAACACTTGTCTTGGAAAATTGAATTTCCCAAAAAGCAACAGTTACCTGAAGCTGTAAGTGAAGTAATATGAAGTCCAAACGCTGCCATCCAGTTGATCTGACAGTAATACCCACCAGTCTAAAACTAATAACCCATTAGATATTACAAGTTAACTGAACAATATCCAACAAAACTCCTTTAAAAAAAAAAAAAAAAAAAACACTATTAAAGTAAACAAAGCATTGTTGAGGGCTTTGGTTACTTACAATTCCTGCCCGGGGTCCTTAAACTGCACCTCATGTATCATTTCAGTATAGGATTTCATATGACTGTTTGACTTTATGAATAATTACACAAATCATAACCAGGTGATGACATGCTTAAACACACTGGGCTGTGCTTTTCTCCTGCTATGCTGAAAGACAACTAAGGAAGGAAAACTATACTAGACTGTAAACGGCACTGTTCTGTTGAATTTGAGAGATTAAGAGGTTACGTGACAATCTACATCCAAACCATTCTGTTTTCCAGAGTCGCTTTATTTTGGAGTTGATCACTGGTATCGTGCTAGAGTTCGGTATGCTTTCTTCTGTTACTACTTGGAAACAGTCCAATTAAAAAGCAAACATTACATTTAAATTCTCCTTTACAGTAGATTTACTGTGAGAAAAGGGGCAGCAGACTATTTAAAAACCATTTACAAAGTCAGAAGATTTGTTCAGTTTATTGGGCATCTGGCTTTAACCTGAACATAAGTCTGAAGAAAAGACAAAGTGCTCACCATGTCTTTTATGGGATGCCACACTTGTTTAACACTGGTTGAGATGACTGCGACAGGCCGTGCACCTGCCAGCTTACAGCCAACCACCTTACTAATCGGATCTTTTTGTCTAAGGCTCCATCTAGTGGATCGCAGGGAAAATGCAAGAGAACTCAGCTGATGTACAATTTTCCTAACACGTGGAAAGAAAATAAATCGTAATCCATTTGGATATCAATATGTTTTCAGAATAAAAATTAGCCCTGTGTTTTGACAGAAATTCTTAAATCCTTAACTTTTCTGACTTTTCACAGTAAGAGCGTGTGTATAAAAGTATGTTTGCCTTTTTAATACCATTAAACATTCTTAAAGTGAAATAAAAAAAAAATATTTAAATTGGTTAAAAAAATTTAAAAAAAATAATAAAAAAAATTTAAAAAAAAAGAATAATAATTTACATTGATCAAATCCAATAGCTCTGTGGCCCATCTGTCACCCTGACAAACATGTCTAACTACCTCCATGCTTCTTGTATACTAACTGCCAAGTCTTGTACATTTGGGTGAATTTCATTAAAAATGATTTTTTTTTTCCTGCTTATTATTACATTATCAAATGTTAACTTAGCAATGTAGATTATATCATGTGACAGACAAATGAGAAAATGTGTGGAGCATATTTTTAATTACAAAGAGTAACACAACAAAAAAATAAAATAGAAAATTTAAAAAAACAAAACAAAAAAAAAACATAAGTGAATGGCTCCACCTCTGCCAGGTCACAGTCCCTGATGTGTCTGCTGGAAACCTGAGAGTCAGCAGCTTTGCAAAACTGGTTAAATGAGTAGTGAAAGGGTGGGTTTCTTGCCTGGCCAAGCTTCTTTGGCATACTTCTTTTTGCGGGGCTCGTTGTGGGCCTCTGGTAGATAGGGGGCTGTTACAGGGGTGGGGTTGAGGGCAATGGGGGGGTGTGGAGCCTCTGGGGCCAGGTCTACCTCTGGTGCTGGATTAGGGAACGGCAAAGGAAGCCCTCCTTGCATTGTAGCCCCTCCTGGTGCTCCTGTTGGCTGGTTCTCGTGACTGGTGGGAGGCAAGTCCCCATACAGACCACCGGCCAAGCTGTAGGCGTGGATGCGCTTTGAGGTTAGGTCTTCAAGACCTAGAGTGTTTTGGCCATCTGATCTCCGTTTCTACAGAAGTGATGGGAAAAGTATTACCTAAAGCACATTTTACACAAGGACTGTTTTCCAGTAAACTCACAAACAAATAAACATGTTGGTAGCAAGTCTGACTTAACACTTTAGTGTTTTTGATAACATTTTGTGATGGCAGTTCCAATGGGTTGGATGAAGTAACATACACGCCAAAAGTATTCGCGCACCCACCTTGACTCACATATGAACTTAAGTGACATCTCATTCCTAATCCACAGGGTTCAATAACGTCAGTCCACCCTTTGCAGCTTTAACTCTTTTGGGAAGGCTGTCCACAAGGTTTAGGAGTCTGTTTATGGGAATTTTTGACCATTCTTCCAGAAGCACATTAGTGAGGTCACACACTGGACCAGAAGGTCTGGCTCTCGATCTCCGCTCCAATTCATCCCAAAGGTGTTCTGTCGGGTTGATGTCAGGACTCTGTGCAGGCCAGTCAAGTTCATCCAGACCAGACTCTGTCATCCAGGTCTTTATGGACCCGTTTTGTTCACTGCTGCACAGTCATGTTGGAAGAGGAAGGGGCCGGCTCCAAACTGTTTCCACAAAGTTGGGAGCATGGAATTGTCCAAAATGTCTCGGTATGCTGAAGCATTCAGGGTTCCATCAGAGGTCCATCAGACTGCCAGATGGAGAAGCGGAGAATGAGTCTCCACTGCTCCAGAGTCCAGTGGCGGCGTGCTTTACAGCACTGCATCCGGCGCTTTTCATTGCACTTGGTGATGTGTGGTTTGGACGCAGCTGCTCGGCCACAAAAACCCATTCATGAAGCTCTCTGGACTGTTCTTGAGCTAATCTGAAGGCCACATGAAGTTTGGAGATCTGTAGTGATTCACTCTGCAGAAAGTGGGTGACCTCTTCACACAATGGTCTTCAGCATCTGCTGACTCCGCGCCGTCAGTTTACGGATTTGTTGCACAGGTGGCATCCCATCACAGTTTACGTGGCCTACCTCTTCATGGCTGAGTTGCTGTCATTCCCAAACACTTCCATGTTCTTATAATACAGCTGACAGTTGACTGTAGAATATTTAGGAGTGAGGAAATTCCATGACTGGATTTGTTTCTCAGGTGTCATCCTATCACAGTTCCACGCTGGAATTCACTGAGCTCCTGAGAGCAACACATTGTTTCACAAATAGTTGTAAAAGCAGTCTGCATGTCGAGGTGCTTGATTTTATACACCTGTGGCCATGAACGTGATTGGAACACCTGCTTCCCAATATTTGGTTGGGTGAGCAAATACTTCTGGCAACATAGTGTATTTGTATATGGATTTACTGTGTAAATCCTGCACCATGGATGGTGCATGATTTTTTATTTTGGGAAATCTTAAATCAACGGGGGGAAAAAAAGGTAGCATGCAAGTGTGTGGTTTTGTCAATGGTAAGACACAGAAAAGTCATTTTTCAGTGTCTGCGCCAAATGAGAGACATGGAACACTTAAAGACTTAATCTGCAACTGAAGGGTCTGGTTTCTTGTCTGATTATGCCATTTTCATTTCATTTACTTGTAAAATGAACGCTTTGATGAGTGTGTACGGACTAGCTGAGTTTTGAGGGTGGAGCGGCTTCTCGTCTGAGAAACAGCAATGATGTTTGAGAAAATGTAAAAGATTGTAGTTGTACAACCAAACCTTCACTGACTTAATAAGCGTAATGTTTTGAGAAGTGATCTTTTCAAATGCTTCCATTGACTGATGGCAGGTTTTACACGGCCGCTGTGTGCTTGGAAGCCAATCACATGAAAATATCGTATGTCTGATTGAAGCACAAATAAAACCCTCTTTAACACGACTCATGGTTAAATGTCAATGCCGTTGTTAAAAAAAAAGATTGATAAAGCCATTAACGTTAGATATGTGGTTGAAAAGGACACTGGGAACCACTCAGTATTTTACTAAATACAACATACTAAAAATGTGAATTCAGTAGTTTAAGACAAACGTTCACTTTGACAGCTGAAATCAATCACTGGAATTATTGATTGAAACTTACCTTAATGGGGATGACAGCTGTCTGAACCATGTTTCTGAAGCGTCCGACCGAGGGATCAATATCCTCTGTGAGAGTGTAAAAGGAAAACTGTTGGTCTATTTCAGAATGATTTTATCTCTAATAAAAGCCAGAATTCAAATTTGTCGCTGGTCTCTCTGATCAGCAACACAGCTGATTTATATATTTAAACAGCAGTCTTTGAAGACAGTCAACATTAAGATTCAATTAAAATTGTTTTGACAAGATTAATTAAATGATGTAAAGTTTAAGAAAGCAGTACAAGTAAATCTGGCTATAAGTTAACTTAAGCGGCTCAACTCAAAAGTAAAAAAATCTTTCATTTATTTCCTTCTAATTACATCTGGTTAATCTTCAAAAATCTTCAAGGAATTTACAGGAAATGAGACACTACAGAAAACATTGTTCACTTATTATTTGTAAAAGCAACAGTGAGTAAACACCACTGCAGCAGCAGCGTCTCTCTGACCAGCACCTGGATTAATGATGCAGTCCTCTTCACTGAACGTGACTCGGGAGTTTCTGCGTTTCCTCTTAGGCCTCTGGATTTCTAAATTGCCTTCCTCGATAGTCAGCAGGGAGATGCGCTTGTTGTGAGCCGTGTTAAACTCTGTTAGGTTCTGGCGGGATACAGAAATCACAACACAAATGATACTGTGGCTGAACGGACACCAACACCTTCCAACACAACACACACCAGTAGGTTGAAGATAAACGCACAAAACCATCAACATCCACAAGTAAAAAACATAGGTTCTGATAAGTTTAAAAACTATGGAAAGCAGATTATTTGAAACGCGATATGGCGCATCTTCATGCCTGTTAAGATATTCGTGCAGTCAATGATCTATTAAAATGAAAAAACATTTTTAAACAGCTACAACCCATTTTAATTGGCCAATAAAAACTTTATATTGTTCTTTGCTATACTGGATCCATCAAGCATAGAATAAAAAACAAAAGGATATGGACTCGTAGCCTAATGGCATTAAAATAGGCAGAAAAAATACGAGGCACAGGCTTAAAAAATAATGTTTACGTATTAATTATTGCAATGTCCAATTAGTAGAAAAACAAGTAACACTACTGCACGCCGTAACCATTGTGTTTTAAGGTGGAAACAAAGTTAGTAGACTCCAAAAGCCCAACCTGGAACGCATCGAGGTAAAGGCAAGACAAACGTGACCGCCGACGGCTTCTATGTAGCTGATAAAAATAAAAAATAAAAATTCTGTCATTTGTCTACTGTTGGAGCAGCCGAGAACTAAACCCACGCAGACAAGGTGCAATAACTTCAAGACAGCCACTACAAAGCGTAAAGTATTTTTAAAAAAGTGAACATACATCAAGCTCCGTTTCTTCCTCTGGGAGCCCAAGTAGTCCTTTCAGCTCCTCATCCTCGCCAGTCTTATTGTCTCCTGTTCCAGCACTGCCTTGGGTTTGGGGCTTCTCTCTGATGATGTAGGTCCGCGTTGAAGCCCCAAAAGATATCATAGAGTCTATGGGAACCTGCTGAGGCTTGTGAGCCTCTAGGCGAATGTGTCCGAGGAAAGTACCATGTGCTAAAATGGTGAACATCAAATAACGTGTGAAAGACTGGCGGTGCAATAATAAATAATATTTAGGACTTGTGTCAGTCAGGTGGGACTTGTGTCAGTCAGGTGGGACTTGTGTCAGTCAGGTGGGACTTGTGTCAGTCAGGTGGGACTTGTGTCAGTCAGGTGGGACTTGTGTCAGTCAGGTGGGACTTGTGTCAGTCAGGTGGGACTTGTGTCAGTCAGGTGGGACTTGTGTCAGTCAGGTGGGACTTGTGTCAGTCAGGTGGGACTTGTGTCAGTCAGGTGAGCCTTGTGATCAGATACAATCACCAGGGGAAAGTCTGCACTTGTTCATATTAATACCATGACTGCACAGAGGTGAGAAAAATATAAAAGTAACTTTGATTGAGAACCCCAATGGTTTCTTTAAATGTCTCAATGTAAAAAAGTAGAAATTACAGAAAATATAACTTAACAGAAACGCTTACCACAGACAATTTAATATGTAGAAACATTAAAGATATGAGCTTTAAATAATTATTATATTTGTTTAATGGCCATTGTAATGATGAGGGAGTAATTTCAGAGCTTGGCAAGTACAAGTTGTCCTTTGCAATTAAACCCTTAGCAGCACATTTCAAACAACTGGATATTAAAGTGAATGTGAAAAGTGTGAATAATATCTTACTGCTATTGAGGTCTATAAGGAAGACCCTTTTCAGGTGTTTGTGGTAGACTAAAGCAGCATGAACACGTGAGCAGGACTGATGGTCGATGGTGAAGTCACACCAGTCAGGGTTCCTTCCAAACAGGTAGTACTTCTTTTCATCTATTATCAGTTTCTACAAACAGAAACAAATTCCGTGAATCACCCATTAAGAACTGATTACAGATTAAATGGTCAGTATGATATCGTTGTGCCTCTGAGCCATAACTCATCAGTGTTGCTTTCCACTGAAAAGCTTAAATCTCACGGTTGATATTGCTCTTGCACCGTTCACAGCCATGCAGCCACTGGAACCCCGGCGTGAAACACACCTGGGACCGGAACCCCGGCGTGAAACACACCTGGGACCGGAACCCCGGCGTGAAACACACCTGGGACCGGAACCCCGGCGTGAAACACACCTGGGACCGGACCCCCGGCGTGAAACACACCTGGGACCGGCCGTCAGGCTTCTGTCTGGTGCATTCAACATATACTACGCACATTATTAACAATCATATGTTGTGGTTGTTTTTAAATAATATAAACTTACATGGTACAAAATTAAATCCCTGCCGCCTCCAAACTTACCTCTATTAATTTGTCTCCTTTCATTACGTCAAGGTGGAGCCCCGTGGGCGGTTTGCCTGCCCTGAACACAAACGATTGAGCATTTAAACAGACTGAACGCCACTAAATCAAACTAACATACGAGCGCAACTTCTCCTGCTTCACGTTTCTGCTGTATTGGCTGTCGAGCACCTGGACGTGTCCACGCGCGCCACTAATGCAAGGACAACACTTTCCACGTCACTCTCTAAACTTAATCTAGCCACACCTAGTATTCGCAACAGCCAACGTAGGATGCATGTGCCAATTCAATGAAAAACAGAAGAAAACGGGTCGTTTTGTGTCTCAAGAACGACATCGTTAACGGCTTAGCCTGTTAGCTTGACGATGCTAACGTTAGCCAGTGTAAAACACAAGCTTCTCTCCTGTGTAAAAGTGAGGCCCACCAACGGGAGTGCGTTGCTTTACTCATTTGCACCTAACCAAACGTGACCGACAATCCGCTTCCCTTTCAACAGATGCATTTTCTCACCATGATGGACAATCAAACGGAGGAGCGTCTTTACTTATTTTAGTCGCCATCTTGCTTCAACATATTACAGCCCAGGTGCATTGTGGGTTAACGCCCCCGTGGATCATTGGGAGTTGTAGTTCTACAGTCCTCCGATGCAGTTTTATATTATACCCTACACACATACCGTGCTTTAAGAGTGGTGGAGGAAGTGGAGGGTAATTGCATTTTCGACTTGAGGAAATGTACTCATACGAAACAGAGAGAAACAGTTATACGCTGAAAATTAAGTTAATTCAGACTGAACTGTTTGCTTAATTGGTCAGTGACTTATAAATTACACGTGTTTATAGGCTTTCAGACAATTTATAAGGACACATAGGACACAAAGCTGTCTGATAAATAGGACAGGGTGATATCATCTCCAATCAGTATTGCAGTTGATTTTGTTGATAGATATTAACAATTTAATACCTTAAGTTAGTCTAAATTTTTTTGTAAGTTTGTGAGTAATTATGTCAAATAAATGTGGCTTGTGTGTGTGTGTGTGTGTGTGTGTGTGTGTGTGTGTGTGTTTTAGGACGTCTCATGTAATAAGTGACTTCATGTTGTAGACGTCTTACTTGTAATAATGGCGACTAACAGTCACATCTCGTAGCAGAAGGAAGTGATTGTGCTGTTTTTCCAGTGAAAATATATTTTTAATTGTGTTCTGACATGCTCTTTCACACGTGCACAGACTCACACATTCACAATTCAATACATGTCCTTGAAAATGTTTATCAATTTCTTTTTTGTTCAGAGTAATTATGTTAATAGCTAACTTTTTGCAGCAGTCAGATAAAATAAATCCTTAATTTCTGTGACTTTTTCCCTGTGTAAGATACCCTTTGTGAGACTACATCACTGAGTCTCTGGCTGTAAATGCAGTTGTGCAGACAGCTCCTGTAACTTCCTCATTCACTTCTGTGGTTTTTAGCTGAAAGAGCAACTCCTTCTTTTTCTTTGTTTTTGCTTTGCTTGTCATTTGGCGCCTGCCTTTATTTCTGATTAGAGCTCCTCGAGGCAGCCGTGATGGCAGCAAACATTGCTTTGCCGCTTCAAGAGTTCATTGCATCTTTACACAGCGACAGTCTGCCAAAAATTCTTCAAGTTTGCTCTGGAGTGTACTTCCAAGGTAGGCCTTATGTTAATCACTCCTTTAAGATTATTATAGTGTGAGTGTAGATCAGAGCGAGGGTGAGGAGACTTTAGAAAACCTGAAGAGATAAGATCACTGAGCCGTTGTTGGTCTGGAGCTTCAGACTTACAAACTTTTGTCTGTGTTCCTTTCATCTAATTGTAGATCAGATATTATTAAAACCAAATACGGCATTGATCATATGCCGGGTTTGTTCACTAGTAACAAAGCAGGATATTTTTCCATAAGCAGTTGTAGTTTTGTTAAAACTTCATTGAAAGTTGATTTTTTTCTGTTTCTTACTGTCTGAGTCAGGTTCGATTTATGAAATCTCGGGGTCTGAGGTGTGCTTTTCTACTGGGGATCTGATAAAGGTCATTGGGATTGAGCTCCAATCCGTTTCCTGCGAAGACATCAGCAACAATGAGAAATTTGAGCTGCCCATCAACCATACAGGTTGGTCACAGAGAACTTGAGAAAGACATGTGCTTTCAACACGTCAGTGACACATTTGTTTCTCAGGGCTGTTCAGCCTGGTCCCAGAGGAGATGCCGTACAGTTCAGTCGAGGAGATGATGAGCCTGAGGCCTGTGGAGCCGGAATCCCGCCTTCCCTTCACCTTTACCAGCCGCGCCAAGATGACCTTTGGCAACCTCACTCTGGGGGCTGGCACGGCTTTGACTGTGCTCTCCATCGAGCGCCATGAGGGTGAGGAGGACCAAGTATGCTGCCGTGTTCGAGGACAGCAAGACACCTCAGCTGAAGTGCGAGTCCCTTTGTCTTCCCAAGGGGAGTTTTATGAGGGGGAGAGCGAGGAATGTTTCACTTTGAAGGAGATCATATCTTCGCCCTGCCTGCGTAGCCGGAGGTTTCGCCTTGTGAAAGCCACCAAACGACAACAACCCCTTGTCCTCAGTCCGGTATACCAGGTCCACGCCATCATGAACTGTAAGACTGCCCTTCTTCATACTTGGTATTCATTTAATGGCATTTGTTATAATTCATGCATTTATTTGTAAATCAATCAAAGTTGGTTAACCCTTTAATGCCTGGTATTTAAACTAACATAAAAAGTGTAAATTATGTATTGAAATTGATTCCAAATTTGAATGTAATCATTTCTAAATAATAATTTTTGTTATCGCTATGATTACGTTAGATAAGTAAAACATTTTTTTTAATTGTTTTTATTTTTTTTGTATGTATAAAACTTTTTGTGGATGTAGGGGTGGTACAAATGTCTCAGAAATTAATTTATCAAATATCGAGCATCATAGTGTTAATATGATTTATGTTCCACCTTTTATACTAATGACACTACACTACATTACGTCTTACTTTTGGCGTATTTTTTCTTTACATGTTTCTTAACCTGCAGTACAAGGTTTTATACATAAAGTTAATCCTGAAGTCATCAGATCTGACACACTGCTGTGCAGTGCATGTACCTGAAAGTACATAACTTAGCACAGTGCTGTATTATAAGTAATCATTCACACAGGTACCTTTTTGTTCATTCTTCAACACCTTGATGCATTTTTCTGATGCTATTTCAGCTATGAAGAATTGTATCTCTTGCATAGATCTTCTAACACTAACTAGAGATGCTGCGGTTTTGTCTCATTTGAATTTTCTCTCATTTCTCTACAGTGAGGAAAAATTTGTTGAAGTTCCCGTCCAGTTTAGAAGTGGATGTGGTCGATGTCACAGACAAGTGTAAAGACGTGGACTTTGTGACCCCTCTCAGTCTGACAGAGGTCATGTCTCAGCCAGATAAATCGTTCCCTGCAGTCGTGGAAATACTGGAAGACCCAGAGACCCGGTCCATGTTCAAGTGCAGCTGGCTGCCAGAACTTAACAAGAGAGCACACCTGGTGTTTCACAAGAAAGGAACCACAACCATGTTTTTGTTTTCCTGCTCGAAGAGTCGAAAGACTCAGCAGTACTTCCTAGTTTCTAAAAAGTATGGTGGACGATTTCGGAGACGGCCAAGAGAGTTTAATTCGGTGTACGAGCTGTACGTTGCCTCAACGCAGACACCAAGTCTGAAGGTCAGTGTAACAAGGAACTGTGAGGAAGTGGAGGAGGAGGGCATTCCAGCTCTCAGTGTTGGGGAGCATCTGGAGATTGTGTCCTGCACTAGAATGGACCTGCCCTGCACCAGCAGCAAAGGACAGATGCAGTCCGTTGAAGCGCTGTTGTGTCAGCATCTTCAAGAGGCAGATGATGAGGATGAGGACGATGAAGAGGATGTGAAAAAGGAGATTGTGCTACCTCTCTACATGCAGGGTCATTTTGTGGAGGTACTCAGCGATAACAAGAAGTACAAACTCTGTGACCTTAGTGAGAATGATAGTTTGCCGCTGGACGTGAAAGTGGTGAGCCGTGATCCAGAACTGGAGACCGATCCCCTAGCTGGCCTTGCATGTCTAAGGACAGAGGGAGTACTGATGGAGTCAACGATCCAGGCAAGCTTCCCACACAGGCCTGACTACTGTTTTGAGATCCCGGCCCAGTGGCTCTCACTGTCTGTCTCCTTCACCAAGGAGCCGCTGCCGTGGCCTCAGGGTGAAGCTCCCAAGCTCCACGCAGAAAAGGTTACCGAGGTGACGGATGCGTTCTTTTATGAATTTCGCCGGAAGGGTAACATGGACGAGGCTCCCCCACCTCGACCGCCAAAGCGACATTTGACATCATCAAAATCAACAAAGAAAGCTTCAAAAAACCCAAACAAAGCATCCAAGGCAAACAAATCTAAAACTCAAACGAGCAAAAGTGTACCAACCAAACAGTTCAGTGATTTGACTTTAAATACCAAAAGAAGGCCGCCGGCACCTCTTCCTCCAGTAAGCATGGCTTTTATTTTTCACAAATACCAAGTATCAAGTTGGAGTCTTTTTGTGTTTCAGCTGTAGATTTCAACATGTTCATGAGTCAGTTCACAAAAGCTGTTTTTACAACATGACTTTCTGAAACTCTTCTTTCAACTATTTCAAATATGTCAGCTGCTTCCACATTTTGCGCTGGTGAATAAGTCATCTTTATAAAAAGGAGATAAAATGATATTCAAATTCTGACTTCCTCTTATTGTACAGGATGACTTAAATGAGGAACCCCCCCCAGTCGCCCCTCGAAAGACCTCAGAGGTGTACGAAAGAACCTCCAAGGCTTTGCCAAACACTTACGTAAAAATGGACCAAACAAAGAAAACGGGTAAAGTCACTTTTTATATTGTTGATCACGTATTAAAACTGGGAATAATATTCAATGATGGAACAATACTCATTTTTCATTATATGTAGCTCCAAGACATTTAATTTGCTGCTGACATAAAATAAATAAATACAAACAAATACACATGCACTATTAGTGGCAAGACACTGGCTCACTTAAGTTTTGAATATTTTCTGTGACAGAAATAGAAGTTTGGGTCGTAAAATTGGAGGTTGGCTGGCGGGATAAGGGAATGAAGGGAGGATATTAGTTAGTTCTCCTCAAGGAAAACATTCACATGAAACAAATAAAGGCAAGCGACAGTATAGAAGATATAATCTAGATTCAGAATATTACTAATAGTGTTCTTCTTTCTCGCAGTGGCCCTCAGTGATACGACTTCTGACGTGGACAGTGACCACGACTATGAAACTATGGATATGCCTTTGGCCGTTATGGTGAAGGAAGCCCACGAGAGCATCGTGTTCTACTAAAAATTACAGTTGTAAAAAACATCGCATGTGGACAGCGAGAGCTGGAATCCTGAGTGGATAAGGTGTCTTCGAGATTTGAGGAACCCTCGTCAAAACATGAACTCCAGTACAGCAAGATGTTTGGATGTGTGCTCTTCAACCTGATATCAAACTGTTTCTCTTTGCGTACAGACGTGAAATGTGCAACGAGCGCTTCTAGAAACGATATTCTGGTGCGTTTTAACACCCTCTCATGTGGTCAACAAGGTCGTTTCCGCTTTCTCTTTCCTTGGCGACTGAAAGTGCTCACCCATGTAGAATGTGGCTGAGGAAATACCACTCTTTTTACAGAAAAGAGTGTATTTCCTCAGAAATATTAACACATTTAACTGGATGAAGACGTGCGTGGTAGTAGCCAGCAGTTTTGTAATTTCCATAATTATTCTGTGCAATACTAAGTGTTTGTATAGGACCGTCCAACGTGACCAACTGCAAAGCCCCCAGAGGGACCACAACCAGTCGCTTCCTGATTTAAAAAAAATCAAACTGCCCAACCAATGTTGTCCTACGTACATGCCAGCCTCCCGCCACGTACAAGTAAACTCTGAACTCTATCCATCCTTGATGGGAGACCAAGAACGTCCCCACAATATGGAAACTCTCTTCCCAATCACATGAAACTGAGTGGGGGAGGAAGAATAAACTAATATTGTACTGCGCTGAAATTACTGCAGGGAGTTAACTGTGCAGATTAATTTAAACTCAAACTAGTTCCACGTTGTACAACTGTGCATCTATTGTGTAGCGTTTCTAATTGTTTAAAATGTGTAAGCAGATTTATAATTAAAATTATACCAAACATCCAGTGTGTGTGATGTCGGTCCATGTGGTTTCTGTTTCTATCCTCTGCATATGCACTTCCTGCCAAGCGTTTGATCCTGACACAAGCAGCTTGTGGTAAAAGTTGCTGAAGGTGCGAACATGCTGCAGAAAACCGTTCAATATTTCAACATCAACGCATTTCCATAAAACTATCCTGTCGTCGTGTATCTGACATCGTGTCACAGAAGTGAAGACTTTTACATATTTAATATATTCTTAAACGCAAGTTCAAGGAAGAGGACACATTGTGTTTTATATCATCTTTATTATGAGTGAAGTAAATTAAACTGACAACTTTAAACCGAGTACCTGTTTTCCAAGAGTTAAAATGTACAAAATGCTTTTATCTTATGGGTGTGTGTGCGTGTGTGTTACACTTATGGGTTTATATAAAAGCGGAAGAGACATCAGGAATCCAGGATGTGGGAACAAAGTCTCACCCAACAATGCGTTCTTCAGCAAACGGCCACAGCACGTCCAACAGTTTGCGTGTTTTCCCCGGGTCCTTTTCTAACACGTCAGAGGTTGTTCACAACTGAGCAACGTTGACTTATTAACCCTATACTGAGAAACCTAAATTCAATTTAGTAACCACACACAGCTGAAAAGATGAAGTCGATTAGTCATCGTTGTCTGTTGATTTGAAGTGGTCTTCATCGATGGTGGAAAAGATGTGACCTTCGTTGCTTAGGAATTCCACCGCATGCCTTTGGGAGCAAAGAGAGAATTGAAATAAGTATTTCCAACATCATCAATCAGCTTGTTTAAAGCCGCTTCAGTACTCATTTATCATCAGTGGACTATAGTTGGCTATTGTTTTTAAAAAGAGCATTCGGGCATTTCTGTGTCAATTTGTTAATTTTCCAAAGTACAGTTTTCTATGGAAAGATAAAATTTACTAAAGAAGACCTAAATAACAGAACCACGTGGGTTATAACATATATTTAACAGAATTTAAGACTGTATTAAAATTTTTTAAAAAAAAAAAAAAAAAAAAAAAAAAAAAAGGTATTAAAAGCTACTTTCTCATATTTGCATAGAAGTTTGTGATCCGTACAGTCTCAACCCAAAACGGGGATTTTTAAAGCCCAGAAACAACAAAGAGCAGTACAATTTGGAAAAAATTAGATCTTCAACAAGAATTGTCACTTTTTTTTTTTTCCATATTTCATTTAAGGAACAGTTGGTGTAGAATTCATGTCTTGACATTTTTACAGTCAAACATTTTCCCGTATAAAATGTAGATTTTCCTGTAACATTAACTGTTAAGTTTGTAAATACACTAAAAATATAAAATTACTTTCAGTTAAATTTCACCCGGTTGTTTGTCTCCTTTTAAGCTGGCGACACGATTTCTCAAAAGATAAAAATGTCATTTGGGGTTTTGGTTCCCTTTAACGGTTCCCTTCTCTTGACTAACAGCAGACTCGTGTGAATGGGTTAAGTTGCTTCATCCCTTCATAGCACTTGAAGCAGAACTTCTCTCTTACTTGATAACTGGCAGGCTCAAGCCACCGAGTCGGTGCTTTAGATCCTGAATGCTGATACCCTGCGGGTCTGGGCAGCTTCTTATCAAACTCAGCACCTACAGAAAAAAAATAAATAAATAAACATGAACAAACAAACCACACAATGACAAGCTGCTGCCACTCCGGTGACCCTCCGAGAAACGGTCATCTTTAAGGAGTTCTCTGAAAGTGACATTTACAGGATGTAGGACGAGTTGAAAGTTTCAGGGGACTTTTTGTTGCTGTCCTTTTGTGAGACTTACCTGATTCTGGTTTGCACTTAAGCCATTATTTATCATGTCGTTAGCACCTGCGTAGCTCCCTCCCGGACCTCCCAAGGCCGGCCGCGACATGGACATGCTGTTACCACCCAAACCTCCGCCGGCACCGGCCTGTACAGAGGGATACACGCAAAAACTGATATTTCTGTTGCCATGTTCTTTCTACCATCCTCTAGGAAAAAAAAATATTATTTTTGTTGGAAGAGGAAACTGAAATAAAGTTCAATTATTTAGACCTACTACGTAGATAAAAGATTATAACCAAAAAAAACTTAACTTGTGCTGTTCTGTAAGAAAAGCTTAGATGCAGACTTAAATGTCAGAACAGCAAGTAAGTAAAGGCTGAGCGACCGCAGAAGTGGACAAATCGCTGCTAATTTCTATTTGCGATTTCACTTCTTAAAAGTATAATTAAAAGCAAAAAACAATCTCATAAATACTGGAGTTGTAGGTTCTACAGCCGCAGTGGTGATGGGGTTATTTTTTTAGTACATTACAGCACAATTGGCAAAAGTGACAACACTTTTAAGGTTCTCAACATTAACCGAAATGAGGACATATTTTATGTACATTGATCTTTACTTCCCTATTCTTGCATGTTAACTGAGACGAGGGTTACTGAGGTCAACGGTTCAGCGTTCTCACCGTGGTCAGCGGTTTGCTCAGCACCATGTGTGCTTGGACGACCTCCAGCATGTGTGAGGTGATTTCGTTCATGTCCTCCAGGGGCCTGACGCTGAAGGCCACAATAGACCTGTGGTTCTACCAAAGGAAGAGACAAACACGCACATCTGCAGTGTCATCACGGATGACTTCACAGAAGACCTGCCTCGAGTAAACAGCTGTGGGAAACATCTGCGGACATCCTCCGAATGTCGAAGAAACACCGTGTTTTTCAGGAACACGACATAACTGCGCTCGTCAATGTTTAAATATCAAAACACATACGGTCATCTACCGCAGCAGTGTTGATTTCTCACATGGCCTTGTATAAAGACGGTAAGGTTTTACTCTCACCTGAAAAGAGCGCAGGTTTCCAGAGACTTTGACATACGTTCCTGGGGGAAGGACAGTGCTGTCCACACTGGGGTCCTACACAGACACACAGCACCGGTGGATTTGAGTGCATGTCTAATACTAGAAACAAAACCAGACATTGTTTCGAAAGATCACAGATATACAAGATATTGCTTCAGATTACAAGTGGACTAAAGTGACATCAATGACTAAAGGAAACACGTTTCCCTCCTGTATCAACAACAGAACGCCATCACAGGTTGGAATGACCCGAACTTACCTCCGTGTCCACCCACTGTTTCACGTCCATGGGCGCGCCCGTCATGTCGTCAACCTTGTACTGGATGTTGGTCATGGATTTGTCTGTGCTTCTGATGATGCCAACAATAGTGATCTGAGATGAATCAGCATTTTAAATCATGAGCTTCCAGAAATTATTACTTTGAATTGTTACCAGTTAACAGATGCAAGATAATGAGTTCCTCTTTATTTCAAAATTGTTAATGGGGGGGTTGTGTAACGTTGTTGTTGAAAAGAAGAGGTTAATTACTGCACACACGTCATGAATACAGACAGTTACGAGTTATTTATTTCCTTCTACCTCCAGGTGCTTGGGTGTCCGAGTATATATTTTATTTTTGTAGTTAAGAGGGTGGTGAGGGAGATTTTACAGGGGGACATTTCAAATAGAGGGCAACCCAAGAAAACATCACAAATCACTTGTCAATCAAGTGAGGGGGCGGGGAAATACGTCACCACTGGAGGATAAACATTCATATTCAGCTGTGTGTTTTGCCGATCCTACCTGTGTAACCTCCACATCTCCCACTCTGAAGGCTTCGTCGGCCTGTGAGGCAGACATCAGCTGGGACACCGTGCAGGGGATTATTTGTGTGGCACGAGTTCTCTGGTCAAAATAAATAATATGAAATGAACGTCACATCTCATCAGCCAGTTTTCATTGCGGCAGCTTTTGTGTCTCCACATGTGTTTAACAGGGGGAACTACTGAACACACGCTGTACCGCTTTACTTTGACTGCACAACAACAACAACTGAAACGTTTTGAACTGATTACAGACCGCTTTCTTCTCTCCTCCTTGGGACAAACCCGGAGACGCGAATCCTCCGGGGGACTGAGTGTAACCCCCCACTCCTCCGGCCTCGCTGTACCCTCCTGCAAATCAAAAGGGCAGCCACATCTCACGAAAAGTGCCGTTTATTCGTGCTGTTTTTCAATGGCGACAACTAAAAACCTCGACTGCTGAGATTAAAATAAGATTCAAAACTGCAAAGACGCAACGCGGTATTCAAGCTAGCATCGGCTTTTACCGACACAGCGAGAATGAGCCCAGCTAGACGCCTTAAATGCGCCAAGCTGGACATTAAACCTCACCTTGGTTCCACATAGCAGCGACCTTGATGTAATTTATTAAAAACAAATAATAATTTTACAAATAGCACGATGTTTTATCCAGTAAAGTCCAGCGCGCGAAACTTGACAAAATAGCGCCTGCGCAAAGCATAAAACTCCCGCGAAATTTATGATCACGTGACTGTAGAGCGAACCGTAAACCCTGATCGTTGTTTCATAGATCATTGATCCCGGTGTAGTTCTGACATGGCCTCGTTCGAAAACGTCTACTGTCACTAACATCTAACAGTTAACATCAGCTATATGATCAGTTATCCTGGTTGCCCCTGATCCCTGGTTAAGTGTAGGTCTGTTGTGTACCTGAAATACAAAGTACAGGGCAAAACCTACATCAATCCTACCATCTGTCCAATTCACTTCAAATCTAAACCGAATTGCTGTACTAAAATAGTTTAGTAGACACATTTATATATACGTCGCTTTTAATTACTCTTTTTTATATTTGGTAATATATTTAAGAAGAAAACGTCTTTATTTTGCATGTATACGTGTTATGTATGTTTTTATTTATCAACTTTTAGATACAACAAATCACTGTTGTATCATATGAATATATATATATATATATATATATATATATATATATATATATATATATATATATATATATATATATATATAGATATATATATATATATATATATATATATATATATATATATAAATATATATATATATATATATATTGGATACAAAAAGTCTACACACCCCTGTTCAATGCCAGGTTTTCGTGATGTAAAAAAATATGACTGCCAGGGTATTTCATTTCACAACTTTTTCCACCTTTAATGTGACCTATAACCTGTACAACGCAACTGAAAAACAAACAGAAATATTTTAGGGAGGTGAAGTAAAAATAAACAACTGAGATAATGTGGTTGCATAAGTGGAAACTAGTCGGGGAGGCTGCCAAGAGGCTGACAGCAACATTGAAGGAGCTGTGGGAATTTCTGGCTGTGTACATGTGACAATCTCCCGTCTTCTTCATATGTCTGGGCTATGGTAGGGTGGCAAGACGGCAGCCTTGTCTTGCAAAGAAAAACATCCAAGCCCGGCTTAATTTTGCAACAAGACATCTGAACTCTCCCAAACGAAGAGGGCTGTGCGCAGGAGATGCCCTCACAAGCTATTAGATTTAGAGCGGTTTTGCAAAGAAGAGTGGGCAAATTCTGCAAGGTGCGCCACGCTGATGGGCTCGTACCCAAGATGACTGAGTGCTGTAATGAAAGCCAAATGTGCTGCAACAAAGTGTTAAAGGGTGTGCATATTTATGCAACTTTTTTTTTTTTAAGGTTTCTGTTTTTCAATTGCATTGTACAGGTTATCGGTCAGATTAAAGGTGGAAAAGTAGTGAAATTGTATATCTTGCTGTCATTTCTTTACTTCACGAAAACCTGGCATTTAAACAGGGGTGTGTAGACTTTTTATATCCACTGTGTATATATGTATACTTATACTACGTATATATATACGTGTCGTCGGCCCAAATCACCTTCAGCCACTTCATATAGTTCACTTTATTGTATCAATAAATCCAGTAACTGAGGCAGTGGAGGCAGAGTTTTCCAAGAAAAACGGTCATCCTCCTGTTTATTCACAGAAGTGAATGGAAAAGCTGCATGTTTGTGTTCCCAGCATGTTGCAGAGCTGAAAGAATAAAACCTTCGTCGCCACTATGAGTCTTCACGCCGACAAATATGACACCTGTGAAGGACAGAGGAGAAGAGAGAAGGTGCATGAACTGTTGGGAGGCCTGAAGAAACGGCAGTCTTTACTCACAGCCGAGACATCTATATATACAGGCTGTAGGATGAAAATTTCAGGGAACTTTTTTTTGCTGTCATTTTGTGAGACTTACCTGATTCTTTGTTCATTCATATTTAAATTATTTCGCATAACACTTAGCTTTTATTTTGAAAACAACGTGTAGCAGTTACCGTAATATCGACAGCAAAGTGGCACAAACATTTGAAAGAGGGCTGGCTGGCCAGTCTTTTGAGAGGAGAGTTCTGGTGTGACAGCAGTGAACTTTCAATGGAAACGCGGCTTGGAGACTCAAAAAAACGAGTCAGTAGTCTTAAAGGGAGAAAACAGAGCTAACTCAATTTTTTTTTTTCAATTTCAGTGCAATTCAATTTACTTCTAAAGCACCGATTCACAACAACGTACTCAAGGCTTTTTACACAAAAACACTCAAACTTAATCCGGTTACTCATAATTCACTGAAATGCATGCATAATCCAATTAATCCCAGTCATTCCAGTTTTATTAATTTTCCATTCATTCTGATTTAGTCTTATTCATAATTCCAGATATTCCAATGAATCCGTGGACATATTCCAATCATTTAGATTTTTTTTAGACCAATCTCCAAATATAATTACAGACTAATATGAAAACCGTCCTTAAGAAACCCAACAGACTGACCTTCTCTTTTCAAATGTTCATCCTGAACAAGAACACTGAAAACTCTGGTGTACTACACTAGTACTAGACTAGTACTACACTAGTATTACACTAGTACTAGACTAGTATTAAACTAGTATTGCACTAGTACTACACTAGTAATACACTAGTACTAGACTAGTATTAAACTAGTATTACACTAGTACTACACTAGTATTAAACTAGTATTACACTAGTACTACACTAGTATTACACTAGGATTACACTAGTATTACACTAGTACTACACTAGTATTAAACTAGTATTATACTAGTACTACACTAGTATTAAACTAGTATTACACTAGTACTACACTAGTATTACACTAGGATTACACTAGTATTACACTAGTACTACACTAGCATTACACTAGTACCACACTAGTATTACACTAGTATTACACTAGTATTACACTAGTATTACACTAGTACTACACTAGTATTACACTAGTACCACACTAGTATTACACTAGTATTACGCTAGTATTACACTAGTATTACCAGTGTAGAGAGCAGCAGTACTACTGGGTCAAACTCTCATTTTAAATTATTTTTGTTATTTTAGAGCAGAACTCTCATAAATGGCTTTGATCAGAAAATAGCAGATTTTTTTCGTGGATGTTTGATGCTGAGTTCAGTAAAAACACCAAAATAAGTTTGTGATTTTTTTGACTTTTGTAAAGGTAAGATCACCTCTGATGTTTGTGGATGGGTTTGAGTGTTTGTGAGTCCGGGATCAGCAGGTCTGGACCGTCGTGGCCACAAACACGCCTGAAACACGCCTGAAACACGCCTCTCATGCAAACGTTTCCAAATCAGCTGCAGTTTGACTGACAAATGCGTCGTTTCCATACAGGAGGTCAGAAGCTTCAGCAGCAGGCGAAGCAGCAGGTAAGACGCTCGTCTGACTTCAACCTTAAAACTCACGAGACAAACTCCCTATTCAGACAGGAAACGTCTAAAACGTTTACTCAGACTCCTTTTAAAATTGTTCACATTTCATTTATTTTCATCAGCTGATTTCATGAAAAACTTTTTGAAAATGTGAAAATATTTTTAAAAGACCACAATTTACTGTTTTATCAGTTAAATCCTCTGTGACTTTAAAAGAATGTCTGAAATTTAATCTGATTTAACTTTTCATTTTTATGTCACAGAATAATTGGATTAATTATTCATTTAAACACAATTGTTCAAAATCAGATAAATGAATGAAGTTCACAACAATGAATTTATTATTGTTATTGTTGTTGTTATTTGAGTGGTATAAATATGGATGATATTTAATCATTTTAAATTTAATTTCTATTTATGTCATTTATTTTTTCATATTTTATAATTTGTCATTGCTATAATTTATTTCTGTATTTAATTTTTTGATGTATTTATTTTGTATTGTTTTACTTTTTTTATTTATCCATTGAAATTTCTGTTATTTAGTTATTTAAATGTATTTATTTGTGTTTATTGTTTTATTATTTATTATTTATCTATTTAAGTTTATTTATAAAGCATCTTTTGAAAAGTTCTTCAGGAGGCCAAAACAAATGACACAAAAGCACAAGATTACAGCAATAAACAGACCTGCTGACCCCAGACCCCCTGGCCCCAGATCCCAGATCTGCTGCCTCTGCTGACCTCAGACATGCTGACCCCTGACCCTAGACCTGTTGAACCCTGCTGACCACAGACCCCCTGACCCCAGATCCCCTGACCCCAGATCCCAGATCTGCTGCCTCTGCTTACCTCAGACCTGCTGACCCCTGACCCTAGACCTGTTGATCCCTGCTGACCACAGACCCCCTGACCTGGTGACCCCTGACCTGCAGGGGTCTGTGGTCAGTGGATCGCGGGTCAGCAGGTGTGGCTGCAGCAGCTCAGACATAGAAGAAGGATCTTAAGCAGCGTCAACATTTTAAAATGAATCTTTAAGGTTAATTGGTAACCAGAGAAGAGAGTTTAAAACAGACGTAGGCCCGGTGATGCGTACCGGTTTAAAGACTTGCAGAACTTTTGACCCGTAGGCGGTCAGGCTCCTTTTAGAGCCATTTTGTTTATGTTGTTCATGTTGCCTCTTGGTTATTTAATTAAAAGTTTAGCACTATTTCCAATCATCTTTATGCTCCTGATATCCAGCTTCTTTGCTCTTTCCATCCAAATGACCCCTTTAGTCTCTCTGAGTTAAATGTTTAACTGTCACCAAACTGTGTGCAGTTAAACTCAGGTAAAAGTGGGACTTATTACTTTAGCTCCGGACTGTTACATCCCAACAATCCGACAGAGGCTCAGGTGGAGTGTTCGGAAACCTCGGGGCTGTTCTGGACAGTTCTCTCTCTCCATCCTTAGATGCTCATGTTCAGCAGCTTTTTTCCATCTCAGAAACATGAGACATGTTGTTTTCAAGGCAAAAATTGAAATGATTGTTCCTGCTTTCGTTTCTCCACGGCTGGATTACTGTAGTTCACTTTTCACCTGCAGGTCTTTCATCCAACTCCAGGAAGTGAGACCACGAAACTCTGACTTTAAAAACACTCTTCACTGGCTTCCAGTCAGTTTTAGGGTCAATTTTAAATTCTTGTTTTAATGTACAAAGCTCTGAATGGTATGACCCCCCGTATGTCTCTAGGCTCTCGTGGTCGGTCTCAGACGTGATCTGAGCAGAGTTCTGCTGGTTCCTCGCTATTGATTCAAAAAATGCGGTGATCAGGTTTTCAGGTTTTCAGGATTTTGGGTGAAGGCACAGAGACTCTGGAACTCTCTACCACTGTTTCTTTGTTTTATAGTCTCAGAAGACATTTTAAGTGACATTTTATATTATTAACCAGCGCTGAGACTGGCGTGTGTGAAATGTACTCAGACTGTTCCAATAATCAAGACGTGAGGTTATAAAAGCATAAATAATCATCTCCAATCCAGCCTTGAACACAAGGGCTTTCGATTTAGAGAGGTTACACAGATGAAACAAACAGTTTTTACTGTTTAGAAGAGCACTCCAAAGACATTGTTGAGCCAAAGATAACACAAGGTTTCACACATAAAGCTAGTGGGATCACACCGTTAACAATCAGAGTCTCCGTTGCTTGTTTATATTAGACAAGCTGCTCATTAAGGAGGATAGTTTATAGAACAGAGCCCTGAGGAACCCCACAAGTGAGGTGAGTGGATTCAGCAGAAATCTAATTTACAATGAGACTAAAACCATCTCAAAACCACTCCAGAGAACTTGTGCTCATCTTGCATTCTGTTAATCAATATCCTTTGATCGCCAGTGTCACAGCTGTAGAGATTCAATTAAAGCACAAGTACATACTTCCTAGAGTCTGCTGCCATCATGGAGTCATGTGAAACATCAGTAATGCAGTGTCTGTTGACTCGCTGTCTGTTGAGTATCTGCAAAATCCGGACCGACATATGTCCAGAAATTGGTGTTCCTCTAAAAACAAAGTGAGCTGCTCTGCTGCGAGTTTCTCCAGAACCTTTGACAGAACCAGAAGTTTGAATTGGTTTATAGTTCTTTGGGATTGCTGGATCAATACTAGGCTTTTTAAAGTTTGGTTTCACAACTGCTGCTTTAAAAGAGCTGGGAACCTCACCTGTCAGACGTGATGTATTAGAAATATCCAGGACACACGGTCCAACAACACCCAACCCCTTAATGAGCAGTGAGGAAGAACATCATTAGGACAAGACAAAACGTTCAGTTTACCCATCAGAGCAGTCACTAATGAACTATGTATGCTGTTACGTTTACGCTATAATTTATTTATTTATTGTTCTAAATTAATTTACATCAAGTTAGATGGAATTAAACATATTCAATCAGGTCGATGTATAGAAAGTGCTGCATAATTGTAACATAAACTATAACACAGAACTGTCCCGACATTTTCTGATAGCTGCTTCCTGTCAGTCTTTCAGGCAGAAGTTGTGGCTTTTTTTCCAGAAGCATGAGTCCAGAGGTCCACCACCACCTCCTGCTCTTCCTCCTCCTCCTCCTCCTGCCTCTGAACTCAGGTAAACTTCAAGTTCAAACCATCTCCTGCAGTTCAGGACCACCCATGTTTGACATGTAACATAAACTTCAGAGTCTCTTTGTTGGTTCTGGTGAAGGTATCAAAGTATTTCAGAAGTAATTGTCTTTGGTGGTATTTTTTTTTATATGTTACTCTTTTAACTAGTTTTTAGTTTTCAATTGCTTCCTTAGCGGGAGTCCTCTGCATCAGGAGGGATTGTCTGTGGACTCTGGTTGCCGTGGCGATGGCCCCAGGTCCACTCTATAGCTTTTTATAGGTTTTCTATAGGTTTTTTTCATGAAATTTCACCCACTTCTCCACAGCATCAACAAATATTTGTTTTGTTCAACATGACCAGTAGAGCATTGATTGGAACAAATGGAAATGTTAAGTGGAAGCTGAACTTTTCCAGGACGTCTTTAATTATGGACGCTGTTATTTTGGTCAACTTCGATTCATTTCCCTGCGAGTCTGATTTGTATGACAGTAAAATGAGGTGACCAACTCGGAAAACCAAGACACTGCCCAGGTAAATTATTAAATACACCTGAAAAGGTATTGATGACCATCCTGAGTGTGCTGAGTAGAAACTAGAACTTCGAACAGTTAAATAAAGTCTAATGATTAGGTGAAAATTCATTACATGACGTTTATGTCTCCATTTAATTCGTTGTTAGCTATTCAACAAAGTGGAAAAGAGACACAGTCCTATTTAGTATTTATGTCATCACGAACACAGTACAGTGGATCATATAATGTCTGTTAAAATTTTAACTTCATGAAAGAATTTAAATAAGATCCAAACAGATCTGTTGTCACTGGGAGCCTGTTTCTTTAAGAAGGTGGTGTTAAAGGTGATCTGGTTGTTATTTGATTACTTTGGGAACACATCTTGTTTTCAGTGACAGCTTGCTTTTTACACCATAGTGCAGGGATCTTCAGGTCTGGTCCTTGAGGTCCCCTGTCCTGCATGTTTCAGACGTCTCCCAGCTCCAACACAGCTGATTCAGATGAATGAGTCATTACCACACTGGTGCTGATCCTGAGGACCAGCTGATTTTGTCCCTTTCAGTTCCCTGCAGTCGATTATACTCTTCCTTTATTTTAGAGCCAGCAGAAGATGGTTCGTGTATTCTGGTATTCTTATCAAATGTTTATACTTGTAGCAGAACATCTCTGGAAAAGTCGTCTGAGCTTTTCAGTTTTTGCTTCAGCAGATGTTTCTTTCTTTTCCAGAATCAGACGGAAGTCCTCAAAACAACACTGGACAGAAATTCATTGTTGTTTTTCCAGAGAATATAGCCTACTATCACCCCACTGATCCCAAAAACAAAGTCTCCATCACTGCTTTACAAGGCGACACTAAAGTCGTGCTAAATGAGCCCCTCAAAGAAGATGGAGTATACACAATGAGTGCCGGACAGACTCAGAGGTTTGACGTAAACCTGGAACTGGAAAAAATAGAAATCCCTGGCCAGGAAGGTCAAAACCAAGGTTTTACAATTTCTAACAAGACTCTCCAAATTACCAGCAACAAGGATATTGTCGTCCAAGCGTTAAGCAATAGAAGCAAAAGCCTGCAGTCCGCTCTGGTCATTCCTACAAACAAACTTGGCACAAAATACGTCATCCCACCAACACCCAACATCCAAGGAATCACAGATTCTGCAAGTGTTGTTAATGAACGAGGTCCGTTCAGACTCATCATCGTCAACACTGACCAAAGAAACACAGTCACCATCAAAGATGGAGCCGCCACCAAACAACTCTCTCTTGAGTCGAAACAGGTCGCTCAAGTGGCAGTACAGCAGACCGACGCTTTGAGAGTTGTCGAAGGTGAGAAGCCACTTGCCGTCCTCTTTGGTCACCCTTGCGCCATCCGGTACAACTGCACCTGTGGCCTGTTGTACGCCCTGCTGCAGCCAACCAGAAACGAGGCGGCAAAGTTCCCCATTCCTCCAAATCTGGTTAAAGATGCTCAGAAGGAAACATCTGTGCTTCTCTCAAGGGCCAGCTCCAGCAATGTATGGACCTACAACCCGGATTCATCGGTGGTCATGACTGCCGGCGCCGCCCTGCTCTATCGTCCAGGTTTACTGCTCACACTGATCCCAGAGACCGACTTCGGCAGCTGTTATGTGGTCACTTCCATCCAAGAAGTTCAGACCGTTGCTGTCATCGTGGTTGACCAAGATTTCAAAGAAGGGATTCGTGTTGGAGGGAATCCTCTGGAGGACCCAGAGTGGGAGGACGTGAAGGGGACCAAGTATGTCTCGACACACCTCAATGTATCATCAGAGACGATCATAATCTGGCACACGTCCTCTAAAATGGCTGTCTACATTATTCAAAGAAAGGATGGCTCTCTGTTTGGGAACCCGGCACCCATCATCAGTACAACCCCAGGTATGGAGCCTCACTATGTTCCCCGTCCAAACTCCACCTCTGAACCACTTTGGTTTAAGTAATCCACAGATCGTTGTGAAGCTACTTCCAATTCGCCGGTACATGTTTTTATTCTTGCTCAACAGATGTTTTGTCCACAATGATGAAGTTAGATGATTGACCATCAAAATCCCTCGTCATGAGTCCTTGGTTTTAGTCAGAAGACCACAAATTCAGCTTCAGCCACCAAATAGGTCCCTGATTGATGCTGACCTCATACTTGATGGTTTCAAAAGCGATTTAAAGTTAGCAGACAAAAACAGTCGCCTTTTGGCCTCAACAAAATACCGATCACAGAAGACATTCCCCCATTACACTGACGATGGTTTCATATCAGACATCATCCTCACTTCTGTCTGTTTTTCTCTTTGACTCTCGTGAACAGACTTCAGGGGTTGTGTCCTGACTCCGGAGGTCGTAAAAATCCAAGAAGCTGCAGCTAGCTGGCGTGAATCGCTCGCGTCCTGCGTCAACGAGAGCCTGGAGCTGGTCAGCTTCTCCAGCGACATCCTCCGCAAACAGGTCTGCAGCAAACTCCCCCAAGCTGGCCTGGAGGTCTGGATCGGCATGCGCCGCAGCTCCAAGACCGGGGAGTGGTACTGGATGAACAACGATACGCTCAGCGACTCCCACTGGGACTGGGGCGAGCCCGGGACCGCAGATGATGGCCAATGCGCTGTTATGAGTCTCCGAAAAGACAAAGACTTTGTTTGGAGAGACAAGGACTGCTGCGAGGCCATCCGTCCTGTCTGCTACAAGAAAGCTGAGCTTTTACTCATTTAGAGGGTTGAGTGGACGGAAATAAATCGAAATAAAAGCAGTCAGACGTGGAAGCGAGCCGAAAGTGGGGTTGATTGTTTTATCCTCGTGCCACCACTGAGCATCTTTTTTTGTTTGTTTAATTAAGCTTTTAACTAAATATTGAAGAAACTAATTCACACTGCGGGGTTCCCTCCCTCTACAGCACCTTCTGGAGTAAACTAGCAGGCTCATTTGGGCCCAACCCGGGATACTTTTGGCACTTCTGGCTCAGTTATGGCACTGGTAAGTGCAAGTGGGCCAGATGTTCCCAGATGTACTTACTGTATTGTTGATTTGGAGATTTTTAATTTGTTTGGCTGACTGAGGTTGTCTAGGATGCGCTGTAGAAATAAACTTGACAAAGTTCATAAACTGGGTCAGACCTGCGTTCAGACACATGCTGCATGAGCCACATGTGGTTCTGTTAACATTCAGCTTTGACTCGAGGTGAGTGTGGTTTACTGAACTCAGATCCACCAGACCAGGACCAGTTCCTAATGTTCTTTGAGCCTTCGGGCCACACCGGGTCCTCACAACACTTGCTGTCTCTCGCGTCCAGAGTTGCAGTGGTGACGCTGAAACTCTGCGGGTCTGCCAGGACCTGAAGTGTCCATCCCATCTTTTCCGTGTGCTCAAACACCCTGCGTGTCAAAAGTTAATCAAATCAAAACTTGAATCCTAAAGGCCTGATTCATTTACTTCAAGCTTCTGAACTTTCCCGGAGAACAACAGGAAAACATGACAAAGGATCGATATGTTTTAAAGTGCTTAAGTAACACTGTAACATGTTTCCCGGGTTTACCTTAAAGAATAATTATGTAATTTCTCAAACCTATTTATCTAGTTTAATTCATTTATCTGGCCCATAAAATTACAAAGTTCTCCTCCCGTATCGACCAATAATCGATCAGTTTGATAGACAACGTGCATCCTTAATCAAACCCCCATCATATGTAACATGTTAGGAACATGTCTGGCTGCTTTTATACATTTGTTTTTTTTATTTTACTTCCACTTGTTAAGCATTTGTGTGATGATTTCTTTCAATTTTATATTTATTTCTTGTTTAGCAACAAATATAGTCCTCCAAGATCTTTTGTATATTTATTTTAGAGTTTGAGTTTGCCAGGTTTTAAAAAACGCCCTATTTGTAGTTTTTTTCAGCGTGTAAACCTCGATCTGGCTGAACTCGTTTTATTGGCTTTAATACGACATATTAAGCTTTAAACTAGATATCAGCAAAGTCAACTGAAGAATGTATGCTTCCTGTCGTTTCTACTGGAGGTGTGTCTGGTCTGATCAGTCTGGTCTGGTCTGGTCTGGTCTGATCGGTCTGGTCTAGTTTGATCAGTCTGGTCTGGTTTGGTCTGGTCTGGTCTGGTCTGGTCTGGTCTGGTCTGGTCTGATCGGTCTGGTCTGGTCTAGTTTGATCAGTCTGGTCTGGTTTGGTCTGGTCTGGTCTGGTCTGGTCTGATCGTCTGGTCTGGTCTAGTTTGAGTGGTCTGGTCTGGTCTGGTCTGGTCTGGTCTTGTCTGGTCTGGTCTGGTCTTGTTTGGTCTGATTTGATTGGTCTGGTCTGGGCTAGTCTGGTCTGGTCTGATTTGATTGGTCTGGGCTAGTCTGGTCCGGTCTGATTTGATTGGTCTGATTTTGTCTGATTGATCTGGTCTGGTTGGTATTGTCTGGTGTGATGAAAATATTAGTCATAGCCATTCTATGACCTTTCTTATGTTTCAGTTTATGCAGACTCATATTTTTCCTGCTCTGCTGTCACACACAGCTGCAATAATCTGTTATAAGAATGATTTAGTGTTTAGTTTTCATTATTCTGTGATGTTCAATTACTGTGCATACTGAAACTTTTTCTCACTTCTGCATCGATAATTCAAATGATATATTAAATCTACTAAACTTGGAACATCTCTCACGTCTTTATTTGAGAATTAATCCTGGTCTGGTCTAGTCTGGTCTAGTTTGGTCTGGTCGGATCGGTCTGGTCTGATCTTGTTTGGTCTGGTCTGATCTGGTTCGATCGGTCTGATTTTGTCTGATCAGTCTGGTCTGGTTTGATTTGATTTGATTTGATTTGATTTGATTTGATTTGATTTGATTTGATTTGATCTAGTTTGGTCTGGTCTGGTCCGATCAGTCTGGTCTGATTTGGTTTGGCCTGCTCCAATTGGTCTGGTCTGGTTTTATTCAATTGGTCTGATCTGGTCTGGCCTGATTAGTCTGGTCCGGTCCGATCAGTCTGGTCCAGTCTGGTTTAGTTTTAGAAGAAGAAGAGAAAGACGTGTCCGTAGGCATAAAGAAAAGAGGAAAAGCCGGAAACTAGAACAAGATGTTTTATTGTGGTGTGGATGGGAGGGGTAATGGGGGAGGGGTTATCTTGAAGGAGGAGCCTGTTAGAAATGTTCTGGGGTGAAAAGAAGGCAACAGTAATGAGTCTGAAGCTGCAAATTGTCGGTGTGATGTTTAGAGATGTTAATGGTTTTGCTCTACAGGTGGGATGTGAGTTAGAAGAGAAGAAGTTCTGGAGTGAGGTAGGTGAAGGGACAGAGCATCTTCAGAGATGAAAGAGTGGTGATTGGAGCAGACTTCAATCGACATGTTGGAGAAGACAACAGAGGTGATGAGGAAGTGATAGGCAGGTTGGTATCCAGGAACGCAGAGGAACTGATGGTGGTAGACTTTAGAGTAGAGTGGTAGAGAATATATCTTAGTGGTGCAGGACATGTTTGGGAGCTGTGGAGTCACACAGGAATCTCCACGGACCATGATGTTTGCAGATGACATTGTGATCTGTAGTGAGAGGGAGCCGGTGGTGAGACCTGAGATGTTGGATGGTTTGGAGACCGATGTGCTGAGAAGACAGGAGGCAGGGCTAGAGGTAGCAGAAACTAAACATGTTGAGGTTCTCTTCGGGAGTGACGAGGACCAACAGGATCAGGAATGAGAACATCAGAGGGAAGGCACATGTTAGATGTTCTGGAGAAAATCAGAGAAGCCACACTAAGATGGTTTAATCATGTCCAGAGGAGGGATAGTGAAGATATCTGTAAGAGGATGAAGATCTAGATCACCGAAGAGATTTATGGATCTGAAGGAGGATATGAAGTTAGTTGGTGAGAGATGTGGAGGACATGGTTAGATGGATGATTCGCTGTGAAGACGCCTGAAGGGGCAAGATATAGGATAGACGTCTGTGAATTTTCTCCATGACTTTGTAGCTGTGGGCCTCCGAGTGGCCACAGAGGTTCTACAGCTAAAATCTGCACGTAGAAAGAACCTGATCTGCACCTGTTTAAATTTTATTTACAAAATATTTCACAGCAAAAAGATTATCAAGAGGAGAAAAGGATAATACTTCAGAAAGAACTAAAAAAAGAAACCAAAAACATTTTATTTTCATGATTACAACCCTGCCGGATCTTTGGATGTCGATTTTTCTGATAATAAAAACTGAGGAGCCGTGAGGCGGCGATCAATAATCACACAAATCTCTTCTGTTGATGAGCTTCTCTTTGACTAAACACACATGTGCTTTTATAGCTGCTCTTGGCAGCAATTTGCTTCTAGTTGTGGAGGATTTGCAGGGAATTTCAGGAAAGGCTGGATGTGATGTGTGTTTTTGGAAGCAGCTTCCTTCAACCCAGAACAAACAATTAAAACAATAAAATATACTCTGATGACAGCGGTAGTATTACATAAATACAGCCTCAGACGAGCAGATGCTTTGTCACTGTGATGTTACCTGCTGAACAAAAAAAAAAGTGGTATTCCTGTGGGATTCTAGAGGGCTTAAATGTTGCAGCCTGCTGCTTCCAATCACCATCATTGATGAACCGATCATCAGAATTGATGAATCAATCATCAGAAGGTGTGTAAACCTCTCTATAAAAAGCAAATGTTTTGACAGTTTGCTGCTCTGGAGCATTAAGGTTTGTGTTAACATAATGCCAGGAGGGAAAGACATCACCAATGGTCTTACAAAAACAATGATGTGGGACTTCTTTTAAACATTTCTCATATAAAACTGAAAATGTCAAGGACTAAAACAAAGTTTCTCTCCAGACTTGTACAGTCACACGTCTGTTGCCATGGCTACAGTTTGATGAAGAGCACACCGGTAATCACGGTGAACCCCAGGAGCATCATGACCACTTTAGGTATGCGGCTCCTGTAGTAGGAGCTGGTGGAGGCCAACTCATGGGGCAGGATCTCCATGAAAGTGATGTAGATGAAGGTTCCTGTTGCCAGACCCTCCAGTGAGCAGCGGGCCAGCTGATGCTGCGGCGATGTCTTAGTCTCTGTGAGGCCGACGCCCAGCGCAATGCCCAGCGGTGTCATGGCAGCAAACAACAGCAGGCAGCCGGCTACCACGGAGCGCCGCAGCCGGCCCTGTACCAGCTTGAAGGTCAGACTGAAGGAGATTATGCTCTTGTGGATCATCAGGGCCAGGCAGATCTCCAACACCTTGCTGGCTTCCTCCAGTAGTCCCACTGCCAGACCCTCAAACACAGAGTGCAGCGACAGCGAGAAGACCAGGATAAAGGCTCGGAGCGCCGACTGAGAACCAAAGTCCACGTGGAAGTGGCCATCCGACTCCCCCGACGACCTGCTGCGATGAAGACGGTCACTTCTATCGTTCACCTGGACGCTGGAGTCCATCAGAGCCCGGTGCTCCTCCAAGTGGGAGGGAGACTGGTCCTTGAATTCCAGGACAATATGCTCAAGCACCAGGACCAGGAAGAAGCCCATGCCCACGATGAACTCCGGCAGAGGAAAGAGCAGCTGTGAGATGAAGACGAGAGGAGACAAGCTGTCACACAAGCGTGTTTGTTGATCTCAACAACAGAGCTCCTCCTCATCAGTGTTTACCGAAGGTCAGACACGCCCCCTGCACAAACACGCCCACACAGTCCAATGATGCTCTGAGGTCGGTTTATGTGCTGTCCAAGTGGGCAGAACATAAAAGAAGTTCAAGAACGTCAGTCTTTCTCTGAGACGGAAGCTGGGATCAGAGATGATCTGGAATACTGTGATTAACTGGAACAATAAAGCCGGACTGTTACATGATCTGAACGTGCTCACTAAAGAAGGAGAGCAATAATCCATCGTCTCATGCTTCACTGATGAGAAGAGCAGGATGTGTGAATGGAGAAGTGTGTGTCAGTGGGCAGATTCTTACTTTGATGCCGGCGTTGTTGAAGGCCTCAGTGATGCCCTGCAGGTAGTCGGGCAGCAGGTCCAGCAGGCAGGTGGCCAAGAACACGCCGCCAGCGAAGCAGCTGGTCAGACTCAGCATCCTGCGGCGAACATCTGCAACTCACAGATGAAGAAAGTTTGCTGGTTCAGAGCCCAGCCAGGTTCCTCCTGTCTGGGGTCTGCTCATATGTCACAGTGCAAAGCCCTGAGAGAGAGCGTCCTGTCTCGACCACCGGGGTCCGGATCTGGACCGGCGGGTCCTGTCTCGACCACCGGGGTCCGGATCTGGACCGGCGGGTCCTGTCTCGACCACCGGGGTCCAGGTCTCTACTTTAGCTATTTTGTATCGTCTTTACTCCTGAACTGTGAACAAAGACGTAACTGTAACTGATCAACTACTGCCACACGGAATTATGGGTTGGGTGCATCGCAAGGGGAACATTGTTTCTGCCAAATGTTGGGGAATTTTCAACTTCTGATGCCGATGAGTTTCAGCCAATCATATTACAGATACAGCGCTGGTGCTAGTCAATAGATATCGTACGTGGGGGCGGGACAGTTTGAAAGTAGGTCCCGGGTTGGAACTGAAGGTCCAGGGATTGAATGGAAGGTTCTGGGTTGCAATTGAATTTAAATGAGTTAATAACTCATTTTTTCCACATTGCCAGGGATATAAAATAAATATAAAACTAAATAGTTAAATGAAATTAAAAAGAAACTGATGGGTAAGTAAATGGAATAAATAATTACAGTGCAAATTAAAACAAAAATCAACTACTTTTAAGTTTTACAGATTAATTTTAGATTAAATAGCATAGTTTTTGTAGAACTTGCTGGCATATTTATGTATTTATTTATGTATTTATTTATGTATTTTAAGGTTTTGGCAGCATCTTCCTTCTTCCAACCAGACTGGTGTTCAGAGGAGTTTTTAGGTTGTTCAGCAGATTTTTGGTTTTTATCTGAAGGGGCTTGAGCTCAAAAACCGCAGCTTCACACTGTCAGAAACTCGTAAGGAAACACTAAAATCTATTTAAAGACAGGTTGCAGGTAAGAAGTGCAATGTGTGAACTTTAGACACAAAAAGTGTCTGTGCAGCAAATAAAAACCTGAAACATCATGACATGACCTGAAACCTGCTCCTGAGGTGCTGCGCCCTCAAAATCCACTGTCCAAGCTGAGACCCGACACGGTTTCAGGTTGTCCTCGCATTAATGGCAGTCCAGAACTGATCCGAGCTCATTTTTATGGATATGATGATGGTAAAAGGGCTTTCCACCATTCTGGCAAAATATACACTGGTTCAATCTGGTTTACATCATTTCTTGGTCAATAAAGACTATATAACATTAAATGATTGATTCGTAGATCCTTGCAAAACAACAATCCTTGGTTTGCTCCTGCAGGGTTTTTTGCTGCAAAGAAAGATGCCCGGACAGATTTCACTAGATTTTATAATAATTTCTGCCAACATCTCATGTTTCAGTCCTCCTAAGTGTTCCTCCCTCACTCCTCCAATCAGTAGTGCAAAGCTCTCTTCTTCTTCTCCCCTCACTGAGTGTGAGGTATCACTGGTAGCAGTCATACTACCCGTCTGCTGATCACGGTTCCCTCAAACCCAGTCCGAGCCATGGCTCCGTCAGTTGTCCCGGTGGTCACGAGGATAATAAATTCCTCATCTGCCTCGGACAATTTTCCGTCGGCCTTCAAACATGCTCTCTGCAACATTACAAAAGAATAAGACTGTACTTGACTCAATATGCAGCTCAACTCCTGGTACAGCTCATGGTTATATCCCGCCTCCGTTACTGCAACGTCCTCCTAGATGGTCCCTTCAGTTTGTGTGATCAAACCAGTACAAAAGGTGCAGAATGCAGCGGTGTGTCTGGTCCTTCATCAACCCAAACAGGCACACATCACACCTCCGTTCATTGATCTTCATGTCAAACCTCAATTCATTAATCTTTACTGGCTACCTGTGGCTGCTCCAATAAAACACAAGTCTTTTTCACTGGTCTATGAGGTGGTCTCAGAGTTCACACCTGCCTATATGACCTCCATCGTAAAGGTTTACCCCCCTTCACAAGAACACAGACCAGCCTTGTCTGCTCATCATACAAGGAGATCTCAGTCCAGCCGGTTCTCCACGTGGTTCCTCAGTGGTGGAACAAGGTATCAGTGAAGACGAGAGTAGAGTCGTCCCTCTCTACGTTCAAGAAGGTGTTAGAAAACTGTCCTCTTCCAAGACCACCTCCTGGGGTGAACTGTGCTGTAACTGTGATAGTAACTTTTGGATGAATATAACGTTTAAATGCTAATCGGTAAAAAGACAAGTCCTCACCTGGATCCACGCTACAGCGTCCTGTCCCCCGGACGATACAAAGTGGGGCAATTCCAAACAGCAGCGTGACTGACAGCAGGACCACCAGCGCTCCCAGTTTGATTTCCAGCGCCGGGACATCAGCCGGGTTGACCTGCAGTGCTGCAGGGTTTCCTTTAAGAGGCCTGACGACATAGGAGGAAGCGTCTCTGCCTGTCAGCGGCATCTTCAAGGCGAGGCGAGGACCAGAGTCTGTCAACACAGGACAGAAGGACATCTGGCTATGACACATCTGGCTACAAAACGTCTGCCTACGACACACCTGGCTTTGAAACATCTGGCTATGACACATCTGGCTACAAAAATGTCTGCCTACGACACACCTGGCTTTGAAACATCTGGCTATGACACATCTGGCTACAAAACGTCTGCCTACGACACACCTGGCTTTGAAACATCTGGCTATGACACATCTGGCTGCAAAATGTCTGCCTACGACACACCTGGCTTTGAAACATCTGGATATGACACGTGTGGCCACAACATATCTGGGTATGAAACATCTGGCTACAACACGTCTGGCTACTATTAACATTACAACAAAAGCGCTTGAATATTTTGTGAAGAATATGCCTATATGACGACATCAAACGCTCGCTTTTTCTATTTTTCCTTCTTTGTCAATTTCTAACTGTGAGAAAGTGCTGGATGAGAAATGTGCTCATACAGGATACTTGGACTTTTTTGGACTTTTCTTTAGAGACATCTGTCCGTCCATCTATGGTACGTCCAAGTACAATACATCTATCTGTCCAATCTGGCCACGACACGTCTGGCTACAAAACAAGTAATCCTGTGTGAATGGGGCATAAATCACAAATTCTGATGCCATACATTTGCATCGCCTGATGCAAATGTATGGTCAAGATTTATTTTATTTTTAGCATTATACAGCATTGTGCTAACTTTATGTTAGTGAGTTAGGTTTGTTTTGCAAGCTCAACTTGAATTTGAAATTTAGATTCACAAACCACAGTTTGTAGTGTCACCAATTAACACATTATTCTGTATAATTTTATAAATTTCAACTCCTCCATCACCCTGGACTTTTATTGCATTTGGTGCACTCAAGCTGAATATTGGACATGACCCCCCCCAAAATCGAGAGACAGCCCTGTTTCTCAAAAGAACTTTAGTTGATATTAACTAATTTGAAGACCTATAAACCTCTTTCTTAGTGACGTGAACACCAGGACATCGTCTCACATGACGTTCAGGCGTGTTAACGTTCATTATTCGGAGTTCTGTTGATACTCCGAGTTATAAGGGACCTATTTCTACACCATTTTATTCAGATTTTTCTACGAGAACTGAACGCCTCTATCTGGCGCTGACATCACGCGAGAAAACACGTGACCCGCCCAGAACTGGGGAATCTCAGGTGAGCACAGCGGGTCTACCTGGTTCTACCTGGATCTACTTGGTTCTAGCAGGTCTTACCTGCTCAGATCGTCTGACAGCTCCTGCGTCTTCGTGTAGACCACCGAGACTACATGTTGTCGGGAAGTGGTGACTCAGGTCTGCCAATTCCTAAACGCGATAAAGTTATCGCGATACACTAACACTTCCGCTTTTCAAAGTAAGAGCGCCGAGTCCCTGAAGTTGCACTCATCAGTTGATTCATCATAAAAACTTTCATTTCTCTATTAAGTACCGAGAGGTGATTTATGTAAATTAACCAAAACTGAACAGAAATCTCACTATTGTTTAGTAGTTTGTTGATAACTGCTTCATTATTCACGATTCAAGCGAGTCAATCTCCACTGACCTGCATGTTAAAACGTCCACACACACACACACACACACACACACACACACACACAGAGTACAATTAGCCCTTTGTGCACAGAAAAAAAACTTAATTCATACATGTATGAATCAATATATTATTATTAGTACATTACTTTATGAAACGTACAACTAAACCACTAACTATTCATAAAACAAGACAGATTTTGGTCTTCTTTGTGATTTTGCTTGGTGGTTTTATTTTGAAGATCACGGTCTGGTTTCCAGTTGGGTTGTGTATAACTGTGTGCATTTCACTAAGTTGCAGTTGGAGGAGGATCCTTCCAGTTTCACCCAAATCCAGGAAGAGCAGCAGTCACTCTTCACCACTTATTAACGAGAAACAGTAAAAAGGTCAAAGAGCATCAGCACATAAATGCCCGTAAATAAGAGTAAACAATCAGGCTCGATCAGAAATTACTCTTTAAGGTTTGTGCAAATATCCTGGCAAATATTTTAGTAAATAAATAGATAAATAAACAAAAGCTGAGATTCCAGTAAAAGGCCTACACATAAAGGTGCATCCAGTGACCCAGGTGAACTTTTAATATTCGTTAAAAGTATTTAAGTCTCAGGTGTTGCTGTATGTTTCTCTCAAGTCTGTTTGAATGAATACAGAAAAAATATTTCAGTTTTAAAATCAAGATTTAGATCCACAAAACCAAAAAACATTTATGAAAATCCTGGAAAAAAAAATGTGCAAAAGTTGGTATCCTCTCTGTTTTTGTGTAAAAATGAGAGAAAAAACCCACAAGTGAACAAGATATACCTTCTGTTTTTCAACTATGTTGTTATTTATTTAGATCAAATTGGGAAAAAAAGTGAAATGACAAAATAATAATAATATTGATGATGATGATGTTGGTAATAATGAGTACAAATTCCATATCTGAAAACTCACCGGTTCTTAGATGCATTTGGATAAAGTTCCAAATCTGCACTGAAACTTTTAAGCTTAAGTTTCAAAACTTGATAATATTGTTACTACTGATTTTATCTATTGTGTTTTCTCTTTCTTTTTGTTTAAACATTAAATCATGCTTTTTATGTCTACTATGTGGTGCTTTCGATTCTCTGTATATACATCACATGTGGTAGAATTGACAATAAACTTGACTTTACTTTTTAATGTGTCTGTAAAGCACTTTGAATCACCTTGTTGAATTGTGATATACAGATACACTTGCTTGCATTGCCTTATAACTCTTCTCAGACTGATTTTAATGCTGCTACTCAACAATTCAAAAGCCAGAAACACTCAGTAGATGTTCACATATTTACTGAGGAAAATTAAGGTCTTGTGAAATCATAAACTTTGAACTCGAAACATACAAATAAAACTTTGATTACAAAAGAAGAATCTTCACACTGGCAGAAAAGTCACATGAAAATAGTAAAACAAACTTTATGACCCTATGGCCAAAGTAAAAAACTGATTAAACATTTTAAAAACATACATTTAAGAATTCAGTGACCAATTTAAAAAAAAAAAACTTCACTTCCTGAGTTAATATGACCAATATTTCAATTAAATGCCAACCAGAGATTAAATAACAGAATTGAATGTTGTTGTATCTCTGTGAAACATTGAAGGACTCAAAAACACCATAAAATAATTGAACACATTCATCTTATAAACTTCTACAAACTCCTGCATATCTGCGTGGAAACTTTAAAACCAATTTAAAAAAAAAGGGAGAACACATGACAACCCTGGTAGCCCACATGGAACCAATGAACCTTCTCAGTGATGGATGAAAGCACTGAAGACAATAGTGAACTCCCAAAAACATAACTGAAAACATTGACAAGACTACTGGAGTCTTCTGATATGCCAGAAACTCATAAACACCTCCAAAACAAAGCCTCAAAGATCCCATGTAATTTGTGAACAGAGTTATAAAAAAGGAATTAATTCATTCCTTTCTACTTTCCCCAGACCCTCGGCCAGTAGAACTGGTTCCAGCCAAGAGGTTAAGATCATCTGGAATGTCCTGAGGAACCCTAAAATCAAATCAATAAATCAAAATCTATTAATCAGCCAAAGAGTCTAGTTTCACTACGTCTCTAAGCCATTCTATAAAACTGAGACTGCTCAGATGTCTGTCTCCAGTGTCACCTCCTCCCAGTAGTTCTTAAAAAATGACACGTTTGAGTTATTCTGGCAGAAGTGACGTAACCCCGGCCAGACTGCCGGGTCCACGTAGATGTGGAAGATCAGGTAACCCTGAAGTCTTGGCAGCAGAGCTTCAAGCTGAGCCACAAATACGACACACACAGAAGCCAGACTGCTGCCGAAGATGTTGATGTTGGTGCGCAGGGCGTCGTGGCGGTAGGGGACGGCGTATGGTGGCGTTAATAAGCTGAGGGCGGAGGGCTCAAACAGGCGGTCCGCTATGTACGTCAGCCCACGGCGGCGCAGCACCTCCAGGTTGGCCTCCATCGGCTTCAGGGGCTCCCAGTCGTTGATGATGATTTTCCCGGGCAACAGGTTGGAAACCACATGGTCACTGAGGATCAGAGTTTCAGCCTGAAGTTGGCTCAGAACAACTGGACCGGGAGAGGAGGAGTCGTCCTGGTGGGAGAGTTTTGATCGCAGCTCAGCAATGAAGGGGCCGAAGTCGGCTGCCTCGCAGCACAGAGACATGATGGCCTGCAGGGGGGGCAAAGTCCACACAAGAACCTCACTTTAAAATAAAAATGTAGAAAAAATGTAAAACCGCTTCAACCTTCAACCTTTATTCTATCTAACGACCAGCAGAGGACGACTGCTGTGATTACAAATCAATAAACTGCAATTGTACGGAGCCCCACATGTGACATTTGAAATAAATAATAAAATTGTGCCCAAAAATGATTATTTTGTGAATTTTTGCAAAAAAAATAATAATAATTTGAGTCCACAAAATACTAGCTATTTGGATTTGTTTCAGATGTAATGTTTGGAGCTCTGTAAAAAAAGAAACATGCTTTACATCCCATATATCACACAAAGAAAAAAACAACACTTTTCTAGAAAGAGGTAGTTGGTTTTTTCCCGCTTTGAAAAAGGACTATTTTGCAGAGCTGCAATAAAAAACACTTCCTTTGCATCTCCAGGTCACATTACGTACCAAAACACTTCCATTCCCTTTTCTGTAAGACCACCCTGTTGACCTGACCTAAGTCTTGTCAGGTTACAATTACTAAATGATTTATGAAAACACAAACACAAAAAAAATACTCAAAACATGTTTTCTCTCTCATTGGTACAACAATACTGAACCAGATCAACTTATCCCTAAATGCTATGCTGATGATATGCAGCTGCATGTGTCTATGAAGATGAAACAGAACCATTAGCCAAAATTCAGGAATGTCTTAAGGACATCAAGGACTGGAAGTCCACTTATTTCTTTGCTTCTAAATTCTGATAAAACAGAGGTTATTGTTTGTGGTCCCAAACTCCAGTTTTTACCTGCAGCTGATGTAATAATTGATCAGAGGTCATGTTCTGGTCTCTGGAAACCATCTAGAGACAACATGAATTGTAATAGACGCTTTATAAAAAACTTGACTTGTGGTGCTCCTGGTCAGGCTCACAACCATTCAGGCTCTCCAAATTGAATGGTTGTTTCCAAGAGCACTAATACAACCATATTATTCCTATTGCTGATTCTGGATTGTGGACTGGTCTGGATGATACTTTTGCTCTTTGGTGCACATCATGCTCATTTCTTCTTCTTCTTCAAAAAAAGGACTGAATACTGATTGGAAATATAAATCAGAGTGTCATCTGTATCTAAAGTGAGATTTTCATTAATTAACACCAGTAGATGCTGAGTATGGTCATGTGGAATGTATGAAGCAGAGGTCCTCATACAGAACTTTGTGGTACTCCTCAGTTAGTAACATCCAAGTTTCCATCCATGGTCCATCTCACATCCCTCTGAGTCTAGAGAAGTCTACTCTGGAAACTAAAACCTTTAATCAGATTCAACTTTTGATCAGAGAGGTCTGGATTTAAATCTCAACCTGAGAATTCTTTACTTATTTCTCATCTCACTTCTGCTTCAGATCTGTGATGGTATGAAAACTGCAAAGATGTTTCATGAAGCAACTAATAAAGTTAACACGAAGGAATACTAAGAGGACCCCAAAGGGTAATAAAAGTCCCAGTTTTCATATAGAATATAGGACTGTTGGACTGGAAGGTTGGATTGAGATTACTTTTCATTTGTCAGGTGTTCTATTGCTTCAAAACGTGGCTGATAAACTAATTCAATTTGACTAAATCTTGTAGGAAACATCAGTGGAGATGAGTCTCTACTGGTTCCAGCAGCATGACAAACCTCTTTAGCAACGAGTCTGTACTTCGCCAGTGTTTGTGGTAACAACTGGTCTCCTCGGGTCATCCTGGCAATGCTGACTTCGGGGTAGTGCTGGCGGATGTAGGTGGTCACATGCTTTTGGACAGCGCCGGCAATGCCGGTGCCTCTTAGATCAGGAGCCACCCTACGGCCCTGAAGGACTATGGTCTGACCACCATCCACTAGCAGAGTGGACTCCAGCGCCACCTGCAGGAGAAAACACAGATGACACTTGGAATTTCAGCCCCATCTTCTTCTTTCACGATCTTTGGCTGCTAACCCAAATGGCAAAAAAAGAAAACCTGGCCTGAATGTGGTTTTCATCTGCAGTTTTATATATATATATTCATATATAGTCATTCACATTCCTAGAAGCCTTCCTTCAGCCCTCACCACTCTGTTCTTCATTCTGGCGATGAAGACTACTCGTCCAGGCTCCTTCAGCCAGCGGTGGAAGAAGGCACCCAGGTAGTCCAGCCCGTTGTAGTCTTGAGTCGTGCAGAGCTTCATGACCTGCGTCATAATCACAACAAACACTTCTGTTCAGGGGTCCTCTCATTTCTCTTACTGTAAATTAATCAAATCATCATCTGCCAAAAAGGAAAACACAGTCCCCAAAATCCTTCACGATATTACTCAAACATCATGAAGCCCAGGCGAGCACCACAAGTGAAGCTCGCTGGCTCCCCTTCAGAACAGCTGCACACGCGATTGCTGCTGAACTGTCTTAACAGCGTCCAGCAGTCCAGGGTCCAGCAGTCCAGCGTCCAGCAGTCCAGCAGCCCAGTGTCCAGCAGTCCAGTGTCCAGCAGTCCAGGGTCCAGCAGTCCAGCGTCCAGCAGCCCAGCAGTCCAGCAGTCCAGGGTCCAGCAGTCCAGCGTCCAGCAGTCCAGGGTCCAGCAGCCTAGTATCCAGCAGTCCAGCGTCCAGCAGTCCAGTGTCCAGCAGCCCAGCATCCAGCAGTCCAGCGTCCAGGGTCCAGCAGTCCAGGGTCCAGCAGCCCAGCGTCCAGCAATCCAGGCTCCAGCAGAGCGCTGGAACCGGAACCAGTTCCTTGCATCCATTATTGTTGAATAACTGGACTGGATGGTCCCTCACAGAAACATTAACATATGAGTTGCATGTGACATGCTCATGCATGAATCAAAATGCGTGCTGAACACATCTCATCATGTTGACTCTATAATATCTACTGGGTTTTTTTTTGTTTTGTTTTATTTTTTGCGTTATACGGGGTTTTGCATAGATCTAGGGGTAATGGAAACGCGACTACGGTTAAACGGACTCAATCCAATCTGCAAAACACCATGCCAGTTGGCATTTATTACATTCAGTACTACAGCTTTATACTAAAACACTTTATTTTTAAATTTGGCCAAAAGCCCAGAACTACATTGTGCAGGGGCACATGGATTTATTCGGGGGCATGGCCCGCGAATGAGCCACCATTACGCTGACACCGAAGACTATGCAAATACTTAAACAGTGTCTTATAATAAAAAAAAAAACACGTGTGACCTGTTCAAAGTCTTGCTCCTCCGCCTGGCTGTACTCCAAATTGAAACCTTCTTCTGCGGCCGTAGACATCATAATCCAGCCTAGAACCTTCAGAACCAATAAATTCAAGCCTGGCGAGCAGTTTCAAATGTCCTAACAACTTTTTAAAAACTTTCTTGCTGTGTTTTTTAATGTTGACGAGACCTCCGCTCAGGTGACTGCACTTGCGCAAGCAGATGGATGTGAAAGGGACCGAAGCGGAACGGGAGGAGCTGCGTTCACGATCTTGAGGAGTGCCGCTGCGTTAGGTTGCTTCTTTCATGTTTATCAGATCTGGTTTGTTCTCGTACGTCTTGCGTCTGTTTCTAAATCTGTTTGGCAACAAAAAGCTGTCGGTCAAAACATTGTTTGTTTTCTAAATTATGTCCTTTAAGAGTATATTTAGAACTTATGTATTAATCCTGAGGCACGTCCAGGGACAACGAACGCACCCCTGAGCTGGGTTTTCATTGGCTGTTGATATTTGCGTCCGCTCAGATTCAGCTACAACCTGAAGGAGTGACGGAACCAGCAGTAAAGGGTTAACGCCGACACCCAAGAACTGGAACTGCAGTCAGTGGGAAAACGGAACCTGACGGGAATCTCACATCTGTCTGATCCGTCAGAGTCGGACAGGCCCAAACGCATGATCCGGGTTAGCTGGAACCATCTGGCAAAAGAGCCAGTCAAAAAGACCTTCACGTCCCACCTCTGGCAGAGCTTCAGCCACATCTCCAGGGAGGTGGAGGACGTTGAGTCTGAAGGGCCGTGTTTCAAACCGAGTACCTCCATTGTTGAGGCGGCTGACTGGAGTTGGGGCCATGGTGGCAGTGCTCAAGGCCCTCGGGTGAGGGAGGCCAGCAAGCCGAAGAAGAAGTCCTAGCATGCTTAGTTAATTCAATTCAATTCAATTGTATTTATATAGCATCCTTTACAACACAAGTTGTCTCTAGGTTCTTTCCAGAGGCCCAGAACATGACCCCCAAACAATTAGTACATAAAAAAGACAGGTAAAAACTCCCCTAGTGGGAGAAAAACCTTAGGCCAAACAGTGGCAAAAAACTCCCTTTAAGAGTGAAGAAACCTTGAGCAGGACCTGGATCATAAGGGGGGACCCTCCTGTCGAAGGCCAGCCGGGTAGAGCAAGAAATAAGAAAGAATAGAGACAAAGAGACACCGTCAAAGGTATAAGACAGGATACAATAGTATAATTATCCAGCAGCAGCAGAACTAAGACTTCGATGTATATCTGGGTAATATATGGATAGTTGGTTAGTTGGTGATCCACATAGGCGAGGACTGCAGGTCAGGATGTCAGCAGGTATCCAACAGAGACATCTATACAGTAGGTAACACTGGGATGGTCAGAGGGTGGGACTGCAGGTCAGCATGCAGCTCCTGAGGCTCTGGTCTGCAAACATGTAAGGAAGAGAAAAAGAGGAGACAGACCAGCACAACAAACTACAAGAACAATGGACCATAATTATGCTTATGGGATACTGTTAATAACTGAGGATTGAGGTGAAGAAGAGACAGAGAAGGCAAAGAGAAACAGAGGAGGTGAAGGGCACCACTCAGTGGATCATGTTGGTGCCCCCCTGCAGCAGGTCTACAGCAGCATATCTAGGATGAAGCTGTGTTGAAGACCAGCTGCTCTAGTCTGGTCCTGCAGCTGCAGCTGTGACTACTAACACACTAAAGTACTAACTATATGATTTACTAAACAGAAATGTTTTAAGTTTGGTTGTAAAGGTGGAGGTGGTGTCAGCCTCCTTCACCCAAACTGGAAGTTGGTTCCAAAGTAATGGTGCCTGATAACAGAAAGCCCGTCCTCCAAATCTACATTTGGATCCTCTGGGAACTATGAGTAAACCTGCACTCTGAGAACGGAGAACTCTGTTAGGAACATAAGGTTCTATCAGGTCTTGTTAGTTAAGCTGTGGGTCTCCGGAAACAGCTGACAGGTACCAGTGGGCCAAGTGGGCTTCAGACTTAGAAAATCATGGATGGGAGGAGATCAGACAGACCAGCCGTCAACTGGCCCAGAAAAGGTTCTGATAAAACTTTAGGCACATTTTGATGGATGGATGATAGACAGATGGTGAATAGATGGATGGACCAGCCAATGTGACACAAATTCAGATAATATAAGCTAAAGGATGGCTGGAACTTACAATTAATTTGATTTATTTGCACAATAACACATTATGACCGTAGTGTATTCTGGGTAAATTTACCTTTATATTCTTCTCAGTTATTTCCATTTTTAAAAGATGAAACTCCAGTTTTAACCAGATGAGGACGAAGTGTCTTTAAGATCCTTTAGGCCGCGGTAAAGAGCCGTGACGGATAACGACTGCAGTAAAAACACCGTAGAAGAAGAAGACGTCAACAATCAACGTACAAGAAGGAGACGACGAGGCAGCCGAGGAGCGGTCCTCTTCCTCTTCATTCTGGACTTTTGGTTCTTCTCAGTGACACTGGTGTCCCGCTTCGTGTGTGTGAGCAGCCTTTCTGATGAAGAAGCGGACCGTCCAAACCGGAACCGACCTCGTTCAGGTTCAGCTGTAAGTATGAGGCGAAGATCCGGCTGGTCCGGGACCAGCATCCTGGAAAGTATTTTGGACTTGCTGAGTTTCAGACTCTTTTACAGACGGCACGGGAAAAAAGTCATTAAGTGGAAACGTTCCAGGTGTCGGTTCGAAAGAGTCTAAGTTTTATTTGTTTTAACCAGAACGGAGCCGTTTGTTTGTATCCGGATAGTCCAGTTGCTCCTGCAGCCGCCAGGGGGCGCCAGCTGACAATTCAGCCGCAATATCTAAAACAAAAGGTGAAATAAAATGTATTTTGCGAGTTCAGTTTTGGCTTCCAACAATCACAAAAACGATCCAATCATCTATTTTTTTCACCTTTTAGTTCTGTTCCCTTCAAACTTTCAGTAGTCCTGAATTTAAGTTAATTTGAATGTCTGTTCTTTCTCTCCGTGTGTGTGTGTGTGTGTGTGTGTGTGTGTGTGTGTGTGTGTGTGTGTGTGTGTGTGTGTGTGTGTGTGTGTGTGTGTGTGTGTGTGTGTGTGTGTGTGTCTGTCTATCTTTTGGAGGTAGAGGCAGTCAGTTGATCTGTGTTTTCAGCTCACTGGTGAGGTTCGATTTCATTTGGTTGGTTTGGTGTTTTTTAGTGGCGGTGTGTTCTACCAAGTCTGTGTGGTGAGCGCAGATTTCACTTACAAAACCTTCTTACAAAACTGGCAGAATTAAAACCTAATTGTGTAGAACTGGGAGAGACAGGCTTATTACAGGGAGGACAGTAAACCCAAATAAGCAACTAGTCTATGAAAGCAAGCCTGATCAGACCTGGCAACACTGGTCACCTCTCCGACTCTGAATTATCCAACCCTTTAACGTTGAGATCTGCTGCCTCCGTGTGGTCAGACTTGGTACTGAGATATCGAGTTGTAGCTGCTTGTGCAGCTGTGGCGTACAGCTGGATGTGGTTTTTCTGTTTCACAGTTGTAAATTCCACCAAGATGTCAAAGAAGGGCAGAGCCTCCATTACTGTGCTGGATTCATGTGATTCTGCCTTAAAGTGGTTAGTCGTTGGGAACACTGGCAGCAGATCTTCAGAGTCACATCTGTTGGGCACTGGAAACCAGTTCTTCAGGTTTCCTCAGTCTGCTCGTGTGTGTGTGCGTGCACACCAGGATGTCCTCCAGCACTGTGTCCCCTTATCTGTTTGTCATCTCACCTGTTAGATGCTGCTGTGTGACATCACAATTCTCCCACTTGGCCCCACCCTCTAGCATAATCTTTAACTTAATTTCTGGATTTTTTGTTTTAAAATCTTTTTTTTTTTTCTTTTAGCTTGTCTTAATTTAGTTATTTGAATTAAACTTAAGTTAATTTCTCATCAATTATCCTGAAATAGAAGTGGATTTGAAGTCATTGAACATTTAGATGACGAGATTTCAGGAGATGATGACCAACAGATGAGGAATATTTCAACAACCTAATCGGCTACATCCAGCAAACAGCAGAGCGTTTAAACATGCTACAAGTAAATAAAAACCTCATTTCGGGTTCCTGCACGGGCCATTTGGTTTCCGTCAGGACTATTATCATTTTAGTTTCTTTTGTGAAAGGTGGTTGGGAAGAAAATGATAAAAACATTAAGTCCATCAGCCACCAAACGTTTCTTTGATTCATCAACACGCAATGCCAAAAAAATAAAACCCTCAACCAGTCGACAGTTTGAGAGTTCAGGAGATTTTGTTCAGTTTTTTTTCATAAGTAATTTTAAATTTCTCCTTGAAAATGTGTTTGTTTACAAAGTACTGATTTCTGAGTTTTCTGTCATGAATTTGCAGGTTTATAAAGGTTTGTTTTTTTTGTTTTTTTTCATGGAATTTTAGCCCAATCCACCAAATACTAGCTGAGCAAGTCTCAGCATCATCCTTGTGAGGATGATGTATCTCAGCTGGAAATCTCACCTGTTTTCTATTCTATTTGAACTTTGATGCATTAGCACATCAACACGGATCATCTTTAAGGGTCTGAATTCCTCCATGGAGTTTTACTGAAGAGGGCTCCCCCAATTAGAATCCTGCACAGGGCCTCCAAAAATCTAGAAACACCCCTGTGGCTGACCCCTTAGCCAGAGAGGTCAACCAGACAGACAGCAGAGCCGTCATGTTACGTAGTACCACGCGATAACGCCTCCTGAGTCTCTTCCCTCCCCTCTACTTGGCTTCGGGCACCGGGCAGGCAGTAACATGCCTCACATTTACACTGACCAGCGTTAAACATGAGCACTTCCTCCAGGTCTAATTTAGAAACGCGTACTGACTGGACCACAACAACCCGGTTACGAAGTGTCTCATCAGACATGGTTGCTTTCTACCAAGCGTTAACCATCTAACCTTCGGGTTTTTTAAGTGTAATTGACAGTCTCCTTAGCCAGTGGCTAGCCGTTATCTCTTCCTCATCCATAATCATCCTGCTTCTTCACCGTTTGTACAAACCCTTCGCAGCTTAATGCGACGGTTATTTTACGTTTTGCCGTTGAGTTGACACGTTAGACGGTTTATCCTGCTGTAAATGTCTATCGACAGCTCTCGTACAATCTCGACACCTTAAATGGTCAAGTGTTTATATCTAAATGTAGCGTTTTGTCAACAGCTCCAGAATGTTCAACTTTCTTCTCTCCTGGTTTCCTGTGTTTCAGGTGATGGATGCAGAGAGCGGGAAGGTGTTCCTTGGAGGTGTGGTAGCGGATGGCTGGCCGCTCGACACTCCGATCTCCTCAGAGAAACCCCTGCAGGACTGGGTGGTGGACTCTGAGTGTGTGAGTTGTCAGTGGGGGGAGGTTAGAGAGCGTGTGGCGTCTAAGAAGAGCAGATATGTTGCCTGGCGCCAGCGTTCTATTATCTGGGTGAATCTAGGATGTATTATGACTTGCAGTTCTTCTACCGACTACTAGAATCTGGCTCAGACAAAGCTTTTATTAACATTCTTTAGAAATGTATGCATGATATCACAGGGCACATGTCCATTTCCTCTCAGTTTGGGGCCGTTTCTCTGGACTTGTGTACTTGGTAGTCGGTAGTTTGTACTTGAAAAGTACAACTAAAGATAATGTACTTTGGAGGACGTAAGGATGCATTTCAGTCTCTCTTAATTGATCATAAAATAAGATCTAAACATTAGTACAACTCAGAATGGACTCATTAAACTAAAGAGTTTAATTCATTTAATTGTTATTAGTTTTTAATGGGTTTATGCGTTTGTATTTCAGGCTAAAGTTTATTGGAAATGCAAAGAAAAGAAACTGAAAACATCAGAATTTTTGAAAGGTCTCAATTCTGAGAACTTGACTGCACATATGAAGTTAAACGACTACATTTTCACATGAAAACCTCTTAAAACGACTGTCTGTTAAACAGCAGTGAAGCACTAATTTGACTCTGGTTGTGGATGAAAGTCCCGCCCATCCTCACATCTCATCTCATTCCTCCGCAGATGCTTGGAGACAGCGAATCAGAGGACGTCCTGCACAGCGTCAATCCTAACGAGGTGTTCGGTGGCGGTCTGCCGGCAGAGCCGTCTTCAGAGAGTGACAGCGGCGCCTCCTTTGAGGAACCCTACGTCGAGGGTCCTGTCACCCTGGTGTCCGCGGTGTCCACAGCAACCAGCCAGGCAGCCCCAGCAACTGTCTTCCAGGTGGTTTATGACATCAGCAGGCTGGGCGGAGCCAGGGTAGGACCTGGACAGGAGAATGTTGTCTCCATCGAACTTGGTGGGTCAGATTTTGTGATGTCATCGCAATTAATGAAGACAGGAAGTTTTTTTTTCTCACACGTCAACGCTTCCTGTTTCAGACCAGTGGAGCTCCCAGCTGCTGCTTTCTGACTCCTGCGTCGTCAACGAGCTGCCAGCAACCTCAACGGCTCGCCCTCCCAGCCCTGATGGAGACCTGGTAAGACTGAGGCATCCTGACAGGTGAGTCTGACCCGAAGGACTCACACTTCTTCTTCTTCTTTGGTGTTTTTTAGCTATACCCGGACCTGCAGCTGACCGACGAGGAGCAGAAGCTGCTGACTGAGGAGGGTGTCTCACTGCCCAGCAACCTCCCCCTCACCAAGGTCAGACACGTCCACTAACTGACATGAAGTGTTGTGGAAAAAACGATTAACACCTCTGTGTTGCATGTTTTAACCATGTGTGTGACTGACTGGGCTGAAACTGAGTGCACCAAGTTATCGTAAATGAAGACGTGACAGATGGCCCAAGTTCAGTAGATTTAATACATCATTTGCATGCAAACGGGTCAAAATGTACATCAGGAGGCAGAAATGGTAGAAAAATTGAAAGCATGGTAAGTTCAACAGAACTTTCAATCAGAAAATAATTAGGACTAAACACTAAATGATTATCATAATAGGTCAGAGGCACAACTCTCAAAGACAAAATATGAGTCTGCACCCACTGGACTCAGAAGGAAGGTCACAGGAGGACTAAGACTAATATTTCCACCACACGGAGCACAGAGAAGTCTGTTCCGGTTCTGATCTGACTTCTGCTCACAGGCAGAGGAGCGAATCCTGAAGAAAGTTCGGAGGAAAATCCGCAACAAGCAGTCTGCTCAGGACAGCCGGCGGCGCAGGAAGGAGTACATCGATGGACTGGAGAGCAGGTACACCTGAAGGCCAGCAGGAGGAACGACTCTACAGGCTGGAATCAGCTGGACTTTCTTTTGTTTTTTCTTGGAGATGTTTCAGTTTCCATCCAGAAGCTTCTTTAGTTCAGAGTGAGTGGTGGTGATAAGGTAAAGCTCATCAGCTGTTGAAGTCTCACCCAAATCACCAACCATGATCACTGTTGTGGTTTATTAGTCTCTAATGCACACAGGAAGTGACCTGTAGTGGCTGATGTGGTGTAAAAACCCAGCTGCAGTTAAATGGCTGGAGCTAACGGCACAGCAGCAGGGTTTAAGAGGTCACGTGACTTCCTGACATCACATAGACGTTTCAGCATTTCCTGACTTTTATTTTTCAGGTAAGTGAAGGTTTTAAATGATCGTGTGTGCGTGTGTGTGTTTCAGGGCGGCGGCGTGTTCGCAGCAGAACAGGGACCTTCAGAGGACGGTGGAGCAGCTGGAGAAATGCAACATGTATGAACACACCCCCAATCTGATCAGTGATCGTTTCCTCATCCACAGAGTTACATCAGTAATCAATACAACCTTTTTTTTTGTTCAGGATTTACCTACTCTTGTTGCTGTCAAGTGAACGATGCTAACCTGCTCAGTTTATGCGGATAGTCAACCTGACAGGGCCCTGGAAGGGTCTGCACAAGGAGTTTATTTGCTTTTGTCATTGGTGGGGGCATGTATGGATCCCCTATAACAGGGGTGTCCAAAGTTTGTCCTCGCGGACCGCTGTCCTGCAGGTTCTAGATGTTTCCCTGCATCAACGCACCAGATTCTAATTAATGGACCATCGTTACATGTCTTTAAAGTTTGCACATGTCTGTTAATGACCCAGTCATGTGCAGCAGGGTGTGTTGAAGAGGAGGAGCCTGAGATCTAAAATGAGGATGCTGCTCTTTGGCAGCACACCAGGAGAAAGCCTGAGTTTTCAGCGTTTCTTCTTGTTCTTCTTCTCAGGTCTCTGCTTGCTCAGCTGCAGCAGCTTCAGTCTCTCATCAAACGGACGGCCAGCAAAGGAGCTCAGACCAGCACCTGCTTACTGGTACGAAACACTGGTTTTCCATCATCACGACCCCAGAGAATGAAATGGTGAAAGAGGAATTTCAGAGCACAGATGAGCATGGCTGCCCCCAGGAGAATGAGCGTTGGACCAGCCAGAGTGGTCCTCTCTCTGGAGGAGGTCTGGCTCTAAAATTAACTGTGTTTGTTTGTTCCTCAGATCATCCTGGTCTCTCTGGCTCTAATCATCATGCCGAGCTTCAGTCCGTTCAGCCGCCTCTCGTCTACAGACGACGACTACAGACCCAGAGGAGGTTGGTTTCCTCTCAGCGTCACCTCACATCCCTCAGATCAGAGATTCCACACATCAGCTGGGCTTCAACCAGGTTTAGATCCTTCCTTCCCACAGCAATGGCCCTGAAGAGACTTAAATCCTGACTACTGCAACAATTCATTTCTCTTTGGGGATGAATAAAGTATTTTAAATTGAAATCTGGTTGCCAGCCAGGGTCTGCTAACCATGATTGATGACCTGACCATCAGCAGGCATGCAGACCTCTGGAAAATCAGATGGTTTGTCAGTTTTTTGTTCTGGAGCATTCAGGTGTGTAACACAATGCCAAAAAGGAAAGAAAGCAGCAATGGTGATAGAAGACACTGTTGCCACACATAAATATGGAAAGCTTTATAAAATAACTCCCAAACCATTTGGAGTTCAGCGTTCTTCAGTGAGAAGATCAGATAACATTGTGTCAAACTATGACCACTTAATTCCAGGGGATTCACTTGCTTTTCATTTCTTTGTACTTTTAGAAACTTTTTGAAATCAGGAATTCCAGTACACATTTTGTTTCTCATGACGGGTCTACATTTAAATACCAGTGTACAAGATGAAAAAAAATCACCAATCCATTTTAATAGTGTTTTTCCAGGTAATGATCATCCGCGGCGTTCTCTTTGTTAGGTTATTATGTCATCGACTCCAACAGAAACCAATACTTTTTTTTTTTTGTAATCTCTCTAGTTATTTCCAGAAACATCCTGACGGATCCGTTGTCATCCCAGCCAACAGCCGATGATGGAGACGGTCCCCATGTCCGGTCCTCTGAGCTCAGCCAATCAGGACCTCCAGAGAGTCCATCTGTCCAGCAGGAGCCAGTAGAAAACCCAGGTGCGACCCAAGTGGGGACCCAATCAGGGAACGGCTCAGCTGTTCTTGATGAGCAGATTGGACTGCTGGGCCAAATGGAAGGCTCGGACACTGCTAAACCGGCACACGCCGACGAAATGTAGACAGACCAGCTGAACCTGGAATAACTGGAACTGTTGGGTGATTGGCGGGGACTGACGGTGACCCATGATGCCAACTGTCTGAGTAGTCCTGGAGAACGTTGATGGCGGTGGTTCTTCTCCTTTAATCAACAATATTTTTATTGCATTTTCCAGTTTATAATAATATAAAAAAAATTTGGTAATATACATGACAAGTGTCAAAGTTACAGGACATGCATATAATGAGCAGTGTATTCCATTTACCCCAAACAGCCGGAATAACTTAAGACAGACCTTTGTCCGTGGAGTGATACCGAAATATAAGATGAGCTGAAGGTCAGGTTTGGTATTAGGAGAGAGGAGATTTACCCAACTGGGAGGCAGGTTTCAAATGACCAGAAAATGTCAAATAAAAAGAAAAGAACAAGCGGGGAGGGAACAGAAACACTTCTCAGTTTATCTGAGGCCTGAATGTATTTCAAGAAGGGCCCTCACACCTTACAGCTGTCTTATCTGAGTTACAAACGGAATAACCAATCGTTTCAAGGCCGAGACGGGACATAATGTCTCTCAGCCACTAGGCATGGGTGGGGTGGGTGGGGTGGGCGGGGCAGCATCCATTCATCTGACTGAAACGGCACGTCGGGCCAACGAAGAGGCGAACGACAAGGTGGTGCTGAATTGGTGCCAGACTTTTATCATCCTCCGGTGGTGCCGAAGAGAACAACTAGAGGGTTGGGTTGCAAATCTATACTGAGAATCAACGACATGTGGATAAGAGAGGCTTCGCCCCTGAAACACTCGTCGCAGCAGGGTTCACCTCTGAGTAAATATGACAAAGTTTGGCTTTACACATGTGGGCTCTGGGCACAACCTTACATTGCAACAGACGGCACAGAGTCGACCTGCTTGATGAGTGTTTAAATTCTGTTTTGATTTTCTTTTTTGTTTATGTGAAGGGTTTAAACAAATAGCATCAACTTGGGATGTGTGATTGAAGTAATTTGCAAATATCTGAAAAAAAATAGTATTTGGTAGGTTGAATTTCAAAGGAAGTCGTTCAAATGATGCAAAGCAGTTAAGAATAAAAAGATCTTTGAAATGCTCCAAACCGTTTCTGCTAAATTCTACAAAAGCCGGTGCCAGTGAAGAAGGCTGGCAATGTTGGTTGTTAAGGATCGGGAGGGAGAGGAAAACGGAGATGAGCAAAGTGTTTCCTAAACCGAACTCGTGTTCTCACAGTATGTTTTTTTTTTTTTTTTTAATAGGAACAGAACCAAAAAGCCAGACTATGAAAATTTGTTGCCCAGTACTAAAAGCGGAAGTTAGGGAGTGCCAAGCCTCCACTACTTTTAGATTTCTGAAGAGGGCGCTGGCTTTTCCATAAATATAATGATTCAGGTAAAAATTGGAACTGAGGTATAGAAATTTGGGAGAATATTTATCTTTATGTACTGACCAAGGATGCTGTTAGTCAAAGTTTAACCTTGTCTGATGGAAAGTTTTCTGTGTAAAGACCCTTGTATTTCCTTGACACTAATTCCAAGGTAAGTGAATAGTTTTTTTTTTACAATCTTAAAGGGAGGATTACTATATTCTAAGTTAAATGCTGCTTTTTTCAGAGGAAAACATTATTTTCTATGTAAATTTAACTTCTGAGAACTGACCAAAACAGGTAAGAAGTGAGGACGTGAGGTAGAGAAGGAGTTGGGCTTGAAAGGAAAAGTAGAAGGTCGTCTGCATATAAGGCCACGTTGTGTCCGACACCATTCCTCCAAATCCCTGAGATCTCTTTACTGGGGCGGAGTGCAGCACCTAGTGGCCAAGTGGAAAAGTAGAGGACAGTCCTGGCAGGGTCGTGGCTCTTCTCCAAAATAAAACCACTTGTCCCAGTTTTGCTGCTCTTGAAACTTAAACAAATGGCTTTTTGGGGAAATTGTGTTTTGCTGAGAGTTGGATGGAAGATGAATGTCAGTAAAGCACAGTGGGAAACAACTCAGACTTGGTGATGGGAAATGGTTTCAATTCTTGGTCACTTCCATTCATGACACGTAGGCCACATCTGGTCCGCACAACCTGCACCATGTTCCAGGACTTTGGTGATCCAGGACTTTCCTGACTCCAGACATCCTAAATAGCAAAGAATGTTCGGGCCAAACGTTTCTTTGGCCTGCATTTGCCTTTTTGCCTGAGCTTACCTGGACATTCACTATACCAGGGCCAGTTCCTGGTTTTCTTTGGGTTTTTAGGCCACCTGGCCCTCACAACACGCAAGTATAGCTTGTAACAGTTTTTGGCTGTTTCTGACCCGTATAACACATGCTTCAACAACATACCTACGTTTTTGCCCAGTTCATGAACTGTGGGACATCTCTGGCCCACATAACACGTACCAGAACCATAACAGAGCCACGAGTGCCCAAAGTAGTCCAGGTTAGGCCCAAATGTGTCTCCTTTCTGGGATAAGGAAAACCACTAATTAAATCCCATACTAATGGCTTGTGTTCTTTGGGCCACCTCTGGCCTGCCTAACCCTTTTCAGTGCCACAGTTGGCCCAAATGTGGCCCAAACATGTCTGATATGTGGGGAGCAGCAGGACCAACTGCCAGGGAGTTGTGGTCTGTCTGGTGTATCCTGAATCCAGCAGGTGACACTAAACAGCAGCAATAAAGGTCCCGCACACTTAAGCTCCAACGCTGTTTGAAGTTTCCTGTTTGAGTTTTCCTGTTTGGATCAGATTAAGTAGAAATGATTCTGAGCTGAAAAGTGTTTTAGCTTTTAGATCTGGACCAGTTGGAACCATTTTTCCTGGGCAAGAAACATTTGTGGAAGAGAAAATTAGTCCCAAACTGGAAATCAGTGGGTAATTAAATCTTGTTAATCAACTGTGTGTGTTTGGATGCTAAGCGAACTCCTCCAAGCTGAGATTTCGCTTTAATTATGTCAAGTTCTCAACATTATAAATGTAGCTTCCTGAACATTTAAACTACAATGCTGAAAATCTCTTGTTTTTCTGCTGGGCTCTTTAATAATTGTGGGTGTTCTTTCTCAGGTCAGCGGGGAATGAACAAAAAAATTCTATTTTCTGATTGGCCGACAGGTTGGTAGCTCAGGGCAGCTGCTCTGAGCTGGATGAGCCTCGGCCAGTAGTTAGTCTGCCTCTGACCCGGTTGTAAGATGGGCTGCTGGAATTTCTGTGCGGTGAAGTTAATCATTTCTCAGCGTGAGAAATGCCATGTCTGGCGTGTGAGCCCTGCAGATGGTGAACTACAAATGCCCTTCTAGACTTTCTGCAGATCATTATTAACCCTCCAGTCCCCAGCTGTGCATTCATACTGATCCCTGGAAGGAGCTAGATCTTCTCACTTTCCTTGACATTTGATGAGGGAGGGGGCTCCATAGAACGGAAGGTTCCGGGGGGGGGGGGGGTCTATAGGGAGGAGGGCTATAGGGAGGAGGTTCCAGAGGGCGGGGCCACTGCTGCAAAGGCTCTGTCACCTTTAGTTTTCAGCCGTGTTTGCAGACCCTGTTCACGTGATCTCGGACTTGCTGGGGACGTGGAGCTGCAGAAGGTCTCTAATATAAACTGGTGCCTGATCATTTACAGCTCTACATGTTAAAATCAGTACAAGTATAAGAATAACGGCATTCTTGAAATAATCAGGGACTCGACAGGACATCAGGGAAGAATGTGTGAGAACACAAGGACCATAAGATAACTTTGAAAAAGGATGTAGGTAACGCATCCAGAGAACAAGAAGATGCCATCGTTGACCCAACTAATCTGACCAGCTCTGATAGAGAGAAAAAAAAGGCAAGGAATCATTTGAGTCACAGTCATCATTTGAGACAATATCAAAAACCTTTAATTTCCATCAGTCAAAATCAATGTTGTGGTCCAGCAACCAAACCTCAAGTCTACGTCCAGTCTCGAGTCTGCCGTGTTTGAGTCCGAGTCTTCAAACGATAATCTAGTCGAGTCCGTTTCAGGTGATGCAGTCTTTGACGTTTTAAACGTGCAGCGCTGAATGGTAACTGCAGGCTCGCAGCCCAAGAAAGAAGGCAACCAAAGTTAGTTTGAACTTGGCATTTCAGCCTTATTTGTTCTTATAAATGTGCATCTTGCATGAATTTAATATTAAACTGAACAAATATCAAATTATTATTGTATCAGTCTAAATCCAAGTCATCAAAATGTCCTCAAAATTAGTTCTTCAAGTCTGGATAAAATGTTCAATCATCTTCAACTTCAGTCGGTGCGACCTCAACGCCACTGAACACTTGTGGGATCAGCTTGGGCGTGCCAGAGTGACCAACACAACCACGTTGGCTGACTTGGGACAAACGCTGGTTGAAGTGGGACCAGGCTGGTGACCAGCATGAGGAGGAGGAGCCAGAGTGTTGTGGCTGTGTGTGGCTCTTTCACGTTACTGAGGATCCTGTTTGTTCAATGGATCAATTGGTAAATTGCCAATATGTCTAGTTTCTTCAAACTTCATTGAGATGAAGACTCCAGGTTACAGTCAGTGTCCCGTTCCGGGAACCCAGCTCTTCTTCTGAACGCTAGGGTCTGGGTCTGGGAACGTGGCTCCTCTTCTGACTGCTAGAGTCTGGTTCCGGGAACATGCTCCTTTTTTTTTTTTTTTTTTTTTTTGACTGCTAGATTCCGGTTCCAGGAACCCAGCTCTTCTTCCGAACGCTAGGGTCTGGTTCCGGGAACGTGGCTCCTCTTCTGACTGCTAGAGTCCGGTTCCGGGAACATGCTCCTTTTTTTTTTTTTTTTTTTTTTTTGACTGCTAGATTCCGGTTCCAGGAACCCAGCTCTTCTTCCGAACGCTAGGGTCTGGTTCCGGGACCGCGGTACCCATTCTGACTGTGAGGGCCGCTACGCTTGGTCAAACCCACACCTGTAGCGGTCAGCAATAGTCCAGTCCCGCCGTTTCCCCTGACCTGCGTTACCTCCAGCCAGAATACTGGATGACCTCCACACCTCGGGTCCCAGCGGTGCTCCACTAGTCTTTGTTGTTTGAAACGATGATGTTTGGACGGATTTGATTTTAATCAGAATTGTAAAGTAATATTAAATAGAATCTTAGGTTAGCATAAGCTAAGCTAAAATGGCTAACTTGTTGTCACTTAAACAAAAGTGGGCGTGGTCCAGCCGTGGTCCAGCCAGGTTCCAGCCCGGCCTATTTTTAGATTAACCTACAGGAACCTACAGATTAGCAGGAGATTGGTGGAGTCAACTCCCACAGACATGGCACCCTTCAGGGAGTCTTTGGGGTCCATCTCCAGTGACGTCATGGGAGGTTTTTCCACTTCTTTAACTACCTCACATAAGTGCACATTCCTGGTGTTCCTTTCTTTAACGCTGCGGCAGCGCCACCAGCTCTGCTGTCGTTACCTGCGGTTACCTGCAGACATGCTGAGGACCATCTGGACCTCCACTGTTCCTTGACTGTTTGCAGGAGGAGCTTTCAGCTGACAGAAATAGCTGGTTGGTGTTGTTTAATTGTGGAAATCCCGCTTATATACTGTTTTTCCTCCCAGCGGGAGGCGACTGCGGTGTTCTGGAAGGAAATCCATTATTCATGTTTTCCAACAGGCTCACTTCATCGCTTCATTAAGATTTCTCCCCTGAGTCATGCGTTGCTCTCAACACCACGGAGTCATCCAACCGTTCATCCGCTTCAAATATTCATGTCGCTCTTTGATGTGTTTCCTGGTGAAGAGGATTTCATAAACATCCAGACACACACACATGCGCACACACACGTGTATGTCCTGTTTTCACTTCCAAAAAACTCCTCAGATGACCGGAGAGAAGCAGCAGGGTAAGAAGACCACGTGGGAAGTATTCATCTCCAGGTTCCATGTCTCTGGGAATCTGGGATGAAATACTGCCATACTGTCTCTTTTCAGTTTGGGGAGCGCTGACGTGAAGCTTCAGCATCTTCAGCATCCTGCAAACATCAGGGACTGTCAGGAGGTCAAGAAGTCGGATCAAGTCTTGTTAGTGTCGGTACAGAACTGCTGGTTCTTAAAACTGATGCCATGAAACAAAGTCTGGAATATTCCCAAAAGTTTTTATTTGAAAATGTTCTGTGTGGATTAACAAGAACATATACGGCCGCTCAAACCCGTTCACCTCACGGTAACGGTCTCTGGTCAGGTCTGGTACCACCCCCTGACAAATCAAAGTCCTATCAGAACCAGACTAGTTCCTCTGTATCGAAGAAGAAAACGAGCAGCTTGTCTGCCCAGGCTGCTGTCTGAGGTTGGTGCTGCCACCAGGAGGCAGTCTCACAAACCTGAACGCTACTTTCTGTTTGTAGAAGTGACGTCACACAAAGTTCTGCATCTGATTTACTGGAGCTTACCTGCTTCGGTCCACATCCAGAGTACACAGGTGTATAAACTCCTGTAGCTTCCAGGGAGCATCCAAGCAACCAGACCCCCCTCCTTTCACGCATACATGACCAGGAGCAGCCAGATTCCGCAAAACAAGAAGGTTTCGGGTTCAAGTCCCGGCCTGGAAGACCCTTTTCTGTGTGAAGTTTACATGTTCTTGTGGCGCTCACGTGGCTTTTCTCCCACCTCCTCCCGCAGTCTAAAAAAACTCGTATAATCAGCGATCCTGTTGTAAATGAGCTGTTTTTATCTGCAGACACTTAAAAAACAACATCTGGGTTCATCACTACGAAGAACGGTAATTATGACTCAGATGCGCACCGCCTAACAGAATTTTGTGATTTTTATGAAGCCAGAACTTTTACTTTTTTATTTCTTTTCTATTTATTAAGTGGCTTAATATTTAGGAGCAGATATTACGCCGAAGAGGCATTAAAGACCCCATTGAACATAAAAACTGAAAGCTGTCAAACAAAAGATTTGACAAAGTTTTTAAAGTCAGAATTTCTCATATTCTAAAAAATTAAGTTTTTTTTTCTTTCCATTTTCAAATTTATAAGTCATAAATTTACATTATGTTGTAACAATTTTTAAACATGTTTTCTAGAAAATGTGTTGGTTTAAAAAAAGATCCAAGTAAACGTTTTCTCAAACACATTTGCAATGTTAAGAGAGAAATTTCTACAGTTTAGAGTAAGAATTTCTGAATTTTCTCCGGCAAATGAGCAAGTCAGAAATGTTTTTTTGTTGGTTTTTTTTGTCTTCATGAACATTTCTGCCACGTTTAAAAAAAATAAATAAATAAAAAAAAAACAAAAAAAAACACACAACAAAAAAACCCCGAATAAGTCAGTTCAGTCAGTTTCAGTTCAACTAAATGTCCGCACGTTAGTTATGTTTATTCAGTTTCATTTAAATTGTTAGATTTAATTCTTAGATTAAAATAAATTTTTAAAGTCAATAATTCAGTTTTTTTTCCTTGGAAATTTGCTCATTTCCAAAATTGGAATTGCCGAGTTTTTATTTTATTATTCGTTGTTATTGTTGTTTTTCGGTGGAATTTAACTCCAACAGCTCCTCTGTTCCGCCTGTGTGTTTAGGTCTCTTTTGCCATAATTTTAATCTCCGGACTCCAGTGTCCGTAACTGCGTTTCCACATGGGTGACCTGGTTCTCGTGGACTCGGCTGACCCGCCTCAGGTTCTGTCCTCAAACCTCTTAAACACAACCTGCTGTGTTTGTGTTGTTTACACAGCGCAGCGCCTCATCCTCATCCCTTTCTCTTTTAAATCCACATCTGTTTATTTATTTTATTTATTCCCTTCTCCTCCACATCTGTTCCAGCTGCCCTGCAGTCAGCTGCTCTCTCATTGGCTGCTCCTGTCTGTCAGACCTGAAGGGGGCGTGGTCACCAGCGGCTCACATGGCGGGATGAGCAGACGAACAGCTCATGTGAGGAGTGAAGAGAAAGAAAAGCGCTTAAGTGAACCACCTGCAGACAGACGAGGCTCGTTTTAACTCAGTAAACAAAGACAGAAGTCACATGACCGTTTAAATGTTTCGCACAGGTGTCCCCAGGACACTCCCCCGTTCACATCCGCCCACAGGCCGTGTGTTTACCATGTACACGTCTGCTGAACCACAGCACATTCATTCATGTTTAACAAAATATCAAAGCAAAAAAACAAAAAACATCTGGGCAAGCCTAAGTACCACCTTTCTGCTTCTGTGTGAGACCTGCAGCCAGGTTGTTGCCGATCATCAGCCCAGACTGTTTAAATAGCCGATCTCCTGGCAGTTTGGTGGCTTATTCAGGTCTGTCTTAACACAACGCCAAAAAGAAAAGAAATCAGCAATATTCAAAGAGTCAGGAAAGGGTTGGAGACACAGTTTTTATTGGCAAAACAATTTACAGCCACGTTTTATATGAAGTCATCAGAGACTGATTTATTTCTGCTCATGTGAGCAGTTGTTTCTATAATTATGTAGTTACTCCTGGAGCCACCAGGGACCACGACCTACAAGACCAGCCTCAAAATGCAAAATAAATTAATCCGTCTTAATTTGAGACACCTAATTAAGAACCTATAAGAGCTTTACTGCTAATAAATGAAAGTAAGACTGTGTTTGACTCGAAGGGTTTTATCACCAGTTTGTGAGTTTATAAAGTTGAATGTTTCCGTATTTTTTCTTACAAATTTGTGAGGTTTTAAAGATTTATAAAGTTACAATTTTCAAGTTTTCTCTTACAAATTTCTGAGGTTAAAAAGTCACAAGTACTGAGATTTTTCAAATGTAAGGCGTTTTTAAATAATTTGTACTGCCCTCACTGTGGCAGATTTTCCAATATGACCTCCAATATTCCAATATTTCCATAGACCTTGAAAACAAAGTATTGAGTCACATGAACCATTGGTCTCTAAAGACCAGTTTTGAAGCCCAGTTTTTCTGCTTTAAAGTTAGACATTTTAATGTGGAGGTCAGTGGAGATTGACTCACTTTTGCAACCTCTGGTGGTCAGTTGTGGAAACGCAACTAATCTAAGTTCCTCATGAGACTGGATGCGGTAGGAAGACGGTTGGGATCGTAGCTGACGCTGGTGAACATGTTAACCAGCCAGGTTTATGACGTTAGCTCAGTGCTACAGAGGTTTATGTTATTTATTTTCATCTGTGAATGTATTCATTCAAAATGTGAGGTTTACAAAGTTGTGAATTCGGATTTTTTTAAAACAAAGGTTTGTGTGTGTGTGTGGTGTGTGTGTGTGTGTGTGTGTGTGTGCGTGCGTGTGGTGTGTGTGTGTGTGTGTGTGTGTATATATATATGTATATAAATATATATATATATCTATCTCTGTGTGTGTGTCTGTCTCTCTCTGTGTGTGTGTCTGTCTCTCTCTCTGTGTGTGTCTGTATATTCTATATCTATCTCTATCATATCTCAGGTCTGTGTGTGTGTTGTTAGTTCCTTTCTTGTCTGTATTTGTTGATTATCAGCACTGTTCTTACAATTTCAGTAGACATTGAGTTTTTGCTCTGTTTTTATCCTCCTATTTTGTCATATTAGATATTTTTGCTTAATTCTAATATATATCCATCTATATAATATTGGGGTCCAGTCTTCCTGCCGGCCCGGGGCCGCCGTGGACCTTTGAACGGCCGTTACTGTCCTGCTTCCTCCATTGTTCCTCCTTTCCTGTCTCCTCCTCCTCGCTCCCTTCTTCCTTCCTCCCCGCCCAGTCTCCCCCCGGCCCCTCCCGCGGTCACTCCTCCGATCCCGTCAGTCGCTGCTCAGACGGTTTAACGCATCCAGCTGCTGCGGGTCTGCGGAGCAGCTGGAGAACCGGACCTCGTACCGCGTGGATCTGCACACCGTGAACCCCCTCTGATGTGGCAGGAGGTGTGACCGGTGACCTGGTACGTGGATCTTAGGAGCTGGAACTTTCCGAGCACCTGGTGATTTCTGACACGAACGCGGAGACGTTTCTGGACATTATTCTGGGATTTAACGACAGCTGTCGCGCACGGTGACCGGGATTACCGGGAGAAGTTGGATGAAGAGGCCAGACGGCTGCTGAGGTCTGAGAAGCAGACACCTGATCAAAGTATCGATTGGCTTCAGAGCTGCAGTTTGGATGCTGTCAGTCATGTATGGAAGACCCTTAGTGCCAAAAAGTGAGTCCAAAATATTATTTAACTTATAAAATAATATAAATATAAATATATTCTTGTTAGTTTTGAAGTGTACCAAATCAAATCTGCATGTTAAACCTTACAACCTGAAATCTCCTATTTCCTTCCTGACATGGCTGTTTGTGAGACTTTGAGACACATCTGATCTAAAATTAGTTTATCTCAGTAATTAGCAGGTGTATGTAAATACATCTTCTATAAATCTTAATAAAGGTAACACACATTAGATTCCAGCAGAAGTGTAAAATTAACTTGCACTTTAACATTAAATATTATTAGAGAAGAGTAAATCACGATATATATATATGACTAAATCTTCCACTTTTCAAGCTCATCATTGTTTGGATTAAAACTCCAATTATTGGACCAAGATTGAGAGTTTTTAGGGATTTGTGAAGAGGAACGTTTAGACGGATTTCCAAATGGACTATTTTTGGAGATTGTGTGCGGTAGCGCCCCCATGTGGAACAGTGACTGAGCTGTGGGTGTTTGTACGAAGACGTATCTCAAGAACTGATTGTAACCTCGCTGGAATCTACACAGCCAATAGAATCAATGGAGAGTTCTCGAATCCACGTCGCTTCGGATATCATCCAGTCTGAGTCAGGAGATTCAGTCAGAGGCTTCTCTGTGAGGCGCTTCTTTCTTCTATGACGTGAGACATCAAAACAGATCCTGATTTAATCTCAGAGACGTCAACGATTCCCTAAATCTAGTACAGTTTTCCATTAGAATCTGGTTTCTGAGATCAGACTGAAATCAGAGTAGGACCGCAGCAAGTGAAGTGGTTTTTTTGTTAGTTCAGTGGGTTTTTGTGTCAGAGAGGTCATCTTTATACCATTACCATCTGGGGAATCTTAGCTTTTAAGGGTATAAAGAGTGTAAGTCTGTTATACTATATAAACTGATCCTGTGCCAACAAGATGCTGCAGCCAGTCACTGCGTCCAGTCACTAGAGTATAGCTCCTTCCACGTATCTGTTCATTTTATTCATTTTACGTAGTTGTTTCTGTACAAGGTGAATGAGAACATCCCAACATCTGACAGATTTGTGTTTTTATCGCGCAGCAGCTGGTTATCAGTCTTTGTTTTCTGTTGCACACTGTGATCCCATATAAATGATGTGGTCACTTTTCAGTGTAGGAATTGGGGTTTTATTTAGATGGAAATGGTCTTGTGTCAGGCAGCACGGTGGCTTAGTGGTTAGCACTGTTGCCTCACAGCAAGAAGGTTCCCGGTTCAATTCCCGGCCCGGTGGGTCTTTCTGTGTGGAGTTTGCATGTTCTCCCCGTGCTTGCGTTTCCTCCGGGTACTCCGGCTTCCTCCCACAGTCCAAAAACATGCAGTGTAGGTTAATTGATCTTTCTAAATTCTCCCTAGGTGTGAATGTGAGTGTGATTGGTTGTTTGTATGTGGCCCTGGATAGACTGGCGACCTGTCCAGGGTGTACCCCTGCCTTTCGCCTGATATGCGTCGGGATAGGCTCCGACAGACCCCCGTGACCTGGAAACGGATAAAGCGGGTATAGATAATGGATGGATGGATGGTCTTGTGTCATGATTTGGGCGATTAAAAATAGCTTGAATGATTGCGGTGTCATCTGGCTTCGATACTGGGGGGACTCCTTATGAAGAGGTTTGAATACATTTAGTGACACATATGGAAAGTAAAGCAAGGTTGATACTTTTATTTTTATACCAAAATTATAAATAAACACCTGCAGCTGCTGAGATAAATGGGCAGGAATCTCAATTAATTTCAATTATTCATTACAACACAAGTTGTTTCTAGGATCTTTCCAGAAACCAGAACATGACCCCTAATCAATTGTTACATAAACAACGGCAGGTAAAAACTCCCCTAGTGGCAGAAAAACCTTAAACCATTCAAACCAAATACCTCATTAGGATGGGGTTAAAATCAGACTCTTGTCCACTGGAATTGCCAGTGGTGAAATCATGATCACCAGGAATGCACCGTAGCGAATGTCCAGGGATCGCAGTTTCCCATTTTCATCCTCTCTGAATCAAGAGAAGTTGCAGAATTCTCCTTCTACTATCCCTTTCTCTTTATGCAACTAAACAAAGCAGATTTTTTTTATTTGACTGCTATTGTTTCCAACTTGCCATCGTCTGCTCGTCAGGTTAACTGGAGCTTTCACTTGTGGGCTCCGATTCAAGAGGGGGGCAGGTCCTACACCCCTGTATTCATGTGTAAGCCTAATAAACAATGTTTGAATGGAGCTTAAACACAAAAACTAACTTTGTGTTACAATTAAAGTGTTTCAAATTTACTGCGCATAGTTATCTTCCTAAAATAAAATTTTTGTTGCTGAGTGAAGTCTGAGGGACTGCATCCGCTGTAAGAACCCACCCCCCACCCCTTTTTCCTCTTTGAGCCTTTTTGGATTAACCAGGGTTTGGTTGGTTGTGCTTCTACTCTTCAGAAAACCTCAGGGTGGCATCCCTCAGGGTTTGTGTTAGTGTTTTAATGCAGTTTATGGACGCAACTTCAGCTTCGGTAAACTAAAAGTCATGAGATAGCGTTAGATTTAGTGTGCTAACTGATGAAAAGTATGATAAAGTTTATTTGTTATCAAAATCAGTGTCTGTGTGTGCAGGGTAAAGCTGTGGTGGAAGAGGACTTCCTGCCCAGCAGAGATGGTCAGCTGGAAGGAAGGCAGGTTTCTCCTGCTGGTCCAGGTGGTTCTGTCGAACCTGCATCCGGCGGTTGTGCACGGCACTGAACATCGCAGCCTGAAACATAGCGCCCAGGAGCATCATGAGCAGAACATCACGCTGGCTGTCATTCTCCCACAAACCAACAGGGATTACCCATGGGCGTGGCCTCGCATTGGCCCCGCCCTGGTGCGAGTCATTAACAAAGTCAACGCAGACCCCACCCTGCTGCCCAACCACACCCTGGTCTACGCCTTCAAGAACAGCGAGAACAAGGAAGGGATCTGCTCAGAGTCAGTTGCACCACTAATGGCGGTGGACCTGTATCTGGCAAACAATCCGTGGGCCTTCATCGGGCCCGGTTGCTCCTACACCTCCTCCCCAGTGGGCCTCTTCACCACCCACTGGAAGGTGCCCATGATCACCGCGGGTGCTCCAGCAGTGGCTTTCGATGGTGGTGTGTACCCGTTTATCACCAACACAGGCCCCACCCACAAAAAGCTGGGCCGCTTCGCCCTGCGGATCTGCGAGCACTTCAGCTGGCGAGAACATGTAACGCTCATGTTCAGTGACAACAAGTTCGATGACCGGCCGTGCTACTTCGCCATGGAGGGCTTGTACACAGAGCTGAAGAGCATCAACGTCAGCACGCAGGACAGCGTCTTCGAGGAGAACAAGCTGCCCATCAACTACTCACAGATCCTGTCTGACATCCAGAACAGTGGCCGAGGTAGGTCTAAAGTTCCAGGTCCTCCACTGACCGCCAGGGTCTGGTTCCAACAGGGAGTTTATCTCCATCAACCTCCATGTTCAAATGTCTAATGTTGCAGCAGAAATGAACATATTTACATTCTGATCAAATCAAGCATCCAGTTGGGCGGCACCATTCTGGAAAGAACAAATCACCTTTTCTTTGCTTAGAATCAAGAGTGTGAACAAAAAAAATAAATAAATATTCAGTTGTCCATTCAAACGGAGAACCAAACGTATTGGGACTTCTTCAGAACAACTAGCACATGGACTTGAACAAAGCGTAGCACAGGGGTCTTCAACTCCGGTCCTCCAGGTCCGCAGTCCTGCTTTAGATGTTTCCCTGCATCGACACACCTGATTCTAATTAGTGGTCATCATCAGCTGGTCATCAAGGTCAGGACCAGTCTGTTGATGACAGAGTCAACTGTATCAGGTTATGTTGAAGCAGGAAAACATCTAAAACATGAAGGACAGCGGACCCTTAAGGTCTGGAGTTGGAGACCCCTGGCCTAGTATAACTCACTTAAAGTTTTTATAGGCTTTATTGACGAAAATAAAGAAACATACTCCAAGATGCGAGGGCGATCTATAACCCCAGCGTAGACCCTCCCCTGCGTGATGTTCAGGGGAAAAAACACAATCCGTAGACTCTTGCTCTTCACAATGAAATCAATTGCTATAAAACAGTCAGTCTGACTGATCTTATGGTCTGTGGTCCAGCTGGACCGTAATTCACTCCCATAACAGGTAGCGCAACACTTGAAACACGTTGCGCGAGGTCATTGCCTAGCATTGTCTAAGGCGTCGGTCCTTTTCTGAATCCCCTCATGGGGTTGCATGTCAACAGGGATCGTATCTTTGGTGGTTCGTCACTGCCTCTGTCACCTGCGTGTTGCCTGTTATGGTTGTTGGTGGGTTTGGCGTCGCATTGTACAGGGTTTTGGTGATAGATGTCTGCATTGTCGGGGAGCAGGCTTTTTTGGATTTATTGCCGTGTACAGCTTCATTGTGTTACATTTTGTGGTGAAGTTTAAGCAGATTGTAAAGATTTGTGGCATTGACTCCTGGATCTGAGATGAGGGTGAACTTCAGACTGATTCTCATTGTCTTGCCTAAATCCAAAATACTTCCACATCACCGAATGCAAACCTTTGTAAGGCACAAGTCAGGTTGGTTGATTGTATTTTCTACCACATGAGTCATTCAACACTACTCTCTTCTTCTAAAAAGCAGCTCACAACTGCTGGTGGACTTGTTCTGGCAATGAATCAGATGACGTAAAGGTGCCTTGTCATAGGTTGAGGGACAAGGCAACCTCAGTGAAGCCCTTTGGTGAAGCCTTTGAGTCTTTGGTCTCAAGTCCGAGCAGAGTTTTGAGTCTTTGAATTGAAGTCGAGGACAGGTCTTGAGTCTTTGGTCTGAGTCCAAGTTGTGTAATGAGCTTTTGGTTATAAGTCCACATTAAATTTTATCTCTGTGATAAGCAAATCCAAGTCAGGTCTTGATTTCTCTCCTGTCTAAAAAAAAAAACATGAAAACATGACTCGCAAGACTGACCAAAAGACTAGAACAATGTCCTCTGGACACCTGAGACCAAAGTGGAGATGTCTGGTCTTAATGTCCAGAACCATATGTGGAGAAAACCAGCAGAAACACCTCAGACCCACTGTCAAGCACGGTGATGGAGCGGTGATGGTCTGGACCTGGACACCTGTCAGTGACCACTGAGTGGACCATTAACTCCTCTGTAAAGTCTTCTAGAGACAAATGTGAGGACATCTGTATGACAGATGACGCTACAGATGAAGTAGTAGCAGCGTGCGGGTGCTGCGCTGTTCTGCCTGCAGTCCAGATCTTCCACCAACAAAACCATTTGGAGCCTTTTGAACTGACAAAGAGGATGAAGAAGATCCAGCACTGCTGAGCAGGTCCAGTCCTTTTATCAGACCAGAAGACCATCAACTCCAAAGCTCCATGCACTGGTCTCCCCAGTTCCAGCTTGTTATGGATTGTTGTCAGAAGAAGACATCTCATATGTTTTTAAGCTCTGTGGTGAATCGGTTTGAGAGTTGACAAGTTCTGCATTCAGTTTTTATTCACATTCACACAAATGTCTAAATGTTTGGACATGTGGTTGTAAACGAGGCAGCAGAGTTCCTGAAAAGCTGAGGTTCTCACAGTAAACCCCGCCCCATTAAACAGCGAGTCGCTTTTATTGCATCCATAAACTTTAATGAACATACCAGCTTTTATCACCGTCAGGGTGTCACTCCGCCACAAAAGCAAACCAGGAACCATAGGAGGAGGTTCATCCAGCCGTTTGGGTTGCACAGGCTCCAGAGGTCCATGAGATCTTGATGCTGCCTCAGGTCATCGCCACGCCGCTGTCGTCACGACTGCAGCAGCAGGCAGAAATCTGAGCTGGACTGATGCTGGGAATGACTGCCTGGAGGACAGTGGAAATGTCTGCAGGATGAGTGACGCAGCAGGTTTCCAGACAGGATCTGGTTCTGCAGAGTCAAACCTTAAACAGAAAAAAGAGCAGCTGCAGTGAACGCCGCTCGCTTCCACCTTACTTTCCTCTTTAATGCATCCAATTTGTTAACAACTTTAAAAAAAAAAATTTATTTTAAAGACAAATGAGGCAAAAAATGCTTCTAAAATTCATCCCTGATGTTAGAAAACAAAGCGGGAGTGGTGTGTCAGTCGGCGGTGCAGCGGCCGGCGTCACAGCGACGCCAGCGGTGGCGCTGTCTGATTCCCACAGAGTAACTGAACCTCCGGCTGGACATTTATTAACCCGGGTCAGCGACCGGCCCGCTATCTGATCTGGAGGTATTTCCTGCCAAACACACTCGGGCTAATTTTACCTCGCGCCTCTGCTTTTTGTCTCATTAATCAAACTCTGCAGTCGGGTCGTGACGCATGTTTCAGTCTTCTCATAAAGAGCTGGATGGAAGAGGAGGCCTCTGATTGGTCCGACTGAAGTTCTGATGACAGAGGAGATAATGCACCTGCTGAAGGTATGAAGAGTTTCAGTCCTGTAGTAATCACAACATGACGTCAGCAAAAACAGGATGAAGTCGTATCAGGAGCGGAAACAAAAGGCCATCAGATAAAAGTGAGATTCAAGAAGATTTCAGAGGAGAAGCTGAGTTAAGCTGTTTAGAGTCTGTGTGGAGAGATCTCCAAAGCAGAGCTGATGGATGGAAATTGCTGGAAGGATCCTGTAAACATATTCAGACCAGGAGGATGAGCCGTCAAAGCCGCAACAAACTAAAAGTCTGGGGAAAACATCTGCAGCTGCCTGTGAGCCTGAGCAGTTCTGAGAACTTGCATCAGTCTGAGCTGAAGGAGCTTCTCAGGGTCTCCACCGTGCTATGCAGCAGGTCAGAGCTGCTGTCTATGATGGAGGTCATCTTGGCTGACTTCCTCCTCCACAGACTCCAGCAGCCCAGGACCAGAGCTGCTGACCAGCAGACAACAGCGTCATGGACATGGATCTCTGAAGTGTTCAGGTTGTAAATACATGAATCCAGACCACTAGGATCTGGCTCTAGTTTCTCTATTGATCACCAAGATCTTGCTCCAGACCCTGGTGACCACAGTTCCTCTACTTGTTGTGGACCCCCATGGTGCTCTCTGGCAGAATTGTCTTCCTCAGTGGTGTTCTGGATCTGTCTCCAGATCCAGTCCTGTCTTCAAGCTTTTGGCTGTTCTTCACAGTTTCTTCTTCCCTCCCCGAGTGTTCTGTGTTGTGTTCAAGGAGGAACCACCTGTGAGCGACGGGTTTTCTGCAGAAAGCTTTTGAAGCATCTCTGTTGTTGCAGCACTTGGTGTCATGTTGCAGATGGGACAGTCGGTCACCCTGGCCGGTCTAAGTTGGTCGCAGTCACCTACGGCCAAGCCCTGCAATCTCAGATTTTGCTTTTGGACTTCTCTGGACATTAATTTTTTTTTTTTTATTTTTATTTTTTCTCTGGACATTAATAACATCACTGTTTTTGTTTTAGCACTAAATTTTCCTCGTGCTAATATTTTTAGGGATTTTGCAGGTCTGAAATGTAAAAATGATGAGTGACATTAACAAATGAGCTGAAGCTGAAGAGGAAACATGTTCACGGTTTCTGTAAAGTAATACATGTTCAAATCCCTGTCCCCAAGTGTATTTCCTGCTGATCCCATCTCTGGTCGGGATTTCTCAGACTCCAGAGTTAATCCCATTCTTGCCCCCGTGATCATCACCGGTCGTCGTGGCGGCGGAGCAGGCAGCCAATCATCCTGAACAAATGTACCCAGAGGGCCGTGCTCCAGCGCTGGCAGCCGGTGCTGCCGTCCATCTGGCTGCGGTTAAACATTAATATGCTGGAATCCCAGCATGGACGAGGTCACCACGGACCCGTGTACAAGCAATCATGACCCGGTTCAGATTCAGGTTCCTGGTTCAGGCTCGTCCCTAAGAACTGTCTCCTGATGACACGTCCTTCACCTGAAGGGCTTTAGGTTTAATGTGACTGACGTCGGAGGTCATCAGGAATCACTAAATTGTACTTTTCCAAATAATCTGCCAGTCTCTAAGTTTTATTACATTTATTTTGTTTAAATTAAAAATAACTTCAGTCGAACTGCTTGATATACGCAGTTGCTGGTTAGTCAGGTGTGCCTGCAGTCATAAAAAGTGTCCTCTCTCTAATTCTGCAAACATAACAGATTATAACATTTAAAAAAAGAATCTGAGGTTCCTCTGGTTAACTTCCAGGCTGTTTCAGACCTGCCAACCCACCAACAGGTTCTGATGCACATTCCTTTGTTTCTAGTACCTGTGACAGAGTTGCTTTACTCACCTGGACAGGTGTGGACCACTGGAGGTGGTCTGTACTTTATTTCCCAGTTAATCCAACAATAAAACCAGTGCAGCGTGACAGCACTGCTTTTAACAAGCACCACGTCTGTCCAGATGTCTGCAGATTGCTCCACATGAAATGGGGAGGCAGGAATTCACCACCTCACAGTAGCTAAAACTGCCCCAGACCATCATCCCTCCACCACCGTGCTTCACAGTGGGTCTGAGGTGTTTTCTGCTGGTTTCACTCGCATCCAGTTAGATTAATGTTTGGGGAACACTGCAAAATAAAGAACAAGAATGTACAGAAATGACAGATGTGTTGATGTAAGGACTCCAGGGGCCGGTTTTTATCAGCGCAGTCTGAATGAGGAGCATTACTGGTGGGACATGCCGTGTTAACAGGCAGACTGCAGATTTTCCTCAGACACACTTTAAAACGACTTCACGGCTTTGAAAGCAGCTTCGATTTCTTCAACAGTCATTTCCAGATGTGCCACCGAACAAAAACGTCTGATGGTAATAAAGGTTTTTAGGTTTATTTTCCAGGTGTGCTCGCTGCTGCAGATCAATCCAGCTCCTCTTATTCTCGTTGTTGATTTGGGGTTTTGTGTTCTTCAGTCACAGTGAAGAAGATCCAGGCTGACGAGGTGCTGCGGTAGCTGTGAGGGAGTATCGTGTGCCTCCAAAGGCCAAATAACTATAAAACGTCTGATTTAAACAGGTGTCACACCTGCAACTTCCCTTCATCCTACATTCATGAAAAACCAGAAAGTAGGAATATGACGTTCTTCCCAATGGTCATTCAGGTTTCCCGGGTCTCACAATGTTTTTTTTTTTAAACCCTCACATGTAAACACTACATCGTCTGTTTTACTCTGTCACCTTTTTCCATTTTTACATCATTGTGTCAGACTTGAACCGCCGTCACATGTTAATCCCGCTGGATGGAGGTGTCGGGATGCTCCGCTGCTCTCTTCAGGAGGTGGGCAGTCAGTTCTTCCCCCACACTCATCCAGAGAAGAAAAAATGCTCGGCTCCTTCTTCAAGTCCTCTCCGTGTCTCGTTCCTCATCTTTTCGGCTTGTCTGTCAACCTTGGTTCCGCCTGATCGGAGACGAGGCGGCGCACTGAAGTGGAACTCGGCGCTGCATCGACCTGATTATCAGTCAGAATTAAAACAGAGAGGATCTTTGTTGGCTCCAGCTAATGTTCTCATTAGTGTTGCCGAAGATCCTGCCTGGATGGTTTCATGATCGCTCCAGAGTTCCTGCTGTTCTGGTGCTTCCATGTCAGGACTTTTGTAGAACCTTCTGTAATCAAAAATGGAAAAAACAGATTCATACAAACCAGAAAATTATTTTTTTTAAAAATAAAACAACAAAATTAAAAAAAATTAATTTACATGAGGAAAATAATTATTTAGAAATTGTTTTAATACAAAACTTGGAGTGTTTTTATTTCAATATATAATTAACACTTTATATCACTTTTTTGTGATATTTCGCATGTCAGGCTTTAAAGGGTTAATCAAAGAGATGTTGAACGATGTGAAAACCACAGCTGGGTTTGTGAGCTTTGTTATGGAGCTACCTTCTGACATCTCCACTGCAGAGCTCCTGCAGGTCTATCTGCTGGCTGAGGCAGGGAGATGACGCTGCCGGCTGTAATCGCATCAGCTGAGGAGCATCAGCGTTATTCCAGCTCAGAGGTCTGGAAAATGTAGATATCCTTCAGACAATCAAGGAGAAAAAAAACGATCCTTCTGATCCTTCCACTAAACATTCTGCTCCTCAGAAGTTTAAAAACGTCAGGAACGTGGAGATATTTGAGTCCAGCATTGTTAGTTTTACGCTCGGCAGCACGGAACGTGATGGTTCTGATGATCTGAATGCCTGAGTGTGAATCTGATTAAACTTCCCTTTATCTACAGCTTTAGACAAGGCATTGCATCCTGCTTGCTAGTCTGAAGCGGACCTACAGTTCCTCTACCCACCGATAAGGTCCGAACCCGGACCTGCAGTTTACTTTACCCACCTCCAGGGTCCAGACCCGGACCTGCGGCTCCCTTCACCGCTAGGATCAGGACCTGCAGTTTGCCTACCCACTGCTAGGGTCCGGACTCGGACTTGTGGTTCCTCTACCCACCGCCAGGCCTGGAACCTGACCTGCGGTTCCTCTACCGACTGGTAAGGTCCGGACCTGGATCTGCTGTTCCCCTTCCCACCACTAGGGTCCGGACCCAAACCTGCAGTTCCCTTTACCCACCACTAGAGTCCAGACCTACAGTTCCCTTCACCGCTAGGATCAGGACCTGCAGTGCCCTTTACCCACCACTAGGGTCCGGACCTGCAGTGCCCTTTACCCACCACTAGGGTCCGGACCTGTGGTTCCTTTATCCACCGCCAGGCCCGGAATCTGACCTGCGGTTCCTCTTGACAGAAAGTGGATGTGTTCCAGCTGACTTCCAGGTCTGTTAGTTCCACCTATTTTGGGATTAACCTGGTGGGTGGAGTTATATCCTGCCAGCATGACTCCTTGCAGTTTGGTCGTCTTCTTCTGTACTTACCAGTGGTAACTAGCATACGCCTCATTTTGCCTCCCCTGATGGGTTCAAAAGTGATTTTGTTGGTGATTTGTTGAGGCAGAGCTGTAGTTTGACTTGGATCAGAACAGCTGTCTAACCTAGACAAGCAGATGTGTCTCTGATTACCCCCCAGTCTGTGGCGGGAGGGGTTACCTGATATGTGAAGATCATGTTATCAGACAGAATGACTTCATCCTGCTCATCATCAGGATCAGGGCTGAAGGTGGAAGGACGAAAACAGAACGTCTACTTCAGCAGAACCAGAGAAAAGCTCCATAAAATATTCATGAGCAGAAGAAAACAAATCTGTTCAGCTTCTGAAGGAGGTCTTCACAGGAATTGCAGTCATTCTTGAAGTAGATGTTTCCTGTCTGACTTCATCACTTGGTCCATTCTTTTTTTTTTTAACAATGTTTAAAAAAACGTTGACTAGTTTTTGGACATTATTTTGGACTTTGACCAGGTCATTCTAGAACCTTGATTCTTTTATTTTTCATCATTCTGATGTAGATCTGCTGCCGTGTTTGAGATCAAACCACTGATAAGACCTGAAATCTGGGTGTAGTCATGGACTCTGACCTGAACCTTCAGAGACATTAAAACAAATAGCCTTCCATCACCTGAAGAACATCTCCTGGATTTAAAGGACTAAAGTTTCAGCAGGACCTTCATAACCTCATCCATGCGTTTATCTTCAGTCGAGTCATGAACTTGAACTTCTAACACAATCAGCGAGGCCTGTAGAGTATGAGATGGAGTTCTTGGGTTTTCCAGTTTCTCATGGTAGAACGTGGTAGAACTCCAGATATTTTAGAAATAGTTTTAGAACTCTTTCTAAGACAACTGCTGATAACTTTCCATCTTGGCATTGTGTTAACACACAGCTGTGTGCTCCAGAACAGCCACCTGCAGAAACACGTGCTTTCTTAGAGGTCAGCACACCTGCTGATGATCAGTTTATCAATGATGATGATCCGTTCCATCCAGTCAGGTGGGCAGTCTGGTTGCTTCTTTTGCTGCAGATCCAGATGTTTTGTTTAAGGGCTTCTCATTAGCTGTGTTGCCCACTGAGAGACATTTGGACAAACCTTCTGACCTTTCACTGAGCAGCTTTAAAGAATCTGAAATCTCAAGTTCTGCCTGTAAACATATTCCGACAGGAAATGAGCTGAAAGACGGCGGCTTCTCATTAGAGCGCAACAGCTGATGGTGTTCAGGAACCAGCGCTGAGACTGAAAGGTCAGCAGTGATGCTTGTCGTGACCTTCACGCTGACGGCGCTCCGTGTGGAGGCTGTGATGGATTATGAAAGGATGTGGAGTTGCTAAGTTTAATTATGGAGCTCATTTTCTCAGGTCTGTGCAGCAGACTCTGGTCTTATTTCCTACTGACTCTGATGTTCAGACGTTTTTATCAGGAGTCCAGTGAAAATGCACAAAGCAATTTCTTTCAGTAAGGACAATTATAGCTTCCCTTTCATGAGCAAAGTTTGGCAGTTAAAAACCAAAAGTCCCCAAACGGGATTTGTTTTCCTGAACTCGATCGGTTCTTCCAAACGACCAACGTCAGATTGTAGGAGGTGCTATAAGAGGACAGTTTGGCTCGTATCTTGACACTGTATTTGCTAAACAAAAATACATTTTTCCTGATTTTAATGAAATTTTGTACTCTTCTTTAACATGCCGGTACACAAACGCACAACTCCGTTTCATCCTTTTGTGTCCATCAAACCTTTTTGGCCTGAGTCTTGTGATTGAGGAACATCTGGTTTGTTTGAACCCATCCAGGAAGCACAGTTGGCTGGATCCAACAGTTAATCTCCACTGACCTCCGTGTTAAAATGTCCAACTTTACAGCTGAAATAAACATATTTACAGTCTGGTACAAAAGACTATTTTAATTGCCAGGCTGGCAGGCTGCAGGTGAACGTGGGCCAGGCTGGTTCCTGACTGATACAAGTGCCCCCAGATGAGTGAGAAACAGCAGTGGCCCAGGCAGCTGAACAGCAGGTAGCCAAGCCAGGTGGAGCCTGATCAGCTGCCTGAAGGAAGAACTAGCAGAACTCTGCTGGGAACTGCAGTGTCACGGCTTGTAAAGCTGTCTAGGAAAAGTGGACCCAAAAACAGGCACGGAGGTAAGTAGTATAAATACATGAACAGTGTGTAATTACAAAAAAAAACATACTACACTGCAGCTTACTGGGTCCTGGAGGGTTCCGGGTGCTTAGGGGGGGGAGTGCTGGCTGTGTGCTTCTGGTCCTGAGTCTCTGGTGGGGCGGGCATGTAGTTGAAGCTGTACTCCGGAATCCGGAAACAGACATTCCACAGGACTAAGGAGGTTAAGGTTTGTGTCGAGGCTCGGAACATCTCTAGGGAAAGAAAAATCAAAGGTCATCACAATTAAAACACTAGAGTCGATGCGTAGGAGGAGCCGACCAGTACAAACTAGTACAGCGGTATATAACAGTCGGGCTGAGGCCATTTCATCAGCACTTTTTGAGTGAGATTGGCTTATGTATATAATTGGCTAGTTTCATGAATCAATACTAGGTTTGTAACTAGAAGGAGGGCCGACAAATGCTTCCATTCATCCATCCAGTTTCATCCTCTTATTCAGGACCGCATCACAGGGCAGCAGTCTGAACACGGATGCCCTCCTTCACTTCAGACACTTCCTCCAGTTCTTTTGGGGGGTTTCCGAGGCGTTCCCAGGCCACCCTCCCTAATGACTGAGCTTCTCACCCTGTCTCTTACGGAGCGCCCAGCCACCCTGTGGAGAAAACTCCTTTCGGCTGCTTGTATCCTGTCCTTTCAGTCATTACCCAAAGTTCATGACCATAGGTGAGGGTGTGAGTGTAGATTGACCGGTAAATCAAGAGCTTCGCCTTTCAACTCAGCTCCTTCTTCACCACAACGGCCCGGTACACTGTCTGCACAACTGTGGACGCTGCACCAATCCATCTGTCAATCACACACTCCATCTTTCGTGAACAAGACCTATAGATACTTAAACTCCTCCACTTGAGGCAGGACATCTCCACCTACCTGGAAAGGGCACACTACCCTTTTCCGATCGAGAACCATGGCCTTGAATTTGGAGATGCTGATTCTCATCTCAGCCACTTCATACTCGGCCCCAGCACACGCTGAAGGTCCTGGCCTGATGAAGCCAACAGGACAACATCATCTGCAAAAAGCAGAGATGAAATCCTGTGGTTCCCAAACTGGATCCTCTCCAGCCCCTGGCTTCACCTAGAGATCCTGTCCATAAAAAATTATGAACAGAACCAGTGAAAAGAGCAGCCCTGCCGGAGTCCAACATGCACCGGGAACAGGTCTGACTTGCTGCCGGAAATGCGAACCAAGCTCCTGCTCCGGTCGTACAGAGACCGAACAGCCCTTAGCAGACAAATTATTTTTCTTTATACATAATAATAACCTAAATTTAACCAGGGAAAGAAACTCTTGATATTTAAGGTTTTTTTTTTTTAAGAGTACCCTGGTCAAGACTGGCAGTTTTACAGAGAAGATATACAAAACACATCCCAACATTATATACATACAATATGGACCTCAACACCACAAAACACAGACATCTTCAAAAATTGCCAACATTAAGGTTTAAAATTACAGCTTATTCAAGACCGTTGAAGTTGTTAAAGATCATTGTCATCATGGTTAACAGTGATCAGTCATTAGAAATATGACTGATATTTAGGACTAGAGAACCACAAACTAATCACATCCTTTAGACGTCTTGTTTAGTTTTTCTCAAACCTCCTTTCATCTTCTTGTCTCCCATGTTGGCAGTGATGTTCGTCTGCTGCTCTCCAGACGTCTTCAGGAAGCTGATGATCCAGTTCTGGCGGGCCGACCTCCCTCATGAGGACTATGTCTTCCTCTACATTGACTTGTTTGCTGACAGTCTTAAGTCCGAGCGCCGAACACCGTGGGCTCGCGGTGATGAGGATGATGCTGTTGCCAAGGATGCTTTCCAGGTACGCAGTCACATCATGGAAGGGCTTGAGGTGCCAGAACCATGGCAGTTCTGACTGACCCAGGCCCAGATTTAAACACCCAGTACACGAAATGAGACATAATTTGAGCCTTTACAAAGAGATACAAAGACACATTTGGATCTAATCTTTGCTATTTTCGGTTATGTTGACTCACATATAGCACCTGTAAGACTTGTTTTAACCAGTTATGGCCTATAAGACATCCTGGCCATCCAATAACAGACCAAGGGTTGGTTTAGTTCTGGAAAGTTCCTGATATTTACGGGTTTGATTGGTGATTGTGGTAGTGCAGCAGGTAGCAATAAACCGTCTCTTCCTGTTTCCAGAGTGTGAAGATCCTGACGTACCGTGAACCACAGAACCCTGAATACCAAGAGTTTGTCACGAACCTGAAGACAGACGCCCAGAGGATGTTCAACTTCAGCGTGGAAGACTCGCTGGTCAGATGAGTATTTCTGTGCCTGTGTTTTTCTTACCTCATGAGGACGTCAGTAGATCAATGATCTTGTGAAGCCAAGAACATTGTCCTACTGAAGCAGAATGTCATTTGTGGGGTTCTGGTTAGAGACTTGGTTTAAGTCCAGTTTATGCTTAATTTTCATACGATTATGTATATTTCTGTTCAAAACATTGTTTCCCTGACTACCTTACTACATACCTCTCTGCATCCTTTGTGTTCGCTCTCCACCGAGATCAGTATTTATTTTTATTTATTTTGTCCTGGTTTCATCTCCACTAATCCTGGTTTCAGCTCCGTTAGTCCTGGTTTCAATTTTGGCATCATTTGTTTAAGATGCTGTTTTAGTTGCAATACTAATTTTGATCAGAATGACTATAAAGTGATATTAATTACTATTATAGGTTACTAAAAGATAAGTCAGCCACGGTAAAATACCACACTTTGATTGACATGTGGCGGGCGTGTTCCAATCTGTGCAGTACTATGAAAAATAAGCTTCAATAGAAATGTCACAGGGGGCGTGTGACTTAATTATACAGTCTGTTGTTAAAGCCAACAGCTTGTGTGTGTTTTGGTTTCTGTGTAAAAGGTGTGGGGTGGAAAAGAGCTCTTACAAGTCAACATATTCTATATTTCCTGCCAAAACAGATGGAACTGAGTCCACTTTGAGGGTACCACACCATTGCTGTGTTGGAAGTCAGCTCAGGAGCTTGAATCGGTTGTGGAAAACTGGAACAGCTGAAGGGACACAGATCAGCTGATTTGACAGTAGACGATGAAGCTAGATGAAAATGTATTAAATGTTCTTTTAAATTAAATTTAAACAGAAAAAAAAACTCATTTGATGTGCAGTGCAAAACAGGCTTATAGCTGCCATACGCATGACAATGGTATAACCCCAATTCCAGAATCGTTGGGATGTTGTGTAAAGTGTAAATAAAAACAAAATGTAATGCTTTGCAAGTCTCAAACTCATATTTTATTCTCAATAGAACATTAACAACATATTAACATATCTGCTTTTATTCACATTTGACACAGTGCCCAAACTCTTGGAATTGTTGGAATGTTTTTTTTTTTGTTTGTTTTTTTAATTAAATTTAGAAAAAGTCTGGTTGTTATTAACAAAGTACAGTTTCTATAAAAGCCTGATGGATCATTCTAGTGACATAGTGTCACAAAAACTGGTTTGCAAAGTTGTTCTTTAAAAACACAACAAATCGCTCACAGAAAATTGTAAAGAATGATCTTGCGTTTTGTATTTATCTATTAAATTTAAACTAGACATGTAGTTTTGTTGGGTGGGGAAAACGTAATTCGTGGACCGCCCTTCAAAACCTTCTGATCTCTGAGCCAGAAAACATGTGCTCTGTTATCTTCATCGTTGCCATGGTAACTGAAGGACAGACCATGATGGTCTGCTGTGGGTGATGCGGTGAGGCTGGAGGACGTCTGTCTGATTCGTCCTGTTGTCTGAACATCTGTTTGTTGTTGTTCTGAGGTGAAAGTCTGGTTGTCATGGAGACACAGGAGGAAGGTTATCTTCTAGATAAGGTCGGGGCAAGGTGGAGGGTGGGGGTGGAGTTGAAGGTTCTCCATGAAGACAGTTTAAAGACTTAGTGGACCCTTAACACTCCCCCACATTTCTGCAGTTTTAACTCGTCTCATTTCATCAGCAGCAGCTCTGAGTTGCTGTCCCGCCTTCCAGAATTAGTTTTTAGTCCGTTAGTGGAGTTTTAGTTTATGACAGCAGAAAAACTTTAAGATTTTTGTGTCAACTGATTGTAGCAGCAGATTGTAGTTAGCTTTATTACCAGGGGAGTGTCCAATTAAGCAAATAATTATCATTGCTTCGTTTTTGCCTGGTGTAAGATATAATAATAAAAAAAGACATGCTCTCAAAAGCCTCCAGTCAATTATTTCACCTTTAATATGCAAAAATATAGTTGTACAAAACACTGTCTTTGACACCCACCAATATACATAAAAACCCAAACTATTTATACAGCTTTCTCTTATGTTCACACAAAAATGATCAATCACGTTACTCATAAATCAAACAGTCCAAAAATCAGTCCATAGCAATGCATTGCTTAGAAAAAGAGAATAAATGGTTGGATCTCTCCGGGTTGAATTCAGTTGGAGAAGAATAGATCCATCCATCCATCCATTATCTGTTCCCGTCTCCGGGTCACGGGGGAGCTTGCATAGTAGCGGCGGTGCATAGCAGGTGAAAGGCAGGGGTCCACCCTGGACAGGTCGCCAGTCCTTCGCAGGGCCACATAGAAAGACAGACAACCAATCACGCTCACATTGTCAAATGTCATGTGGCAGTGTCACATAATATCAGCAGGTCACATGTTTACCTCTGAAATCCTGACTGATGACATCACATTCCCAACACGTTTGGTTCAACATGAAAAGAAAAACTAAGATTAAATTCCAATCACCAAGTGATTGTCCAGTAATGCTCAATCCGTAACAACATAATGCTGACATTGCAGTCAGCCATGATGAACTGAGCTCAGCTGGGATGAACTGGGATCAGCCAAGAAGTGGGATCAGCCGTACCCTGACGAACTGAGACCAGCCCTGAGGAGCTGGGATCAGCCGTGTCAAACCTCGGACTAGCCGTGGGGTCTCTTCTCAGTTGTGAGATCAGCCATAGGGACCTGAATCAGCTAGGAGGAGAACAGCTGGGTCAGCTGTTGGGAACTGGTTTCAACTTTTTCTGAGGGTCTGGCTGGTAGGTTTATTTTAGCAGATTTACTCTGGTCAAACTTCTGATGATGCTGCAGACATCTCAAAGTCTTTTTGACCTTCTACTTGAGGGTCTGAGGTGCAGCAGACCAGCTCAGTTTCCAGCTGGGCTCTTCACACTGCCTCCCCTCCTGGTGCCAGTCCACTTCTGTCTGGTCACATGACACTTTACTGAAACCCTAAATTGACAGTGTCAAGGGGTGACAGAGTGTGTGTTTGAGTGTGTGTTTGTGTGAAACTGGTTAGCTGTATAATCAGCCGCAGATGACAGCTGAGAGAAGTTAATGTAGTTACACACACACACACACACACACACACACACACACACACACACACACACACACACACACACACACACACACACACACACACACACACACACAAATATTGATCTGTGCAGAGTAACAGGATCCTTGAAAGCAAACAAAATGGAGGAAACAGATGGCCTCAAACACATCATGAGGTTCCCTCTGGTCGCTGTTCGGAGGAGCTGAACTCCCCACCAACTTTGATGTAGCGCTGATGGCAAAGCCAGTCTGACTTTGGTAACTTCCAGCCTTTTATTTCCTTCGGTGTTTTGTCATCATACTATGATCATAGTTTGTTTTCTTGATCTTGGACTTTGGTTTTCTGGTTCTTTCTCCCATTCTTTCTCCTAATCTCACCCGTCCTCCCTCCATCCACTTTATTCTTGCCTTTCTTATAAGTGTTGTTTGTTTTTTTTTATATATAATGGCCAATTCACCACCACAATGCTAGGGAGTATCGAGTTTTGGAAGGATCTTTAGTGAAAACGTGTGAAACTCGTTGGTTAACCTTTTGATTTCATCTTCCTATAAAATAGGAACAGGAAGCCAATCTGGAACAGCAAATGCGTTTATTGCAAATGTCACATCGTAAATGAAAGAGAAGTCGTGCGAGGAGGTGGTCTGTGCGCCCTTTGAACAAGTCAAGCAGAAGGGACAAAGCGGGAAAGCGAAGTGCAGGAAATGCTGCCGTACAGCGGACCAATCGCAACCCTTGCAGTTTGTGTTGGGTCGGAATATGTATTCCAGTTGGAGGTTAACTGGCTCCACCCACTACACCACAATGATCTTTAACACAAAGATGCTTTTTATCCTTACATGAGCTAATATTTCTGGGGATTTACAAGAAATATTAGGCCAAACTGCAGTGGGAATTACTGGTCAGATAACATATCATAACGTCTTGTTTTCTTTTCTGTAGGATCTGTCTCTGTAGTCGTGATGTAGCAGGTCAACTAGAGCAGTTACCTCCCTAACGTAACTCATCAGAAGTTGTAGAGTCAAACTGAAGTTCTTAATCCACTGCTCCTCCGTGAAATCCTGGACAGTGATCTCCTAGAAACCCCTGAGAAGTGTCCAACTTCATTTACATGAGACTTATTCCAACTGTCCACTTTTACAAAGCTGACTCTGTCCGCTCTAACCGTTCATCTTCATACCACAAGTCGTCAAAGTTTTATGTTTCTGTTTCTTGTTTTTCAGATGAACATCATTGCTGGAGGTTTTTACGACGGCCTGATGCTCTATCTTCACACTCTGAATGAGACGCTGACACCGTCCGGGGAACGGCCAAAAGTCGAAGACATCACTAGGGGGATGTGGAACCGGACCTTCCATGGTCAGTGGTCAGGGTTTGTCTCATGCGGGGTCTGGAAACGTGATCATTATCATCTCTGATCTTTTAAAACATCCTCCAGGAGGAAGACTGTAGCTCAGTGTCTTTTTTTTCTGTACACATTTTACACATTCTGAAACCAGAACTTTTGAAATGTCTAGGGAGAGGGACAGAGAGCCACAGTCTAGAGACAGAACTAGAGGAGCTACACTTTCAGTGGAACCTCAGGTGTTCGTCAGGGTTCAGTCCTGGGACTCCTTCTGTTCAGTATATCCTCTAGTGAAAACCTGAACATGCTAGAAATCCAGTCTAGAACATTTCACCATTTATTGGACCAAGAGTGATTTTCCTGAACAAAGAAAGTCACGTGAAACGATTGCTGAACTCCGGGTGTTTGTACAAGGACATATCTCGGGAATTATGATGCATTTGGACACCTTTAAACCACTAACAAGTTGGTGTTTGTAGCATGTACAGCTGGTCATGAATCCCACTTAAGCTACATGTGTGTACATAAATAGGTAATAACCCCTTCAATATTACATCCAGGTCTGACTGAACTGATTGAAAAAGTCTTATCGTGAACCTCAGAGCCGAACCTGTCGTTCTGTTGGTCTCATTGTGATGTTTCCTGTTTCACTGTTTATCTGTCAGCTCACATCTATAATATTGCAGTGTTTGCCGAGTGTTCTGACATGATATGAGAGTGGCAGGAAATCAAACCTCATCTGTGTGCAGCAGCCACTAACAGAGGAGGTCTGAACACTGGTGCTTCTGTAGAGATCATGCTGAGTGGTGACACCAACCCAGAAACGTGTGAGAGTGTCAAATATCTGTGCTCATGAATGGTTTCCTTCAGTCTGAAGGTTATGGATTCCTCATCCACAAAAGTAGGTTAAAACTCTATCATTAAAGAAGATGCATGTGAACATGATCCAGAAACAGCAACGTCTTCTTAGGACAAAAGTAAATTGAAAATTAACTGAGAGTTTTGAAATTGCTATCTTTCTGTTGTGGAGTGGACCCCAACATGGGGTCAGACCCACTGTTCTTCTCCCAACCACTAGGGTCTGGATCTGGACCTGCAGTTCAGCCTCTACTGACCTGCGCTTCTCCGTGGTCCCTCTACTGCCAACTACGGTCCAGATCCAGACCTGAGGTTCCTCTACTGACCACTAGGGTCTGGGTTGAGACCTGCGGTTCCTTTACTGACCTGTGTTTTTTTTTACACTGATGTCGCTAGTGTTCTGGTGCTGATCAATATTGGCTTTTAAGTGCGGCAACATGTGCGCAGAGAGCTTCGTGGAATAGGTTTCCATGGCCAAGCAGCTGCACCAAAGCCACACATCACCAAGTACAATGCAAAGTGTCGGAGTCCACTGGACTCTAGAGCAGTGGAGACACGTTCTCTGGAGTGACGAATTGTGCTTCTCCATCTGGGAATCTGAAGGACGAGTCTGGGTTTGGTGGTTGCCAGGACAACGGTACTTGTCTGACTGCATTGTGCCAAGTGTAAAGTTGGTGGAGGGGGGATTATGGTGTGGGGTTGTTCTTCAGGAGCTGGACTTGGCCCCTTAGTTCCAGTGAAAGGAACTCTGAATGCTTCCACATATCAAGACATTTTGGACAATTCCATGCTCCCAACTTTGTGGGAACAGTTTGGACCTGGACCCTTCCTCTTCCAACATGACTGTACACCAGTGCACAAAGCAGGTCCATAAAGACCTGGATGACAGAGTCTGGTGTGGATGAACTTGGCTGGCCTGCACAGAGTCCTGACATCAACCCGACAGAACACCTTTGGGATGAATCAGAGTGGAGACTGAGAGCCAGACCTTCTGTCCAACATCAGTGTGACCTCACAAATGTGCTTCTGGAAGAATGGTCAAAAATTCCCATAAACACACTCCTAAATCTTGTGGACAGCCTTCCCAGAAGAGTTGAAGGGTGGACCGACATCGTTGAGACTTTGGGTCTCAATGTCTAAAACATGTTGGATTTAATTATTTTGGTCACCTAAAAAAGCAAAAGCTCATTTTAAACTACACATAAGGTTTTAAAAATGTAATTTAATTGCCAATAATCAACAGTGGAAATAGAAAATGGGTTATTGATCATTAAATCTTACCTATGGAAGGTAATTCCATGGCATCTGGGTTGTATGCTTCTTTTATTTGGGAATTTTTACAGTTGAGTGAGTTTAGAGGTTTGCTACTGGTTAGGGTTAGGTGACGTTTTCAATCAACCAATTTGTCTAGAAATCGGTTAAAAATTTGACAGATTATGAGTAATAAAAGTAATGAAATAGCACTTAGGTCTGTACCAAGATAGCCGCTCTGTCGGCACGTCTCTGCCCGACAGCACGGCGTCTATGTATACGTGGCTATGCCTCTAGTGACAAGTTGAGGAACTGCAACTAATCTTAGCTCTGCATGAGACTCAACCTGGAATTTGAATGGTTGACGTTTGGTTCCATCCATCTGCGGTAAGAGGAAGTGGAGCCTTTAATACAGTATATGGTCCTGATCAACATCGCATCAAAAAAGTGAAAAATATTTGTCTAAAGTCTTAAGGAATCTCAAAGATGGTCCATTTCCTGTCGGTCCTTGGTGTTTTTCTGTATTATGTGTCAAATGAGTTTATTGACCTCAGCTGTTTAGGAGGTTATAGGTGATGGATCTGTGTCTTCAGGACTGGAACGTTCCAAGAGGAGAATCCCTTCCAGTTTTCTTCCTGCTGAACATGCTTGTTTTTCCAACTGTGAGCCCTTAAAAACCCATTTCTCAGCGCTGCCTCACCACGCTCTCAGCTGTCTGGCTTTCATTACGGTTTCAGATTATCGCTGCAGAGCTGATCTCTGACCTGCAGCTGCCAGAGCGAACCAAGTGCTGTGAACCAGCGATGACACAAACCAGGTCCTCCTCTCCGGCGGGAGAACGAGAGCACTGAAGAGTCCACAGGTTACATCAGCGCTCCGGTGTTTGTGAAAAGTTCAGCTTGTTTTACTCTGCTGCTCCACTTTCATCCTGGTTGGCCCTTTGGAGTAAAAGACGAAGAGGACAGGTCAGAAGGTCAGAAGTGCTGCTGGCTGTCTCACCTCCAACCTCAGACCCCCACGGACGTTTCCATGGAGACATGGTCTGAGCGCACAGATTCAAGCACAGGAATGTAGAACACAAACAGATTGATGTTGAGCTGCAGATTCAGAAACGTCGGTCTGTGCCGGTGCTCATCCAGACGTGGTGATGATCGTTTAGTTTTGAAGGTAACGAGCCGACTGAAGGACGTGGAGACATTTTCTCTGTCAGGCTTTACCTTAAAAAACTGGTCCTCTGAAGACCTGAGGAGATGGCAATATGCTGGTCTGGAACATTCACGTATGTGTCCACACAATGCCAAGAAGGAAAGACATCAGCAGTGGTCATAGAGAAGCAATTACAAAGTCTGGAAAGGGCTCCAAAGCATTTTCCAAACTATATGGAGTTCAATTCAAGACAGATTATTCATGAATGGAAAATATTTAAGAGAACTGTCAGTGTTCCCTGGAGTTGACTTTCCAGCAGATTAACCCCAAGATAAAACGGAACAATACTCAACAAAAAAAACACAGAAGTAACAAATGACATAATTGCAGGAACATTGGTGGAAGGGTGCTGGAATGTATGTTGCCGAAACATTGCAGGAACTTTGCAGGAAAGTCCACAATTAGAAGAAGACGAGAAGAAGAGTTTCCTGGACAAAACCTCTTCTAAGAAGAACATGGAAGCATGACTCAAGTTCACAAAACTCTACCTGAACAAACCAGCAGACTTCTGGAACAACATCCTCTTGACAGATGAGACCAAAGTGGAGATTTCTGGTCTTACTGTCCAGAATCATGTTTGGAGAAAACCAGCAGAAACACCTCAGACCCACTGTCAAGCACGGTGGGGGGGGGGGGGCGATGGTCTGTGTACATTTAGGTGCACAGTTTAGTCTTCTGTGGCGTGGGATCACTGGGGTGTTCAGCTGGACCTCATAAACATGAACAAAGTGGATTCCATGAGATAGATCTGATTTAAACCAGCCTTGAGCTGTCCCTTAAATCCCAACAATATGCTGTAACATGTGCAGTGAAATGCTGTGATCTATAGTATCAAAAGCAGCGCTGAGGTCCAGCAGAACCAGTGTGGACACTAATCCATTATCTGAGGCCATAAGAAGGTCCCTGACTGAAACCCCTGACTGAAAAACTTCAAATAGATAATTCCTATACAAACTACATTTTCCAGAATTTTAGAGATAAATGAAAGGTTGGAAATCAGTCTATAATGAGTTAAATGTCTGGGTCAAGAGAGGGTTTTTTTTAAGTAAATTTAATTACTGCAATGTTAGAAACCTGTGGCACATATGCTAAGTTTATGGATGAGTTGATCTGGTCCAGTATTGTTGCACCAATGAGAGAGAAAACATTTTTGAGTAGTGGGGATGGGATCTAACAGACACGTGGATGATTTAGATCTATTGTCGACTGGGAGGTCTACAGGAACCAGTCTAAAGTCAGGTCAGGGGGGTGTACAGGAACCAAACGGTCTAGAGTCAGGTCAGGGAGGTGTCGTGAACTTTTAAGAACTTAAAATCAGACTCTGCAGTTATTTCTCTACCATTTAAAAGTTGTTGACAAAAACGCTTGACACTTTTAGAAGTATGAAATCGACATTTAAGGTTTTTTTTGTTTATAGTATATTATTTTCTCTGAGATGTGAGGATGGTGTTTGTGTGCAAATGACACTCTGTGGGGGTTTATGCGGTTGTTTTTCTGCTGCATTTGTGCATCTGTCTGGCTTCCGTAGATCAGTGTGTTCTCCTCTGCTGGCGATGTGGATTCACACCTCCTGCAGCAGCAAGTTGTCGCTGATAAACCCGTTTACCTGCTGGTCACCACACAAAGAAGAGTTTTCATGATCTGATGATATTCGCCACCTGTCTCTGATCGATGAATGAGAAGATGCTCTTGCCAGGCAACAGCTGTCAACTCTGCTGGAGTCACTCTAGTGTGTCACTGGTGGAGCTGGAGACCAGTGTGTGAGGCCTGAGAGACCTGGTCCCGACATGTTGGAGCTGCCTACAGGACTCCTTCACAGCCAAAGCTTTGTCTCTGTGCTGATGTGAATTATTTTACCATTTCAGTAACTGTGTCCTTGATGCTTCAACAAGCCTTTTTTTTTTTACTTCACAGCTTATGTTGACAAAGATTTTAGGTTCTGGATCCAGACCTGCAGTTCCTCCACTGACCACTAGGGTCTGGATCCAGACTCGCGGTTCCTCCACTGACCACTAGGATCTGGATCCACACGTGCAGTTCCTCCACTGAACACTAGAATGTAGATCTGGACCTGTGGTTTGTCTACCTACTATTAGGGTGTGGATCCATACCTGCGGTTCCTCTACTGACCACTAGAATGTAGATCTGGACCTGTGGTTCGTCTACCGACTATTAGGGTGTGGATCCAGACCTGCGGTTCCTCTACTGATCATTAGTTCTGGATTTGGACCTGCGGTTCCTCTGGATCCTTCTCTACTGGCCACTAAAGTCCGGATCTGTACCTATGGTTCCTCCACTGATCTAGACCTGTGGTTTTTCTACGTACTCTGGATCTGGAACCAGACTCATTGTTCCTCCACTGACCACTAGGGTCTGGATCAAGACCCCTGGTTTCTCAACCGATCACTAGGGTCCAGAGTTGGACCTGGTCTGTATCCAGACCTGCTGTTCCTTTACCGACCACTAAGGTCTGGATCCAGACCTGCGGTTCTTCAACCAACCAATAAAAATCTACTGGAGCATCGATCTTTCTTTTCAAGATCAAATTAATTAATTAATCTGACTATAAATTATGATCCAAATTGAAAGCATCTTGAGTTTCTGTTTGTGATGAAACTGTGCTTCCTCATATCGATTCAGTTTTCTTTCTTCTTCTGTGAGATCTTCATCCAGATCATATTTTTATTCTCACAGATTTCAGATCCTGACACACAGGGACACAAAATGAACAAGTGCATGAGACGGAAAAGACATGAATGAGGAGGCAGGGAGGTAATGAGATTTCATCAGAGATAATCTTCGTGACAAACAGGACGTGAGAGGAGGAGGAGGAGGAGAAGGCAGCTGATCATAAAAACCATGAATAGGAGCAGCAGGGAGATCAGATTACAGCTTCCTGTCGTTTCCGCTCCATTAGCTGATGAACAACCAGTTCTCACCGAGTTTGAAGACACAACACTGCTGAGAGTTTTGAAAAAGAAAAACATCTGGGCGAACGTCCAACAGCGTCTGAGGACAGAAACCGATCTCCATCTACCAGAAAAAGCCCCTGAACAGAATCCAGAACAGTAGTTCAGTTTGAAGATCGGAACTTTATTGATCCCACCAGGGGAAGTTTGTGAGTCTTCGAGTTCAGTCTGCTGCTGCTTTCCATGAGAGGTGTGTTTCTGCAGCTGCTGCTAAAGCTGCAGGAGTCCGCAACCCAAACACGATTTCATCATAAAGAAAACTCTACACAACTAATGCAAAAGCATAGATGACATAAAAGACAGCTAGACACACCCCCTGTGATGTCACCCACTTGTTTCTGAAGAGGGCTTTTCAAGCCTCTCGTTCGACTTACTTCCTGATGTCATGTTGACAAGAGCTGACTCCGGCCAACCTGTTTATTCAAAAATAGGTGGAACAAGCTGGAACCCCCCCCCCCCCCTCGACCTAAGTTCATTTACCCCAAGTCAGATCACACTAACCTGTGGTTGGGTCATCAACATTGTTTAAGCTCCAGCAGCACTCCCGGACATCACTTACGTCTTTGTCCTCTGCACTGGGCTCTTTCCTGTTTATTTACAGTCTTATGAAACCAACCACCTTCTTTCAGTTCCCAGGGAGGTAACGTGTTAACATTTGACAGCGGGTGTGTGGGAATATATCGTTGCGATGATCAGTCATGAGCCCAGACACTGATTTGGCTGCATCACTGCAATGCAGGTGACACAGGTGAGACCTCTCTGAGGCTCACACGTTTGATTCCTGTCAATGATTCACAGCATCGTAAAAGCGAACCTTCACTCATCTGTGTCTCAAACTGCAAGCAAACACTCCCTCGTTCCTGGAATCTCTGGATCACTTACCAGGAACACATCCCCCACCCCCTCTTAGGTCATGGCCGTGATCATGTTATGTTTGTAAAACTGTTAATGACATTGTGAGGACCTGTTCCTGCAGTCATGCGCTGGATTACGTCCACTTGCTGGTTCTCCTGGATCAGGATCAGCAGGGTCACTGCCAGACAACCAAACTTTGATGGACAGGAAAGGCTTCCTTTCTGTTGCAAACAGTAACTCCTGCAGACCTCTAGCTTTTATGAACGTAAGCTTCTAAGACTTGAGTTCTCTGTTGAACTGGAAGTTTTTGGAAGGTGATGGGGGGATAGTTGTGTATGTTTATGCTTTAAATGACTACTAACTCAGAAGTCTAACATGCCTACCTTCCTCTCTCCTCCGTATTCATGTCCATATTTTCTCATGCTTCCTGGCGTGTTTCTTCCACCTGTTTGCCTGTCTTTGAATGAATCGGTGATTTAGTGGTTAGCACTGTTGCCTCACGGAAACAAAGTTCCTCGTTTGATCCCCTCTGGGACCTTCGGCTTCCTCCCACAGTCCAAAACATGCATGTTAGGTTGATGGATCCTTCTAAATTGCCCGTACGTGTGACCGTGCATGGATGTTGTTTGTCTCTGTATGTGGCCCTGTGATAGACTGGCAACCTGTCCAGGGTGGACCCCTGCCTCTCGCCTGTAGTGGGCCGGGATGGGCTCTGGCAGACCTGCAAAGGATAAAACAGGAAGATAAAGAAGATAGATGAATGAACCAGGTTTGTGAAGAATCAGTTCCTATGAACATGGCACCATGGCAACAATACATGGTTTGTCCACATGTTTTTCTACAGCCTGTGGAAAAGCTGGAAAGACTAGAAGAGCCATGAAACTCAAGTAGAGACAGCGACAAGAACATTTCAGGACTTCTGCAACAATTTAAAATATGAGACGTTTATGAGACGTATCAAGATGGTCCTCTAGAGTAAAACAGTTGCTGGCGATAATCTGCTCTCGCAACCACTGAAAGAGAAAATGTGGGAGTGCCGCTGTAAAATCTTTAACTTCTAACATATTAATATAATTATTGAAAAAGAAACAAATCTTTTAAGGAGATAAGCTGAATTGATGAGTCATCTCCAGGTTTACCACTCAAGAGACGATCAAACCTGCAGCAGGTGTGGTTGAGGTGAATGACACCCAAAATGATCCTGCAGAACCTCAGAACCAGATACTTCCTGTAGATTCAGCTCTGTTCTGTGTCCTCCCCCATGTTTGACCTCCATGACCAATCACTGCCCGCCTCCTGAGGCCTAACTGCTCCGTTGCCATGGAGATGAGCTGTCTCAGTCCTAATGGGCACTCAGCTCCTCTCAATGACCTGCAAATGCTTGTTAATTCATGATTGCCTGTAATTAACCTCTGACAGCTATTTTCATCCCTCTCTCTCTCTCTCTCTCTCTCTCTCTCTCACTCTCTCACTCACTCACTCACTCACTCACTCACTCACTCACTCACACACACACGCAGTCCCTGTTATTGGTTTAGAGTGGCGCCCTCCGGTGGCACCCTCCTGCAGCTGCTTGTGTTGTGCTTTTCTTTGCAACGTTTTCAGATTTTCCACAGGAACAATGATGGATCTGGATGACTGACATAAAATGAAAAAGACTATAATTTTCAGATAGCCACCAGGTACGCCATCTCGTGTGAGAAGTATCTCAGATTTGGGAATCAGCCTAAACATTCATCTGTAAAAACCTCTAAAAACTCTCTGTTGCACAAAAGGAACATCAGTCTTGGTCCAGTACATGGTGTGATGCTCTAGAAAGGATTTCTAGAGTGTTTAAGGACAAACTACATGAATCCCGACAGATGTGGTCTCTAAAACTGAAAGATTGAGTCATTTCTGCTGTTCATCTTTATTTACTCAGCTCTGATAACATTTATGCTTCTTTTAACACTCATGCTGGAATCTCACTTCCATTTTGGTACCAGATTTATCCACATACACCTGCTACTCGCTAAAATTAATCAAATCCCTCCTGTGCTGTTCCTCAGGTGTAACTGGGCTGGTCCACCTGGACGAGACAGGGGACAGAGAGACGGACTTTGCTCTGTGGGACCTGATGGACACCAACAGCAGCACCTTCCAGGTGAAACCACACATCCATCCATCCATTATCTGTACCCGCTTTATCCGTTTCCGGGTCATGGGGGTCTGTCGGAGCCTATCCCGACGCATATCAGGCGAAAGGCAGGGGTACACCCTGGACAGGTCGCCAGTCTATCCAGGGCCACATACAAACAACCAATCACACACACATTCACACCTAGGAAGAATTTAGAAAGATCAATTAACCTACTCTGCATGTTTTTGGACTGTGGGAGGAAGCCGGAGTACCCGGAGGAAATCCACACAAGCACGGGGAGAACATGCAAACTCCACACAGAAAGACCCACCGGGCCGGGAATTGAACCGGGAACCTTCTTGCTGTGAGGCAACAGTGCTAACCACTAAGCCACCGTGCTGCCCTGAAACCACACATGTATCACATAAACACACGTAACATGGTTAATGGCACTCCACCATCCCCTCTTCCTCGAGGCATCACTTTATCAACAGTCTTGGTCCTGTGGCTGCAAAACAAGCCCAGCTCATCATCACCCCTCCAAACATGTTTCAGGACATTCAGACCAAACAACTCCACTTTGGGACAGGTCTCATCTGTCCATAGGACATTGTTCCAGACGTTTGGGGTAGACCTGCTGGGATGTCCAGTTCTAGGAAGAAGGATGAGTGTCTTGAATGTTTTCAACTTGTAAATATTCTTTCTCACTAGAATGTTGAACATCAGATAGTTTGGAAATGGATTTATAACCTTTTCCAGACCAATGTGTATTCACATTTTACTTTTGCAAGACCACTGCTGATCTCTTTCCCTCATGGCGTCTAACACACACCTGAATGCTCAAGAGCAGCAAAATGTTTAAATATCTGCTCTTATAGATGGTTTGGACACCTGCTGATGATCAGCTCATCCAGGACCGATGATAACCCCCCCCCCCCCCCCCCCCCCCCCAACACACACACACACACACACACCAGAGCATTCAGAGATGAGTTATGAACTGACTGCTGCCTGTTTTCATTTCCCCCAGATGGTTCTGGTGTACAACAGCTTCGAGGAACAGCTGACGGCCGTTCCCGGAACGTCTCTGCACTGGCTGGGTGGAGCTTGTCCTCCTGATGTTCCCTTTTGTGGCTTCAAGAACGACAACCCCATCTGTCTCACGAGTTAGTGGATGAGCTGGGGGGAGGAGTCTGAAAACACAGCATCACACATCATGATGCTGGTGCTACAGCAGAGAGGAGGATGCACATTTCAGGAAACAAAAACAGACCTTTTTCACAAATGTAAAAGGAAAAGAATTGAGATTTTAAATTTTAAAAGTAAAACTTCTTTATAAACTCTCAAACTTGAGGGAATAAATTGTGTCTATATACATCTGAAAATCTGGAAACCTTTCTAAACTGAATGAACTCAGAAATGAAAACAGAAATGTATTAACTCACAAATGCACAAGTGAAAATTTTACTGTATAAACTGCCAAATTTAAATTTCTTTTTTATGCAGCTTTATTAGTTGAACCTCAGAATTTCAGACATTATCTCCCTCTGAATTTAATTCCCCTCCATCGTGCAATGAAATGACATTTTTAAGCATTTGAGTTCTTCACAGAGAAATAGCTCAGTGTTCTATAAATGAAGACAAATGAGTTTATAATTCTCTACTGATCCTGAATGTTGATCTGACCTGGTAGTTTGGAGGTGTTTATAGCAGCTGTTTGATGTGGATGAAGATGGGAACGTCTGAGTTTCTGTCTCCATCCAAAAGGAAGAAATTTGAGGTGAAAGTTGTTTATTAGCTTTAAAAAGTTTGATGTTTGATGGATGATGAACCTGAATCTTTGTCTGTTGTCGCCAGAGACGATCACCATCCACCAGATGGTCTCCATCGTGGTCTTCTTCATCCTCACCATGACCCTGACCATCACCATCTTCATCTACAGGTGAGAACCGCCGTCATCCATCTGCAGGTTCTAGAGGTTTCAAGAGAAAACAGTCCTCATGATGACTCCATGAACCTGGTGGTTCAGACAAGAACTTGGTTTTGGAACATAATCGCTGATTTCCCATTGAGATCCGCATTCTGGGTTAATACATTTTTTTTTTTTTTTAATTCTTTTTTTGGCTCGTTTTGGACTGTTTTTTTGCTGGGTTTACTCTGGTTTTAGACTGTTTACTCTGGTGTTGGACTGGTCTTAGACCGGTTTCAGACTGATCGTGACTGATGTGATAAAACTCTTTCCATCACATTGAAGTAAGCATGTGTTTTGTCCTTCAGGAGGATGAAGCTGGAGAAGGAGCTGGTGGCTCAGCTCTGGAGGATCTCCTGGGAGGACATTCAGATGAGCAACCTGGACAAGGTGCTGCGCAGTGGCAGCAGGATCACGCTGTCACTGGTGAGCACGCGCACCTGTCCATGACTTTCTTTGTGTCTTCAAACAGGGTCGTCATGTTTGTTGAAGGAAAACCAGCCATTACACACTTACACAAAACCACAGTCAACTCACTGTCCTGAACCAAATGGGTTTAAAATGTATTTAGATCCAAAAGAGCAAACATGTTACTTTTTCATTCATTTAAAACAAGAAAGCACAAACAAATATGGGAATGTCAGGATCATCAGCCCCTGGGCGCTTCACTGTTTGGCAGTGTTTGATGGCAGTATTTGGGCTGACTTTTGTCTGGGAACCAAAGTCAGCAGGATCCTCGACCTGACAATGGTAAACTAACTGGCCGCAGCAGAACTCCGTCTGAACTTGACCCTGACATTTGCAACGTTTCAAATGTTGTTTTGTTGGCACAAAATCATACACTTGCTGCATTCAGCTGATGCTTGGTCAGCGCAAACTACCTGCTCTTCTCTCAGCTTCATCCTCGGATCCTTCTGGACCAACCCACAACCAGTCACGGCGGTCTGTTAGTGATCATTCACAGCTCAGAAGGCAGTATAGTGCTAAGTAGGAAAAGTGATGACAACTGACATTGGATGTGCCAGCTGCCAATCAAAAGTCCACAGGTGTCATAGTTGTGAAATCTAACTATTGAGACCAGAACTTATTTAGGCAGCACGGTGGCTTAGTGGTTAGCACTGTTACCTCACAGCAAGAAGGTTCCCGGTTCAATTCCCGGCCCGGTGGGTCTTTCTGTGTGGAGTTTGCATGTTCTCCCCGTGCTTGCGTGGGTTTCCTCCGGGTACTCCGGCTTCCTCCCACAGTCCAAAAACATGCAGAGTAGGTTAATTGATCATTCTAAATTCTCCCTAGGTGTGAATGTGAGTGTGATTGGTTGTTTGTATGTGGCCCTGGATAGACTGGCGACCTGTCCAGGGTGTACCCCTGCCTTTCGCCTGATATGCGTCGGGATAGGCTCCGACAGACCCCCATGACCCGGAAACGGATAAAGCGGGTACAGATAATGGATGGATGGACTTATTTAGTACCAGACTGTAAATCCAGATCCGGAGCCTGGTGGTCGGTAGAGGACCCGCGGGTCCAGATCCGGACCCTGGTGGTCGGTAGAGGAACCGCAGGTCCTGATCCGGAGCCTGGTGGTCGGTAGAGGTTACACCAGATGATGCCTCATGTTTTAAACTGATAACAAGCGAGCGTTTGACGTATGTCAAATTGAATTAAACAGTGGCCTTATTACTGACAGATCAGTCACTATTTGAAGATTTATAAATAATGCCACCACTGGTCAGTACTTTAAAGGAGTTTGTCCACATGTCCTTGGGCCTAATAACTGTAACCTTGGGTTTTATTCTTTTCCTGTATCCTGTTCCTGAACTGAGAGTGAAAGTTGCCTCAGATTGTTTGAAGTAACAGGATGCAGCCTGGTGTGTCGTGTCCAGAGTTAGTTTCCCTGTGCTCTGACATGTGCCATCACTTCTTCCTTTGTCCTCAGTCTTGTGATGTTTTTTGTGTCGTGAGTTTTTCGTTGTCAATGATCCGGTTTCTACCCTCAGAGAGGCTCCAACTACGGCTCCCTGACAACCGGAGATGGAAACCTGCAGGTCTTTGCAAAGACTGGATACTACAAGGTGAGGAGTGGTTGCCTGAAACTGATGGAGCTCTTTTAATCTGAATGACCTTTTTGTTTAAAATCACAATAAAAATCACCTGATTGTAGCAGGTTTTAATATAACCTCAGTCTGAACAAAGTCCCGCAAGGATCAGTTCTCGAGCTGCTGCTTGTTCTCCAAAACAGTGAGATTCATTTTCACAGTAATGTATATGATACCCACATCAAGTGAGCAATGCCGAAAAGGGAGGACATCAGCTATGGTCAGTTTGGACAGTTTGAAGTTTGACAATTTACAGTTCAAATGATCCAAATTGACTTGAGGAAAACAATCGAGCCACAGTAACATAGTTGATCAAAGTAGGTGCAGATAAAACTGTAAATAAGTGCAGGTGAGACCACATTCAACCACGGTTCACCTCAGGAGGTGGTCTTGGAAGAGGACAGTTTTCAACACCTTCTTGAACGTAGAGAGGGACGACTCTGCTCTCGTCTCCACCAATACCTTGTTCCACCACTGAGGAACCACGTGGAGAACCGGCTGGACTGAGATCTCCTTGTGTGAGGAGAGGACATGGCCAGTCTGTGTTCTTGTGAAGGGGTGTAAACCTTTACGATGGAGGTCATATAGCAGGTGTGGACCCTGAGACCACCTGTAGACTAGTGAAGAGACTTTCATTGGCACAGCCACAGGTAGCCAGTGAAGATCAATGAACAGAGGTGTGACGTGAAGATCTATGAACAGAGGTGTGACGTGAAGATCTATGAACAGAGGTGTGACGTGAAGATCAATGAACAGAGGTGTGATGGGAAATCAGTGGACGGAAGTGTTGCGTGTGCCTGTCTGGGTCAGTTAAAGACCAGACACACAGCTGCATTCTGGACCTTTTGTGGTTTGATCACACAAACTGGAGGACCGTCTAGGAGGACGTTGCGGTAACGGAGGCGGGATATAACAATGCTTTATAGACCAGCATCTAGAGACAAATGTGAGGACATTTGTCTGACAGATAAAGCTGGGATGAAACTGGGTCATGTGACAGGAAATGATCCCAAACACAGCAGCAGATCTACATCAGAATTATGAAAAATAATCTGGAATGACCTGGTCAAAGTCCAGACCTGAACCTGCTGGAGATGATGTGGTGTGACATTCAGACGGCTGTGGAGAAGTGATCATCCAGAAACCGCAATGAGCTGAAGCAACGTTGGACAGAAGACCGGACCAGAATTCCTCCAGAACCGTGAGACACTGATGGAGTCAGACAGGAAACATCTACTGAGCGTTCCTGCTGCTGAGGTTGTATTTGTCTCCTACTAAGATCCACTATGATACAGGGGATTTTTATTATCTTTTCACACAAAAGAAAAACTAGAATTATAACCAGAGGTACTCTGTTTCTCTGGTGAGTGTTTACTGTTTATTTTTCACTTAAATCTTCCTAAATCAAGAATCAGCTGATGATGACCAGAGAGTCAATGTCTGACGTCTGCGGTTATCTGGAATCAGTTTTAAAGTTTCAGTTGGTGTATATGTGCTGTGCTGCGCTTTAATTTTTTTTTCTTCCAGGGAAACATTGTGGCCATCAAGTACACGAACAGGAAACGCATCGAGCTGAACAGGAAGGTCCTGTTTGAGCTGAAACATGTGAGTTTCTGATGGTTCTCACCCAGAAAAGCTCTTGCATCCAAACAATGGGACTCTGAGGCGATAAAACCAGACTTGTGGGTGTTTGAGGGGAATTTATCATCATTTAACATTGTTATTGACGCACTCGAGCAACGACCAGGTGCACCTTAGCACGATGGTACACAAGAACGTTGGAGGTTCTACAGTGGAACCTGATGGAACTTGGTTCAGTATAATAAAGTCATTTTAGTCCAGTTCATGCAGCTGTTGTACTCCAGCTAAGTCTGGAGCTCTTAGGATTTACACCCAAACAAAGAAACAAAACCACATGTAACCTAATTCTTCACGTATATTATAATTAAAATGATTCCAACCTAAATCCTAAAAGTGTTTTGTGAAGGTGTGAACAACCATCAATGATCAGTTGTGAAGAACACAGACGTACATCACATGAGATGAGGCGAACTCTCATTCTCACTGAGAAGAAAACGGGCGTTGATGATCATCATGAAGAACAAGTCATGTGAGATCAGTTCTAGAATCAACCACGTTACATAATTATACACGTGTTCTAGAAACGACTGCTTGAAGTTCTGTAATTACACAACAGCAGCAGCTTTGGTCCAACTAGAAGACATGGAATAGGTTAAATGGGGCATGTCCATTTAGCTTCATCCTGGACCTGCTGGTCCAGGATGAAGACTGGATCATCAGCTTTTTTAGGTTACCAAAAGGATCCTCCTGGAACTGTTACAGAGGGAGACTGGTAGAAGTGGCTCCATGCCAGTACCAGTACACACCAGTCCTCACCACACTGGTTCCTTGAAGAAATTGTAATTTCCCGAATGACTAAGGTCAGTCTCTCTTCATGTGGGGTCGACTCCAGCATTCCTAGACCTCCTCATGTGGGGTCGACTCCAGCATTCCAAGACCTCCTCATGTGGGGTCGACTCCAGCATTCCAAGACCTCCTCATGTGGGGTCGACTCCAGCATTCCAAGACCTCCTCATGTGGGGTCGACTGCAGCATCCTTGGACCTCCTTGTGTGGGGTCCACTCCAGATCCCTAGACCTCCTCATGAGGGGTCGACTCCAGCATTCCAAGACCTCCTCATGTGGGGTCGACTGCAGCATCTTTGGACCTCCTTGTGTGGGGTCCACTCCAGATCCCTAGACCTCCTCATGAGGGGTCGACTCCAGCATCATGAAAGTATGCCATGTATTTCTACTCATTTACATAGATGTTGATGGTAGGAGAGCAGGAGGTCCACATTTTTACTAATGCAGCTGTGCTCAGTTCCACGTGCGTTCAAATTAATCAAGTAAAAGTCCTCAGGGACAAGCATGCGCACGGATTCATACATCCAAACATTTCTGTGTGTACACCATCTTTATTATGAACACAGCCCAGTTCTACGTACATGAGGCTCCTGGTCTGATGTGATCTGGATTTGAAAAAAGTTTTATGTTTTTCTCACAATAACTTGGAACTGTAGTAACAAATCGCTTTGTTTCAGATGCGAGATGTTCATAACGAACACCTGACCAGGTTTATTGGAGCGTGCATCGACCCCCCCAACATCTGCATCATCACAGAGTACTGCCCCCGAGGAAGTCTGCAGGTACAACCACCTGTCATCTGTCCACCTGTCCGTCATCTGTCCACCTGTCCGTCATCTGTCCACCTGTCCGTCATCTGTCCATCTGTTATCTATCCATCTGCCTGTCTGCTGCTGATCTGCTCATTTGTGTCTTCAGGACATCCTGGAGAATGACAGCATCACCCTGGAGTGGATGTTCAAGTACTCTCTCATCAACGACATTGTAAAGGTACATTTCTGCTTCCTGTTGCGTCACCTGAGTCTCAGCGTCTTTGTTCTTTCTGTCATCCAGTCAGACCCTAAAGGGTCAAACCCTTTAAGACGATCCGTGGTGATACTTGGTGATCTTTTGCAGTTTAATAAAACAAGGTAGTGTGGTAGCGTGCTAAGGCCGCTAACAGCTATGTGTCCGCTGACCGGCGTCTCTGTCTTCAGGGCATGGTGTTCCTCCACAACAGCGTCATCTTCTCTCACGGTAAACTTAAGTCATCCAACTGCGTCGTGGACAACCGCTTCGTCCTGAAGATCACTGACTACGGTCTGTCCAGCTTTCGATCAGAGAGCGACTCAGGAAAGGACGCTCACGCCTACTACGCTCGTGAGTCGCTGACGTTATTTTTCATTCTTCACTGCAGCTGCACCTTTTTTTTTTTTTTGAGGACGTTTCACCTGAGAAACACCAACCTGTCCAGTGAAGTTCATTTTTGCCTTGGAAATAGCGCTGAACCTGAACAAGATGATCTTGACAGCAACTGACCTGTTTTTTTATTTTTATCTGCTATCCTGCAGAAAGGTTGTGGATGGCTCCAGAGCTGCTCCGGATGGAGGCCCCTCCTCCTCAGGGAACCCAGAAAGGAGATGTCTACAGCTTCGGTATTATCCTCCAGGAGGTGGCGCTACGACATGGAGCCTTCTACCTGGAGGGTGACCTTCTCAGCGCTAAAGGTAACACACAGACTCCACTTTACGTAAAACAAATGGAAGAAACATCAAGGGTTTAGTTTTCCTCTGAATCAGGTCTTTGTTTAGATGGCTACCTCACTAGTACTGGCTATCAAGGCAGACGGTGTAGCTTTAGTTACTAGTAGTTACAGAGGTCCATACATTTGGATCATCTGGTCATCCAGGTCTTTATGGACCTGCTTTGTGCATGGTGCACAGTCATGTCGGAAGCGAAAGGGTTCAGCTCCAAACTGTTACCATAAAGTTGAGAGCTGGAAGCATTCAGAGTTCCTTTAACTGGAACTAAGGGACCAATTCCAGCTCCTGAAGAACAACCCCATACCATAATCCCGCCTCCACCAAACTTTACTTATGGAACAATGCAGTCAGACAAGTACCGTTGTCATATCAACTGCCAAACCCAGACTGGTAAATCAGATGGAGAAGCGTCACTCCAGAGAACGTGTCTCCACTGCTCCAGAGTCCAGTGGTGGTGTGCTTTAGACCACTGCATCCAATGCTTTGCATTGCACTTGGTGATGTTTGGCTATGGAGCTGCTCTGCTATGAAACCCATTCATGAAGCTCTCTGTGCACTGTTCTTGTAGCCTACCACTTTGTGGCTGAGTTACTGTCATTCCCAAACACTTCCATGTTCTTATAATACAGCTGACAGTTGACTGTGGAATCTTTAGGAGTGAGGAAATTTCACTGGATTTGTTGCACAGGTGGCATCCTATCACAGCTCCACGCTGGAATTCACTGAGCTCCTGAGAGCGACCCGTTCTTTCACAAATAGATGTAAAAGCAGTCTGCATGTCGAGGTGCTTGATTTTATACACCTGTGGTTATAGAAGTGATGGGAAAAGCTGATTCTGATTATTTGGATGGGTGAGTGATACTTTTGGCAATATAGTGTATGTCATTGTAAAGCATCTGAACGTTCTGTCTGCAGAGATCGTGGACCGGGTGATTCTGGGTGAGTGGCCCTGCCTGAGGCCGACCATCGACACGCAGAGTCACAGTCCCGAGCTGGGTCAGCTGATGCAGCGCTGCTGGGCTGAGGAGCCAACGGAGAGGCCCGACTTTAACCACATCCGCCTGCTGCTGCGAAAACAGAACAAGTAAGCATGGCACGACTTGCATCCCGTTAATAGAAAATACACAAAAAGATGGAACCAGGGTAAGGACTGGGTATTAGGGTGGGGGTTAGGGCGAGGGTGATTAAGGTCTGAGTTAGTCTTGGTTAGGCTGTACAAAGATGAATAGAAGTTAGTGTATTGTCAATATAAAGATAACTGTAATTTTTTAGGGAATCGAGGAGAAACATCTTAGACAACCTGCTGTCCCGCATGGAGCAGTACGCCAACAACCTGGAGGAACTGGTAGAAGAACGAACACAAGCTTATCATGAGGAGAAACGCAAAGCCGAGGCCCTACTGTACCAGATACTACCTCAGTAAGTAGTACAGTACCACACTGCTCTACCAAATACTACCTCAGTAAGTACTACATATCATACTGTTTGTTCCTCTTGCGTACATGCAGCTCAGTGGCGGAGCAGCTGAAGCGTGGGGAGACGGTTCAGGCAGAAGCCTTCGACTCGGTCACCATCTACTTCAGTGACATCGTCGGCTTCACTACGTTATCTGCTGAGAGTACTCCGATGGAGGTGCCCACACTTCTGCTGGATTTTGGGAGACTAACTTAGCCGAGTTTAGCATCAAGACCGTCAGCGTAACTTAGCACCGAGCTGGAAAGGACAGATCAGCATTAAAAGCAGACTGGGAAAGTGTTTAAGACTGTCTGTAGTGTTTCAGTGGGGATTCTTGGTGGAGCTGCAGGACGTTCAACTGGACGGTTGGACCTAAACGGCCTGTCTGTTGCTTATGTCGTTGGTCTGCAGGTGGTGACTCTGCTGAATGACCTGTACACCTGTTTCGATGCCATCATCGACAACTTTGATGTTTACAAGGTGAAGATCTTTATTGTTGTCTGTGACACGTCTCCCTGCTGGACTTCCTGTCACACTAATCTGTAGTCATGCTCTTGCGGCATCCCCAGGTGGAGACCATTGGCGACGCCTACATGGTGGTGTCGGGGCTGCCGGTGAGGAACGGGAAACTTCATGGAAGAGAGGTTGCCCGCATGGCGCTTGCCCTGCTAGATGCTGTCCGGACCTTCAAGATCCGCCACCGGCCGGAGACGCAACTGAAGCTGAGGATCGGAATACACAGCGGTGAGGATCGTAAACACACACATTCCTCTGCTCAGCAACACTCAGCAGCATCTGCATGACTGTAAGCAGAAACCAGAGTTGTTTCTCTCTATACAGATGTTCAGAGTCCTGCAGCCACCAGGAGGCGCCAAAGCTTCAGGATGCAGAATTAGTGGGGAAATAAAAGGAGCCGTTTTCATTTGTCAACACTGAAATAGGAATCTGACAGAAACTGTGAGCTTTGCTTAGCAAACATTTAAGTTCTTCCCTGTGAGGAACCAAAATTTTTGACTAAAATATAAACCAGCTGGGTTGAGAAATGATTTTATTCAAGAACCATTTCGCCTTAATCCGTCACAGCAGATGGGTTTCTACAGCGGATCATAGTCCGCACATCAATTTGGCCAGATGGCCTTTGTGACGCAAACCCAGAGAGAGATAATCAACTATTCACATTCACGTGGGTGATTTACAACTGTCAGTCAACGTAAACACACATGTTGTTGGACTGTGCGAGGAAGCCAGAGTAACCAGAGAGAACGTGCAAACCGCCCCGGGGAGAACAGGAAGCTTCGTGCTGTGAGCCAACCACTAAGTCACTATGCTACCTGTTCTTGCGATTAGTTTTCTTATTATTATGCAATTTGTGGGTTTATGACATAACAATGGTGGTGTAGTGGATAGCCCTGCTGTCGCAAAGCAGAAAGGTCTCTGGTTCTGGAGTCATTCTGAGAGAGGTGTCCATCCCCAGAATGCATCAGGGCTGTCATTTCTGTCTCTGTCTTTATTCTGCTTAATTCTGCTTTTAAACTTTTACTTATTAGTGCATTTTTTAATATCTTTCTATGTAAAGCACTTTGAATCATCTTGGACTTGAAAACTTGCCTTGCCTTACGTTGCTGTGGATAAAACTGTGCTAAATTTAATGTAACAATTTCTACATTTTTCGCTCACAGTTTTGCAAATTTTAAATTTTAAATGTTCTTAGACAGACAAAGTGCAACTCCAAAAATCTCATATGGACAATAAGAGTAAGGATCACCGTTTTCCCTTGCCCTAACGCTGGTCACCGGCGCCCCACGCTCGAGCCAGGCCTGGGGGTGGGGGTCAGGGGTGAGCACCTGGCGCCCGGGCCAGGCACAGCCCTTAAAGGAGGCGTGAGTCCCCCTTCCAGGACCTGATCAAGGTTTCTTGATGACTTGGGACTCTGGAGGCAGCAGATAGATATCAGCAGGTGAAGTAGAATGTGGCTTCAGTGGTTGCCGAGGCAAAAATGCAGGAATGGGAGGATTTTGGAGAGGCTATAGAGAATAACTTCCAGATGGCTTCAAAGATTTTCTGATCCACCATCTAGTGGTTCAGGAGGGAGAAGCGGTCCACCATCAATACTGTGTGTGGGTTGGTGTGCTGCTGACCTCGACTAGAGACGGAGAGGGGATTACTTTGAGGACCTCCTCAATCCCTCCAACAATCCCTGGTCTGCTCAGTGGGTTGAGTGGCTGCCATTTACTTACATTATCACCCCTGTGCAGTCAGCGCAGGTTTGAGCCTAGTCTGTCGGTCTTTGCTGCGTATCTTCCACCGTCTCTCTCCTCCTGTTTCCTGTCCACTTACGTTCATAAAAAAGGCCCCTAGTGTCACAAAATCTTTAAAAAAAAAAGATGAATCTGCCCTGTTTTCTTCATTTCATCCGACAAATGAATGCATCGCTACTGGTCATCTAAAAGGTTGTAAATTCCTCTTTTACTGTGGTGGAAGCTTCTGGAAACCATCTGCTGAAGGTCGGCTGGAGCTGCAGACGGGTGTCAGTGGACTCAGGATGTCTTCCCTCTTTCTCCAGGTCCAGTGTGTGCAGGGGTCGTGGGTCTCAAGATGCCGCGGTACTGTCTGTTCGGTGACACCGTCAACACGTCGTCGAGGATGGAGTCTACTGGTGAAGGTGACAGCAGAAACACAGTGGTCATGAACATGTGGTCAAACCAAGAGATCGTCTAAGTCCCTTTCAGACCTGACTAATATCCTTGAAAATCCTGACTTCATTTGTTCCTGCTTCAAGGTTCAGGGATTAGTTCCTAAATGTTCTTCCATGTCCTCCAGAGAACAGATGACTGGTTTCTAACAGGTCCACAACTCTCCAGCTGGTTTCCTGAAAACCTCTGGATAAGACACACTCAGAGGTTTTCTGAGAAAATCAGTGCCACTGTTGATTTGTTTTTAATCTCAAAGATTTAAAAACTCTTTCTAAAGCTTCTAAGCAAGAAAAGCAGCAAAACATGTGAGAAGAAATAACCATGTAAACATTAAATCAGCAACAAACAGTTTTTAAAATTGGAAAATAAAACCCTGTAAATGTAGATCAAACAGAGCTGTTCAGTGTTTAAGTTCAGTTTAATGACACATTCTTTCAGATTTATTTTAGATTTATCGTTTTAGTAGAGGAATCACAAAATAAGCAGATTTGGAAAGTGTGTCATGACTTAAATTACGTGTGTGTGTGTGTGTGTGTGTGTGTGTGTGTGTGTGTGTGTGTGTGTGTGTGTGTGTGTGTGTGTGTGTGTGTGTGTGTGTGTGTGTGTGTGTGTGTGTGTGTGTGTGTGTGTGTGTGTGTAGCGCTGAAGATCCATGTGTCAGGAGCAACTCAAGAGGTCCTGATGGAATTCAACTGCTTCCAGCTGGAGCTGCGAGGAGACATCGACATCAAGGGCAAAGGAAAGATGACCACCTACTGGCTGCTGGGAGAGAGCGACAGCCAATGAGGAGCTCCATGAACGGGGAGGACGGAGGAGGGGAGGACCCAGGAGGAGGCAAAAGGTCTGACTCTTCACCTCCTGATCACTTCCTTTTATGCAGAAAAATCATTGCAATGGCTTCAGAATCGAGACGCGAAGGACAGATGGACGTACAAGGTGCTGAGGAACAGAAATATTAGAGCTCTGAAGAACAAAGGAGGAGGTGAAGGACAGGCGTGGAGGTGATTGACGGACAGGTGGAAGATAGGTGTGGAGGGCAGAACGAAGAACTGATGGTGTGGAACAGCAGAGCTTCAATAGCTGGAACATGAACAGCACTTGTGTCCTGTGGTTCTCTGGTTCTGTTTGGGTCTTTGTGTTTCTTCTGTCCCACATTCAGTGAAGTCGATAGTCGACAGTATTTAACAAAAATTACGAAAAAAAATAATAACACGGGTGATCCTTAGTCAACACTCGAGTTGAGTGGAGTCGAGAATTGTTCTTGTCTTTATGCTTTCACATAAGGACATTTAGACTGGCTGCCCCTGAACTGATCATCAGCAGGTTTGCAGACGTCTAGAAAAGTAGATTTTGTTTGTTGGTCTAGAGCGTTCAGGTGTGTGTTAACACAATGCCAAGAGGGAAAGACATCAGGAGCGGTCTTAGGTTTACAATATAGTTGCCGCTTACAAAACGAATGTAAAGGCATCGTGGCTGCATGCGTATCCTCCATTCACTGGCACGTCGGCCGTTCACGTCCACAAAAACCACAATATTCACTAGAGATGCCCGCGTAGGCCAGTGCAGCAGAGACCATAAGTGAGCAGTTAGGGAGGTCAAGGGTGGGGTTGTGTCAAACAAGGGACTTGATCCAAGTCGTCAAATGTCACAGAAGACATATGAAAATACTGTGTGAGTTTCTTTCTGTAAAATTCCCACAAAACAAGGGAAACAAAATCCCATCATCTTAATAGCGTTGATTTTAAGTCCTAACCTACCGTCTCTGATGTTGCTGGCGTTGTTTTTCTCTCCCGTGACTTAAACAAAAGCAAAACAGTAAGATTCTCTTCCAACAGAGTCACCAAGTTTCACATTTACACAACGTTCTAACACCGGTTCTCCTCAGGGTCTGTAGACCTGCTTCAGACGTGCGGTATCACTCGTACTGCCCTGGAAAAAACTGGAGCAAGATGCGTTTACAGACGTACCTTTGATACCCAAGCCATCTCCCCTTTTTCACCCTTTTGTTGTCTACCCTTGGAGGTGGGACAAAAGGAGTGACCAGCATTTTCACCTTTCCAGAAAGCAGTAGTTACGCACACTGAGACCAGAACTAGAAATATCCCATATAGAAAACCAGTCAATAAGAAGCTCATGACATCAGACTCAGAAGAAGACTGAACCGGAATGGCTCGTTTGGAAGACTTTCCAGGAGAAAACCTCTTCTGTCTAAAAACAACATGGAAACATGACTGAGGTTCACAAAACTGCATCTGAACAAACCAGCGGACCTCTGGAAAAATGTCCTCTGGACACATGAGACCAAAGTGGCGATGTTTGGTCTTAATGTCCAGAACCATGTTTGGAGAAAACCAGCGGAAGCACCTTAGATCCACTGTCAAGCCCGGTGGTGGAGGGATGATGGTTTCAGCCACAGATGTCCCACAAGGTTCTATTCTTGGCCCATCTAACTATGTGCATGTGACACCTTCATTTATGTGGAAACACGATGATGGTCTGGTGTAGTAAGGGGGTACATGGCATCAGTTTCATTAGTTTTTTTAATTTATTTTTGTTAAAATGTTCTTCTGATGGTGTATTTGCTGAATAGTAAGAATTACATCAGATGGTTTTCTATTAAGTTTTTTATAAAATAAAAAACTTTTAACAGAGGGAGTACTAACATTTGGAAATGTATGTATGTATGTATGTATGGATATTTTTCATCTAATAAAGAAACCCCCCGTTCCGCCGCCGCTGCCGCCACCCGGGATTGTAGTGGGTCTGATTTCTCCCAGCAGCCATCAGAGGCAGCAGAGGGAAAATTCCAGACGGGTAGTCCAGGAGTCCAGGAAGTCTCCTCTTGGATCAGCTGGACCTGGACCTGTGGAGTTCTCTGTGACTGTGGGGTGATCAATGTTGTCATGTTGTTTTATTGAAGGCTAGGTTTTTAGGGTTGTAGAAGCTTGTCTCTGTAAATATTAATGTTTTTCTGTGTTTTCAAATAAAACGTTGAAATTAAGTTTTGTTCTGGAGACAGAGTCAGAAAACTACACTCACCTGCACCTTCCTGTGTCTACCTGAGCCAGTTCCTGGCTCAGGTAGACATTCCTGCTGTCATCTGCAAGTCTTCCCAAATTCCTTATGTGGGCTGTCAGTCCATGGACATTCGATGTCAGAACTTGGTCCGCATTAACGGCAAGTAAGTTGGATTTGCTTCTGGTGGAGATTGGACTTTGCCAGGGCTGCCCTTCTGCCCCGAGTTCATCATGGGGGACTTCACTCTCAAGCTCTTTTGACAATTCCCTCAATGGGTATCATCAATATGTAACGTGCACCACAACCATGGGGAGAATTCTGGACATGATATAGTCCCGGATGCATACAAGTACTACAAGTTAACCTGGGAACAGAGAACTCTGTCATTGCCGCTATAGGACGATAGAGGGCGCACTACTGTTGATGCGGTTGATATGTATGAGTGCAGAAGGAGAATAAAGAACGTGTTGAAGGCACAGTTGGGTTGTATCCTTGATTTATATATATATATATATATATATATATATATATATATTTTTTTTTTTTTTTTTTTTTTTTTTTTTTTTTTTTTTAAACAGTCTCTGCAACACAATGCCTGAGGCAAAATACGGCGATTGAAGTTTAAATTCTCATATTTCCACTTAAGGTATGTGAGTTATTAGGTGAGATTATGGATGATAAAAAGTGAGCTTAATCAAGGAAATGTATGAAATCTATGAACAAATACCTATATGCATTACCTCAAAATCAGTACGTCATTATTTTCCTTTTTTTTTTTAAGTTTGTTTATTTTGTGTTGAAATATTATTTTGAAAACCGGAAGTTGTCGTAAAGACTGAAATATGAGCGCACATGACACGTTTCTTACTCAAATCCTGGCCGACTCCTGGTCCCCACCTGTTATATCCAGTCTGTGGCCCCACATTAAGGGAATGTGGTTACACAACTAAAATGTGGATTCTGTCTTCTAAAGATATTTTCCACAATAAACATGTAGCTGCAAACTATGTAATTTCCTGTGAACAAAGTGTATGTCTCAACTACTAGTAAAGAACAGATTAACCTATTTTTCTAACATTTCTTTTCATTTATGACAGTATTGTGCAGGAGTTTCCTCACAGGGAACCGTCTCACAGACTCAGTCCATGGAGCATCTCCAGCATGCGGTACCTCGTAGACCCGTGTGCTGTGAGACTGGATGTTCAGTATTCTCAGGGTCAGCTGTTCACTCCAGGAGCCTGGTGGAAGGATTCACCGAGCCTGCCTTGTTTTGGTATGTTTGCTCTGAGCGTGTCCGCTTCTGATCCACGTGACGTTTCCATACACCTTGTGCTCCAACCTTTACCTTGTATGACACCGGGCCTGTTTGGTCATTAACCACACCTCCTGTCCACGTTTCCTGTCCCAACCAATAGTCGAGAACAAGGACAGGCTCACCCTCCAAAAAGTGTCTGTCTTCTGCTCGTCGTCAAGGACGCGCAGAAGAAGACTGGAGACTGAATTAAATAAAGCTGGATATCATCAGTGTTAAAACCCAGGGTCCGGATCCGGCCCTGTGGGTTCCTCTACAGACCTCCAGGGTCCGGATCCAGCTCCTCTGGTTCCTCTACAGACCTCCAGGGTCCAGATCCAGCTCCTCTGGTTCCTCTACAGACCACAAGAATCCGGATCCGGCCCGGCGGGGTCCTCTACAGACCACCAGGAGCTAGATCCGGCCCTGCGGGCTCCTCTACAGACCACCAGGAGCCGGATCCGGCCCCGCGGGTTCCTCTACAGACCACCAGGGTCTGGATCTGGCCCTGCGGGCTCCTCTACAGACGACCAGGAGCCGGATCCGGCCCCGCGGATTCCTCTACAGACCACCAAGAGCTAGATCCGGCCCCGCGGGTTCCTTTACAAACCACCAGGAGCCGGATCCGGCCCCGCGGGTTCCTTTACAGACCACCAGGGTCTGGATCTGGCCCTGCGGGCTCCTCTACAGACCACCAGAAGTCGGATCCAGGCTCAACAGTGAGTTCGCCTCCATTGACCTTTATGTTAAAATGTTCAACTTTACAGCAGAAATAAACATATTTAGTCACATCTATGACAAAATTGAAAATTGACATTCGTATGAAAATTAATGAATATAGTAATAATGATAATGGTCACCATGAAATAGTCAAAATAATTTCCAGAGATGTATGACGTATTTCCTCATTTCAGATGTTTCAGGAGACACTTGAAATGAGGACGTTTATACACATTTGATCAGTAATAACATACCCGGTTAGCATCGGCCAAGTCGATGACATCACAGGGGGTGTGTCCAGTTCTTGTAGTTTTCAGTTCTGAGGTCATCAGAGATCAGCATTCAGACCTCTTCATGTTCTACTTGATTGTGGTGTGAATTTAAATGTGAGAACATTCTTATTCCATTGTAAACATCAAAGATCAAATGAAGAGATACCTGGAAAGTTTTACAGCTGGACCAGCTAGAAGTTCTTACCACAGTTCAGTTCCACAAAGAAACTAAGTGAAGGGAGTGCAGAACCAGGTCCAGAACAAGATGACTGATACACCAATGGGTGTCTAATATCTGCTCCAAAGCTAAAACAAACATTTGGAAGACGATTTTGTTTAAAAATGTACAACTTTAATGAGAACGTAAACAATCAAGAAGGAAAAACTGAACAAAGATCTAGATGTTTCCGGAAGTGTTGATCAGAAAAGCTTCAGCTGCTAGAAACAAACATTTTGGTCCAAGAACAGGGAGTCGTTCTGAATCTTGGATCAGGATCTTCCAGACCTCCAACCTCCTTCACGATGAAGATGAAGGTGGCTGGATCTCATATGAAGATGTTCTTCATGTGTTTTTCTGAAGAAATGTTCTTCACCTAATCTGGAACATTAATACTCCTAAAAAATCTGAGTAAAACTATAAAACGGATCGTCGTAAAAACATTCATAAAAACAAATATGATGTAGAACTGGAACAGGAAGGAGACGGATCTGGTGGAGTTCTGCAGCATCTTCATGTGATCAACTGTGAAGAAAAAAACAAAAATAAAGACGGTTAAGACCAGAATAAAGCAGACGGACGACTGCAGATGCTTCAAACACCTCTGTTCAGCCCAACAAACCAACATGTTTTATATTTACGTCTTCGTTTGTTTCTGTCTGGAGTTCCTGACGTCCTGCTGGGATGATTTTGGTACTTTTAGCTCCAGTTTCACAATATTCCTGATTAGTTTAGAACCCCTAGCATCTCTGTAGTTAACTGTCCTAGAAAACGCAGAAATTCCCCCAAAAATCCAGGGAAGTAATAAACAAAACTGGAGAATTCATCATCTTGGATGAACAGCTGCTGTTGGAAGTGCTGGATCCATCCGTATGTTTGTTCATGTTCAGGCTGAGGGTGACGCACTCTGAGATCTTCCACGTCACTGATGTGTTTCCAGACTAGCTGAGATATAATCTCTCCAGTGTCGTGGGTCAACCAAGACACCCGTCCCAACCAGATGGACCACACCCAACGTGACTCTACGCCGAGTCTCTCCTGGATGACTGAACTTCTTCTCCAGTCTCTGAGGGAGAGTCCAGACACCCTGCAGAGCAAACTCATCTCAGCTGCTTGTATCGTCCACCTGGTTCATTCAGCCACTACAACGTTCCATAGGTGGGGGGAGGAACGTACATCCATCCGTAAACAGTTCAGCTCTCTCTTTACCACAACAGACCAGAACACAGTCCACATTACTGCAGACTGATCCCCTGGTAGATCTCCTGCTTCATTCTTCCCCCACTCATAAACAAGACCCTGACATACTCTGACTCCTTCATAAACTCAAGAGATCCACAATCAGATTTTACTGTTTAATTGAAGATTAAGAGTCGTGCTTCAGTTGTCTCTGAACCCGTGGACAGTTTTGGGATCTGACATGACATCTGACTGTGTGAATAATTCAATAAAATTGAATTGAACAGGTTAATGTTAACTAATGTCGGCTCTAACTACCTAACTTATCAGAGCCCAAGTCTGTGTTCCTACATAACGATTGTGATTAAATACGTTTAGATACTGTTAGCAGAGTTAAAGTCATTAATCTCAAAACAAATGTAGATATCCTTGTTGATCTTCTGGATGTTTAGTCAGCAGTTTAATCAAAAACAGACATTTAGATCTGTCTTGTTTGGATTTAGAAAATGGAATTAAATAAACTCCATTGTTTATCTTCTGATACCTGGAATCAATAGTACAAGTACTACCGATACATCAATTTAAATCTTTATATATAGATTTAAATAAACTCCATAAAACACACGAGAGTTCAGGATCTTCTGTTTTTTTCTGTGGAGCTGAAAACCAGATGTCTGAGTTCTGGTCCCTGTGGAACTGATACTCAACAGTCTTTGGCCTTATCTGTATTAGGGGGCGGGGCTTACCAATAGCTCAGCTGTGCAACTTTTGGCTTTTAAAGCAACAAAGAGAGTGATTTTACTTTGTATAAAACACATGTTGTATTTGCACTTTTTTTTTTTTTTTTTTTATCTCTGTGGTTTTTGATCATGGAAACCAAAACCGATGGTCCCCCTGAGGTGGGACGTTCAGAGAGCTGTCGAAGTAAATGCAGCTCTACTAGAAATTAATATGTTGACAGAAATCATTATTGATTTTGAAACTGAGTCTAATGCAGAAGTTTCAGGACTTTAATGTAGAGTTTAATGAATTCAGCAGTATGAGCTCAGTAGTCAGTGAACAGAAGGTAGAAGAGCAGTGATTATAATAACGGTGACGCTGCGTTCAGTCTTAAAACGGCAGCTTTAATCACTCAGGACTCTCCCGTGAAGGTGGAGAGTTGAGGAACTCACAGATTTGACCGTCTGTTTGATGAAGTCCTTCTTGGTCGTCAGGTCGTGTTCTGGATACGTGTCAAACACCTGAAACACAGGACATGGGTTGTTCCGTCAGAAACCGATGGACTGGGTCCAGTCTGTGGAACCAGTCTTAGGAACCGGGTGGTAGCTTCTCACCCTCTGGCAGATCTGCTTCATGGTCATCTCCTCCAGGTTGGCCTCCTTCAGGAGACTCTGCACCGTCTCCTTCAGCTGCTCGTCCGTCGGACACTTCTTTATCATCTTGATGAGCGGCTCGTCGTCTGAGCTGTTGTCGGCTGCAGGATCGAAAACCAGAGTGTCAGAGGGTTCTGTCTGGATCTGGAGGTTCTCAAAGGCTCCTTTCAGCCCACCAATTACATCGTGAGGAGTTCGATTTATATCAGTCCAATAACAGAAAGAGGATGGGGAACGTTTCTGACCACGTGACTTGCGGTTCTGGTGGGCTGGACCAGATCTCAATTATTTTTTTTTAATCGTTTTAATAACAATCAGTGACAACACCGTCACTCAATGGTGAAGCAGAACCTCATAATGACCTAACTGGTGGACAGAGTTTACTTTTATTCATTATTGTTGAAAAAAGATAATCTTTCTCTTCTTTTTTCTACCATAAAAGTGTGTAAACACAAAAAACTAAACATGAGACCAACTCAAGACCTGGTCCCCGGGGACCTCCACCAGGGCCGAGCCCTGAAGGGGCCCTCAGGGTCCTCCTCCAGGACCGAGCCCTGAAGGGCCCCTCAGGGTCCTCCAACAGGACCAGTTCTTCTACCTATGTTGTGAAAGAAAGAAGTGTGACAGTCCTGTGCATATATGTGAACACAAACATGTACTGGAAGGTCTCCGTGGTGGACTCGGTGAACCGGGACTAGTTGGTAAACTCTGTTACCTGTCGGGTCGTGGGCGGGGCCGGCTCACCTGTGTTGGTGTTGTTCCTGCTGCTGCTGCTGTCTGCCTTCTTGGTTTTGGCAGCAGCTTTGACTGGAGCAGATTTCTTCTTGTTGGGCTGTAAAGCAGCAGAACATCTTCAGAACATGTTTTGAACACAGACCAGAGGAGGTGCAGACCATCTCAGAAAATCGTCTGCCAGTCGCAGTAACAGGCAGCTGCCAGCTGGTGCTTCTGAGGACGTTATTTGTACCTTCTCATCACTGTCAGCATCAGAATCGTCTGAAGTCTCCTTCCTGGCTCTCTTTTTAGGTGGTCCGGTCTTCTTCGCTGGTGTCCGCTGCCTCTTCACCGGCGCCGTCTTCTTCTTCACTCTGCCCGACTTTGACTTGGAGGACTGAAACAGTTTTTTGTCAGTTTCACTCCCAACATTCAGTATTCTAATATGTTTGTATATAGATTCACCTCTTCTTCCTCCTCCTCCTCCTCCTCCTCCTCTTCGTCATCATCATCATCTTCCTCATCTGACTTGTCGGACTGCTCCTCGTCCTTCTCTGACAGCTTCTCCTCCGTGTCCGATCCTTCTGCCTCGGCTGAAGCTCCTGCCTTCTCGTCTTCCTCATCATCTTCCTCGTCGCTGCTGGAGTCCATGACGATGGCTTTGGACTTGCTTCCTGATTTGGACTTTTTGGGGCTGGACGATGAGCTGCGGGCTTTGGGTTTGCTCATCTTCTTGGCCTTGGAGTCGTCTCCGGACAGCTTCTTCTTGGACTTTCTCCTCTTCTTCATGGGCAAACGCTGATGAAGGACAAAAACAAGCTGCTGCTCAGACAACAACCTGACAGACGGCCGCTTTATTATGTCAGTAAAGAAAATTAAACTGCACTTTAATGGAGCTGAATGGAAAAGTTAGTATAATCTCTTTTAATCTTATAGTTTTTGTATGCAAGCATGGTAAAAGTCATCTGATCTTAGTGGGCCTTAAAATGAGACAAATACAACTTCAGGTAAACTACAAGATAATGTTTTCCACCGTTCCATATTTATTTAACAAAAATGAAGCAAAAAGATTTTTTTAAATCAGTTGAGCAATCCCAAGTACCCCCTCACTGCATCCAGACGATTTAAGAGATGCAGCCAGCTGCTGATCATCATCATTGATCAACTGAGCATCAGCAGATGTTGGGTTTAGCAGTTCGCTGGGTGGAGCAGTCAGGTGTGTGTTAACACAATGCTAAGAGGAAAAGACATCAGCTACGATCTTAGAAAAGCAACTAAAAGATTATAAAACCATTTCCAAACTATTCAGAGTTCAATGTTCTACAGAGAAAGATTGACCAGAAGAAATCTTTCCAGGACCAGACGTCCTAGCAAACGTACCCCAAGATCAGACCAAGAGCTCCATCTCAAAGCCTACAGGGCTCCCTGAACAATGTTAGATGTCCATGACAGCAGATGTCAAATGACATCCCGGCTCACCTTCCCGCTGTTCTTTGGTTTGATGAGGAATGTTAGGATCCGGTCGACCAGATCCGAGTGGGTTCCTTTCTTCTCCAGATCCAGGACAGCACAGACCACCTTCAGCTTGCTGTTGGTGAAACTCCTGAACAGAACAGCCACGGATCACTGACGGAGATCATGGAGCCAAGAGTCCACGACGAGAACAATAACCGATGTTTAAAACATTTAACCCTGAACAAGAGGATACGGATCAATATCCCACTAAGGAATTATCAGCAGGACAAAATCAAGGACTGAAACCTACTTGAGGAGTTTGTCTCGTTTCTTGCTGTACTCTTTGCTGTCCACGTCGAAAGGAAAGCCGTTGAACAGACGCAGGTTCTTCTTGATCGATGCCATCTGAAAGAAGAATCAGCTCTCGTTCTCTTTTTTAAGGAAATTATTCAACGTGACAGCCAATTAGAGCGGAGATCAAAACGACAGATGTTCCGATGGCGTTTCTAGGCTTCTGATATCGAGTCTGAAACCAGTTGTATTCTTTTTTTAATTATTAACAAAAACGACTTTTTATCCATTTATTCACCTTAATTTGACCAGGGAGAAACACCCTGAGATTTAAATCTCCCTTTTAAGAGTTTCCTGCTTAGACAAGCAGCAGCTGGGAGTTTAAGAGTTATAAAATAAACACCACTGAAGTCCACCAACGTCATCCGGAGTTAACCAGCTCAGTCCCGCTGCGTCTCCACCTGGATACTCTGAACAAGAAGTTACAAAGCAGCGTCCCATAACTTCCTGTGGTGGTTTTTAGAGCAACAAAGAAGAATCAGGGTCGCATTTATAACGATATCAGATGACGCACAGAGGCAAATACTTACAATGACGGCCTTATTTTTAACAGCATTGCCACCATTTCTGATGCTGGCGTCAAAGCAGTTACACTACAAACTGTTGCTATGGTAACCCAGCTCCTGTGACCACCGTGGCTGATAAACACGTGGACGTTCGTACCTTCCCTGGCCTATCGAACAGGATGGCATGCAGGGGCTTCAGATCAGCCGGCTTCATCTTGGTGATCTGGTGGTTTGTGCGAGGAATGTCTCCTAATTTATCCCCACTGCCTGATGGAAAAAAAACAGTTGTCAGCTTTTACAGACCTGTACATGCACACGGTCCAAAACCCCTAGACAAAATGATAAAATATCTGTTTAAGTTTCAACAGCGTTCTCGGCTCCGAGGCTGAGTAGCTCACAGATCTCCTTGTCTCCAGTTACTCATCTTGCAAATAAAAGCCCTACCTGTGAGGTCCTGCTGCTGATCTTACTCTCATCAGCAGTTTCTTATGTAAATAAATTATATTTAAAAAAAAAAAACAACCTCCCCTGGTGGGTTGTACTCAGGTTATGTGATCAACAAATCCCTCCACGACCTTCCACCGTGTGTTAGTTCTGTTTACATTAGACCTTTAGCGTACCCTCAAAGACGAGTCATGGGCGGGGCCAGCTCAGCACACCACCCACGACAGTCAACAAAAAAGGACAAGTGACACACTACATCCACGTGTTAAAAGTCAGCAGAAAAGGATGCAGTCCAGCGGCCCAGTCATGACCCCTGTGATCTGAACCATCCATCCATCCATCCATCCATCCATCCATCCATCCATCCATCCATCTGTCCACCCATGTGTCCGTCTATCCATCCATCCATCTGTCCACCCATGTGTCCGTCTATCCATCCATCCATCTGTCCACCCATGTGTCCGTCCAGCCATCCATCCATCCATCCGTTTGTCCATCCATGTATCCCTCCATGCATCCCTCCCTCCATGCATCCATCCAGGGTTTATGAGATTAGAATACAATTTGATTGTTTTCAATTACAATTGTATCTCATCTGAGGTTGTTTCATAACATTTTAATTACCATCTCCTATCTTGAGCTTCTCCTTCTGCTTCGGAGCCTGGAGGTCAAGCCTCTCCACCGTCTTCTTCGCCCGCTTTCCTTCAACAATTTCACCCACAGCTGTAACGGCAGATGCATGTTTCATCAGAGCAAGCCAAACTGGACCTTCTGGTCCAACCGGGGATATGGCGGACCGATCTCCAACTTACCAGATATTTTGGAGCTGCTTTTGTTGGGACTCATCTCGTCCTCCTTTGATGTCTCCTGCTGGTCCTCCACCTCCTCCTCGGAAACCGCAAAGCTGTCCGCTGCTTCCACGTCACTCATGTCTGCTCTGCCGACGTCTGTCCCACCGTCGGTTATTCCTGACAGAAAAACAGGCTCTTCATCATCATCGGGTCTCAAACAGCAGCATAGCAACCAGCCCAGTAATGAAACAGCAGCAACCCAAGACACATGAGCAGAAATAAAACTCCACCTTCAGCAATAGAAGTGATGCACATGTGTTTTATTCCACCTTCAACATCAGTCTTATTTCTTATACAAGAACATAATGATGATCTTCTTCACTCACATCCTGGAAGTCTGGTTTGCTGAAGGACAAGGACAAGCTGCAGCGCATCATCCAAGCTGCTGAGGTGGTGATCGGCTGCAACCTGCCATGTATCCAGAAGCCGTACAGCTCCAGGACCCAGAGACGTGCAGCCGGGATCGCTCATTTTGGTAGGTAGATTATTTCTTTGTAACGATAATTCTTGGTAATAAATCTTATTACTGTTTATTTCACTTTTAAATGGTGCAGCATTTGTCCCAAGAGTGATCACTCTGGCACCAACTGACCCCACAAGTGTTCAGTGGGGTTGAGGTCAGGACTGTTCCAGGCCGTTCCATCCTCCTAGATTCTGGAGGTGGTCTCTGATAAACCTGCTCTGTGGGGGCGAGCGTTGTGGACATATGGGATTGTCACTGGATGCAGAATCTAATCTCAACATCTCTCTGCATTGGGATTCCTCCAATGATGATGAGCTGTTTGTGCAGCAATCACCATGCTGTTGTTAATTAAATATTTGATCCGGGGTCATGTGCTGCATGGTACCCGGGTCTCTAGCCCGCTCTACCAGCTTGAAGTTGCCCTACTGGGGGTACCAGAAGCTCAAAACAAAAGTCAATAACAACAGCAAAACAAGCTGGCATTGGCAGAGAAGATTTGGCAAATGTTTCGGGGGTCCAACCACATATTCACCTCTGCTGCTCCTCCCACGAATGTGGCATCATTTAAAAAGGAAATAAACAGGCACTCCAACTATATACGATTTCCATCAAAAGCATCATTACAACAAAGAAATATTTTACCTAGAAAAAATAACTTTTCCGATACTGATATAACAGAATATCTCTGTGTCACAAAACTCAAACAACTTTATAGAAACACAGGTGGCGTATTTGTGAGTCATAATTTGTTCACAGTTAAGAACTTGATTGTTCCTGTTTAGGAGGCTACACATTGACTTTCTCCACCAGTTGTGGATATTGAGGATGATCTTGCAGCTGTGCTGGGAAGCTTTGCTGCAGTGGAGTCCAGCTGTGGAGGGAGTCCAGCTGTGGACAACACGGTTCTGGAAGCTGTGGCACTCTGAGGAGGACTCCTGTTAAACTACCGGGGACTATGCATGGACAGACCTCATTATCTCAAGCGTTATTAAGATTTAAAGACAAAAAACATAAGATTCACTCAGATGAAAGCATAACTCAAGTTGATCCTAGACTGACTCGTGATCTATTTCAATTAAGTGTTCATCTAAATCCGCGTTTGTGTCCAAAATTAAAAACATTTTGAATGGAGTCTGGTGGCTCGTACAGACTCCACTTCAGATCTCCCTGCCGTCAGTCTGTGGTCACGTATTTATTTATTTCAGATATAAATATAAAGATGAATAACAAAACGTGCACGCGGATCGGCGCGGGCGGCGGGCACTGGCGCGCGCGGGCTAACGTGACAGCTAAAGCTAGCGGACCTCCACACGCACGCTCCCGTGTGCCTCACCGCAGCGCGTGCTGGTCGGTCACTGGTGACCGGTTAGTCGGTGGTTAGTTGGTGGGGTGAAGTTGTCCCGCAGCCGAGTCTGAACGCTGGACAGATGTTCGCTTTCAGCTCCGCGCGCCGCAGCCGTCGCGGCTAACACCGACGCTCAGCCGCGCGCCCGGTAACACGTTTATTTCTAACCCGAAGACAGATGATGGAGTCCAGGTAAAGGTGAGCCGGTAGCCCGAGTCGAACCAAACAAAGACTTTCAAATACCTGAGAAAAGTTTACCTGTTTATGAAGACGCGGGCGAACCGAGGCTTTGTTTTTGATTTCGAGGGGCGGCGCTTACACCGGCGGCTACTACGCTGACTGGACAAAACCCAGTGACGTTAGACGTAACGTGTGCTTGTTACTGGCAAATCAAACAGCGTCGAAGTTTCGTCAGCGCCCCCTTCTGTTACCAGAGGCGTACAGCAGGACTTCCGTTTGTAACCACTAAAGTACAAATTGTTAATAATCATAAAGCATGATAACAATTATTATTATTGATAATAATACTTGAAATGTAGTGAGAATAATAAATCGGATCATAATCCAATCTGTGATCAATATTATCATTATTCATATATTTGTTATTGATTACAACTTGGGACACGGAAAAGAGGAGGACTGCAAGGTATGTACTCTGAAGACCCTCATCCAGGACGCTGCAGTCACTTCTGCAAGTGTAACAAAGATATGACCCCTGTGTTTATTGTAGCTCCGCTTCCCACATCTGCAGCATCTCATCCCGACCCTGCCTGTCCAGAGGCGCAGAGACTGGGATCCTCTACGCTTTGGCATTTGGACCAGTATTTGTGTGTTTTGATGACAATAACATTTGAAGACTTTTTCTTTTATCAGTGATTAATTGATTTGTTAATACTGTCAACAATTTTAAAAGCGAAAAGTGGAATTATCAGCCATAGCTGGTGTTGTCGACTTGTAATGAGGTTCCATAATTATATACTGTGGGGTTTGATGTTAAATGTTTGGACTTCCGGCTGGGAGGTCACTAAAATATTGGAAACTGATATTTGGGCCAATAAATAATCCCAGACTCACACCATAAATAAATCAAATTATCTATACAGTGGAAAAAGAAGTTTATATTGCCAATGAGTGTTCCTATTGTTATCAACAAGACAATGGGTGTTTTTGACGTATTGTTTTTTGACGTAATTGATATTTGGTCTATCACATAATAGTGCCAGATTTATATGGACATCTTGCTGAGGACTTCTGTTCTGCTCTGGACTGTTTTGAACTTCAGAACATAAACGTTCCTACTCACTGTAAAGGATATGTGCTGGACCTGATCTGTAGTTCTGGTGTTACACACCATGACATAACTACCTCCAATCTACCAATCTCTGACCACAAACTTCATAGAGAAGGTAGTTCCTTCCTAGGTTCATTCTCATGTGATTGACAATAACCTCTATGAACAGTTCCAGTCTGGTTTGTGTCCTCACCAAAACGCAGAGACAGCTTTTCTCAAAATGATGATCTCCTGATGACTTCTGAGTCTGGACTTCTCTCCACACTCATCCTTCTACATCTGAGTGCAGCTTTCAACACCATCTCACACAGCATTCTCCTTGACAGACCATCATCTATCAGAATAAGTGACACGTCCCTTAACTGGTTTAAATCAAACCTTTCTGGCTGCATGCAGTTTATACAGATGCAAAATTTCAGTCATTCTCTTTTCTAGTAACCACAGGTGTTCCTCAGGATTCTGCCCTTGACCCGCTTCTTTTCATCATTTATTTAGTCGCTCTTGGTCATATCTTCCATAAATTTAACGTCAACTCCCACTGTTTTGCTGATGACAAGTAGCTCTATGTGTCCACCAAACCCTCTTCCTCCTTTCCACCCACCTCTCTCATCGACTGCCTCACAGATGTTAAATCCTGGTTTTCCTGCAGTTTTCTTAAAAAACTCAACAGTGAAAAAACTGAGGTTCTATTTATTATTTTATCTACTCTTACAACTTTTCCATCATAATTGACAACACAACTGTTTCTCTTTCCTCGCAGGCCAAGAGCCTGGGCATCATCCTTGACAGCGCTCTCATTTACATCACATATCAGTAACATCACGCACTCTGCTGACTTTCACCTTCCAAATATCAACCGTCTCCACCCGTTGCTGTCACCTACAAATGATGCTACTTTACTCTAGTTACTTCTCATCTTAACCATGTAACTCCCTCTTCTCTGGCCTTCCTCTCAAGTCCATCAACAAACTTCAACTAGTCCAAAACTCATCTGTCTGCATCATCACAAGAACATCCTCCATCGATCATATCACTGCTGTCCCAATCTCACATTGAAAATAAGATTCTGCTATTTACTTTCAAGACCACGCATGGCCCCGCCTCCACTACCTATCTAAACATTTACACATCAACACACCATCTCAGAGTCTCGGGTCATCGTCCTCCACCCAGCTTACAGGTCTGTCTGCTGGTATGGTCACCACGGTCCCCAGATCCATTCTCTGGAATTCTCTCCCACCTCACATACTTAGTACTGAGTCTTATCAGACTTTTAAATCCCTACTGAAAACACATCATTTTAAAATTGCTTATTCTTTGCAGTTTTTCTCTGTTGTTTTATTGTTTTGCTGTTGTCTGTTGCATTGTCTTGTCCCCGTTGTGCCTTCTTGTACAATGACCTTGGTTACCCTGCAAGGTGCCTATAAATAAAATGTATTATTATTATTTTAATTCCCCATAGGTGTATGGTTGTTTGTCTACACGTAGCCCTGTAATGGACTGGTGACCTGTCCAGGTGAACCCCCACCTTTCACCTGTGATGAGCTGTAATGGCTCCAGCAGACCCCAGTGACCCTGTATAGCAGGGCTGGGCCATTCCGGCCCGGCTGTCCTGCATGTTTTAGATGTTTCCCAGCTTTAACGCATTTGATTAAAATGAATGGTTGTTATCAGCTTGTTGTCAAGCTCTGTACAAGTCTGTTACTGACACAGTCATTTGTATCATGGTGTGATGAAGCAGGAAAATATCTAAAAGATGCAGGACGTGGTGACAAATTGATAAAAGTGAAGTTGTTGCATATTTAATGAGCTTGAGCTGTATTTTATTTGGTGTTTCTTGCTATGTGGTGTTAACACATCTGACAGAACTGGGACAGACACACTCGGACAAACCAGAAAACCCCAGCTTATCAGCATCAGGACGACTGTGAGCTCATGTTCAAACTTCAGGGCAGCTTCAGAAGAGGCTAGGGAGTATTTAAATGAGTCTCCAGATGCTCAGAGATGTCAGCCCGGTCCTCAGGTCCCAGTCTGGACCATCAATGAGATGCTGGGCGGCAGGTCCAGCTGCATCAGCTATGGTTCTGCAGTTGTGTTGAGGGTCAGAATCCAGAAACACAAGACAATCATCTGGACCTGCTGTGGATGGACACATGGTGGCGCTGTGGAAGTCTGTCTGAGAAAGAGGGGCAGCTAGTGTCATGTACATAAAGTTTGTCGCCAGGCAGCAGCATCTGACAGAAACTGCTGCCGTTCATGTGTTCATGTATGAGGGGTGATTAATGCCCCCTAAGGAGCCAACAGACCTGAACTACAAGGATCTACCATTTCTTTTGATTTGTCAGACTTAAGATGACATGAATACACATCCAGCTTGCTAGCCTGGTAGTTCAGACTGGAAGTCCAAGTTGAAGCTCCTCTACTGACCACCATTGAGTGACAGGCCACTGGCCAGCAGACATCATCTGAAACGAGGGCTGACAGAGTTGACAAGATCTGGTGGACCTGCACTGGGACCTGCAGTCACTTGCCACTTGTTGGTTTACATCACAAGGTATGGTTATCTAGGGGCAACCGCAACCTGCCTGGGCCCACGCGAAACACCACATCGTAGTGGAGCTCTGCTAGTCCTAGTTTCAGCTGCTAGTCCTGCTTTCATCCGCTAGTCCTGGTTTAAGTTCTATTACTCCTGGTTTCAGCTCTGCTAATCCTAGTTTTGATCTACTAGTCTTGGTTTCAGATCTAATAGTCCTGTTTTCAGCTGCTAGTTCTTGTTTCAGTTTTACTAGTGTTGGTTTTGGTTTTTTGTTTTAGTAGTGTTTGGTTCAGATCTACCAGTTCTGTTTTTAGTTCTACTATTCCTGGTTTTGGTCCTATTGGTCCTGGTTTTAGCTCTACTAGTCCTGGTTTTACTTTTACTAGTCCTGGTTGTGGTTCTACTCATCATGGCTTCAGTTCTACTAGTCCTGGTTTCAGATATTGTTTCAACAGAAACACTGCAAATGATGATGTTTGGACAGATTTGATCAAAAAGAATTCAAGGTAACATTAATTAGCATCATGAGTGAGCATATGCAAAACTCACTAACTTTTGGTTACTGAAATAAGGTGGGCGTGTCCCAGCTGGCTTCCAGGTTTGTTTGGTCCACCCTTTTGCAAGTTGATGCCAATGTCTATAAAGAAACAAGGCTTCAAAAGAACTGTTCAGAAGCCCGGTCAGAAACCCGGTTTATGCTTCTCTGTAAACTCAACGCAAAATGACACTCAACGCTGTAGTTTACCTTTCAAAGTTCTGCATTAAGGTGGAAGTCCCACAAAGCAATCCATCATCACAGTGCTGGGGCTTATCAAGGTTTAGGGGGATCTTTTGTGAAATCACATAAAATTTGTTGGTTGAGTGTTTACCTTTCATTTTCACTTCTCAATGACAGAGGACGATGCTGGAGTTGGAACTGATGGATGTGGAACACCAAATGCTTTGTTGTAAATGTTGCATCATAAACATAGGAGGTTTTGTGCGAGGAGGTGGTCTGTATGACCTCTAATAGGTCTAGCAGAAGGTACAAAGTGGAAACACAAAGTGCCAGAAATATGTAATATGTAATAGTACAGTGGACCAATCACAGCCGTTGCAGTCTGTGATATGCCAATGCATAGTCAGAAAGTTTTTAAGGTGCACATAGGGTGACACAGAGACTCTGTATCACAAAGTCATTGATTCGACAGAGAAGCACCACCATCATGTTATCACAGGGGATCATCAAAGAAACTTTTAATATGAGCTCTGTCTCACTCTGCCTCCTCCTCACCCCTCATAAGTCAATGTTTACCCCTTTAGTTTGCCTGTCAAAGTCACAGTTTACTGCTCATAGTCACTGTTCACCCCTCATACAACTGTTCACCACTCAGAGTCACTGCAAACCCCTCATACCTCCCTGTTTCTCTTGAACCAGTGCTGTGAAGCTCTCAGAGCAGAACCTCTGGGATGTTCTGAGACTGAAGCAGCTGCTTGAAGAAGCATGTGCCTGTAGAGAGTCCTGGAACCTGGAGGTCGATGTCTTCATCTAAAACAGGTGAGATCAGCTCTGCTAACAACATTTATTTGATTTTTTTTCTGTCATTGTCCACCATTCAGTAATTTTACTACATGATAAACAACAAAAACTAAAAAGTAAGTCTCTTTAGAGAAAAGTGACTGAACTCTTAGTGATCGGAATATAGCATGTTTTATCTATCAGGATTTAAAAGCTGCAGTGGAGAATAAAGGAAAGGTATAAAAAGGTAGGTTATAAAATACAGATAAAAGTGACTTAAAGGACTTTACATGTATGTATCTGATTTAGATGAAACTGCAGAAAATGTGAATTTTTTTTATAAGCCAAAAAAAAATTGTCTGGTCTGTTTGACCTGACATTCTGCGGAGAACAGGATCATCTTGTTACAAAAAGGAGGTGATCCCCGTACAGTCGACATGGATGTGAAATGGAGAGAAAAGTTTTCTTGTTCCAGACCGTAAATATGTTTATTTCTGCAGTAAACATTTTAACATGGTGGTTAATGGAACCGGACTCTAGTGGTCGGTGGAGGAACTGCAGGTCTGGATCCAGACCTAGACCATAATGGTCTGTAGAGTACTGCAGGTCTGGATCCAGACCCTAGTGGTCATTAAAGGAACTGCAAGTCTGGAGGGAGATCCTAGTGGTCGGTAAAGGAACTGCAGGTCTGGCTCCAGGCCCAGGGTGTCAATAGAGGAACTGCATGCCTGAACCCAGACCCTAGTGGTCCAGACGCGTGTGGTCGGTAGAGGGACCGTAGGTCCGAATCCAAACTCTAGTGGTTGGTAGAGGAACTGCAGGTTTCTCTGAGGGTGGCGGTTTAGATACCAGGACGAGGCTGTTTGATTTCCAGACGTACTGACTGCCACAGCTGAGGACAGCTCACCTGGCCTGGAACCTAGACCGACTCAGACCTGGTTGCTGATTGTGTCAGATCTGATCTGTGTTTGTTGCTCCGTCTCAAATGTCTTATGTAATATGTATTTGGTGAGAATTGGAGGTGTGGGGGCGTTTGAATGAGAAAAGAAAAAAGAGACTGGATGATCAGAGGAACAGCTGCATCAGATCTATTAATTAGGGAAAATGTTTAAACCTGCACCAGCCAGAGATTTTAACCAGAGGCTTCACCTCCTATCCACATCTTTCAGCTTCATCATTCTGTATTCCTTCTTTGTGTTCCGCTTTCTTTCATTGTTGTTTCCCAGCGGAGGTCAGGTCAGGAGTTCTGGAAAGAATCAAACTTAAGTTCTGAGGTTCCTGAGGAGGCGTTTTGTCTCAGCGAAAGTAAAATGCGCTGATGAGCAAATGTGTTGAGAAACTTTGAGAAGTTTTTATTTGCTGTCTGGAGGGATGTTCTGTTTTTTAACTTTCAGAAACAAGCGTGTCCTCTGTAGAAGTCTTCTTTCAGCATGATGTAAAACTACCACACTGCCATGTCTTAATCCCTCCAGACTAAAGAGGAGGAAATGGGTTTCTCCTTTGAGAGTTTTGTCTTTGTCTCTTCATTTTTCTTCCTTACCCGTCCCGTTGGGAGGAGGAAATAGGTCAGATGAGGGTCGTGACGACAGACATGGTGGTTTCCACCAGGACAATATATGCCAGTCTGTTCTGAATCCTTAAATTCTTTACTTGACCATTAAAGGGTCCACCCTCAACTGCAGTTATATCTGTCAGTCTCTCTGTTCACCTGGACCTGTATTCTTTGGTTGTGGGGTACCACAAGGCTCAATTTATGGCCTCTTCCTTGTTTCATTATTTCAAACTAGGAGACCACAGGCAATAAGGTTTCGCAGCAACACGTCCAGCACCTTCACAGTAAACACAGGGGCTCCCCCAAGGATGTGCACTGAGCCCCTTCCTCTTTATTCTGCTTACCCACAACTGCACACTGAAGCACAGCTCCAATCTCTTCATCATGTTTGTGGATGACACAGCTGTGGTGGGGAGACCATGCAAACTACAGATGTGAGGTTAACTGCCTGACTGTGTGGTGCAGAGAAGACAATTGCTCTCTGAATGTGGAAAAGACCAAGGAGGTTGATGTTGAATTCAGGAGAGTAAACACCCAGCATGCTGCTCTGATCATCAAAGGTGCTGCTGGGGAGAGGGTAAGCTTTGAGAAAGAGGGTCTCTAACCATAGGAGCTTATGTCTCTGGTATAACTTGCATATTCATATGCTAAAACAAAAAGAGCGTAAAATGGAAAGGAAGTGCTACTGTAGAAGTCTGTAGATTATTATCGTGCATGGAAAGATAGTCTAATAGTATATAAATTGCCCTTCACAAAGCTAGAACAGCTTGTTATTCATTATTGGTAGAACATAATATAAATAACCCATGTTTTCTGTTCAGTGCTGTAGCCAGACTGACAAAGAGTCACAACTCTGTTGAACTGTGCGTTCCTGCAGCTGGCAGCACTCTGGGTGAGCTGCACTCTTCAGATACCAGTGGATGATATCACAGGACGCGTGTCCATTTCTTCTGATGCAGTCTGTGAAGTGAAGCTCCTTTGCCTCCTAGTGGCCAAATACTAATAGAATACTGTCAGTAAGCATGTGACCCTGCTGTTTTCTGTATTTTCCTGCTCTAGTTCCTCTCTCTTCCACCTTCAGCGTACCTACCAGTTCCATGGCGGGGGCAGAGGAGTACAGTGATGCCACCTCTCTGCTCTCCCTGGACTCTAGCGTCTTCTTCAGTGACACACCAGCTTTCTGTGTCAGAGACTCACTCAATACATTCATTATCAACGTTGGGGGAAGCCGTTACATTCTATCACAGGAGCTACTGTCATCCCACCCGGAGACCCGGCTGGGGAAACTGGCCAGCTGTAGCCGAGACTCAGCGCTGGAGCTCTGTGACGATGCCAACTTCCTGGAGAATGAGTTCTTCTTTGACAGAAACTCCCAAACCTTCCAGTAGGTTGTGGGCTTCCTTCCCTGTAAAGCATGCAAAGTGTCTTCAACTGTGACTCCCATTGTCTGATGTTTCTGTAAAATGTGATTAGAATAGGTTTAGTTATCAGACAGATTATCCAAATTTTGCCTCTAGAATACTCTGGTTTGCAGAGAAGGTCATGGTCAACTCAGAAGGCCGGTTTCTATTAGTATGGGGCCATGGTGAAAGCTACGAGAGTTGCAAGAGGACCATCTTCATCCTTGGTACTTTCAGATGTGGCTTAACCTCTTTTTGTTTATTTTTGACAGGTATGTGATGAATTTTTACCTGACAGGTCACCTCCATGTCATGGAGGAGCTGTGTGAGATCTCCTTCCTCCAGGAGATTGAGTACTGGGGCATCGACGAGCTCCAAATCAAGTCCTGCTGTCGTGAGCGCTACTACCGCCGCAAGGAACTGAAAGAGACGCTAGACATACAACAAGAGGTTGAGGCTGATGACGGAGATGAGGACTTTGTCGGGGCCACTTGTCCAGCTCTCCGTCAGCACCTGTGGGACTTTCTGGAGAAACCTGAATCATCACGTGCTGCTCGCACCTTCGGGTCACTTTCCGTCCTCTTTGTGGTACTGTCAGTCATTAACATGGTGCTCATGTCGCTGGACCTGGAGGACTTTGGCAAAGGCACACTGGTGCTGTTTGATGCTCTTGAGTACGTTTGTGTCATGTGGTTCACAGGCGAGCTGGCACTGCGGTTTTTATGCGTCAGAGATAAGTGCCGCTTCAGTCGTAGCATCCCCAATGTCATCGACCTGCTCGCCATCCTGCCATTCTACGTGACGCTGGCAGTGGAGAGCCTCCATGGAGGTTCAACCGAGCTGGAGAACATGGGCCGAGTGGTGCAGGTGCTCCGCCTCCTGAGGACGCTGCGCATGCTGAAGCTGGGCAGACACTCCACAGGTAAAACGGACAAAACACAAAAACAAGCGTCAGCACAAACAATACTCCGCAGGTGAAAATGTCTGAGGGGGACCAGGTTCTATCTCCTACCTGGCTAAATAAACTCAGAGGTTGCAGATAACTTTGCTTTGGTTCCAAAAAGAAGTAATCACCATGGAAACATACCTAACCTGGTAGAGGCAGGTTCTGTTAAGGCTGCTGCCCCCACAACCCCATAAGCGAAAGAAGAAGGAGAGATAAAAAAGTATTTGAGTGGTTCCTCTTTTAATCCTGCGTTACTGTGTCAAATGAAAATCAGTCAACCATCAAACTTGTTCACTCTAAGTTATTGATTTAACAACTGTCTTTAATATTTTCCACTTGTGAATAATCTTTCTCAGAGTAGATTTCCCAACTCCAGATTGTTTTGAAATGGTTTTATGACTCTTTCTAAATTGATATATGGTAACAGATGCTTCTCTAAAACCATTGCTGCTGTCTTTTCCTCTTGGCATTGTGTTAACACACACCTAAATGCCAAAACATCTGATTTTCTAGAGGTCTGCACACCTGCTGATGATCAGTTCATTGATGATGATATTCAGATCATCGATGATGATGATCAGCAGCTCCTGCCTGCAACTTGACCTCTTAAATCCTATGGAAGCTGGACGGGATACTTAGGATTGCCAAATTATTTTTTTCTTTCGTTAAATAAATAACTGGCATAGTGAACAAAAATGTAGATGTTGTTCATCTGAGATAATATTTACCTAATGAAAATGCCCACAATGATCATATTATTTTTATATTTATATTTATTATATTTAAAATGTATAAAGATTAAAAGAAGGGTACTGAGTTTTAAAACTTCACAGTAAGTCTGAACCTTTTCATTTACTCCACATGTGCTCAAGCTGAAGAGAAAAGTGAAAATTTCTGCTCTGCAGCTTTTCTTTGGATATTAAAAGAGAAGAGAGAGAGAGAGAGGAAAATATTGGTTTATATTCTGACTAACTCGTTGAGTGGAGCCGCGTTATTAAATGTGATTGTAAATGTGCTGAGAGTGTGTCAGACCAGAGCTTTGATCAGAGGGAATTTAGGAACGATTCCTACACTCTGCTCATGAATAATAAAGAAAGGATCCGGAGGGAGGAGAAGGCAGACAGAAAAATGGGAACAATGAAATGTAAACTAATAAGATGAAAGCAGCTGCTCTCCTGGTGAAACTCGCTTCCAACTAAAATCAGTGTTCATGCAGATATTCACAAGAGATATGTTTTATTCGGTGGTTAGACATGAAAATCACATCCAATTGTTTTAGTTACTTACCAAACAGGGTTTATGGATGTGTTTTTATCAGTATTAAGACCAATCAAGTGGCTGTATAAAATAACTGGACATGTTTGCAAAACACCCAGCACTTTCTGAAGAAGGCCTTTGAGCTTTTTGTTTTCATCTATCGTCCATGTGACATGTTGGTAGGAACCATGTTGGTAAGAACCAAACACTCACCGTCTAACTTCCAGGTTCAATCCTTCCATTAGGATCTGGAGCCAGACCTGCAGTTCCTCTACCAACCACTAGGGTCCTGATCCAGACCTGCAGTTGGACCATGTTGGAGGATAAAAATGACACATATACACATACACACACACACACACAAAAACCAACATAAAAACGATCGCAGTTAAGGTCTCTTGTAGTTGCCGTTGAGTTAAATATGTCTAAACATCCTTTCACAACGACATCTGAATCAAATGCTGGCAGAGCTTCAATCAAGCAGCGGCAGAACTCTCGACAAGCTGACGTTTCAGTAAACGATGCAGCATTTCAGTCCTCAGGGTCCAAACATCCCTATTCCTGATGCTGCCACAGAGGCAACCGAGAAGCCAGCTTCTGCCAGGACCAGCAGCCATCGGTCTACAGTCCTTTCACTGGTTAGCCCAGGTGGCTGCCTTCAGCCGTGCACAAAGGCAGCTTCTGTCTGCTACTCACCCAAGTTATAAGTTTTAACCCTTTACAAAAGCTTCTCTAAAACCATTCTGATGTCTTTCTCTCTAGGCATTGTGTTAACAGCAGTATTGCTACTGCCATGTAGGTCTGGTCTTCATAGCGGTGATAAGAAATCTCACTGTTTTGGAGAACAAGTGGGTCCCAGAACTGATCCTTGATGCTGAGTCTGACCTCAGATTCTGCTCAGTCTGAGGTCGTATTTATCTAAATCTAAATCAGGTCAGGTGATTATTTTGTTTTCTGGAAGTCCTGATGTTCCTGTCTCCTCTGTCCTCTGTCTCATCCAGGCCTCAAGTCTCTGGGGATGACCATCGCTCAGTGCTACGAGGAAGTCGGTCTTCTGCTCCTCTTCCTCGGCGTTGGCATCTCCATCTTTGCCACGGTGGTCTTTGCTCTGGAGCACGACTTCCCTGCCACCACCTTTACCAGCGTGCCGACCGCCTGGTGGTGGGCGACCACCTCCATGACCACGGTGGGCTACGGGGACGTGCGGCCCGACACCACAGTAGGGAAGGTCTTGGCCTTCCTCTGCATCCTGTCCGGCATCCTGATCCTGGCATTGCCCATTGCCATCATCAACGACCGCTTCTCTGCCTGCTACTTCACAATGAAGATGAAGGAGGCAGCTCTGCAGCACGGCAAGATGCTGCAAAGGCTGACCCGCGGCTCGATGGGGGAGGCAGGGCCAGGGGCCATCAACCTGAGGGACGCCTACGCCCAAAGCATCTTGGAGATGCTGCGGCTGCAGGGACGAGAGAGGGCAAGCACCCGCAGCAGCTTGGGGGACAAGCTGTGGTGGTAGAACATGGACATGTGGAACAGATCTGCAGGGAGGACAAGATGAGCTGGACAAGCAAGACATCCAAACTTCCTCAATGAGCAACTGAAATCTGCTGTAAGATGGATTTCAACAAAGAGGGCAGAAGTTATAAGTTATATATAATTATTAACATCACCAGAACCCCAAAAGCTACACCTAATGTGTGTGTGTGTGTGTTTGCCTCTGTGAACTGATCCTGATGAATAAATAATGCTCTATAAATCAGTATTTTTCTGTTGGCCTTACATTTAGAGGCAGAACCCCAGAATGAGGTCAAAGTTGAGCGCACGGGACAAGAGCTGCTGTTTTAAGCCACAATAGCTAACGACAGAGGTCATGTGACTCATGTAGGGTTTTTAAACCAGGTAAAGGTCCTCCGTTAACCTAGCAACGGTCTCACGGCTCTGCGTGAATAAACAGTTGGACTTACAGTTCATTTAAGATTCATTCCTGTTAATCCAGAGTGAGTAAATCTGGGTTCTCCTTGTTTTGTGACCCGTCGTTGTGGATCTGCCTGCAGATAAGACCGAAGCCTTGTTCTTCCTCCTCTCAGTTTGAAACTGACGTTTTTTTCAAGACTAACCGACCTGACGTCTGCTGCAGCACCACACAGAAGTTCTGATGATAACTGCTGCAGATCCAGACCTCCAGAAGAATCACTTGGAGCCGGATCCAGCAGCTCTGGATCCGGCTCCAAGTGGTTCCTCAGGAGGACATCAACACCTGTCTTGGATTCAATCCCCCATCCTGAGCGAACACTAGGTAACTGTGGAGAGAAAACAGGAAGAAACATCTGGCAGAACCCGACTCAGGAAGGACAAGTATCCACCTGGACCAGTTGGAGGTTAAGAGAACAGAAAGAGGAGAGAACAAGAACAAAAATGAATTTCAAATGAAAGTTGTCCAGCACACATGCATGTGCAGGCTGTTTCTCCTTCTGCTTCGTCTCTGCAGCTCAGTTGTGCACTAATAACGTGCTCGGGGCTCAGAGTCCTCTGTTCAAAGGTCACAGTGATGTCTGCAGACCTGCTTCTTCACACTGACTGGAGATCTGCTGCTGTGACATTTCACACTGAATTCAGTCGCCGTTCATCAGACTGCAGGAGGAAAACACAGCGTCATGTCCTCCTGGTTTCTTTTATCTGTCACGATCTGGTGAAGGCTCGTTCCAGAGTTTAGTCTCCCTCCAGCAGTTCCTCGTGCCTGTGGCTGTGAAGACTCCACAGAGGTGTCAATGATCCAAATCTATCAACATTCCTGAGATATGTCCATGTACAAACTCCCACAGCTCATCAGCTGCTCCACATGGCGGTGCTAGAACATCCTGAATATGTCACTCATGCAAACAAACCCAGAACTGTTCTGTTCAAAAGGAATTAATACATTTAGTGACTTTTAAAAAAAAATAAAAGCAGTTTTCTAGCTTGGTTCCTGAAAACTTTAAATGACACAGTTATGACTAAAAACAAAACTTTCTTCTTCAAAAAACTCTAAAAACTCTTTGTTCCACATGAGGAACATGAGTCTCGGTCCAGTAGATGCTGAGATGCTCTAGAATGGATTTCTAGTGTGTTTAGGTTTAAAATACACAAATCCAGACAGATATGAGCTCTAAACGTGGAAGATTTAGTCAGATTTATTTAAGAGTCAAATAGTCAAAAGGTCTATAAATAAGTCGTGGTCTGCTGCTGAATGATCTGACAGGTAGGCGCCTGCTGCTGCTTCATTTTACACTTGTGCTGTAATCTTAGTGTAGTACCTTTATTTTGACACCAGATTCATTTAAACATACCTGTCCAGGTGAACTGAGCTGGATAGGCTCCTCCACACTCCCATGACCTCAGGTAAATGTTGCACATGCTGAATGACAAGACTTTTCTTTCAGGCTGCAACTGAACTTATTGGAGTTTGAAACTGTAACAGATACGATACAAAAGCCCAAAAATGTGCCCAAACTGCCGTTTTGGCTGCTGTTCTTTGTTTCAACCAGGACTGCATATAACAATGGACGGAGCAGTCGGTCACGTGGCCCCTTGGCTTCTCAAGACCAGTGGTTAATACATCTCCTCTGTTACTTTTTCATTCAACAGTTTTGCTTTTGTTCCTGATTCCAGAACTGAGACGGTAAATAAAACAGGTTTTATTTCCTTACTTCACCCATGACTATCTCAGCTTCACTCTCAGTGGAAGTCCCGAGTCCCTCTGCTGCTGCTTTTGTCCTCGTGTTTGTTGAGATATAAGGAAGCGACTGACTACTCATACGCATTTATGCTGAACACAAAACGGAGCCAGTCAGAGATGGAGACGCTGAACCGAAGCAGCAGTAGTTGAGGAAGCCCAGGCTGCAGCATCAGACCGGGTCTCAGATGTTCGGATGTGTGCTTCTGCTTCAGTAGATGTGTGACAGTGAAACGTGTTCTATAAACTGCCCTCCCTCCACCACCCCCTCCTCCTCATCTCTGACCTGATTCTCCATCGATGCCTGCGGCTGCACAGCAGCGCAGAAACTGGAACATCACATTTAAATTTCAGAGGCTGCAGAGTGGTGAGAGCTGACAGAGAGCAGCGCCGCCGCGAGGAAACGCCTGCAACACCGCAGCATGCTGAAGGTTAGAGGTCACCACCACGACCGTGACTACCACACATTCAGATCACCTGATAAAAGCAACATGATAGTCGTCTGAGACACTTCTCCTCTCAACCAGACTCTTCATCCGTTCCTGAAAATGTTTTAAATGTCATGTTTTCAGCTGCTCCGTCAGCTGAAAACATGACATTTAAAACATTTTTAGGAACCTCTGACAACCTCTGACAACCTCTCATGTGAAGATCTGGTTTCTGCTGCGTTTGTGTTCGGACCACTGACCCCTGACCAGATCTTCCACAGACCAGGTCTGGGAAGGACATTCTCCTGTTTGTGGTTGTCAGCTCTATACAAGGTCTCAGGTGGATGACTGTCTTCCTGTGCAGCAAGAAGCAGTTTGTTAAACTGGGTAAGCATGTCTCCAACTCCCTATACTAACACCTTCATCTCCATCCATCCATCCATCCATCCATCCATCCATCCATCCATCCATCCATCCATTCATCCATTATGGTATTCTGAGACCAGCTGAGAGAAAGAATCTCTCCAGTGCGTGCCGGGTCTGCCTTGGGGTCTCCTCCTGGTCAGGGAGGCGACCAGGAGGAGACATCCTAACCAGATGAATCTCAACTGCTCCCCTGGAGCAGTGACTCTATTCTGAGTCTCTCCTGGATGACTGAACTTCTCCTCCTACCTCTAAAGGAGAGCCCAGCCACCCTGCATAAGAAACTCATCTCTGCCGCCCACACCCACACATTGCTTCATAAAAAGATAAAGTACATGACATGCATACAGGATTCTAACTCCTTTCTCCTACCCCTGGTTAGGCTTCCAAGATTAAAACAGGTCTCCTGCTCCAGTCTTCAATCACTCATGAACAAGACTCTGGTGCTTGGTGCTTTCACGAACATGTGGCGTAAAATCAGCAGCCAGACTCTTTTCCTCTGTTGTTCCCCGATGGTGGAATGACCTACCAAACTCTGTCTGATCCGCTCAGCTCTTTAAAGAGCATTTCCACATTTAGTTTAACTTCTCTGCTCATCAGAACAAGTTAGAAGATTTGTCAGATTTGACGGTCCACTCCTGCAGAAGTAGGCTGGCTGGACATGAATGTAAACGCTGCAGTTTGATGCTGAGGTCCTCCTCTTCATTTTCCATCTCAGATTACAAAGGAGTTGAATTTTCCTGTGACAAGCAGGAACATCAGTTGAGGAACTCATCCCTGGAAATTAAGCTGGAACAGCTCATTACTGCTTTCCATGACGAAAAAATCCATGGACAACATTTCTGAGCTCACTTTCATGTTTGCTGTCAAACCTCAGAGAGCAGGAAATCCTCTAAGAGCAGGAAACCGTTGATTTAACCTGTCTCTAATTTAATCAAGCTTTAATTAACCAGGATAAGACTCTTGGGATTTAAAGTGTTTTCTTACATTTTAAACAGCTTCTGGACAGAAATATTCAAGATTTTACACAATCTACAATAATACACTCAAAGATCTTCCAGTAGGAAAGTGTGGAACAGCAGCAGAAGAATCACTCCAGAGTTGTTTTTGTCTTTATCCGACCACAACAGATGCGTGGCGCCCTGCAGCCACCAGGAGGCACCAGACATACAGATTTTATCCCTGAAAAATTACAAATATTTAAATTCTGACTTTGTCTTCACAAGTTATCGCCTGACCAGGTAGCTGCCTTCATTTGAGTTGACTCCGCCCCCATACAGATGTCATAGACGTGAAATCAAGACAAGTTTATTTGTATAAAGTTCAAGTTGTACAATTCAACAAGGTGATTCAAAGGGTTTTACAGAGACATTAAAATGTCACACTGTAGAAAAAAAAGCATTTTTTTCAATTTTAAACAAACAGAAAGAAAAAAGAACAATAGATCAAACCCATTGCTTTTAAACTCAAGTTTAAAAGTATCTGCAGATTTGTGTCTTTATTCAAATGCAGCTGAGAACAGGTGAGTCTTCAACCTGGATTTAAAAAAACTGGATGTTTCAGCTGATCTGAGGATTTCTTGGTGTTTGTTCCAGACATGTGGAGCAGAGAAGCTGAAGGAAGCTTCTCCATGTCTGGTTCTGACTCTGGGAACTGATTAAAAACCGGATCCAGATGACCTGAGGGGTCTGGAAGGTTCCTACTGGGTCAGGAGGTCACTGATGAAATTTCGTCCTAAACCATTCAGAGCTTTATAGACCAGCACCAAACTTTGAAGTTTGTCCTCTGACAGACAGGCAGCCAGTGTAGAGACCTCAGAGCTGGACTGTGTGGTCCACATTTTTGGTCTTAGTGAGGAGATATTTACACCAGACCGAAAATATGTTTATTTCTGCTTTAAAGTTGGACATTTTAACCTAACACTCACTGTTGGATCTGGACCCTAGTGGTCATTAGCAAGTCTGGATCCAGATCTTAGCGGTAAGCAGAGGGACCACAAAACCGGATTTGGACCTAAGAGGTCGTTAGAGGAACTGTAGATCTGGATCAAGACCCTAGTGGTTGGTAGAGGAACCGTAGGTTTGGATCAAGACTTTAGCAGTTGGTAGAGGAACCACAGGTCTGGATCCAGACCCTAGTGGTTAGTAGAGGAACCGTAGGTCTGGATCTGGACCCTAGTGGTTGGTAGAGGAACCGAAGGTCTGGATCCGGACCCTAGTGGTTGGTAGAGGAACCGCAAGTCTGGATCTGGACCATAGTGGTTTGTGTCAGATTGTTGGATGGATGTGGCCCTGTGTTGAAATCTGAGTTCTTCTGTTTTATGTTGTTTTTCCTTCAGAAGATCCACCACGATCCAGACGGGGAGAACGGCTCTCACTTTAACCTTCAAAGCATCATGGAGGAGTAACACAGCTCTTCATGGTTCTGTCTGACAAACATTCATCAGGATGTTGGTTTTCCTCTCAGATCTTTTCAACAGAAGAATCCGAGTTTGGATGTGATCTACACCCAGTACTCTGCCTTCATGAGTCACTCCATCAAATAAACCTTCACGCTCATCCTTTCATCCCTCAGGATGTTTCTTCCTCCGGCACGAATCCTATGTCTTATTTTAGCTCCAGTAAATCTGTCTTCCTGCTGCTGGAGATGTTCTCTGATGTGGCGTTTAATACCATCAGAATTCAATAACAGGTCAGAGGAAATCTTTCAGGTTTCATCCTGATCTGAAGCTGCTGGAGCTCATTCTACCATATCATTATGAATCTCTGAAGTGTTACCGGATTTGGGTTAAGTTTCCGATATTTCTGAGAAACTTAGATGAATAAACATGTGTCATCATATATATATATATATATATATATATAAAAGACGGTTCTTCTTTTCTGTAGCAGCTGTGATCCGGAAAAGATCAGTAAAAGATTTGAGAGCCGAAATAAACCACTGGCTGGTCTGAGGGAACCTTCACGCTGCTCTGCTGGCATCTAGAGGACAACTGCGTCACTACAATGAAGAAAACCAGGTTAAACCTAATACATGAACCAAAATCCAGCAGAAGGAGCCAGAGGCGTTAGTCTTTTATCCATGATCTGCTCATAACTGACAGATGAGCCACAGAAGTGATTTACATCTCAGTTGTTATAAGTTTATAAGATCCAAACTCCACATCAGTCTGTTTGAACTGACGAGATCTTCAGGGTAGAAGGTGAAACGCTGTTAAGATAAGAAAAAGAATTCTTAGTTACGATTGTAATCATCTTCATCTCTTTCTGGGGCCGTTCACACTCGAGTGTGAAGCACTGAAGATGAGAATCAACACCTCCAGATCTCAGACCATGGTTCTCAGTGAAGAAAGGGTGGAATGTCCTCTCCCGCTCAGGAGTGAGGTTCTGTTTCAAGTGGAGGAGTTTAAGTATTGCAGGTCTTGTTCATGAGTGAAGGAAGACTTAGGAAGGGGCTCTACAGGTGGACTTGGTGGACAAGAGACTTGTTTTACTGATGGATCTATGTTCCTACCCTCACCTATGGAACTATGGGTAACAACTGAAAGACCAGATGAATGAGACAAGTGGCAGAAATTAGTTTCCTCCGCGGGATGGCTGGACACTCCCTTAGAGACAAGAGGAGAAGTTCAGTCGTCCAGGAGAGACTCAGAGTAAAGTCGCTGCTCCTGCACGTCCACATGAGACTACCAGGAGCCCCAGCAAACAATGGAAATTAATGGATCCCTCAGCTAGTCTCAGAACTCCATGATGGATGGATGGATGGATGGATGGATGGATGGATGGATGGATGGATGGATGGATGGATGGATGGATGGATGGATGGATGGATGGATGGATGGAATGTCTTTCTCCACTTCTCTGCGGTTCCTTGTGTTTTGTGGGTTGGCAGCCACCAGAGGGCGCTGCTGCTCTTTAAATACAGCAGGGAAACATTTCGATGTGCTTTGACACCATTAGACTAGTTTTATACTTAACCAAATCATAGTGTTTTCTCAAATCTCCAAACTGTACATGATGTTTGAGGCGATGAGGGAACAGAACAAAACATAAAGGAGCTTCGGTTTAAAAATGATTGGCTTTTATGTAATATTGCAATAGTTGTTACTTTTATTCCCATGTTTTTAATGTGTACGTTCCAATTTAATTTATGATCAATAAATAAACCCAAAATATTGTTTTTGTATACTCTTTCGATTTCAACATCATCTATCATTATTTTTACTTGCTAATTAATTTAAAAATGACTAAATATTATAACATTTGTTTTCCTTAGATTAAGAGGGAACTTTTTTTTCTTCAAGTGTCTTATTTCCATATCAGCTGCATTCAGAATCTGATCCAATGGTTCTCCAGAGCAATATAAATTTGTATCAATTGTAAATGAAACCAAAAAAAAGTTCAGATACCTTTCAAATGTCATTGATAAATAATATAAATCATTTAGGACCAAGAACGTTCCCTTGAAGAACCCCATAAGTGAGCTTCAATAACTGATTTATGTGAACATTTTGGTACTGATCTTCAAGATAACTACTTGACTACTTGACATTTTTAAATGTCCATGAGATTTTTACCATCTTTATTTGGGAATATTCCAGTCAGAAAATACTGGCTGTGTTTTCAGAGTTTTAACTTTAAATTGATTCCAAATAAAGAAGTTTGACTAATAAATAAAGTTGTTTTATTCCCATATCTAAAAGTTTACTTCATTCCCAAATAAAGACGTTTGACTCCAAAATAGACATTTTATTCCCAAATAAAGATTTTTAATTCCCCAAAAAGAAATTTGACTTAACTTTAACTTTTAAATAAAAAAAGTTTTATTCATTCCCAAATAAAGACGTTTGATTCCCAAATATCTAGGTATCCAAATATCATCCAGGACACAATCTTGTCCTGGATGACACATATTTTCCTCATTTCTTCATTGCCATGTTCTTTGAGAAAATGTCTTAAAATGTCTTTTCTTAGATTCTTACCTGTCTCCTGTTTTGTGTGAAAGGTGAGTAAAATAAACTTTTGTTTCTGCCTACATCTTTTCAAACAATATTTTTGTTTTTTGTCGTTTTCAGTTGTACACTAGAAACTACACTAAATGATATTAAACTAATGTAATTTAAAATAAATTATACTAAATTAAACTCAACTAAACTAAACAAATTTAAATTAGACTAACCTAATGTAATTTAAACTAACAGACCCTGGTGGTCGTTAGAGGAACCGCAGGTCTGTAAGCTTGTTGACACTTGGTTTGACCACGTGATGGAGTAAACCCCGCCCCCACAAAGATAAGTTTCATTTTCTGCCTTAAAGCTTGTGTATTTTTGCACGATTAAAAACCACAGGCATCTGGAAAACATGTTTATTTCTTAAGACAACAAAGAGGCCTGAACACTCAGGAACAATTGAAGGCTCCGTTACGAAGCAGACATGTGACCTTTGTTTACACAGAGCGGAAAAATAACAACAGAAATCCTGTTTGGAATTGAAACCCGTAAAAGCATCTCCACGAACCTGCCAGGCCTCACCTGCATTAGGTGAGCAGTCCACAGCCGCTACCTGGCTGGTTGGGGGAGGAGTCTAGAGTCAGTTCTGAGCAGGAGTGCTGAAGCCCCGCCCCCATAACATCATAACACAAGCTTAAATAACAAAGCACTTCAAGTGACTAGTTTGTTCCAGATTAACACGTCACGTTAGGGTTGAGAAAAAACCATTTAAGAACCTAAATAAAACCAACCGCCAGTTCAATGTGAAGAACAAAACTTTAAAACGTTTTGACTTGAAACTCAAAACATGCCCCCCCCCCCCAAAAAAAGAAAAGACTTAATCAACTTCTGAAGAGAAAAACTCACTTTTGAATTTGAGAGAAAACTTGTGAATTTTTTTTTGTTTTTTTTGTTTTAAAAACTCACATTTGTAGAAAAAAACTCGGAACTTTGCAGGTAAATGTTTAAATTTAAAATCTTAAAATTTTTAAACAAAAAACAACATTGACATAAAAACATCTTAATTCAAGACTTTATAAACCCGTTAATTTCTGACAAAACTGTGACGTCATAAATTAACAAGTGAGTGAAAGAAAGAAAACAGAAACAAAAAACAAAACGAAATTTCGGAAATGTTCTTCTTTGCGTGTTCACGGCTGAAAATCTTTAATTTCGCGGTGATTCTGGAGCTCGGCGCCTCCTGGCGGCTGCGTGAGTCTCTGCACCCAGTCAATCTGCTGTTGACCTGGTACCGGTCCGGTCCAGTCTGGATCCTGGTTTTACAGTTTAAAATGACACTGCTCCAGGTAAACGCCGTGCTCTCTCTGCGCATGTGCAGTCTGTACCTGTACACCGTGAACCCCGTGCACGTCTGACGCGTATCCAAACATAAACATGCTGGTTAGCCGGGCGGCTAACTGCAAACGTCCTACTTCCGGTCCGAACCGGTCTGCTCCACAGAACCGGGTCCGGACCTCGGGTCCCGGTCTGTTTACAGTCAGTTCCCCGTGTATAGCTCCATCAAGAGCAGGACACGTTGTCCGCTGCCCGGGGGAAGTCTCCGCAGTCCGGGGAGAACTGCAGCCTCCTGACCGCCTCCTTAATCAGGTTCCCGGACAGCAGCAGCTCCTGCAGCAGGCGGTGCGGGTCGTCCTCCTCCTCCGGGCTGAGCCTCCTCCGGCTCCAGGGTCTGACCTGGTCCCAGTCCTGGTCTCCGTGGGGACCGGGGACGTGGTAGGGGCTGGCCCTGCTACCGCCCCGCGGGCCTCCGCGGCTCCGCAGGCGGACGCAGCAGCCGCGGTTCCTGAGAGCCGGAGCCGCCGTGGTAGACGCGCCTCCGGCCGCTGGTTTGACGGCTCCACCGCGATCAGCGCCGCCCGTGAGACCCCGCAGGCAAGACACGGACACGGACACTGAGCTCTGGTGGGCCCCGCCGCCGCCGTGAAGCTGCAGCGCCTCCCCGATCTGGGTGACCAGCGAGTCTACGTCCGCAGAGTCCACGGTCACGGACTGCTCCAGAACAATATAGTTCTCCTTCAGACACGGCATCCCGCCGTTCACGAGTGGGTCTCCGTCGATTCGTTGAGTTTTTGTCTCTGGATGAATGAAAGTCTCAACTGAACACACGTCCCAGTTCCGACCGACAACCGTTTGATTGTAAACAATGGGTGACGTCGCGCGGACCGTACCATCGTCCCGCGGGGAGGGGAGGGGAGGGGGGGGCACACGCGGGAAGACTTCCACGATAAAGTTAGTTTCAGGTTGGACAGTGTTTCTACTCACCTCGTTATAGAGAGCTGAAAAACCTGAGATAGTTCACTCATCATAAAGACCAGGGTTCTGCCAGTCCAAACAAAAGGTTTAGAGGGTGAGTTTGTGTCATGATCCTACAGTCACCACGGAGGCGTACACTCTGTACTCGTTTATCGACCCCCCAAAGTTATACTTGTGTACTCGCTTCACACCTGGATACACGCCCGCGTACTCTCTTCACACCAGGATACACGGCCGCGTACTCGCTTTACACCCGGATACACGCCCGCGTACTCGCTTTACACCCGGATACACGCCCGCGTACTCGCTTTACACCCGGATACACGCCCGCGTACTCGCTTTACACCCGGATACACGCCCGCGTACACGCTTCACACCCGGATACACGGCCGCGTACTCTCTTCACACCCGGATACACGCCCCTGACACGCTTCACACCCGGATACACGCCGCTGACACGCTTCACTCCTGGATACACTCCCCTGACACGCTTCACACCCGGATACACGCCCCTGACACGCTTCACACCCGGATACACGCCCCAGACACGCTTCACACCCGGATACACGCCCCAGACACGCTTCACACCCGGATACACGCTCCTGACACACTTCACACCCGGATACACACCCCTGACACGCTTCACTCCTGGATACACGGCTGCGTACTCGCTTCACACCCGGATAAACGCCCGCATACTCGATTCACTCCCAGATACACGGCCGCGTACTCGCTTTACACCCGGATAAACGCCCGCGTACTCGATTCACTCCTGGATACACGGCCGCATACTCGCTTTACACCCGGATACACGCCGGCGTACTCGCTTCACCCTCGGATACACACCCGCGTACTCTCTTTACACCCAGATACACGGCCGCGTACTCGATTCACTCCCGGATAGCCACCTGCGTACTCTCTTAACACCCGGATACACGCCCCTGACACGCTTCACTCCTGGATACACGGCTGCGTACTCGCTTCACACCCGGATACACGCCCCTGACACACTTCACACCCGGATACACGCCCGCGTACTCGCGTTACACCCGGATATACGCCCATATACCCACCTTCAGCCAAAAATATTCGGAGGCTGGATCCAGATGTCCAGTTTCTCTACTGACCACTAGGGTTCGGACCTAGCGGGTCTAGAAGTGTCTGGAGCGTCATACATCACACCGGTGCTGGATGTGGTATTCAGCACATACAGACTAGTTACATATTTTCTGATGAAACGCCAACAGTACTTTAATTAATTGATGCAGAAGTCTTCTAAGCAGTAAATTTTGAATTTTTATCTTGTTGTGCATCAGTTCACAACATGACAAAGAGTTGTGTTTTATTCTGATGTTGGGAGGCTAGAGGTTTACCCAACTTCATGAGTTGTTCAGTTGAAACTTCTGACTTTTAACCTGGAAATTATGACTTAGGTGTATAAATGCAACAAACTACTTGGTTTGGTGGCATTTGTTCATGCAGTTTAGACATTACTGTAAAAATTAAAAAAATTGAACATTTAAGCTGTTTTGAAATTATTATAAAATAAAGATACCACCTAAACTGAATAAATAGATGTGTTTACTTCATGTAGTACTACATTGGTTTGGAGTTACTGGGTCATGTAGTTTGAAACTGTTGACCAACCAACCAGAAACCAACTTCACTGCAGTATGTGCTGGTTCTGATTCTTCATCTGTTCACTGCTTCTTTGAGTCAGTCAGTTCTCATAAAAGAGTTGCTGGGGAGGGTTCTGGTATGGATGATCTGGTTCGAACAGTTCTGTCCCCCAACCCCCCCACTGTGGACCGGTCTGTCCAAGCCAGGATTACATAACGTGACAGAGTCAGAATAAAAAAGGGTTCCATTCTGCAGAGGTTCTGGATCCTGGTCCTGCTGTGACAGCCAGGTCCCCGAACTGAGGTTCTGGTTTAGATGTAGGTCCAGGAGTCTCGCAGTTTGTTTAAACACACACATGAGTGTGTTATGTCAGAAATGAGTGTGTTATGTCAGAAATGCTCAACATGCAGAACTGAACCAGTGTGTGTTCAGAGACAATAGGAGGAGCTCCTGTGTGTCGGGGGAGGGGGAGCGGGTTCAAGCCGGCGGCTGGTTCTTAGAAACAGAAATGTACACCATGTTCTCCACACACACATGCACACACACGTACACACACACAGAGATGCATTGTGACCATAAAAGGAGCTACTATCACTGAAGCACGTGGTGCTGCAGCCAATCGCAGGGCCTGTGTGTGTGTGTGTGTGTGAGAGACACCAACACAAACCTTCAGACTTCCTGCAGCACCACAACAACAGTAGTCAGATTACTGGAAACACACAAACATGATTGGTCATGTTGTGGTTGAACATCTGGACTCACTTCTGCTCCTCCTCACATGTGAACACGTGTATGTACACGGCCGGTTCCTTCAAGACGGCCGGTTCCTTCACGTTTACATGAACATGTTCGTTTTTCAGCCTCTTTATACAGATAGAAGCAGAAAGTCAAGTGCAGATAGTGTGTTGGCGACACCGCGTTTCCATGTGAATTAAACGGACTGTAAAATGGGTCTAGGTGGATTTGCTGCAGGTTCCTGGTCCGACCTGTGTTTGTCCATATGGACTCTGATTTACCTGGATTTTGGGATTCTAATGTGGACTCTATGTTACTGAAACTATTTAGAACCTGCAAAATTCCTCCCTTTCTTAGCTCATGTCCATATCCAAGCAAGCCCTGCTCACCTGCAGGACACTGGAGGCGGAGCCTGTGTGCTCCAGAACCGCTTCTCCCACTTCCTGCTTCCATGGTTCCACCTGAGCTTTGACTGGAAGACTCAGGTGTTTTGATTCTCACTCATGTTTCTAGAAACATTTGGACCGAAACAGCTGACATTGTTTTATTGGTTGTCTCCAGCGTTTATAATTTATTATATCATTTGGTTATAAATGTTCCCATTAGTCCCCGGTGACTCGATCTGCTGTTAACATCAGCGGTCTGGTGAAACTGCAGCTACTTCAGGTTCTGCTTCCAAACAGAATGATCACATCTGTGGGCATCACAGACACAAGTCTGGACAAATAAAGTCATTCATAAAGCTCTAATTAGAGTGGTATCCAAAATATCGCAGATATAAATAGACGAGGGTTTGTGTGGGGGGCGGAGCCTCTGTTAGGAAACAGCCCAGCTGGTCTGAGAGCAGCAGGAAACATCGACTCTGATCTCAGCTGGATGGCAGCCTGCAGCTCGAGGTCACCGGGTTTGTTTCCTCATTCAGGGAAACTCCTCCCCCTTCCCCCTCCCCCCTCACACACAGGCCTCAGTTCACAGAGGAATGTAGGAACACTGGGAACATTGGGAACAGAACTGTAAACAATCATCGCCCCACGAACATCCAGTTTCACACGTTTTCTGCAGAAGTGTAAAAGCGCCCCAAGGTTTCTGACGCTACAGTTACGTGAGGAGAAGCTGCAGCCAACAACACAAAAATGTCCTACTGGAACATCAGGAGCTACATTTGTCAGCCTGGTCCGAGGAGACACTGATAGATTAAAAAAAAACACAGTTCCCATGGGGTCCGAGGGTCCAGATCTGGACCTGCATCGACTGATGTCATAAAGTAGAACAGAATACTTTTATTGTCATTGTACAGTAAAGTACGACGACATCTGAAGTACACAGAACTACTGATGTAGTAGATTTGGAGTACCGGTGGTCCAGTTGTAGAAAGGCTGAAATGCATATATATGTTCTCAAAAGTACGTTCTCGTACCAACAACCATGAACAACCACGTACACAAGTGCAGACTGTTCTCAGACTTGAGGGACAGCATCATGGGGCTGATGGGTAAGGTCGCCTCTAGCTTGTCAAATATCTGGCTCCTCCAGCTGAGCCACCCTCCAGGTTGACCTGGATCTTTCCACCAGTGTTCCCCGACCTCCAGCAGGACCCAGGTTTGAAAAGCTCAGAAGACCCAGAGGCTGTGATCTGCTATCTGAGAGGATCGCTGGGGGTCCTGATGGAGCAGTTTGGAGCTCCTCCAGTCTTTGTTTCACTTCTGGTTTCAGATGGTTCTGGACAGTTTTGATTCAGGTAAACATTGATTAGAAGGTGGGCGTGGTCAAAGCACCTGCTCATCCCACCCATTTCCGGTTTCCCCTGGGGATGGGTGGAGTCTGCCTTTTCAAGAGTGCTTCTTCTGGAGAAGAGAATATCAGGAGTCTTCAGACAACAGATTTGGTGTTCAGCGTTTATCCAGTTTTGTTCTGTTATGTTTTAGTTCTCTGGAAGCAGCTGATCGGTCATGTGATCACCACCGGGAACTATTGCTGGAGTTCTTTCACTTGTTACTTAAGCCAGACAACTCTTACGCAGCTGCCCAGCCCCCGTCCATGGGGTTGCTGGCCTGTGGCATCGTGAGATTGATCCACATGCTGGATGTTGCCAGTAACCCCGTAAAACTGCTGCTGCAGCTGCTCCGACTCCTGAATGTACATGTTACATAACCGGTTGTAAAGTACAGTGCATGTGTGAATACCTGCCGACTGCAGGTTTGTGTTCACAGCAATAACTCTTCTGAAGACTTTTCCTCACTCCGAAAGGCTCCTTCTGACCTCAACGACCTTGTAGTTCCAGATCAACCTAGTAAGGTTTTGGTCTCTGGTGAGACCGCTGGTCTGAATTTCGTTCAGCACCTTCACATAAACATGAATCACGTGACTACAATTTATTTGTACCAGGCATTTTGCTGCTACATCGATTGGTGCTTCTAAATTGCCCGTAGGTGTGAGCGTGGGCGTGCGTGGTTGTCTGCATCTGTATGTAGCCCTGTGATGGACTGAGACCTGTCCAGGGTGGACCCCTGCCTCTTGCCTGTAATGAGTTGGGATAGGCTCCGACGGACCCCCGTGACCCTGCAAAGGATAAAATGGGTATAGAAAGTGGATGGATGGACCAACAAGTCGGTTAAGGTCTCGTAGAGGCGTTACACCAATGTAGAAGTCCGGCAGGGGACACCAACATGATCCACTGACCTGCAGTCCCACCCTCTGACCACCTCAGTGTCTGCTGTCCACACCTGTTTCTAGTCGTCTCTGTAGTCCAACTAACCAGGTATCAGTCATATATACATGGAAGTCTTAGTTCTGCTGCTGATGGATAGTTATACATATGTGTCTCTTTTCTCTGTTCTTCATTCTCTCTTTCCAATCTGTCTTTTCCTGCTCTACCTGGCTGGTCTTCAGCAGGAGGGTCCCCCCTTATGATGCAGGTCCTGATCCAGGTTTCTTCCCTCTTAAAAGGGAGTTTTCCTTGCCATTGTTTGGTTAAATTTTTGTTCTCCCTCTAGGGGAGTGTTTACCTGCTGTTGTTTATGTAATAATTGATCAGGGTCATGTTCTGGTCTCTGGAAACCACCTACAAACAACCTGTGTTGTCATAGACGCTTTATAAATAAAATTGATTTGAATTCTGCCACATCTGTTCACAGCAGCTGGTATCAGGAGGCGGAGTCCCACACTAGACTCCACCTCTTGCATCTGTTAGTGGTTCAGCTTTTTAAGTTGTATACAACTAAAAGAACTGGACACACCCCCTGTGACATCACTCACAGGTTTTTGAAGTGGGATTTGGAGGCCTCTTTCTTGTTCTTCTGCATGCCGCCATGTTGGAAGGAACAGACTCCATCCAACCCCTCGTTAACCCAAAAATGGGCAAAACCGACAGGCCCGGAAGCCGCTTGGAACACGCCCGCCTTTGCACATGCTAACCAAAGTTCCTTGTAAACTTGAACAAATTTTCTGACTCAGCCGGTCCTGGACGCAGGAACAGGGTTGTGGAACGTTGAAGTTTATTAGATAGTAACCTCTGACACGCAGATAAACCTTTAGTAAAGTTTATTCTTGATGATGTCTTAACTTACTGGTACTGCTGTCATTTAAGAGACGCTTTTTTCCAAGGCGACTTACAACTGAAGGAACAACAGACGCAAGACATCAAACTTCCACCAGACCGGACGACTGTGAGGAAGTGGATGTCTTGGTTAAACTGAAACTCTTCCAGTGGGATTTCAATTTCAGACTGGACTCTGGCAAAACCTCATTCTGTCCACAGACCTGAGTCCAGACCAGAACCAGCCTGAGAGCAGCGACATATCCGTTACAGATTTTGACTACTTCTAAGAATCCTCCTCCCTCAAATGTTGTTGAGTCTGTTGGAGCGGGAACGCCTCCCAGAGGGGAGGGTCTGCTTTATTTATACGCCCTGATGTCACAGATCTGTTTTTGTGCTGCACGCGACCCCCTCGAACCCCCCTTCCCGGGCGGAGCAGGACACAATCTGGTAACGCTCCAGGTTCTTCAGGAGGCTCCTCACTTTCTAAAGTCCAGACTGTCGGAATAGTTCCGAGCTGTGAGATGATCCATGAAGATGCTCTAATCTGTGAAGAAGAACACAAATGTTCAAATTAAAGTGGAGCTAAAGACGACATGCTTGAGCCATTAGAGGAAAAAAAGAACTGAGCAGCAGGGACGTGGGTAAAATTTTATCTAAAATATTAAACATTTTACAATGTTTTGGTAAAAAAATAAATAACTGCATTTTTGCTGATAAACTCCTTAATCTGGTATCTCAGTACAGACTAGGACACATATCTGAGTCCTAGTTTCCCTTCGTCACACTGAACTTCTTAAAATGTTCTGCAGATCATTTATTTCTCCAGATTCTTCATAATCAGGCTGATCTTGTGGTGCCTCATGGTGGCTGCAGGAGGAACTACATCTGCAGTCTGAGAAGGAGAAAACCCTGTTTCTGAACCGACACGTCCATCTGGCATCAGAAGCTGCATGTCCACAGCTGTTTTCATCCTCTGAGAACATAATTTAGACTTCTTTAGTTTGACATTTACTGCAGCAGCAGTTTCATCTAAAGCTCAGAAGACCCAGAGGACAATCATTCAGAGCTCCTCCTAGCAGAACCGTCGACGCATTCCTGCTGAGTGTCTCATCTCCATCCGGTTCATGGCTCTGCTCAGATTCTTCTTCAGGACGGATGAGTTAGGGTTCTGCAGAGAACAAAAAAACTCCAAGCAGAACTGTTGACCTGATCTGGACTCCAACTTACAGAAATGAGACTCATGAACCCTCCGTAAGTCTCTGAAGATGTGATCTTTTTGAAGTTTAAGTGAAGTTCTGGTGAAGGTTCGGATGGAACTCCGACTTGTCTTAGCACAGACATCTGATGAGCTCTCATCCCGGACACCTCCCTGATGAGCTCTTCAGGGCATGTCCCACTAGCAGGAGACCCCTGGGACCCCATGTTTCAGTCATATGGACAGAAAACTCTTAGATATCCAGTTAACTGATAATTAAAACTAATATATCCTGTCTTTTGTACCTTTGATGTGTCTCTCCTCTCTATCCTTCATCCTCTCTTACCTATCTTTCTTTTCCTGCTTTACCTGGCTAGTCTTCATCAGATGGTCCAGGTCCTGATCCAGGTCTCTTCCCTCTTAAAGGGGAGTTTTTACCTGACGTTGTTTATGTAAAAGCCCAACCTCTTTTTTGAATTACACAGGGTCGGAAGTCGAGCTGGCTCCGCCCATAACCTGTTTGGGGCAGAAGTCACTCCACAAATCCCGTTGTTATTCAGCTTATATCCTCCACCCACTCCATCTCCTGCATCACCCAGCTCTTCTGATGTTGGTGAAGTCAAAGAGGTCGAGCAGACAGACAGCGGGCCGTCATGTTACGTAGAACCTCCCAAGTGGTCTCAACTCAGCATCAGGCTCCACGAGACAGCCACACCTCACATTTACGCTGCCCAGTGTTAAACACACATTCATTCTCCAGGGAAAGTAACGCGGCCTAATCAAAAAACCTCTTTAAACACTCCAGCTGTAGTTAGTCAGACACCTCTGGGAGATGGGGGGTGTCCCTTTAGACCTGAATAATCACGTGTCCCTCAGGGATCGGACCTGGGACCCCTCCTGTTCATTTTAAATAATCAACGCTCCTGATGCTCGAGTATGACCTGCCACTGTTCAATTTTATGCGGATGATTCTGTCATCAAGTCCTTTAACCGCTACAAGCTGTTAGTTCTCTCCAGGGAGCCTCCTGGCTTCTTCTAGAACTGAATTTAAGATTTGAGAGTTTGTTTTCAAGGCCATCAGAGGCCCAGCTCTGCTGAACTGGGAGATTTTAATAAACATGCTTTTATAGTTGCTCCTGCGAGACTTTAGACGTTGTTACCTTCTCACTTTACTGCCGCAGGCAAACGTTTACAAAAGTTTTAAATAGAACTGCCCTGACATTTTGCTTTTATACATACCATTTAATCTTTTTGTTTTCTTGCTGTATGTCATATTCTTGCCATTTATTTATTGCCCTGTGAAAACCTGCTGGTTACTGTAAAGGATTGTAAAAATTCATCTTGAATGACCATGTATGAGAGTTAAAAAGAAAATAAAATTAATTAAAGGTTCAAATGCCGCAGAACAGAAAACATTCTGTGACCATTACATCTCCACTATTTTTAATTTGATGTTTGGATTCTTGGTAAGTAAAACTTTAAGCTCTCGTACTGACTGTACACTCGTTGCACTGACAGGTAATCAGGTCTCAAAGTCTTTCCTCCAAGAAAAACTTATTCACCAACCACACGAACTCCTGAAGAACCAAACTGTAGATCTCAGTAGGTCAAATGGTTTATTCAAGCTTTTCTTTTTAACAATGAGAACGAAAGTGCAGTCTCAGTAACGCATCCCAGCTGCTGGTAGGGTTCCTTTGCACAGAGGGGTCAGTGAAGTACACACAACTCGAGGAGTTCAAACCACACAAAACAACAAAGTAAAGAAGAGCCAACAGCGTGGAAAACAAAAACCTGCTGGGACCAAACTGAAGTCAGAGCTTCTCCACCTGAAGCAGGAACCAATCAGCAATCTGATCTCTGGCAACGTCAGATAGGAAACAAAACAGCTACAGGCTCACTCCACATTAAAGAACCAAAGCAAACCTCTCCAGAACATCCGGAACCTGCTTCCTCTTAGTCAACGTGCGACTGTCCCGCCATCAACATGTACTCATCCAGCTGGGCGTCCAGACGACTCCGGGACATGGACATGTAGTCCTCCAGCTCTTGGTCCAGTCTGCTCCTGGACAAAGACATGTACTTGTCCAGCTGGGCATCCAGCTCCCTTTTGGTAGGAATCTTGTTTTTCCAAAAGGCACGCCCCCTCAAAGTGGTGGATCCACCTCTCCAGACCTGGAGACTCTGCTTTCTTCGTCCTGTCAAGACAAAAAAAAAAAAGTACTGAAGCGACTGAGGTGTGAATCTGTGATCAAGCACCAAGCTGCTCGATGGTTCCTTCAGGCGGTTCTCTGGAGATTCATGAAGGTTCCCCTGCTGAGATTTTACAGCAGTGACCAACATCACTGACCATCTCAACATCGCAGGAGGATTTATTCTGGACAACTAATACTTCTGTTCTAAACTCCAGTTTTTAGTCCCCTCCATGTGTGATGAGGTAGATCAGGAGCAGTGGTTACATCTCTGTGACAGTACCAGAACCTGGTGGTCATGTGGCACAGACACTCACTCCTCCAGGTGAAGGAACACCTGGCTCTCCATCTGTACTTGTTCCTGAAGCTCCAGAAACCTCGAGGTCTGAAGGCTGACAGGTGACGGGTCACCCCGAGTCGAGTCCAGATGCTCCCCCTCCTCCTCAAATGCCGCTTCACCTTCTGACAGATGAGTGGAGCACGCACGCATCCGCGCACACACACACACACACACACACACACACACAAAAACACACATGTAAATATTGTGAAAGACATTGTGGTGGTGCCACAATAATGATGGTTTTGGGTGTCATGTCTGTGGATTACCGGACTGCTCAGAACCACTTCTAACCTCAAACCTGACCACTGGATCATTCAAAGTCTGTCGGATTATTTCTTAGGATGGACTTGCCCTCTCTGGATTTTGGATGCAGAGACAAATTGTGCCGGCGAGACCGATTCTTTTGTTTTGGTCTGTTGTGCACTGCATTGCCAAGGACTTTTGTTGGCCTATTTAGGTTGCGGATAGGGGATCGGGTGCAAGTTGTATAAATTGTAAATCGGGGTTGCTTGTGTGTATTTGAGGGGAAAGATAGTAGTTTGACGGGTGTTTATCAGGACTTGTTGGGTGGTGGTCAATGAGGGTGTTGATAAATATTGTGGTGTGACTTTAAATATACCAAACTTGATATAAAGAGAGGGTGTTGCGTATTTTAACTACTATTACAAACGTTCAGACTCCCTTGAATTTTTGAATATATAAGCAATCATAGTTAATTGTTTAAGTGTACGCTTTTACGCTTTTCTTGCCGGAGGCTGCAGAGGTTTTGTTACAATATTGATCTTATATCAGCTCTTCAAAGAAACACATTCTGTCCTCTCCCACATGTCTGCGGAGGTCTTCTAGACTCATGAGTGGTGACACACTCGAGGACGGGCCAGTACCAGAGGGGCCAGCTCTGGGGGGGCGGACCATCTCCTCTTGTGCAGTGCATTGGGGCTGCAGTTGTTTGATCCGGACTGGGAGAAGCTGGAAACAGATACATGCTCATGTCATCCAACAGTTACTTTGGCACGCGACAGTTTTAGAACCAGAACCAGACCACATCCACACTACCAGACTCCAGTGACCTGCATCTGATTTCCTCCTGTGATGTGATATGAGAAACCTGATAATTTTTGATTTTTGGATCAGAACCGAATCACTAATTCTACATCAGATGCATCTGATGCGAAGAGGACACGTTTCATGGCAATTGTGAAGAAGTGAGAAAAACACCAGCAACGTTCACCAACTAAGGAGGGTAGTGACAGCAGTCATCACCAGCAACGGTTGTCAGTCCAAACTAATCTGGTCTAACAAGCACAACATGTTTGTTGCTGACCACCATCTGCTCCAAGTGTCATTTTCAGAGGAGACATCTGATGCAGGACACTCCACGTTGGGTCCAGGGCCGTTTCTCAGTTCCCAAGAACGCAGGTCTGGACTTGTGTTCTTGGGAAGTCTGTACTTTGGAGGACGCATGTCTGTCTGCAGCTGGAACAGCAGCTCAGCTAACAGGCTGACAGGTACTGTGCTGCACATGTTTGAATTGCAGCCTCATTATAAAGAAAGTTTGGTAGAAGTGAAAAAAAAAACAAAAAAACATCAGAAAACATGGACAGACATTTTAAAATAGACTACCTTTACCACAAATATAAAAGTTATAACTGCACGCTCTTGTCAAATCATCTTAAAACTACATAAATGTATTGATTTATAGAAACTTCTGTTGTGGTACAAAAAAAATATATTTTTTTAAATTCACCCCCCTCAGAGTTATCGTGGATGTGAAATCAAACAATTAAGACCAAAAATGTTTTTTTTGAACCAGACTGTAAATATGTTTATTTCTGCTCTAAAGTTGGACATTTTAACATCGATGTCAATGAAGATTGACACGTTTTTGCAACCTCTAGTGACCAGTTGAGGAACTGCGGCCAATCTTAGTTCCACATGAGCCTCAATGGAGAAGTAAGATGGTTGGTGCTTGGTCTACACGAGTCCTCACTAGATGCATCCTGGGTAAAATAGGCAGAGCGAGAACACATCTTGGCATTTCTTCTGTTCTCGTCAGGTGCATTTTTGAGAACTGGAACAAAGCTAAAGGCAGATGATGACGTTTCACAAGAACACGGGTACACACAAGAGCACATATTTAGAAACGGCCCTGTTCTGGATCAAGTGGATACAGGTGGATCCTGTACGAGTCTACAGAGTCAGGTGAGTGTCGAACCGCTCGTTGAGGGAAACCGTTGAGGTGCTCCACAGGTACAAGGATCCCTGCCATGATGGATCCATCCTGGTTTTATCATCCAGCAGCTGAGATTAATCGTGTTCACCTGCAGTTTAAAAAAAAAAAAAAAAAAAAAAAGTTAAACAGTTAAACTCCATCGGAGAGATAGCAACGCAATGAAAGGAACTTCAAAGCTGAGCAGATAAATGCGGATTCCTCACACATCGGTCAGCACTTGCCTGATTTTTAGGCAGTCTGATTAAGAAGGAAAAGGGTCAATTAAAAGCAGTGGTTAGTAGTTTCTATAGGTTTTTGATCTCCCAGGACCTTCACCTGGGTGAAGTCGCTACAAACACCTGATCATGCTTTTCCACTCATGTGTCTTCCTTCCATCATCTTGATATTTTACAGGGAAGCTCCCATAAAAACAACTTCAATGCTGCGGAGGACCCAGCGGTCCAGGTCTCTGCTGGAGTCCTTTCAGACTCTACTGCTCTCATTTCATCAGTGTTGTTCGTCACCTCTTTATAAATAAATCAAAACAGATCACAGCCAACACATTTGTTACTGTATAAGAACAATAATACATTATATTTAGAAGTGCCTTTCAAAACAGCAGCCAGTTGAGAAACTGCAACAACTCTCACTGTAACCTTAGATGGTTGGCACTGGGTAGAAATTCCTTTCAAGTCTTTTGCCTGATCTCTACGGCTAAAACAGGGTGTTTAAGTTGGTTGAGTCCAGTACGATTCTTCTGGCTCTGGACCTGCATTTCCTATAAATCTCCTGGAAAATGAAAAAGCTGACGCGCAACAGTGTCCTGATGCACGGATCCACAATGATGTTAGGTTGTCTACTTTGTCCGTGTAGGGAGTCTTGTCATCTTACTGTTAGAAGATAAGTCCAAGCACCAACTTCACAATGGTGTTGGAGGGATGAGGGGCCGCAGAGAGTATAGAGGGCAGCAAATGGAGCATGCGCCCCTGTGAGGTGTTCCTGCGTTAATAGTGGGGCTGTTGGAACTAGTTTCCTAGTCACACCACCTGTGAGGAGGTCCAGTACCCCTGCACACAGGTGGCTGTTGAGTCCTCAATCCCTCAGTTTAGAGGGCACCATCATGTTGAATGCTCAGCTACAACTAGTGAACTACAAACTCACAGTTACCCTGTCTCTTGTCCACATGTCTGAGGGTGGTGTTCAAGACTGAGTGATGGCATCCCTTTGTCTGAGCTGTTGGACCAGTAGTCAAACTCAAGTTGATTGTTTGTGCTAGGGACGGAGAGGGAAATAATGGCCTTGAGAAGCCTCTTCAACACATTCATGAATACAGAGACAAACTATGGTTCTCTGGCACCAGGTATATGGAATATAGGATTAGGGCGTGTA